>CM066597.1:21013711-21613711 GCA_033816785.1 Picus viridis
GAGGCCCAGGCAGGTTGTCCACTGTGCCCTGTGGTGTTGATGCTCATCAGCTCCTTCATGAAACTGGTCAGCAACATCACCAACATCAGCACCAGAACAAGAGGACACAGTCTCAAGCTGTGCCAGGGGAGGTTTAGGCTGGAGGTGAGGAGAAAGTTCTTCCCAGAGAGAGTTGTTGGCCATTGGGATGTGCTGCCCAGGGAGGGGGTGGAGTCCCCATCCCTGGAGGTGTTCAAGAGGGGACTGGATGTGGCACTTGGTGCCATGGTCTAGTCATGAGGTTTGTGGTGCCAGGTTGGACTCGATGATCTTCAAGGTCTCTTCCAACCTTGGTAATACTGTAATACTGATTCCCAGGTCAGTCTCTGCTCCCCCCTCAGGCACCGAGTGCCCTGCCTTCAGGTGTTGGCTGGGTGTTGCTCTGGGGGCTTTGGTCCTCTCCTGCCCCTCAGCAGTGTGTTTGTGTCCCTGCAGGATGGATGACATTCAGCTCTGTAAGGAGATCAGCAGGCTGAAGAAGGAGCTTCAAAAACTCATTGCTCTTCCAGGTGAGGCTTGGTAAAGCTCCAGAGAGCTGCACCCTGCTGCTGCAGCAAGCAGAAGGCTTTCCACACCCCAGAGAATCTCCTGACTGGCTCCCACACTGGGGTGCTCCCAGAGGCACCACTGCCACAGCCAGCAGGGTGGCTCCTGAGGCAGAGCTGAGGTCCCTTTGGGAGCCTTGCTGCTCGCAGTAGCCAGGGAGTCCCTGTGCAGGCCTGGGCTGAAGGGCAGAGGAGACAGCAAAGGAGAAACGCCATGAGCCCTTTGAGTGAGAGCAGTCTGGTGTGGAAGGAGGACAGGAGCTGGGTGAGGTGACAGTGGCTGCTGACACGCTCATTGGGGACCTGCCACAGGGAGGATCCCAAACCAGATGGAGAGGACAAGCAAGGGACAGAGTCAGAGCACACCAGGGAGGGGAGGGGAGGGCAGGGCAGGTGAGGGAGGGGAGGGGAGGGAAGGGAGGGGGGGAGGGGAGGGGAGGGGAGGGGAGGGGAGGGGAGGGGAGGGGAGGGGAGGGGAGAGGAGATGCCTTCAGAGATCTCAGCATATTGAAAGCCAACAAACTCCCAATGTGGCCACGCCAGGACTGGGTGGCAGTGGCGGCTGTGGCAGTGACGGCTGTGGCAGTGGTGGCTGTGGCAGTGGTGGCTGTGGCAGTGGAGGCTGTGGCAGTGGTGGCTGTGGCAGTGACGGCTGTGGCAGTGACGGCTGTGGCAGTGACGGCTGTGGCAGTGGAGGCTGTGGCAGTGGTGGCTGTGGCAGTGACGGCTGTGGCAGTGACGGCTGTGGCAGTGGTGGCTGTGGCAGTGACGGCTGTGGCAGTGACGGCTGTGGCAGTGGAGGCTGTGGCAGTGACGGCTGTGGCAGTGGAGGCTGTGGCAGTGACGGCTGTGGCAGTGACGGCTGTGGCAGTGGTGGCTGTGGCGGTGACGGCTGTGGCAGTGGTGGCTGTGGCAGTGACGGCTGTGGCAGTGGTGGCTGTGGCAGTGGAGGCTGTGGCAGTGGTGGCTGTGGCAGAGACGGCTGTGGCGGTGACGGCTGTGGCAGTGGTGGCTGTGGCAGTGGAGGCTGTGGCAGTGGTGGCTGTGGCAGTGGTGGCTGTGGCAGTGGAGGCTGTGGCAGTGGTGGCTGTGGCAGAGACGGCTGTGGCGGTGACGGCTGTGGCAGTGGTGGCTGTGGCAGTGGTGGCTGTGGCAGTGACGGCTGTGGCAGTGGAGGCTGTGGCAGTGGTGGCTGTGGCAGAGACGGCTGTGGCGGTGACGGCTGTGGCAGTGGTGGCTGTGGCAGTGACGGCTGTGGCAGTAACGGCTGTGGCAGTGGAGGCTGTGGCAGTGGTGGCTGTGGCAGTGACGGCTGTGGCAGTGGAGGCTGTGGCAGTGACGGCTGTGGCAGTGACGGCTGTGGCAGTGGCGGCTGTGGCAGTGGCGGCTGTGGCAGTGACGGCTGTGGCAGTGACGGCTGTGGCAGTGGCGGCTGTGGCAGTGGCGGCTGTGGCAGTGACGGCTGTGGCAGTGACGGCTGTGGCAGTGGTGGCTGTGGCAGTGACGGCTGTGGCAGTGGAGGCTGTGGCAGTGACGGCTGTGGCGGTGACGGCTGTGGCAGTGACGGCTGTGGCAGTGATGGTTGTGGCAGTGACGGCTGTGGCAGTGGTGGCTGTGGCAGTGGTGGCTGTGGCAGTGACGGCTGTGGCAGTGTGGCAGTGGTGGCTGTGGCAGTGGTGGCTGTGGCAGTGGTGGCTGTGGCAGTGACGGCTGTGGCAGTGGAGGCTGTGGCAGTGGTGGCTGTGGCAGTGACGGCTGTGGCAGTGACGGCTGTGGCAGTGACGGCTGTGGCGGTGACGGCTGTGGCGGTGACGGCTGTGGCAGTGACGGCTGTGGCAGTGACGGCTGTGGCAGTGGTGGCTGTGGCAGTGACGGCTGTGGCAGTGACGGCTGTGGCAGTGGAGGCTGTGGCGGTGACGGCTGTGGCAGTGGCGGCTGTGGCAGTGACGGCTGTGGCAGTGGTGGCTGTGGCAGTGGAGGCTGTGGCAGTGACGGCTGTGGCAGTGGTGGCTGTGGCAGTGACGGCTGTGGCAGTGACGGCTGTGGCAGTGGCGGCTGTGGCAGTGGAGGCTGTGGCAGTGGTGGCTGTAGCTGTGGAGGCTGTGGCAGTGACAGCTGTGGCAGTGATGGCTGTGGCAGTGGCGGCTGTGGCAGTGGTGGCTGTGGCAGTGACGGCTGTGGCAGTGACGGCTGTGGCAGTGGTGGCTGTGGCAGTGGAGGCTGTGGCAGTGGTGGCTGTGGCAGTGGAGGCTGTGGCAGTGACGGCTGTGGCAGTGGTGGCTGTGGCAGTGACGGCTGTGGCGGTGGTGGCTGTGGCAGTGGTGGCTGTAGCTGTGGAGGCTGTGGCAGTGACAGCTGTGGCAGTGATGGCTGTGGCAGTGGCGGCTGTGGCAGTGGTGGCTGTGGCAGTGACGGCTGTGGCAGTGACGGCTGTGGCAGTGGTGGCTGTGGCAGTGGAGGCTGTGGCAGTGGTGGCTGTGGCAGTGGAGGCTGTGGCAGTGACGGCTGTGGCAGTGGTGGCTGTGGCAGTGACGGCTGTGGCGGTGACGGCTGTGGCGGTGACGGCTGTGGCAGTGGTGGCTGTGGCAGTGGTGGCTGTGGCAGTGGAGGCTGTGGCAGTGGTGGCAGTGGCAGTGACGGCTGTGGCAGTGGAGGCTGTGGGGGCAATGGCTGTGGCAGTGGAGGCTGTGGCAGTGGCGGCTGTGGCAGTGACGGCTGTGGCAGTGACGGCTGTGGCAGTGGTGGCTGTGGCAGTGGAGGCTGTGGCAGTGGTGGCAGTGGAGGCTGTGGCAGTGACGGCTGTGGCGGTGACGGCTGTGGCGGTGACGGCTGTGGCAGTGACGGCTGTGGCAGTGGCGGCTGTGGCAGTGACGGCTGTGGCAGTGGCGGCTGTGGCAGTGACGGCTGTGGCAGTGACGGCTGTGGCAGTGGTGGCTGTGGCAGTGGAGGCTGTGGCAGTGGTGGCAGTGGAGGCTGTGGCAGTGACGGCTGTGGCGGTGACGGCTGTGGCGGTGACGGCTGTGGCAGTGGCGGCTGTGGCAGTGACGGCTGTGGCAGTGGAGGCTGTGGCAGTGGCGGCTGTGGCAGTGACGGCTGTAGCTGTGGAGGCTGTGGCAGTGACAGCTGTGGCGGTGACAGCTGTGGCAGTGGCGGCTGTGGCAGTGACGGCTGTGGCGGTGACGGCTGTGGCAGTGGCGGCTGTGGCAGTGGTGGCTGTGGCAGTGACGGCTGTGGCGGTGACGGCTGTGGCAGTGGTGGCTGTGGCAGTGACGGCTGTGGCAGTGACGGCTGTGGCGGTGGGCTGTGGCAGTGACGGCTGTGGCAGTGACGGCTGTGGCAGTGACGGCTGTGGCAGTGGGCTGTGGCAGTGACGGCTGTGGCGGTGAGGCTGTGGCAGTGACGGCTGTGGCAGTGACGGCTGTGGCAGTGACGGCTGTGGCAGTGGTGGCTGTGGCAGTGACGGCTGTGGCAGTGACGGCTGTGGCGGTGACGGCTGTGGCAGTGACGGCTGTGGCAGTGGTGACGGCTGTGGCAGTGACGGCTGTGGCAGTGACGGCTGTGGCAGTGGTGGCTGTGGCAGTGACGGCTGTGGCGGTGACGGCTGTGGCAGTGGCGGCTGTGGCAGTGGTGGCTGTGGCAGTGACGGCTGTGGCAGTGACGGCTGTGGCGGTGACGGCTGTGGCAGTGGTGGCTGTGGCAGTGACGGCTGTAGCTGTGGAGGCTGTGGCAGTGACAGCTCTGGCGGTGACAGCTGTGGCAGTGGAGGCTGTGGCAGTGACGGCTGTAGCTGTGGAGGCTGTGGCAGTGACAGCTGTGGCGGTGACAGCTGTGGCAGTGGCGGCTGTGGCAGTGACGGCTGTGGCGGTGACGGCTGTGGCAGTGGCGGCTGTGGCAGTGGTGGCTGTGGCAGTGATGGCTGTGGCGGTGACGGCTGTGGCAGTGACGGCTGTGGCAGTGGTGGCTGTGGCAGTGACGGCTGTGGCAGTGATGGTTGTGGCAGTGACGGCTGTGGCAGTGGTGGCTGTGGCAGTGGAGGCTGTGGGGGCAATGGCTGTGGCAGTGACGGCTGTGGCAGTGACGGCTGTGGCAGTGGCGGCTGTGGCAGTGACGGCTGTGGCAGTGACGGCTGTGGCAGTGGTGGCTGTGGCAGTGACGGCTGTGGCAGTGGAGGCTGTGGCAGTGGTGGCTGTGGCAGTGACGGCTGTGGCAGTGACGGCTGTGGCAGTGACGGCTGTGGCAGTGGTGGCTGTGGCAGTGACGGCTGTGGCAGTGACGGCTGTGGCAGTGGAGGCTGTGGCGGTGACGGCTGTGGCAGTGGCGGCTGTGGCAGTGACGGCTGTGGCAGTGGTGGCTGTGGCAGTGGAGGCTGTGGCAGTGGTGGCTGTGGCAGTGACGGCTGTGGCAGTGACGGCTGTGGCAGTGGTGGCTGTGGCAGTGACGGCTGTGGCAGTGACGGCTGTGGCAGTGGCGGCTGTGGCAGTGGAGGCTGTGGCAGTGGCGGCTGTAGCTGTGGAGGCTGTGGCAGTGACAGCTGTGGCAGTGATGGCTGTGGCAGTGACGGCTGTGGCAGTGGTGGCTGTGGCAGTGATGGCTGTGGCAGTGGCGGCTGTGGCAGTGGTGGCTGTGGCAGTGACGGCTGTGGCAGTGACGGCTGTGGCAGTGGTGGCTGTGGCAGTGGAGGCTGTGGCAGTGGTGGCTGTGGCAGTGGAGGCTGTGGCAGTGACGGCTGTGGCAGTGGTGGCTGTGGCAGTGACGGCTGTGGCGGTGACGGCTGTGGCGGTGACGGCTGTGGCAGTGGAGGCTGTGGCAGTGGTGGCTGTGGCAGTGGAGGCTGTGGCAGTGGTGGCAGTGGCAGTGACGGCTGTGGCAGTGGAGGCTGTGGGGGCAATGGCTGTGGCAGTGGAGGCTGTGGCAGTGGCGGCTGTGGCAGTGACGGCTGTGGCAGTGACGGCTGTGGCAGTGGTGGCTGTGGCAGTGGAGGCTGTGGCAGTGGTGGCAGTGGAGGCTGTGGCAGTGACGGCTGTGGCGGTGACGGGCTGTGGCAGTGACGGCTGTGGCAGTGGAGGCTGTGGCAGTGGCGGCTGTGGCAGTGACGGCTGTAGCTGTGGAGGCTGTGGCAGTGACAGCTGTGGCGGTGACAGCTGTGGCAGTGGCGGCTGTGGCAGTGACAGCTGTGGCGGTGACGGCTGTGGCAGTGGCGGCTGTGGCAGTGGTGGCTGTGGCAGTGACGGCTGTGGCGGTGACGGCTGTGGCAGTGACGGCTGTGGCAGTGGTGGCTGTGGCAGTGACGGCTGTGGCAGTGGTGGCTGTGGCAGTGACGGCTGTGGCGGTGACGGCTGTGGCAGTGGCGGCTGTGGCAGTGGTGGCTGTGGCAGTGACGGCTGTGGCAGTGACGGCTGTGGCGGTGACGGCTGTGGCAGTGGTGGCTGTGGCAGTGACGGCTGTAGCTGTGGAGGCTGTGGCAGTGACAGCTGTGGCGGTGACAGCTGTGGCAGTGGCGGCTGTGGCAGTGACGGCTGTAGCTGTGGAGGCTGTGGCAGTGACAGCTGTGGCGGTGACAGCTGTGGCAGTGGCGGCTGTGGCAGTGACGGCTGTGGCGGTGACGGCTGTGGCAGTGGCGGCTGTGGCAGTGGTGGCTGTGGCAGTGACGGCTGTGGCAGTGGCGGCTGTGGCAGTGGTGGCTGTGGCAGTGACGGCTGTGGCAGTGGTGGCTGTGGCAGTGACGGCTGTGGCGGTGACGGCTGTGGCAGTGGCGGCTGTGGCAGTGACGGCTGTGGCAGTGGTGGCTGTGGCAGTGACGGCTGTGGCGGTGACAGCTGTGGCAGTGGTGGCTGTGGCAGTGACGGCTGTGGCGGTGACGGCTGTGGCAGTGACGGCTGTGGCAGTGGTGGCTGTGGCAGTGACGGCTGTGGCAGTGGTGGCTGTGGCAGTGACGGCTGTGGCGGTGACGGCTGTGGCAGTGGCGGCTGTGGCAGTGGTGGCTGTGGCAGTGACGGCTGTGGCAGTGACGGCTGTGGCGGTGACGGCTGTGGCAGTGGTGGCTGTGGCAGTGACGGCTGTAGCTGTGGAGGCTGTGGCAGTGACAGCTGTGGCGGTGACAGCTGTGGCAGTGGCGGCTGTGGCAGTGACGGCTGTAGCTGTGGAGGCTGTGGCAGTGACAGCTGTGGCGGTGACAGCTGTGGCAGTGGCGGCTGTGGCAGTGACGGCTGTGGCGGTGACGGCTGTGGCAGTGGCGGCTGTGGCAGTGACGGCTGTGGCAGTGACGGCTGTGGCAGTGGTGGCTGTGGCAGTGGAGGCTGTGGCAGTGGTGGCTGTGGCAGTGACGGCTGTGGCAGTGACGGCTGTGGCAGTGACGGCTGTGGCGGCAATGGCTGTGGCAGTGACGGCTGTGGCAGTGGAGGCTGTGGCAGTGACGGCTGTGGCAGTGGAGGCTGTGGCAGTGACGGCTGTGGCGGCAATGGCTGTGGCAGTGACGGCTGTGGCAGTGGAGGCTGTGGCAGTGACGGCTGTGGCAGTGGAGGCTGTGGCAGTGACGGCTGTGGCAGTGACGGCTGTGGCAGTGGAGGCTGTGGCAGTGGCGGCTGTGGCAGTGACGGCTGTGGCAGTGACGGCTGTGGCAGTGGAGGCTGTGGCGGTGGCGGCTGTGGCAGTGGTGGCTGTGGCAGTGACGGCTGTGGCAGTGGTGGCTGTGGCAGTGGTGGCTGTGGCAGTGACGGCTGTGGCGGTGACGGCTGTGGCAGTGGCGGCTGTGGCAGTGACGGCTGTGGCAGCGGTGGTTGCAGCCAGGCTAGGCTGGGTGCCAGGGGCCTGGCTGGTGTCCCTGGTGTGGGTGAACTCATCATGCCGGACGTTGAAAGGAGGCAAAGGGTCCGGTGCAGGACGGGTGAAGGCTTCAGCCGGGAGGCGATGCTGCTTTCGCCACCCCCACTCACCATGAGCAGCGACTCTCCAGGTCCCTGCCCCAGCCAGAGCCACCCCTGTCCCTTCACGGCCCAGGGAGGGCCAAGCCTCCTGTCTCTGAGGGCTTCAGACAAGAGCAAACGCCACGCAGCTCTGGCTCTGAGTGCGAAGGAGCATCCCACCTGCTGGGTCCTTCCCTGCTCCTACCGCTGGGCTCCTCCCAGGACGTTCTCTCCCCCAGTGAGGACTCTGTGTGTCCTCAGGCCAGACACAGCCCTGCTGAGCTGTAAATGTCACAGGTCAGGGCTGGGCCAGCCACCGGCCAGGTGCCAGAGGGGCTCCAGGAGCCCCTCTGCTTCCAAAAGGGAAGAAGGGAGAGAGGCTGATGGGGTGGGAAAGGAACTAACCCTGCCGAGATGGAGAGAAGAACAATGCCATGGAAAGAGACAGAGACACAAACCAGTGTGGAACCCAAGTGGCAATGCTGGCACCACTGGCACCACTGCTGCTGGGGCAGGCACTGGGCAAGGCCCAGCCTGGACTTGGCAGCAGATGGGAACTGGATTCAGGAACACAGGGATGGGGATAGAAGGCAGAAGGGACAGAGTCCTGCTGGAACCCCAGCCAGGCAAGAAGAGGCCTGACCCTGGTGGCCCCTCAGCTTGCTCCTGAAGCTGCAATCCCTTGCTGGGCAGCTGAGGGTCACCTGTGCTGTCTGCTCCTCCCCACAGTGCCACCTCTGCCCTCCTGCCCCCCAGGTGTGGCACAAGCTGTGGCAGTGCCCTTGGGCTGCGGGGGATGCTCCTTTTGTGTCCTCCATGAGCTGACTCGGAGCAGAGCACGCTGGAAAAACCCTGCAGACCACTGGAGACCCTTGCGGCAGTGTCCAGCAAAAGAGGCACAGAACTTTGGGCTGGGTCAAGATTCAAGCACACCAGGGCTTGCTCAGAGCTCAGCCAGGCCTGAGGCTCAACATCTCAGCAGAGCAAAGTGCCCTTAATAACTCAGGCAGAGATCTGGTGGTGGTGGTGATGGGCTCTGGCATCAGCCTGTGGGGGAAGGTGCAGTGTCCATGCTGCAGGTGTCTCATTCTGCTGTGCTCAGGCTCAGGAGGGCAGGTGCCATGAGCTCCAGAGCTCAGCTGTGTGTGCAGCCTGATGCTTCCCGGTTGTGCAGCACCCAAATGACTCTGCACAGCCTCCTGCTCCCAGCAGGCAGGGGGCTGCTGCTGCACACAGACACAGCCAGGGCCAGGAGACACCCCTGGTAGGACCACAGAGACACAAGACAGATCAGGAGGCTTGAGCACCTCCTCTGTGCAGAGAGACTGGGAGCCCTGGGGCTGTTGAGTCTGGGGAAGGCTGAGAGGGATCTGATCAGTGTCTATCAATAGCTGAGGGGTGGGGGTCAAGGGGAGGGGGCCAAGCTATTTTTGGTGGTGCACAGCAATAAGCCAAGGACCAATGGAGACAAACTTGAACAGAGAAGGTTTCAGCTCAGCATGAGGAGAAACTTCCTTACAATGAGGGTGCCAGAGCCCTGGAGCAGGCTGCCCAGGGGGGTTGGGGAGTCTCCTTCTCTGCAGCCTTTCCAACCCCACCTGGATGCCTTCCTGTGCAGCCTGCCCTGGGTGATGCTGCTCTGGCAGGGGGTTGGACTGGATGAGCTCTGGAGGTCCCTTCCAGCCTCTATGATTCTATGATCTAAGAATCACAGAACCATAAAGTCACAGGAGCATGGAATCAGTCACAGAATCATGGGGTCACAGAATCCATCATGGGATCACAGAATCCATCATGGGGTCACAGAATCCATCATGGGGTCACAGAATCATGGGGTCACAGAATCAATCATAGGGGCACAGAATCAATCATGGGGTCACAGAATCCATCATGGGACCACAGAATCCATCATGGGACCACAGAATCAATCATGGGGTCACAGAATCCATCATGGGACCACAGAATCAATCATGGGGTCACAGAATCATGGGGTCACAGAATCAATCATGGGGTCACAGAATCATGGGGTCACAGAATCAATCATGGGGTCACAGAATCAATCATGGGACCACAGAATCAATCATGGGATCATAGAATCAATCATGGGATCACAGAATCATGGGGTCACAGAATCAGTCATGGGGTCACAGAATCAATCATGGGATCATAGAATCAATCATGGCACCACAGAATCCATCATGGGACCACAGAATCAATCATGGGACCACAGAATCCATCATGGGATCACAGAATCAATCATGGGATCACAGAATCCATCATGGGATCATAGAATCCATCATGGGGCCACAGAATCCATCATGGGATCATAGAATCCATCATGGGACCACAGAATCCATCATGGCACCACAGAATCCATCATGGCACCACAGAATCCATCATGGGATCACAGAATCCATCCTGGGACCACAGAACCATCATGGGACCACAGAACCATCATGGGATCACAGAATCCATCATGGCACCACAGAATCCATCATGGGATCACAGAATCCATCATGGGATCATAGAATCCATCATGGGATCACAGAATCCATCATGGGATCACAGAATCCATCATGGGACCACAGAACCATCATGGGACCACAGAATCCATCATGGGACCACAGAACCATCATGGGACCACAGAATCCATCATGGGATCACAGAATCCATCATGGGACCACAGAATCCATCATGGCACCACAGAATCCATCATGGCACCACAGAATCCATCATGGGATCATAGAATCCATCATGGGACCACAGAATCCATCATGGGATCACAGAATCCATCATGGGATCACAGAATCCATCATGGGACCACAGAATCCATCATGGGACCACAGAACCATCATGGGATCATAGAATCCATCATGGGATCACAGAATCCATCATGGGACCACAGAACCCATCATGGGACCACAGAATCCATCCTGGGACCACAGAAACCATCATGGCACCACAGAATCCATCATGGGATCACAGAATCCATCATGGGACCACAGAATCCATCATGGCACCACAGAATCCATCATGGCACCACAGAATCCATCATGGCACCACAGAATCCATCATGGGATCATAGAATCCATCATGGGATCATAGAATCCATCATGGGACCACAGAATCCATCATGGGACCACAGAATCCATCATGGGATCACAGAATCCATCATGGGATCATAGAATCCATCATGGGACCACAGAATCCATCATGGGACCACAGAATCCATCATGGGATCACAGAATCCATCATGGGATCATAGAATCCATCATGGGATCACAGAATCCATCATGGGATCATAGAATCCATCATGGGACCACAGAATCCATCATGGGATCACAGAATCCATCATGGCACCACAGAATCCATCATGGGATCACAGAATCCATCATGGGATCACAGAATCCATCCTGGGACCACAGAATCCATCATGGGATCACAGAATCCATCATGGGATCATAGAATCCATCATGGGATCACAGAATCCATCATGGGATCACAGAATCCATCATGGGACCACAGAATCCATCATGGGATCACAGAATCCATCATGGGATCATAGAATCCATCATGGGATCACAGAATCCATCATGGGATCATAGAATCCATCATGGGATCACAGAATCCATCATGGGATCATAGAATCCATCATGGCACCACAGAATCCATCATGGGATCACAGAATCCATCATGGGATCATAGAATCCATCATGGGACCACAGAATCCATCATGGGATCACAGAATCCATCATGGGACCACAGAATCCATCATGGGATCACAGAATCCATCATGGGACCACAGAATCCATCATGGGACCACAGAGTCACAGAATGCACTGGGTTGGAAGGGACCTCTAGAGGCCCTCCTGTGCCACCCACCTGCAGTCAGCAGGAGCGTCCCCAGCTAGCTCCAGCTGCTCACAGCCCCGCTGAGCTCCACCTTGAATGCCTGCAGGGAGAGGGGCTCCAGCACCACCACCCCTGGCCAGCCTGGTGCAGCGTTCCACCACTCTCACAGCAAAGAGCTTCCTCCTAATGTCACAACCTGAACCTACTCTGCTGCAGGTTAAAGCCGCTGTTCCTCATCCTGGCGCTCCCAGCTCCTGTCACAAGTCCCTCCCCAGCTCTCCTGCAGCCCCTCCAGGGACTTAAAGGCTGCTCCAGTGTCTCCCCAGAGCTGAACAGAAAGGGCCTCAGCAAGGTGATCTCTCTGGTGGGAGATGACTGTGTCTCCTCTAGGACCTTCACCCCATTGACTATGGCTCTCCTGGGGCCTTCACCCTGCAGTACTGAAGGGGGCTGGGGCTCAGTGGGCTGGGAACTGTCACACTGAGATGTTCTCCTCTGTGGCTCTCCCTGCAATTGCTCCATCAGCTCCACATCCTTCTCTTGTTGAGGGCCCCAGAAACACAATGCTAGGAGAAACCTTCAGTAGGAGAAAGCTTTGGCTGCTGGGGGATGTTCCTAACAGCACAACAACCAGGAGAAGTTCCTCCAACCCAGCCCCTCACAGCAGTACCTCTGATCAATACAGAGCAGGCTTTCCACTACAGATCAATAAATACTTGAGGTAAGTGCTGAGGCCCAGCCTGGGAGGCTTGCTCCACACTGTGGCTCTTGCTGCAGGTTTATGTAGCAGGAGAAAGGGCTGGGGATTGATCCAGCCCCTGCTGGATTGATCTGGGAGCTGGCTGCTGCAGGCAGCAGCGATGTTCAATGGCTGCAGCAGGGACAGGCAGAGCTGCCTTCCACCCAAGGTACTTCTGCAGTTACACTGAACACTCCTGAGCCCTGCCTCCACCTGTCCCACTTACCAGCACACACAAGCCAGCCTGGTGGGCTTCAAAAGGACCTCTGGGGATCAGCCAGTCCAAGCCCCCTGCCAAAGCAGGGCACCCACAGCACCTTGCCCAGGAGCACAATGCCCAGCTGGGCTTGGAAGCTCTCCACACCAGGAGACTCCACAACCTCTCTGGGCAGCCTGCTCCAGGCCTCCAGCACCCTCACAACAAACAACTTTCTCCTCCTGATCAGGTGGAACCTCCTGGGTTCCAGTCTGTGCCCACTGCCCCTTGTGCTGTCCCTGGGCACCACTCAGCAGAGCCTGGCCCCAGCCTCTTGCTCCCCACAGCTCCTTTAGCTCTTGCTGAGCATTGCTCAGCTCCCCTCTGGGGCTGCTCTTCTGCAGGCTCTCAGCCCCAGGGCTCTCAGCCTTTGCTCCTTCCAGAGCTGCTCCAGGCCCCTCAGCAGCTTTGCAGCCTCCCCTGGACTCTCTCCAGCAGTTCCCTGTCTCTTGGAACTGGACCCAGGACTCCAGATGTGATCTTTCTAGGTCAGAGTAGAGGGGGAGGAGAACCTCCCTTGACCTGCTGAGCACCCTGGGTTCAAGTGCCAGCCAAGCAACACATTCCCAATAGCCTGTGGTCATTTTTGCCACTGGGGTGGGAACAGGGCTGGCAGTGGTTTGGAAGGTCAGGTGTAGAGGATGAGATCCCTGGGACCATGTTCAGCAAGGGAATAAGGCCCCAAAAGCAATGGATCCTGTTGGTCCTCATGGCGCTGTATGTGTGGGGTGATGAGAGCTGCTCTGGGCATGGGGATAATTCCCTTACTCCTGAATCTCAGCCACCTGAAGGACCTGACCTAGAGGTCTCCAGACCTCTTTCCAGCTCAGGACCAAGCTGAGGACTGCTTGGGTGTGCTGGCATGGGAAATGTGGCTTAGCCACATCCTGCCTGGAGGAGAACATCTCAGTGTGACAGTTCCCAGCCCACTGAGCCCCAGCCCCTTCAGTACTGCAGGGTGAAGGCCCCAGGAGAGCCATAGTCAATGGGGTGAAGGTCCTAGAGGAGACACAGTCATCTCCCACCAGAGAGATCACCTTGCTGAGGCCCTTTCTGCACTCTGCACAGCTCACTCCCATGAACACTCTGAGGAGAAGCTAAAACTTTGAAGCTGAAAAGAATAGAATAGAATAGAATAGAATAGAATAGAATAGAATAGAATAGGATAGGATAGGATAGGATAGGATAGGATAGGATAGGATAGGATAGGATAGGATAGGATAGGATAGGATAGGATAGAATTAACCAGGTTGGAAAAGACCTTTGAGATCATCAAGTCCAACCTCTCACCCAGCATCCTCTAATCAACTCAGCCAAGGCACCAAGTGCCTCATCCAGGCTCTTCCTAAACACCTCCAGAGATGGGGACTCCACCACCTCCCTGGGTAGCACATTCCAATGGCCAATCTCTCTTGCTGGGAAGAATTTCTTCCTCACCTCCAGCCTAACCCTCTCCTGGCACAGCCTGAGACTGTGTCCTCTTGTTCTGGTGCTGGGTGCCTGGGAGAAGAGACCAACCCCCACCTGGCTACAACCTCCCTGCAGGGAGAGCAAGAAGGTCTCCCCTGAGCCTCCTCTTCTCCAGGCTAAGCAACCCCAGCTCCCTCAGCCTCTCCTCACAGGGCTGTGCTCCAGACCCCTCCCCAGCCTTGTTGCCCTTCTCTGGACACGTTCCAGCAGCAAAACATCTTTCCTAACCTGAGGAGCCCAGAACTGGACACAGGACTCAAGGTGTGGCCTAACCAGTGCAGTCTACAAGGGCAGAATGACCTCCCTGCTCCTGCTGGCCACACTCTTCCTGCTGCAGTCAAGGATGCCATTGACCTTCTTGGCCCCCTGGGCACACTGCTGGCTCCTGTTCAGCTGCTGTCCACCAGCACCCCCAGGTCCCTCTCTGCCTGGCTGCTCTCAGCCACTCTAACTCAGCCTGTAGCACTGCCTGGGGTTGCTGTGGCCAATGTGCAGCACCTGGCACTTGGATGTGATCAATCTCCTACCCTTGGCCTCTGCCCATCTGTCCAGCCTGTCCAGGTCCCTCTGCAGAGCTCTCCTACCCTCTACCAGATCAACTCCTGCCCCCAGCTTGGCGTCATCTGCAAATTTGATGATGGACTCAATCTCCTCCTGCAGATCATCAATGAAGACATTAAAGAGCATGGGGCCCAAAAGGCACCAAAGCTGCCTCCTCCCAGCCAGGGTGGGTGGGGATGAGGCTGCTGCTCTCTGAGCAGCCTGTGTCTGGACCCAGGGGCTGGCTGTGGGTGGAGTTTCAGCCCCAGGGTTGGGCAGCCCCAGAGCAGTCTCAGCCCGGGCCTGGGCAGGCTGAGCCCTGTGGGGGGTGAAATGTGTTCCCTTTGCTGCAGAGAATGAGAAGTCCAACGAGGAGAAGCAGAGGGAAGAGGAGCTGGTGCAGCAGATCCACAAGCTGGTGGAAACCCGGGATTTCCTGGTGGATGATGTGGAGTTTGAGAGGCTCAGGTAGCTGGGGGCAGCTCCCTCCTTGCCCTGGGGGCAGGGCAGGCTGTCCTCTGCTCTGCACCGTGCCCTGGTGCCCTGCCAGCTGCTCCTGGGTGCCTTGCTGCAGCCTTCCTGAGCGGTAACCAATCTCTTTGGCACAGGGAAAGGGAAGAAGACAAGGAAATGGCAGAGTTCCTGCAAAGTAAGCTCTCCAAAAGCTACCTCCAGAAAGCAAGTAGGTGGTTGATGAGTTTCCTGCCTTGCATTGACCCCTGGGGGCAGCTTCTCCTCTCCCTGAGCGCTCTGTCTCCTGGAGTCCATTGCTGCGCGTGGGGTTAGCTGACCAGGAGTCCAGCTGCTGCTGGAGGAGGAGGAAGCATCCCCAATCCGTGCAGATGTGATGCTCCCATTTCCCTCCCAGCCACCATGTCCTGTAGGAATGGGGGACAAGCAGGTGACCTTTCAGGGCTGATGTGCTTCCTCTGGCCCTTTCCAACCAGCCCCTTACAGCCCACCACGCTGTCACCTAAGGCCACAAGTTGTGACACCTCTCCAGCCACGCTGTCTTTGTGGCCCCTGGCAGCAGGCCACCCTCCTCCCTGTGCCTCCATCCCCTCTGGAGGACCAGCTGCCCAGAGTGCTGGGAGGCATTTCCAGCCCAGGGTCCCTGTGCCTGCGTCCTGCCTGTGCACGTCCACGGGGCTGTGCCTCCCGGATGCAGGAGCTCCTGCTCAGCTGTGGCTCTAAGGAGGCTCAGCAGCCTAACCCTGAGAAGCCCCCTAAGAAGCAGTAGGGAGCTTGTGCCCTCCTCCCCAGGCAGACACTGGCTCCTCTCTCCACAGCTCCTGTCAAAGAGAAGAAAATGACTTCCAGAGGACAGCAAACCTCCGCCCCATACATGACCAAAACAGGTCTCACCCTGCTCAAGGAGTGCTGTGGCTTCACCTGCTCCATCATGTAGGCCACCCCAGCTCCTCTGCACAGGACATGCCCATGGTAGTGTACACGTCCTGGGCAGCTGGGCTGGGCAAGAGGAGCTTCCACGCTGTGCTGATTGGCCTGGGCAGGGTGGGTGACCCTCAGGGTGCCCCAGAGGGGGCACACACAGCTCCTGGTGCCACAGGCGTGGGGCATGAGGCACCACCAGGCTGCAGCTCTGCTCTGCAGGCTCTGCCCCCAGGGAAGAATGCTGGAGTCCTGCTGAGAGCTGAGAGAGGAGCTGGAAGGGAAACAACAGTGGTCAGGGGAGAAGGAGCTGGAGAGAGCTGGGTGGAGGGGGAGCAGAGATGGAGGACAGCTGGTAAGGAGCTGTAACCATCTGCCCAGTGAGCTTCCACCTTCCTCTCCATGCCTGGCTACACTCAGCAGGTGATGGCCAAAGCTGAGTGCTGAGTCCCACCTGGCAGCACTGTGTAAGAGGAAGAGGATGGTCATGGAGGTCCAGTGAGCTGCAGACTCTGTGGCAGGACACATCTCATCCTGGTGATTGCTGGGGACTGCCACAGTGGAGTTAGCCTCATTGGCACCAGGTGCCCCGCAAAGCAGGGTTGGCTCTCTGGCCATTGGAGAAGGGAGGCACCAAGGGCATCCCATGGCAGCAACCCAGGGGTTCCTATCTCTTGCCTTTCCCCTCCAGGTCTCCAGGCAGAGTCCACAGCCTGCCCTCCTCCGAGAGTTCCAACTTCCCATTGCTGTTCATGCTTCCCACTGCAGCACCACCACCAAAGAGACTTTCCAAGCAGGCTGGGGCGAGCTTGAGTGATGGCATGTGTCCCTGGGGCCACCTCCGTGCTCATCTCTCCTCCATGGCATCAACCAACACCAAACTCCACCCGAGCAGAGCTTGAAGAGCTGTGTGCAGCAGCAGCAAGGGGGTCCAGAGCAGAGAGAAGTGGAGAGAGTAGTAAGCACAGCACTGGGAGCTGATGTTTGGAGAACGTTGTGCTCCTCCATCCAAGCCAGGCTGTGGCCACAGAGGATGACTCATCCTTAACCTTGGGCCACCACCTGAGGCTCCACGGGATGACTCCTGAGGACTCTTGGTGGGGAATCTCTCTGGCCTGGGGCTCGTTGTGCTGGCATCAGGTTGATGGCAAGGTGCTCTGGGGAGGGCTGAGCAGGCTGTGGAGAGCTGTGCCCAGAGCCAGCTGAGTGCAGGGCTCCCTCCCGTGAAGCTCTCACTTGAGCACAGGGCTGGTGTGTGGGACTATGGGCAGAGGAGTTGCTTTCCACACCTCACTGCTGCTGGATTCACTTTGCAGCTCCAAGGCAAAGGAGCAGAATCCACAAGAAGAGAGTAACACACAGGAGGAGATGAAAACCAAAGAGGAGCCAGGAGAGGTGGCAGGGAAGGTGGAGACAGCAGGTGAGAGAGACTCCCTGCCAGAAGGCCATTCAGTCCTGCCCTCCAGTGCCCCAGCCAGCACCACTGGGCTTGGCACCAGGGGCTGAACAGAGTTCCATGCTGCTGAGACCCTGAGGTCACCCTGAGCCTCAGTTCCTGCTGTCCCTTCTGATCATCCACCCCTGCTGAGGTGGCACAGAGCTGCTCATGCCAGCACAGCAGGGCAGGGGCTCTGGCTCACTGACTGAATGCCTCTGCCATCTCCCCTCCTTCCCGCCCTGCTGCCCTGGAGGCTGCCGTGGGAGGCCTCCCACTAGGGTGGCTGCTCTGGCTGCATGCTGGCCACAGTGCTGATTCCTCCAGCTCAGTCCTGCTGCCAGCTGCTGGAGGGGCTTGGGATGGTGCTCCTGCTTGGGTCCCTCTCTGACATGCCCATGCCAGTGAGATGGCTCCAACCCCTCTGGCTCTCCCTGTGGCACCTAGCAGCACCTTCATCCTTATAAAACACACTGCAGGGGGATCCCTCTTAGTGCAATGCCCCAGGCAGGGCCATGTTCCTCCTGCCCTTCTTTATCAGCACTGCCAGGAAGCTCAGCGTGTGGGAGCCTGCCCTCTAGCCTTGGCAAGGAGGTTTCCTCTCACTTGCCCTTGCTGAGCAATCTCCTCCCCACAGAGACCTTCCACAGCCCAAAGCAGTCCCTCTGCACGTTCCCAGAGCAGTGCTCAGCATGACAGAAGGTCACCTCTAGCAGATGTGACCCTGGTTTGGTTCCTGTCACCTCGGAGCTGACTTCGGTGGTCTCACTCTGAAGCCTGTTCCTGTGGCCTGTTTATTTTTCACGTCCCCCAGCATCCCCCAATCACCACCTGCCAGCTCCTGCTGCTCTCCTTGCTTGGGGGAGGCTTCAGTGTGGGCTGGAGGAGCACCCTGCAGGTCACAGGGGCAAGTGAAGGCCCTGATTGCTCCTTTCTGCTGTGCCAAGCCTGTGTGAGGTGCGGTACAGAGCTGGGGCTGCTGTCCAGGCAGGGTGGCTGGGGCCATCATCAGGACCATCCATCCCGGAGCTGAGAGGGCAGACTGGGTCCCTCACTCCCTGCTCTTCCACAAACTGTGCAGGGGCTGCTTTGCCTGGTCCCTCTGCAGTGCCCCACGTGTGGTGCCACACAGCTGTGTGCTTTGCTCCACCCAAACCGAAGCCTCAAGCCCTAGGAGACTCTTCTCAGTGTCTTTGCCTTCCCCAGAGTCTCCTTGGGAAGGGTGAGCAGCTGAGCCACCTTGGAGGGTTGGACTGAGATGGAGCCAAAGACAAAGAAGAGCTCTTGACCCAAAACTTGCTCCCTTCCCCTAACCCATCCCTAACTTTCACCCCACAAAGCCCCAGGACCTCAGCCTGGGGGTGCTTGAGCAGGGAGATTGGCTGGGGGGGTGGGCAAGGTGCTGGCCTGGTTTGGCCAGTGTTGGCTGGCTGTGTTTGTGTGGCTGGGTGTGGAGAAGGAGACAGCTCCTGGCCGGGTCACAGCAGGGTAGGTGACCTCCGTTTGAACTGATGGCAAAGGTGTGCAGCACACAGGAGCCTCCCTCTTCCATCTGCATTGGTTGCAACTCATCCAAATAAATGTCTGCTGGAAGGTTTGCTTTGCAGATCCTTTCCCCACCTGGGATCTTTTGCAGAGAGGTGTCTCAAGCTGTGTCACAGGAAGGTGGTTGGAGAAGAAAGAAGGTGCTAAAAGATCAGGCTGGAGCCCCCTGGTACTGCAGAGCACAGGGCAGCTGGAGCTCCAACTCTTCCATTTCTGGCTCCTGACCTGACACTGCACTTCAGAGCCAGGCTGGGGAATCTTTGAAGAGGCAAGAAGCAGCCTCCATGGGTTGATGGCCTTTGATGCTCAGAGTGCTGAACACTTCTGATGTACTTGTTCACTGGCAACAGCCTTTTGTCCCACCAAGCACCACAGAAGGGCTGTGGAACATCGAATGTCTTCTGTGTGTGGATCTGAAGGGAGTCTGGCTGCAGCTTCGATGCTCTTGGCCTCCCGACTTACTGTCTCCAGTATCCCAGCTCCCAGGTGCTCCCAGGAGGGGGAAGAGGACAGGCAGGTCTGCACACTGCAGGGTCTCATGGGCTGTCACAGACTCTCACAGGATGGTAAGGGTTGGAAGGGAGCTCTGCAGATCAGCCAGTCCAAGCCCCCTGCTCGAGCAGGGCACCCACAGCAACTTGCCCAGCAGCACAGTGCCCAGCTGGGCTTGGAAGCTCTCCACACAAGGAGAGACTCCACAACCTCTCTGGGCAGCCTGCTCCAGGCCTCCAGCTCATCCCATGGGCAGAAGGGCCAAGCTCAGCATCGGCACCCCTTGGGCCAGCAGAAGCAAACCCTTTCCTGCAGCCAGTCCAACCTGTAGGCCAGCTCTTGGCTGGGCCTGGTTGTCCTCTTTGCACCAACTCTGCTCCCCAGCTGCTGCCTGCGCCGCAGCCCAGCCCCAGCCCACGCTGCTCTGCTGGCCCAGGTGGAGCAGCTGGGAAGATCCACCTGGACAGCAGCTTTGCTTCAGGGCTTTTTCCTTCTGACAGGAAACATCTCTTGCCTCATCTCCTGTGCACTGACCCCATCCCACGGGCAGAAGGGCACAGCTCAGCACGGGCACCCCTTGGGCCGGCAGGAGCAAAGCCTTCCCCGCAGCCAGCCGGGTCAGAGGCATCTGGGGGCAGACCCGGGCCCCAGCTTGCCCCGGGGCTGGGGGGCTGGGCTCCCATCTGGGCCGCTTCAACAGGCTGCAGAGCGAAGCCCCCTCCCTGCTGCCCCCGGAGCCAAGGAGGCTGCGGCCAGCAGGGTACCTCAGGGAGCGGTGGGCTCGGGCCAGGCGCCCCAGGACGCGGTCGTCCCCCAGCAGCAGGATGCGGGCAGTGTGCAGCCTCTGGAGCGGGGCGGGGGCAGCTCTCCTCTGCGGCTGCCCTGGGGGCTTCAGCCCAGCAGCGTTGCAGCCAGCCTGCAGCAAGGCCACGCTCTCCAGGGCGGAGGGCTTCTTTCTCATGCCCCCCTTCCTGTGCAGCCGGGAGCGCTCCGGCTCCGTGCCGCAGGGCGGGAGGGACTCCTCGGCGGGCAGGGGCAGGTCCCTCTCGATGCCGCTGTCGGTGGAGAGCACGGAGAAGCGAGGCTGCAGGCAGCACTCGCAGCCGGAGAGGATGTCCCGCATCTCCAAGGCGTCCAGCTCCCGGCTGAGGCACTCGGGCTCGCAGCTCTGTGCCGCCGGGCGGATGAACAGCACCAGCTCCTTCCCTGCGGGGGGAGAGGGCAGCTGGAGAAAGGCAACCGGGGCCGGGCTGAGCCCCGGGCCTGCTGCAGCTCCCCTCTGGTTCTGCAGACCCTGGGGCCCACAGCCCCAGCAGCAGGCCTGAGAGGACTCAGCTCCTCAGTCCCGTTCCCCATTGCAGCTTGAAGAGAGCTTCACTGCCCCTGAGATCAGCTCCCTCGGGCAAGTCCTGCTGCAGCCTGCCCCACAGCCTCCTGGGGCTGGAAGCGTTCAGAGGCCACCTTTGGGCAGCAGAGCTGGGCCAGGGGATGGACCCAGGGCTGCTCTGAAGTGCTTTGTGCAGCTACTCAGGGATGTGTGCTGGAGCAACAGAAGGGAGCTGCTTGTGCCACATCTCTCAAGCCCCACAGTATCACAGGATGGTCAGGGTTGGAAGGGACCTCAAGGCTCAGCCACTTCCAACCCCTGCCATGGCCAGGGACACCTCACACTGCAGCAGGTTGCTCACAGCCACATCCAGCCTGGCTGCAAACACCTCCAGCCAGGAGGCTGCCACCACCTCCCTGGGCAACCTGTGCCAGGCTCTCACCACCCTCCTGGGCAACAACTTCTTCCTCACAGCCAATCTGAATCTCCCCATTTCTAGTTCTGCTCCACTCCCCCTTTAAGTTCCTTATCTCCCCAGTGGGATTGCCTAGAATGATCTTTATTTCCCTTCTCACCCCCAGCAGGGATTTATTGACATTTCACTACTTTTCTGCTCAAGGTCTGTGGAGAGCTTTAAAGGCATAGCCTAAAACTGCCACAGTGCCGAAGAGCAGGGCTCCAGAAGAGCATCCTGAAGCACCCGGAGCTGCCAGTGCCCTCCTGCAGAGCCAAGCTGTGTGCCAGAGCATGTCTCTGTCACTTGGACTACACAATGGCCTCCCTGCATCTGGCACAGAGCCCACCAGTGGGCACCCCACCAGCAGTGCTGGGGCAGAGAGCTCAGCAGTGAGCACCAGCAGCGCCAGCTCATGCCCACGCCGGTGGAGCAGCAGACTGCTGCGGAGGAGATGTTGACAGAGGCCAGATGAAACCAATGCACACCTCTCAGTCTGCTGGGGATCTGCCACCAGCAAGAGGCAAAACAGTCTGTACATGTAGCCAATGTTTGAATCAGCTGCTCTCTGTGCCAAGGAAAAGATGTCTTGCTGAAAAAAAAAGAGACAATACCCCAGCTCCACATATCCCACAGCTAGCAAAGCCAGAGCCTGTGGTTGCCCGAGGAGGAGGCAGCCTGGCAGCACCAAACAACTTGTTTATTGTAGAGCTGTCACTGACCTGAGCCCCTGGCACCTGGTGAGGTCATTTTAGGCTTTACTTCCACATCTCAAGGCACCACGAGGCACATCAGCTTCTCTTTGCTCAAGAAAGCTCATCCAGGCCAACCCCCTGCAGCCAGCAGGGACATCCCCAACCACAGCAGGTTGCTCATAGCCCCAGCCAACCTGACCTGCAATGCTTCCAGCCAGGGGGCAGCTCACACCTCTCTGGGCAGCCTGGGACAGGCTCTCACCACCCTCAGGGCCAAAGATTTCTTCTTTCTCTCTAGTTTGAATCTCCCTCTTTGAGTTTCAAACCTGTTACCGCAGGCCCTGCTCAAAACTCTGTCCCCAGCTCTCTGCTCAGCCCTGGAAGCACTGCAAGGCCACCAGAAGGTCTTCCCTGGAGCCTTCTCTTCTGCAGGCTGACCAAGCCCAGCTCCCTCAGCCTGGCCTCACAGCAGGAGTCTGTCCCCAGCTTCCTTCCAGATCTGTGGTGGCAGAAGGGCTATTTGCAGTGCCTCCTGGTGGTCTGGCACTCGAGCATGGCTTGCTCAGGGCTGGGTAAGGACTCTGCACTGGGGGGGATCTGGTGTCTGTGCCCTGCTGGTGTGGCATGAATGGCACATAAGAGGCAAAACATCTCCCCAGGTTTCAGTTACAGAAGCACAGAATTCTTTGGGCTGGAAAAGCCCTCTAAGGTCATTGAGTCCAGCCAGCAACCCAACCCCACCATGGCCACTGAACCATGGCCCCAGGTGCCATGGCCAGACCTTTCTTGAACACCTCCAGGGGTGGGGACTCCCCCACCTCCCTGGGCAGCCTCTGCCAATCCCTGACCACTCTTGCAGCAAAAACATATTTCCTCCTCTCCAACCTCAGCCTCCCCTGGCACAATTCCAGGCCATTTCCTTTCCTTCTACCACCTCTTCTACTAGGGAGAAGAGACAAAACCCCAGCTGGCTCCAACCTCCTCCCAGGGAGCTGCAGAGAGCCATGAGGTCTCCCCTCAGCCTCTTCTCCTCCAGACTAACCCCCAGCTCCCTCAGCTGCTCCCCCCAGCCCTCTTCTCCAGACCCTTCCCCAGTTTTGTTGCCCTTCTCTGGACATGGTCTGGCTCCTCAATATCTTCAGTTCCTGGTCTCTGACCTTCTAAACCCAGGTGCTTCCCTGTGGGGGGCCATGGTTGGGGCCACAGAACCAAGCTGCAGAGCAGCATCCGCACCTGCTGCACCTTCCTGTTCACTATGGTAAGGGCTGGTGGGGCTAAGGAGGAGCACGTAGGAGCTCAGGACCTGGTCAGGAGCAGAAATCTTCACCTTGGCTTTTGGGCAGAGCTACAGGGCATGCATCTGTCTTGGGTGAGAGGTGGACACTGCCAGGCCCAGCCTGCTGAATGGAAGCAACAGAGCCCACTGCAGCAGGTCAGAAGGTGCCTGGTCAGACCCCTGGGTCCCATCAGCCTCCTGTCCTGTGCTGGAAGTTCCTCAGAGGAGCTCAGCTCGGGCACCCAGGTAAGAGTCAAGTCTCCAAACTGGCCAGTTCTCAGCATCCAGAGGACTTCAGCAGCCCTGGGCCAGCATTCTGCCCTCCCCCTGAGCCCAGCCTGGAGCCCCCTGGCCCCAGAGTGTCGCTTGCCTCCCTGTCCTGCTGGGCGGCAGGGCAGAGCTGCTCCGCTCCCATCAGCTCCCATCAGCTGCTTCCAGGGAGAGGCACCGGAAGGGCTGAGGAGGTGGCTGTGGGCAGGAGGAGAGGGGACAGCTGAGTCACCTCTCAGGATGGATGTGAGTGCTCCTGGTCCCCTTGGATGCGTCACTGCCGAGAGGAGAGGCAAGGGCACAGCGTCGGCCCTGCTGGGGTGAGTCATGGGCCGGCTCTCCAAGTGCAGGCAGCAGCCCTTGGTGTCGTCACTGGTGCCTCTACAAGACATTTACCAACCATCTCCAGGCCCCCTGAGGGCCTCAGCAGGCTTCACGCTTCCCTGCTTGGCTTTCTGTCTCTTCTGGAGAGCAGCAAGGAAGGCCAGGCCCTGAGGATGCTGCTGGCTGTGGGCTGAAGGCTCTCACACCCAGCCCTGGCACGGAGAGCTGCTGTCTCCAGGGAGGTGACAGGGTCCTCAGGAGGCCCAGCTGTGGGGCTGAGGACTGCATAACTCCCTACAAACACCACCACAACGTGTTTGCTCCCCACTCAGACACTGACTTACACCAGGCTGAAGTGCTCGCCACCTGCCTCTCGAGGTCACCTCCGTGGTCCCAGCCATGGGGGAGACTGCAGCCAGCCTGAAGGTGTCTGCTTGCTGGGGAAGGAGCCCAGACAAGGCAGCAGGAAGGGCTCTGGGGGAAGTCCTTCCCGTGCAAGGAACCACTGCAGGCCCTCAGCCATTATCAAAGGCAAGGGAAAGCCTCCCACTCACCCTTACCCCATGTCTTCTTCATCCCTCTTACTCCCCTGAGCATCCTCCCACACCTCTCAGATCCTATCTGTGTCCCACTCTGTTGATGTGCCAACTGAACACCCCTCCTGGATGGCCAATGGGGGAGGAACCAACCCCTTCCCAGCTCTGTCACTCACCCCCTGGGTGAGCCTGGGCTCCTCTGTGCTTATTCTGCCCCCAGACTGAACATCTCTTTCTTCCTTGCAGCCCGTGGTCCTTGGAGCAGACTGTGCACACACACAGCAAGTGGAGCAGAGCCCAGAGCACAGGCCTGGTTTCCTTGTCACTCCATCAGGACACAAATCTGGGCTCCTACACCGCTGCCAAATGCCAGTTTTCAGCCCACTGGCAGCAGATGTGAAGGGCAGGGCTCTTGGTGCACTCACAGGCTCTGTGACCCCTTCTCCACCTGCCAGGGGCCTGATTGCCCCTACTCAAGGTCAGCCCTGATGCCAGCCATGCTTCCTGGGCTCAGGCTGCTGGAGAGGCAGACAAAGAGTGAGAAGGAACTCTGTGGAGCTTCCCTGGAGCTTCCTCTGCTCTGCTCAGGAGCTCCATTTGTGTTTAGAGCCTCACCCTTGGTCCTTGCCTTGCAGTCAGCCTCTGCCCAGCCTTGTACCTGGCTGAGTCCAGCCTTGTACCTGGCTGAGTCCCACCTTGCCTTGCTGACTTGACTTTAAACCTTCACCTTGGACCAGCTCCACAGAATCACAGAATCATAGAACTGTTAGGGTTGGAAGGGACCTCAAGGATCATCCAGTTGCAACCCCCCTGCCCTGGGCAGGGACATCACTGCAAGGCAGTGTGGACATCACTGGACACAGCCGTGAGCCCCTCTGCTCTTGCTCACACACCGTGGGGGCTGCAACCTGCTGGTGAGGACATCCTGCTGCCTGCTTTGCTGTCACCTGCGCTCCTTCCCTTGAGGAGGAGCAGCCCACTCTTGCCAGTCCCTGACAGCTATTATCCCAGGAAGCACAATTACATCACTCCTGTGTGGGCACTCGGCGGCTGCAGCAACCTGTGCCGGCTTCTGCTGCTCCTTACCAGCTGAAACCTCAACTGCCACTCACCTCCCACTGCTCTGGAGAGATCAAGTCAGGAGAACCTGAGGGCCTACACTGCATGTACATGGCAGGTTTCCAAGAGGAAGGAGCCCTTCCTCCCCACAGAGCAGCTGAGCAGCAGGCACTGCCCTTGCCTCTGCCACGGAGGCTTTCGCTCTGGTGTCTTCCTCTGCCCTGGCGTCGCTGAAGGCACTGCACAGGGCCAGATTCTGCTGGGGAGGCTAACTCACTAAGCTTCAGTAGTGCAGCTGCATTTCAGTATCTGAAGGGCACCTCCAGGCAGGCTGGGGAGGGACTGTTCAGAAGAGCCTGGGGGGATAAGACGAGGAGCAGTGGTTTGAAACCGGAGCAGGGGAGGTTTAGGTTGGACGTCAGGAGGAAGCGAGGGTGGGGAGACCCTGGAACAGGCTGCCCAGGGGGTGGTTGAGGCCTCATCCCTGGAGACATTCAGGATCAGACTTTCTGTGGTCCTGGGCAGCCTGCTTTAGTTGGAGGTGTCCCTGCTGCCTGCAGGGGGCTGGACAAGATGCCCTTGGAGGGTCCCTTCCAACCCAATGCAATCTGTGAAGCTGTGAAATAGGTTTTCCTGGATGAGCTCTTGCTGAGAGCTGGCCTGTGGTGCCTGTGGTACCTATGTACTGTGTTTCTTGCTGGGTTTATCAATGCCAGCTTGCAGAGACAGCAAAGGCACAGAGGGAGCATCCTCTGCACCTCAGGCTCTGCACCGAGTGTCCCACCTGGAGCTCATCCTTCATCTGCTGCCCAGACAAGCAGCCAGCACCAGCTCTGGGATCCACCTTTTTCCCTGTCACTGATGAAAAGCACAGATCTGGGAAAGGGAGGGGGTTAACCTCCGAGGAAGGGCTCAAGTTCTTGAGCAACCCCCAGGTGTTGGGAAGATGGACCAGATGGGTTCAGACTCTTCTAGAAGATACAAGAGTTGAATCCTCTGCCTCCAGACAGGAGAGAAGGGAGCAAGAGCAGGTGATCACAGCATCATAAAATCACCACAGAATCCTAGAATGGGTTTGGGCTGGAAGGGACCTTCAAGATCACCCAGCTCCAACCCTCTGCCATGGGCAGGGACACCTCCCACCAGCCCAGGCTGCTCCAGGCCTCATCCAGCCTGGCCTTCAACACCTCCAGGGAAGGGACATCCACAGCCTCCCTGGGCAACCTGCTCCAGTGTCTCCCCAGCCTCCTTCTAATGTCTTTCACAGGATTGTTTGGTTGACCTCTGAGGCCATCAAGTCCAACCATCAATGGCCTTTCGCCTCCAAATCTGTAATCTTGTGTCCTTGGGTCCTTGATCCATCACAAGAGCCTCCCCCAAAACTCTGAGCCTGGCCTGACCTCCACAGTGTATCTCCAGAGCCATTTTCACTCCTCTTGTTTTGTGTTCACCCTGTGGGCACTCAAAACGAGCAGAGAGCTAAATGCCCTGTGCAGTAGCTTTGCCTGCTTGAGCTTCACCTTATCCATTCTCCCCACTTTTCCCAGCAGCCTGAGGGAGAATCAGGGAATCAGGGAACCATGGAGTTGTTTGGGTTGGAAAAGCCCTCTGAGACCACCCAGTCCAGCCAGCAGCCCAGCACCACCATGGCCACTGAACCATGGCCCCAGGGGCCAGGGCCACAGGGTTCTGGAACACCTCCAGGGCTGGGGACTCCACCACCCCCCTGAGCAGCCTCTGCCAGTCCCTGACCACTCCTGCAGCAAAGAAATTGTTCCTCATGTCCAACCTCAGTCTCCCCTGGCACAGTTTCAGGGAGTGAGGTGGTGAGGAGGTGAGGTTTAGCCTGCAGCACAGAGCTGTGCAGAGAAATCCACATCCACAGCGGTGCTGGAAGATCTCTGGAGTTCTCCTGCAGCACTGACATGTCCTCCCCCAGCATTGTGACAAGCCTCTCAGATAGCTCACATCTCCCTCTCTGAGACCACATTCCTGTCCTGCATGCTTTGCTGGGACACAGAATCACAGTATGTTGGGGGATGGAAGGAACCCTGAGAGCTCACCCAGTCCAACCCCCCTGCCAGAGCAGCGTCACCTAGAGCAGCTCACACAGGAGGGGTTTGAATATCTCCAGGGGAGGAGACTCCACAACCCCCCTGGGCAGCCTGCTCCAGGGCTCTGGCACCCCACAGGGAAATAATTCTTCCTCCTGCTTCCATGGAGCTTCCTCTGCCTCAGCTTCCACCACTGCCCCTTGTGCTGGCATTAGGCATCCCCCAGCAGAGCCTGGCTCCAGCCTCTGGGCATCACCCTGCACAGCTTTAGCAACAGCACTGAGGTCACCTCTCAGGCTCCTCCTCTCCCAGCTCCAGAGCCCTCAGCTCCCTCAGGCTCTCCTCATGGGGAAGACGTTCCACTGCCTGCAGCATCTTTGTGGCTCTGCACTGGACTCTCTCCAGCAGTTCCCTGAGGTCCTTCCTGACCTGAGGGGCCCAGAACTGGACACAATACTCCAGATGTGGCCTCACCAGGGCAGAGCAGAGGGGCAGGAGAACTTCTTTGACCTACTCACCACAGCCCTCCTAATCCCCCCAGGCTGCCATTGGCCTTCTTGGCCAGCAGAGCACATTGCTGGCTCATGGGCAACCTCCCACCCACCAGGACCCCCAGCTCCTTTTCCCCTTCTCTGCTCTCCAGCAGGTCAGTCCCCAACCTCTCCTGCTCCTTGGGGTTGTTCTTTCCCAGGTGCAAGACTCTCCCCTTGCCCTTGTTGACCTTCGTTCCATTTCTCCCTGCCCAGCTCTCCAGCACAGCCCTCCTGTGCCAGCCACTCCACCCAGCTCGGTGCCAGCAGCAGGCTTGCTGACAGTGCCCTCAGCCAGGTCACTGCTGAATACATTGGACAGCACTGCTCCCAGTACCGACCCCTGAGGGATGTCAGTACAGATGCCCTGAGGGACTCCCCTAGATGCAGGCCTACACTTTCTCCTGCAGCCAGCATCCCATCTGCCAGAGGAGGCACCCAGTGGGGGAAGCTGCTCTGATGTTTCCAACCCCCCCCAGCAAACAAGGAGACTCCCTGGAGGCTTTGGCTCTTCTGAACAGCATAGCAGTTATCAGCAGCTGTGCAGGACAGAGGAGCCAGCAGGGCATGGAGCTCCACTGCTGTGAGGTTTGGTGGAGTCTACAGCATCTGCAGGGCCCTCAGTCCTCCTCTCTCCCTTCCCACCCTGCTGAGGCTTTGCAGGCAGGGCAGGTCGTGGGGCTGTGTCCTTCAGGGCTCCGGAGGTGCAGCAGCTCGCTGGCGCCTCCTCAGTTTCCTCTGCCTCACTTTCATGCAGAGGTCTTGGCTGTCTTCAGTAAAATGCTGAATCTGGGGTGGGGAAGAGAGATGGCAGAGCTCAGAACCAGGATGGCAACGGGAGGCAGAGGGGAGCTCTTTTGGAGCACAGATTTCACTAGCCTGACGGAGTTGGGGGCTTAAGGCACTTAGCTTGCTGGCCCTGCACCACCAGAGTGGGCTTTTGTGGGCAAGTCTGAGCCCAAGGCCAGAGGGATTGAAACCAGACCTTGGCCATGGGTAGATCTGTACCTGCTGTACCCTCTGCCCCAGCCCTGCTGGCTCCCTCTCCTTCTGCCCTGACAGGAGCCCTCACCCTGCTGAGGCAGGAGGGGTTTGCTTGGTGTCCTCTGCCCATTGCCCATGCCCAGGGGAGAGCCCAGGACAAAGGGAAGATGTCTGCTGGGCTCTGCACTTTCCCTTCCCCTTGGGCAGCTGAGGGTCGTTGCTGCTGCACTGCCAGGACAGGGAGAAGGGCTCTGGCTTGGCTCTACCATGTTCAGCTGTGCACAGCTGTCATCTGCTGGGACATTGAGGGTGAGTCCCATCCACAAGCTGGTGAGCTGGAAGAGGTTGAGGATGGCCATTGTGCTGCAGCCCAGCCGCTGGGACTTCTCTGCCGTGACGTCCTGGATGCTGGCCCAGCAGGTCTCCTGAGGGCAGAGGGGACAGGGAGCATGGGACAGGGAAGGGAAGGAAGGGAAGGGAAGGAAAGGAAGGAAGGGAAGGGAAGGGAAGGGAAGGGAAGGGAAAGGAAGGAAGGGAAGGGAAGGGAAGGGAAGGAAGGGAAGGGAAGGGGGAAGGAAGGAAGGGAAGGAAGGGAAGGGAAGGGAAGGGAAGGGGAAGGGAAGGGAAGGGAAGGGAAGGGAAGGGAAGGAAGGGAAGGTTTGGGAAGGGAAGGTTTGGGAAGGGAAGGTTTGGGAAGGTTTGGGAAGGGAAGGTTTGGGAAGGGAAGGTTTGGGAAGGTTTGGGAAGGTTTGGGAAGGTTTGGGAAGGGAAGAGAAGGGAAGGGAGGAGAGGAGAGAGAAGGAGAGGAGAGGAGAGGAGAGGAGAGAGAGGAGAGGAGAGGAGAGGAGAGGAGAGGAGAGGAGAGGAGAGGAGAGGAGGAGAGGAGAGGGAGAGGAGAGGAGAGGAGAGGAGAGGAGAGGAGAGGGAGAGGAGAGGAGAGGAGAGGAGAGGAGAGGAGAGGAGAGAGGAGAGGAGAGGAGAGGAGAGAGGAGAGGAGAGGAGAGGAGAGGAGAGGAGAGAGAGGAGAGAGGAGAGGAGAGAGAGGGAAGAGAAGAGAAGAGAAGAGAAGAGAAGAGAAGAGAAGAGAAGAGAAGAGAAGAGAAGAGAAGAGAAGAGAAGAGAAGAGAAGAGAAGAGAAGAGAAGAGAAGAGAAGAGAAGAAGAGAAGAGAAGAATTAACCAGGTTGGAAAAGACCTCAGAGATCATTGAGTCCAGCCTATCACCCAACACCATCTGATCAACTAAACCATGGCACCAAGTGCCTCCTGAACACATCCAGGGATGGGGACTCCACCACCTCCCTGGGCAACACATCCCAAGGGCCAATCTGTCTTGCTGGGAAGAACTTCTTCCTCACCTCCAGCCTGAACATCCCCTGGCACAGCTTGAGACTGTGTCCTCTTGTTCTGGCTGGGTGCTGGCAGAAGAGACCAACCCCCACCTGGCTACAACCTCCCTTCAGGGAGTTGGAGAGAGCAATGAGGTCTGCCCTGAGCCTCCTCTTCTGCAGGCTAAGCAACCCCAGCTCCCTCAGCCTCTCCTCACAGGGCTGTGCTCCAGACCCCTCCCCAGCCTCGTTGCCCTTCTCTGGACACCTTCAAGTCTCTCAATGTCCTTCTTACACTGAGGGCCCAGAACTGGACACAGGACTCAAGGTGTGGCCTAACCAGTGCTGAGCACAGGGCACAATGACTTCCCTCCTCCTGCTGGCCACACTTTTCTTGCTGCCCCCCAGGATGCCATTGGCCTTCTTGGCCACAAGGTCACTTTGCTGTCCCATAGCACGGCCAGGCCTCGGAGATCTCCCCCTGCCCATCCCACACGTCCTCACCCAGAGGAAGACTTCCTTCTGAGCCTGGTCTAAACACTCTGGGAGTCGCTCCAGCTCATTTTGGTACTGCTGGATGGCAGCTTCTCTCTCTTCTCTGTACTGCTTCAGGAGCACCTCCGCTTGAGCAGCCATTTCCTCGCTCTCCTGTTGTGACTGCAGCAGGTCCTTGCTCACCCTCACCAGCGTCTTGTAGCGCCAGATGATTTCCTTCATCTCCTCAAACTGCAACACAGCACTCCTTCTGTCAGCAGTCCCTCTGTCCTCCTTTCCCCTCATGACTGCAAGCCTCATGCTGCTTGGCACCCTGCCCTGACCAGGGACTACGCCTCCCCCAGCTGAGAGATCTTCCCTTCTTCCTGCCCCAGCTGGTGTGTGAGCATCACCACACGCCCTGCATGGTGACAGCCCCCTGTGCCTGTCCCAGGACTGGCCCTGTCCCAGGGCTGGCCCTGTCCCAGGGCTGGCCCTGCCACAAGCAAAGAGAAGTCACACAATCACTGACTGTTGGGAGCTGGAAGGGACCTCAAAAGCTCATCCAGTCCAACCTCCCTGCCAGAGCAGGGTCACCTAGAGCAGCTCACACAGGAGGGGTTTGAATATCTCCAGGGAAGGAGACTCCACAACCCCCCTGGGCAGCCTGCTCCAGGGCTCTGGCACTCCCACAGGGAAATAATTCTTCCTCCTGTTTCCATGGAGCTTCCTCTGCTTCAGTTTCCACCACTGCCCCTGGTGCTGTCGTTGGGCATCCCCCAGCAGAGCCTGGCTCCAGCCTCTGGGCATCACCCTGCACAGCTTTAGCAACAGCACTGAGGTCACCTCTCAGGCTCCTCCTCTCCAAGCTACAGAGCCCTCAGCTCCCTCAGGCTCTCCTCCTAAGGAAGATGTTCCACTGCCTGCAGCAGCTCTGTGCTGGATTCTCTCCAGCAGTTCCCTGAGGTCCTTCCTGACCTGAGGGGCCCAGAACCGGACACAATATTCCAGATGCAGCTTCACCAGGGCAGAGTAGAGGGAGAGGAGAACCTCTCTTGACCTCACCACAGCCCTTCTAATCCACCCCAGGATGCCACTGGCACACTGCTGGCTGCTGGCAAACCTCCCATCCCTTAGGACCCCCAAGCCCTTTCCCCCTTCACTGCAAGACGTTGCAGCTGCCTCCCACAGCGAGCAGTGCCTCGGTGAAGCACAACTGCAACCACCAGCACTGAGTCAGCCACACATGGAAGGGGCAGAGCAGGGCCTGCAGGAGTAGGAGAGACAGCTGGAGTGATGGCTGGGCACAGCTCTGGGGGCAGCTGCCTAGCTTCTCATTCCCAGACAGGTTTTCCCTCCTCCCAAACCACCCATGAGACATGAAACCGTGGCACCAAGGAGTCCCCGCTTCCCTCAGCCCTGAGCTTCTCCCCCTTCCAGGACTTTCTCTTTGCCTTTCTCTAGCCTTCATCTCCTTTTCTGGGTCTCTTTCCCTAACCCTGGTCCCCTTGGCTCCCCTTGCTTGCAGGGAACCTCTGCCCATCCCATCTGAGGTCCCTGGGTTTGACCCAGTGTTACCATCCCTAGATCTGCCCTTTCTCCCCTAGCTTTAGCAAGCTTTAGCAAGCATGTAAGGCCCTCCTGGAGGCCACAGTCCGTGTCCCTCACATCCAAACTCACCTGTGAGATCTTCACCACATCCTCCAGATTTTTGTGGAAGGTGGAGTACTTCCTCGCTGTGTGGCAGAGCTTCAGGTGCTTTCTTCTCAGGGCTTCCAGCTCCTTCTTAGCTCTCAGAAGCTCATTCTCCATCTGCATGGTCCTCTCTCTCTCTTTGATGGCCTTTTGCAGAGCTTGGATCAGCATCTCCTCTTCCTGGTGGTGTTTCCCCCATCAGCACACCCCCAGAGGGGAAGGAAGGCGAGATGGGCAGAGGCCAAGGGCAGGAGATTGAACACATCCAAGTGCTGGGTTCTGCACATTGGCCACAGCAACCCCAGGCAGTGCTACAGGCTGGGGGCAGAGTGGCTGAGAGCAGCCAGGCAGAGAGGGACCTGGGGGTGCTGGTCGATGGGAGGCTGAACAGGAGCCTGCAGTGTGCCCAGGGGGCCAAGGGGGCCAACCACATCCTGGCCTGCATTAGGAATAGTGTGGCCAGCAGGAGCAGGGAGGTCATTGTGCCCTGTGCTCTGCTTTGGTTAGGCCACACCTTGAGTCCTGTGTCCAGTTCTGGGCCCCTCAGTTTAAGAAGGACATTGAGACACTTGAAGGTGTCCAGAGAAGGGCAACAAGGCTGGGGAGAGGCCTTGAGCACAGCCCTGTGAGGAGAGGCTGAGGGAGCTGGGGTTGCTTAGCCTGGAGAAGAGGAGGCTCAGGGGAGACCTCATTGCTCTCTCCAACTCCCTGAAGGGAGGTTGTAGCCAGGAAGGGGTTGGCCTCTTCTCCCTAGCAACCAGCACCAGAACAAGAGGACACAGTCTCAAGCTGCACCAGGGGAGGTTTAGGCTGGAGGTGAGGAGAAAGTTCTTCACCGAGAGAGTGATTCGCCATTGGGATGTGCTGCCCGGGGAGGTGGTGGAGTTGCCGTCCCTGGAGGAGTTCAAGAGGGGACTGGATGTGGCACTTGGTGCCATGGTCTAGTCGTGAGGTCTGTGGTTACAGGTTGGACTCGATGATCTTCGAGGTCTCTTCCAACCTTGGTAATACTGTACTGTATACTGTATACTGTATACTGTATGGAGCTGGGGTCACCCAGCAGCACAGGGAGGAGAGAGCTTCACAAAGCAGAGGGCAGGACTGGAGCACCCCTGGGAGCCTCTGCCCTCCCTGTCTGACAGCAGCATCCCTCTTGCACTGACCCTTTGGTCTGGTAGCCAGCTCCCTGGGGGGACAGCCTGAGGCTCCTCTTGGGGGAACGTTTGGGGCCTTCAGGAGACGGCACGGGGAGAGGACAAGCTCTCTCCCGAGGGTTTCCCACATCCCTGCGCCCTGTCAGCCCTGCTCCTCACACCTCCAGGCTCAGGAGGCCAGATGTGGTCTCCCTGAGGAAGGGGAGGAGGTGGTGGTGCAGCTCAGGGTCAGGTGTACCTGCACAATCCTCTCTCCCTTCTCCACACAGGGTTTCATCTGCAGCTCCTCTGCGCAGAGGTCCTCCCACGAGCAGAGAATGAGCTTCATCCTCTCCCTGAAGGCCTGGCGGCACCCCAAGGGCCGTGAGGAGGCTGCCTGCACCCACAGCCAGGCACCTTCCCACTGCTGCCCTCCAAAACACCACCCCACCCCACCTCCCAACCATGCCCCATCACCCTCCCACCTTTCTCACCTCTTCCTTCCCCTCCACAACCTTTTGCATCTCTTTGGCTTCTTTCTTCTTGTCCTGGAGGTGGATGAAGGAAGACAGGGGCTCCTCCTCTGTCAGTTTGAGTTTCCTGCCACAGAAGTTCACCTCAGGGTTACAGGTTGGGGCAGAGAATAGAATCAGAGAATCAACCAGGCTGGAAAAGACCTCAGAGACCATCAAGTCCAACCTATTCCCTAGTACCTAACACCTCCTGACAACTAAACCATGGCTCCAAGTGCCACAGCCAAGCCTTTCCTGAACACCTCCAGGGATGGGGACTCCACCACCTCCCTGGGCAGCACATCCCAAGGGCCAATCTCTCTTTCTAGGAACAACTTTCTCCTCACCTTGAGCCTAAACTTCCCCTGGCACAGCTTGAGGCTGTGTCCTCTTGTTCTGGTGCTGGCTGCCTGGCAGAAGAGACCAACCCCCACCTGGCTACAACCTCCCTGCAGGGAGTTGTGGAGAGCAAGAAGGTCTCCCCTGAGCCTCCTCTTCTGCAGGCTAAGCAACCCCAGCTCCCTCAGCCTCCCCTCACAGGGCTGTGCTCCAGACCCCTCCCCAGCTTTGTTGCCCTTCTCTGGACACCTTCCAGCAGCTCAACATCTTTCCTAACCTGAGGAGCCCAGAACTGGACACAGGACTCAAGGTGTGGCCTTAGCAGTGCTGAGCACAGGGCACAATGACCTCCCTGCTCCTGCTGGCCACACTCTTCCTGCTGCAGGCCAGGATGCCCTTGGCCTTCTTGGCCTCCTGGGCACACTGCTCCTGCTGCAGGCCAGGATGCCATTGGCCTTCTTGGCCACCTGCCACACTGCCTAGTACCTTGGCAAGGTGTTGGGGTGCTGTGACCCATCTACCCCACCCTGGGTGGGCTGACAGAGCTGGGCAGCCCAACAGCATCTCGGATCCCATCTGGCTGCAAGGAAGCCACATCCCTGCCCTGCAGGGATCCCTATGGCACAGCAGGGGAAGTGTTACAGGGAGGAACAGGGCTGGGGAAAGGAGGTACAAGAGGAGACTTAGGTGGTGGAGGTAAGGGGTGGGAGTTTGCCACGTTGAGGGAAGGAAGGCTGGAGGAGATAAGAGGGTGGAGGAGATAAGAGAAGAGGATGAAGGAGATAAGAGAAGAGGACAGCAGAGCTGGAGGCAGAGGAGCAGCCTCCTCACCTGAGCAAGGTCAGGAGGCTCTGCCTGTACTGCATAAGGAAATAGGCCAGCAGGTCCTCTTCCTCCCTGGTGGCCATGGCTCCAGCCTGCCCCAGCCAAGCCCAGGTAGATCAGGTTCTCCCAGCACTGCACCTCTCCCAGCTCAGCCCAGGAGCTGCCCTGCGAGCCTGAAGCCTTGGCACTGTGTGGGAGAGGCAAATGGGCAGGGGATGAGCCCCTGGGTGCCTCTTTCCTCCACTTCCCCAGGACCTTCCTCGCCCTGGTGGTGCCTGTGGCCAGCAGCTGTTGGCATGGAACAGTTGCTGGGGACAGCTGGATGATGCTCAGGTGGTTACTTGGCAACTGAGATGAGATGAAGTCCTTGCAGCAGTGAGGGGGACTGAGCACAGTGGCCAGCACCAGGACCCTGCAGATCTTTTTCCCTTCCTTGCATTTTCCCTGCAGCTTCCTCTTGGCTTGGACAGCAGCACTCTGAGCTGGGTTAGGAAGTGGCTGGAGGGCTGAGCCCAGAGAGTGGTGGTGAATGGTGCCACAGCCAGCTGGCAGCCAGGCACCAGTGGTGTGCCCCAGGGATCGGTGCTGGGCCCCATCCTGTTCAATATCCATCAGCAGTAAATGTGCAGATGACAGCAAGCTGGGGGCAGGAGTTGATCTGCTGGAAGGCAGAGAGGCTCTGCAGAGGGACCTTGCCAGGCTGGACAGATGGGCAGAGGCCAAGGGCAGGAGATTGAACACATCCAAGTGCCAGGTGCTGCACATTGGCCACAGCAACCCCAGGCAGTGCTACAGGCTGGGGGCAGAGTGGCTGAGAGCAGCCAGGCAGAGAGGGACCTGGGGGTGCTGGTTGACAGCAGCTGAACAGGAGCCTGCAGCGTGCCCAGGGGGCCAAGAAGGTCAATGGCATCCTGGCCTGCATCAGGAACAGTGTGGCCAGCAGGAGCAGGGAGGTCATTCTGCCCTGTGCTCAGCACTGCTCTGGTTAGGCCACACCTTGAGTCGTGTGTCCAGTTCTGGGCCACTCAGCTTAGGAAAGATGTTTTGCTGCTGGAACGTGTCCAGAGAAGGGCAAGAAAGCTGGGGAGGGGTTGAGATCTCAGCCTCTCTTTGAAGATCTCAAAGGTCTTTTCCAACCTGGTTAATTCTCTTCTCTTCTCTTCTCTCTTCTCTTCTCTTCTCTTCTCTTCTCTTCTCTTCTCTTCTCTTCTCTTCTCTTCTCTTCTCTTCTCTTCTCTTCTCTTCTCTTCTCTTCTCTTCTCTTCTCTTCTCTTCTCTTCTTTCTCTTCTCTTCTCTTCTCTTCTCTTCTCTTCTCTTCTCTTCTCTTCTCTTCTCTTCTCTTCTCTTCTCTTCTCTTCTCTTCTCTTCTCTTCTCTTCTCTTCTCTTCTCTTCTCTTCTCTTCTCTTCTCTTCTCTTCTCTTCTCTTCTCTTCCCTTCCCAAACCTTCCCTTCCCTTCCCTTCCCTTCCCTTCCCTTCCCTTCCCTTCCCTTCCTTCCTTCCCTTCCCTTCCCTTCCCTTCCCTTCCCCTTCCCTTCCCTTCCCTTCCCTTCCCTTCCCTTCCCTTCCCTTCCCTTCCCTTCCCTTCCCTTCCCTTCCCTTCCCTTCCCTTCCCTTCCCTTCCCTTCCCTTCCCTTCCCTTCCCTTCCCTTCCCTTCCCTTCCCTTCCCTTCCCTTCCCTTCCCTTCTTTTCTCTGCTAAAACCCAGCCCCCTGTGTCCTGTGTCCTCTCCTCTCCTCTACCACTCCTGACCTCCACAGCCCACTGCCTCAGAGCTTTTTCCCTCTGTGCCAAAACACCAAATGGAGAGAGGGAGTTAAACTGAGACACCCTGCAGGCTGCTTGGCCACTCTCCTGCTGCCTCTCCCTGTGGGACTGAGGGAACCCTTGACTAAAATGAACTCTTCCTTTGGTCCACTGTCCAAAGTCAAGGAGTGGCCTCCAAGTGCCAGGTGGGGAAAACCTGGAGGTGATGTTGGCCTTGGGCTTGTCTCCTTCCACAGGAGATTTCACTCTCTGATGTTTGCTTCTGTCAGCCTCTGGCTTCAGGGATCATAGACTCATGGAATGGGGCCTGGGGTAGGGTTAGGTGCCTTGGGCAGGGACACCTCCCACCAGCCCAGGCTGCTCAAGGCCTTATCCAAACTGGCCTTGGACACCTCCAGGCAGGGGACATCCACAGTCCCCCTGGGCAACCTGTGCCAGAGTCTCCCCACCCTCACTGCAAAGAATTTCTTCCTCATCTCCAGTCTCAGTCTGCCCTCTCCCAGCTCAAAGCCATTGTTCCTCATCCTGGCACTCCCAGCCCTTGTCAAAAGTCCCTCCCCTGCTCTCCTGGAGCCCCTTCAGGTGCTGGAAGGCTGCTCTAAGGTCTCCCTGCTGTCTTCTCCCCAGCTCTCCCAGCCTGTGCCCACAGGGCAGATTTGTGGCTTGCTCTCCAACAGTTCCATGTCCTTCTGCTGTTGGGATCTCCAGAGCTGGATGCAGGTGGGGTCTGCAGGGGTGGTCTGACAAGAGCAGAGAGATTCCTGTGGGCCTCTGAAGCTGAAACACCCCTGGCTTGGTGGGACAGGGATGGCTCTCGGTGGGCAGAAAGCTTCCTGAGAGAGCCCTGACTTGCATCAGGGAAATTCTTTTCAGGCAGACACCATCCCTGGCTCATTCTGAACCAGTAGGAGCTGGGGGAAAGGCTGCCAGATCCATCTGGCACTTCACACAGCAGGAAGATGTATGGCCCAGGAGGGGACCATTTGTTCTGTGAGAGACACTTCATGTAAAGACAAACGACCCAAGGCTGAGCAGGGAATTCGCCTGCCTCTCATTACCAGCCTCCAAGTGATCCCGGCAGTGACAAGTGACTTCCCTTCCCTGCATCCTGAGCTCAGCACCGGGCTCCTGGCCATGCCCACAGCTCAGGCAGCTTAAACCTGCTCTGCCAAAGCAGTTTCTGGACCTTGGCAGGGACAAGTCTGGCCCAGGACTGAGGCTTGTACCTGCCGGTGAGGTCAGGTGAGGTGAAGTCAGGTGAGGTCAGGTGAGATCAAGTGAGGCGAGGTGAGGTGAGATGAGGTCAGGTGAGGTGAGGTGAGGTCAGGTGAGATGAGGTCAGGTGAGGTGAGGTCAGGTGAGGTGAGGTGAGGTCAGGTGAGATGAGGTCAGGTGAGGTGAGGTGAGGTCAGGTGAGATGAGGTGAGGTGAGGTGAGGTGAGGTGAGGTGAGGTGAGGTCAGGTCAGGTCAGGTGAAGAGGCCTCACCCCTCCTCCAGCAGCCAGGAGTCCTCTCTGGAAAAGTCATAGAATCACAGAATGGTTTTGGCTGGAAGAGACCTTTCAGATCAGCCAGTCCAACCCTGAGCCCATCCCAAGGGCCAATCTCTCTTGCTGGGAAGAATTTCTTCCTTACATCCAACCTGAACCTCCCCTGGCACAGCTTGAGACTGTGTCCTCTTGTTCTGGTGCTGGCTGCCTGGCAGAAGAGACCAACCCCCACCTGGCTACAACCTCCCTTCAGGGAGTTGGAGAGAGCAATGAGGTCTGCCCTGAGCCTCCTCTTCTCCAGGCTAAGCAACCCCAGCTCCCTCAGCCTCTCCTCCCAGGGCTGTGCTCCAGACCCCTCCCCAGCTTTCTTGCCCTTCTCTGGACACCTTCCAGCAGCTCAACATCTTTCCTAACCTGTGGAGCCCAGAACTGGACACAGGACTCAAGGTGTGGCCTAACCAGTGCTGAGCACAGGGCAGAATGACCTCCCTGCTCCTGCTGGCCACACTCTTCCTGCTGCAGGCCAGGATGCCCTTGGCCTTCTTGGCCCCCTGGGCACTCTGCAGGCTCCTGTTCAGCCTACCATCAACCAGGGCCTTCAGAGGCAGGTGCCTGGATTGCACCTCAGGCAATCCAAGTCCCTCATCACACTGACTAATTGGATTCAGGCATTTCCAAGGGGAAGCACTGGCTGAGTTCCCAGCCTGCCTGGGAATCCCCCAGCCTCTGACACTGTCACACAAGTGCCAGGCGGGCTCCAGGGAGCAAGGGATGCCATCAGTCACCTTCCTGCTTGCCAGGCACACTAACCCCCAGGGGCTGCCTCCCTCCCTCGGGCCTCATGGCGTGTGGTTGCTCCTGAGGAGCAGGAGGTGCTGCCCTTCTGCAGCCAGCACGGAGACCACCACCCATAATATGAACCCCGGGGGTTACCTTCCCCCCACGGGGAGCTGTGGGATTCTTTCTTGCCGTGCTGGAGGCTCTGAGCAAAGCTGCTGCTGCTGCCTGCAGCTGTCTGGGTGCAGGAGAAGTCACCCAAGGGTTTTGTTCTGGGTCAGTGGTTGGATCTTAGAGGTCTCTTCCAACCCACACGGTGCCCTGAATTGGGGCTTCTGTGATTCTTGCCCAGCAGTGGGAGTTGAAGCTGAGTCCAAAGAGGGGCAATGCCTTGGTGTGGGCCAGACCAGAACCACTTCTGCTCAGGGCTGTCCCTGCCCAGCTCAGGCTCTGCTCACTGAGGCACTTTGTGCAGCTCAGGGCAGCTCTGCACAGCCAGGGGCTGCTCCTGGCAGGGAGCAGGTGATGGGGAGAGGTCCTGCCAAGGGCTGGGCTGCAGAAAGGATCTGGCTTAGACTTGCAGCACACCAAGGACACTGCCACAGCTTGTGCCACACTTTGGAGGCTCTCACTCTCTACAGCTCCCTGAAGGGAGGCTGGAGCCAGGTGGGGGTCAGCCTCTTCTCCAAGGGCCAAGTGACAGGACGAGAGGAAACGACCTCAAGGTGCCCCAGGGAAGGTTTAGGTTGGACATGAGGAACAGTTTCTTCACGGAAAGGATTGTCAAGCTCTGGAAGAGAAGAGCCTGCCCAGGGCAGTGGTGGAGTCCCCATCCCTGGGGGATTCAGGGCTGTGGCGCTGAGGGCCATGGTGTGGTGGTGCCCTGGCAGTGCTGGGTTCTGCCCTGGCAGTGCTGGGTTCATGGTTGGGCTTGGTGATCTCAGTGGTCTCTTGCAACCACAGCAGTGCCATGATTCTATGACTCCTTCCTCTCTCTGGCATCATCCTCATCCCCACAGCATGGGCAAACCCCAGACCCAAGCACTCCTGTTCCCCTCCTCTTGCCTGCTCCACACAGACCCCAGCCAGTGCTTCCTGGAGCGCTGCACCCTCCTGGCTTAGTGGCTGGTGGATGGGAAACCCCGAGCTGAGCTCAGAGCTCTGCCCACCTGAGCAGGATGAGCCCAGGCCCTGCCTTACACAGATGACTTTTTCAGTGTCCCCAACCCCCCTTTGCTCTTTTTATCCCCAGCCCAAGGTTTGCCCTTCCGCCAAAGCTCTGCTCCTCCGTGCTCTGCCTCAAACAGGAGTTCCCTCCTCTTCTGCTCTCCATAGCAACTGCATCAGCTTGCCATGAATAAATTACCTCTGACTTGACATCCCTTATTAGAACCTAGCAAATGCCATTTCTGAGTCACAGATACCCAGGAGAAACCTTTTCTCTTCATCCCTCAGGTACTGCCCCCACCTTCTCCTTCTCCCTCCTTAGAGGAAACAGAATCCTTTCTTTATACCTTTGGCTTTTTAAGCTCCTCTGCTTTTGAAGCCTCTGATGTTGAAGGCTGAGTGACAGCCTCTCCCTTCTGGCCTTCAGAAGCTCCCAGGGCAGTACAAAACACCCTTGGAGAGAACTGACTCCTGCAGATCATGCTGGGCACAGGGCTGGCCAGAGTCTGAGCGACCACATTTCTACCCAGCGTCATTCCACAAGTGACAGGACAAGAGGAAACAGCCTCAGGTTGCCCCCAGAGGAGGCTTAGGTTGGACATGAGGAACAATTTCCTCATGGAAAGGGTTGTCAGGGCCTGGCCCAGGCTGCCCAGGGCAGTGGTGGAGTCCCCATGCCTGGAGGGGTTTCAGAGCTGTGTGGATGTGGTGCTGAGGGCCACGGGGTGGTGGTGCCCTGGCAGTGCTGGGTTCAGGGTTGGACTCTGTGATCTGAAAGGTCTCTTCCAACCCCAAATGATTCTCCAATTCTGTTGTCATGCTGTGATTTCCCAGCTGCTGAGTCCCCAGGGGACAGGCTGAGGGCAGCTGAGCTTCCATCCAGGGTGAGCACATTACAATACAATACAATACACCAGGTTGGAAGAGACCTTCAAGATCATCGCGTCCAACCCATCGACCAATCCAACCCACCCAACAACTAACCCATGGCACCAAGCACCCCAGCAAGTCTCCTCCTGAACACCTCCAATGAGGGTGACTCCACCACCTCCCTGGGCAGCCCATTCCAATGGGCAATCACTCTCTCTGTGTAGAACTTCTTCCTAATATCCAGCCTAAACCTCCCCTGGCACAGCTTGAGACTGTGTCCTCTTGTTCTGGTGCTGGCTGCCTGGGAGAACAGACCAACCTCTGCCTGGCTACAACCTCCCTGCAGGTAGTTGTAGAGAGCAATAAGGTCACCCCTCAGTCTCCTCTTCTCCAGGCTAAGCAACCCCAGCTCCCTCAGCCTTTCCTCATAGGGCTTGTGTTCCAAACCCCTCCCCAACTTCGTTGCCCTTCTCTGGACATCCAGCGTGGGCACATTCCAGCAGCATCCTCACGGAGTCCCCAGGGCTTGCTGGAGCGGGGGAGCAGCCCCCATGTGGCACTGGGACCCTCTGGAGCCAAGGGAAGGTCCCTGCCCCTCTCCACCACTCTGTGCAGCCTGAGACAGCCCCCAGCCTGCCAAGGCAGCTGGATTTTCTCCGGTCGGTGTGGCCAGGGCCCAGGAGAGGGAGCCCTCAGGAAAGGCGTGCGGAGTCCCCGCTGCTGTCCCAGCCCTGCCCACACCCCCTCCCCTGCGGGAGCTGCAGGCTGTCCCGAGGGGGAGCGAGGCTCCAGCCCTTCTGCCAGCACACCCCTCCACTGGACTCCCTGCAGCGGTTCCCTGTGCTCTTCAACTGGGGAGCCCAGCACTGGACCCAGGACTCCAGATGTGGCCCCAGCACAGAGAGCAGAGGGGGAAGAGAACCTCCTCGACCTGCTGGCCACACTCTTCTTCATGCAGCCCAGGCACCATTGGCCTTCCTGGCCCCGAGGGCACACTGCTGGCTCACGGGGAACTTGCTGTCCCCCAGCACTCCCAGCTCCTTCTCCACAAAGCTGCTTCCCATCAGGTCCCCTCTCCCCTATCCTGCTGCAGGAGGTTGTTCCTCCTCTTGCCCTTGGTGACCTTCATGAGGTTCCCTCTGCCCAGCTCTCAGCCTGGCCTGGTCTCACTGAATGGCAGCCCAGCCTGAGGGCTGTCAGCCAGTTGGGTCCATTCCATCCCTTCATCCAGGTCATTGATGAAGATGCTGAACAAGACTGGGCCCCATGCTTGATCCCTGAGAGCAGCATGAGGTCCAGGCCTTCATTTAGCCCCTGCACTGCTGACCAGCACCCTCTGAGCTCTGCCCCTCAGCCAGTTCTCAACCCACCTCCCTCTCCACACCTGATGAGCTCCCCTGGGTGGATGTTACAAGCCCCATGCTTGTAGAGCATGGATGGCAGAAGCCTCCTGCCTGGAGGTGTTTGCAGCCAGGCTGGAGGTGGCTGTGAGCAACCTGCTGCAGTGTGAGGTGTCCCTGGCCCATGGCAGGGGGTTGGGACTGGCTGAGCCTTGAGGTCCCTTCCAGCCCTGACAGTTCTGTGGTTCTGTGACAGTGTCTGAAGTCCTGCTGGCAGTAACTGTCCAGACTCTCTCCTGAAGTAAGTCCTCCTGTTCTCTGCTGCCAAAAGCAAATGGAGTGCTGAGCCCACTGATGCCACAGCTGTGTAGGCTTCATTGGAAAGGATTCATCCACACCTCCCTAACCATCCCTGCTGCTTCAGCTGCTTGTTCCCATCCTGGTGGGCTTCAGCCTGTTCAGAACAAGGGTGCCTGCAGCAGTGTAGCAAGGAGAGAGTGAGCAGCTCCTAGAGCAAGAGAGCAGCAGCCTGGACAGTTGGGTGAGAGGAGAAAAAGGGAACAGACCTCCCAGCTCATTTGTTGAGCAACTCACAGAATCACAGAACTGTCAGGGCTGGAAGGGGCCTCAAGGCTCAGCCAGTCCCAACCCCCCTGCCATGGGCAGGGACACCTCACACTGCAGCAGGTTGCTCACAGCCACAGCCAGCCTGGCTGCAAACACCTCCAGGCAGGAGGCTTCCACCACCTCCCTGGGCAACCTGTGCCAGGCTCTCACCACCCTCCTGGGGAACAACTTCTTCCTGACATCTAAAATCTCTACAAGAAGAGGCCAGAAGGGACAGCTCAGCTCCCTCTGCCATGCACAGGGTGGTCCATGAATCAGAACCTCAGGATGATGCAGCAGCAATAAGAGGCAAATTATGGCTCAGTGTCCAGACATCCCCACAGCAGCAGCAGCCACTGAGCCATGTTCAAATGGACTCCTTCATCTGCTGGGCACTGGGGGGAGGTGATGGGGCTGTTCAGTCTGGAGGAGAGAAGGCTCTGAGTAAAGTCCACAACCTCTCTGGGCAGCCTGCTCCAGGCCTCCAGCACCCTCACAACAAACTCTCCTCTTCAGACAGAACCTCCTGGGTTCCAGTTTCCATTTGTGTCCATTGTCCCTAGTCCTATCACAGGACACCACTGACGAGGAGAGGAGAGGAGAGGAGAGGAGAGGGAGAGGGAGAGGGAGAGGGAGAGGGAGAGGGAGAGGGAGAGGGAGAGGAGAGGAGGAGAGGAGAGGAGAGGAGAGGAGAGGAGAGGAGAGGAGAGGAGAGGAGAGGAGAGGAGAGGAGAGGAGAGGAGAGGAGAGGAGAGGAGAGAGGAGAGGAGAGGAGAGGAGAGGAGAGGAGAGGAGAGGAGAGGAGAGGAGAGGAGAGGAGAGGGAGAGGAGAGGAGAGGAGAGGAGAGGAGAGGAGAGGAGAGGAGAGGAGAGGAGAGGAGAGGAGAGGAGAGGAGAGAGAGAGAGAGGAGAGGAGAGGAGAGGAGAGAGAGGAGAGGAGAGGAGAGGAGAGAGAGGAGAGGAGAGGAGAGGAGAGAAGAGAAGAGAAGAGAAGAGAAGAGAAGAGAAGAGAAGAGAAGAGAAGAGAAGAGAAGAGAAGAGAAGAGAAGAGAAGAGAAGAGAAGAGAAGAGAAGAGAAGAGAAGAGAAGAGAAGAGAAGAGAAGAGAAGAGAAGAGAAGAGAAGAGAAGAGAAGAGAAGAAGAAGAGAATTAACCAGGTTGGAAAAGACCTTTGAGACCATCCAGCCCAACCTATCACCCAGCACCATCTGATCAACTCAACCATGGCACCAAGTGCCTCAGCCAGGCTCTTCCTAAACACCTCCAGGGAGGGTGACTCCACCACCTCCCTGGGCAGCACATCCCAAGGGCCAATCTCTCTTGCTGGGAATAACATCTTCCTTCATCCAACCTGAACCTCCCCTGGCACAGCTTGAGACTGTGTCCTCTTGTTCTGGTGCTGGGTGCCTGGGAGAATAGCCTAAGCCCCACCTGGCTACAACCTCCCTTCAGGCAGTTGAAGAGAGCAATGAGGTCTCCCCTGAGCCTCCTCTTCTGCAGGCTAAGCAACCCCAGCTCCCTCAGCCTCTCCTCACAGGGCTGTGCTCCAGACCCCTCCCCATCCTCGTTGCCCTTCTCTGGACACCTTCCAGCAGCTCAACATCTTTCCTAACCTGAGGGGCCCAGAACTGGACACAGGACTCAAGGTGTGGCCTAACCAGTGCTGAGCACAGGGCAGAATGACCTCCCTGCTCCTGCTGGCCACACTCTTCCTGATGCAGGCCAGGATGCCATTGGCCTTCTTGGCCTCCTGGGCACACTGCTGGCTCATGTTCAGCCTACCATTAACCAGTCCCCCCAGGTCCCTCTCTGCCTGGCTGCTCTCAGCCACTCTGCCCCCAGCCTGTAGCACTGCCTGGGGTTGCTGTGGCCAATGTGCAGCACCTGGCACTTGGATGTGTTCAGTCTCCTGCCCTTGGCCTCTGCCCATCTGTCCAGCCTGTCGAGGTCCCTCTGCAGAGCCTCTCTACCCTCCAGCAGATCAGCTCCTGCCCCCAGCTTGCTGTGAGCCTGACCCCTCCTGACTTCTACCCTTCAGCTATTTACAGACATTGCTCAGCTCCCCTCTGGGGCTGCTCTTTTCCAGGCTCAACAGCCCCAGGCCTCTCAGCCCTTCCTCCTCACACAGATGTTCCAGTCTCTTCATCATCCTCATAGCCTCCACAGGACTCTCTGCAGTAGTTCCCTGTCCCTCCTGAGCTGGGGAGCCCAGAGCTGGACCCAGGACTCCACATGTGACATCACTTGGGCAGCGTAGAGAGGGAAGAGAGCCTCCCTTCACCTGGCAGGGACACCCAGGCGTGCCACAGGCCCCAGATCATCTGAGTTCATCTTTTGTGGTGCCAACAGCCCCAAGCCCAGAAGCAGCAGCTGCAGGGTCGTTTCCCAAGGAAGTTCCACCAGCCCTGTGGCAACACCAGGAGGATACTGGATGCATCCAGGTGAAAGCAAAGTTCCTCCTGTCTTGTCTTGGATTGTTTTAATGTTGGGTTTGGGTGGGTTTTTTTTTTTTTTGCTGGGGTGAGCCAAGTTCTGGGATGTGGCACCAGTCTGAAGCTGTTCCCTTACTGCCCAGGCTGGGGCCAGAGACCTGATCCCCAAGGTGCATCTGCAGCTCCACAGCCACCTGCCACAAACAACCCCCCTGGAGCCTCCCAGCTCCAGCACTCAGCTGGTTTGCAGCACACCAGAGGTTTCTGGAGAGAATGCAGCTCCCTGCATTCACATCAGCTGAAGCTGCCTCGTCTGCCATGGCTGCTGGAAAGCTCTTGGCCTCTCTTTTCTTCCCCATCAAAGGTGTGATTCCAGCTCCACAGGAGCTCAAATGCACAGCAGGGTAATTGCAAAGCTGAAGGTCTGCAGATTTCTTGGGCTGGGTTCAGCTCCCTGGTAACCAAGGGGAGCTCAAAGCCCTTTCCCAGGCACTCAGTGCTGGGCCAGCTCTTGCTTTTGGGCTTTGAAAGCTCTCCTGTGGGTCTTAGTGGCACCAGACCCCCCAGGTGACTCCACCAAGACAAGAGCAGAGCCGGCACCGTGGTGGTGACCACCGGAGGCGCTGGGGGAAGGGAGAAGAGGAGCCTGGTTTGGTCAGAGCCCAGGGGGGCATGTCTCAGCTGGTGACCATGGCTCCTGAAGAGGACCAGGACAGACAAGCATGACCCTCCCTTGTGGGGAGGCTCTGACCAACGAGGCCAGAGAGCAGGAGTGAAGCCCAGGGCTCTCCCCCCGTGGTCCTTGCAGCAGGCAATGGCCACCCCAGCCTCGGGCGGCTCGGAGCCCCCAGCCCTCCGCAGCGCCGCAGCGAGGACCAGGCGCAGCCCCGGCACCAGCCCCGGCCTTCGGCTTGGGTCGCACCACCCAGCCACAGCCGGGCCGGGCAGGGAGAGGCTCCGCTGCCGCTCCCAGCTGCCGAGGAGGGAACATTTCCACAGGCAGGTGGAGCCTGGCTGGCGGCTGGCACGGCAGCCGTCACCTGCAGCCAGCTAGCCGCTCTCCGTGGCGGTGGGAGGCTAAATCTTGTCTCTCTCGATGTGAATCAGCAAAGAGAGCACCACCTTTGCTCCTGGCCCAGACAGTAGCTGATGTGTATTGGGCAGAGCCACCGGAGAAGGGCTCTCTGGGCTGTGCATAGCCCAGAGCATCTCTGCCCGGCAGCTACCCCGGGAGGGGAGGATGCAGAAGAGGACAATGGATTCACCACCTGGCCACATACCTGAAAAAGCCTGGGACTGAAGTACTGTCTCAAAGACCTGAGCAATGCCTGCTCAGGAGAAGAAGGATGGAGAAGCAAACAGCAGGAGAGAGAAGGAGCCACAGGAGGAAAGGCTTCGCCACGGAGCCTGGAAGCGGCAGAGCAGGAGGAAGCCTCTCCCCGAGTCCTAACTTCCACCTGCTGCAGCTCAGGCAGCTGAAGAGGCTGCCCAGAGAAGGGCTTGGGCTTGGACTTTGGGATCTCTCCCTCCCCTCCTCCAGCAGAGGGAGGACAGCACAGCCATCAAGGAGGACCTCTGCTCCAGGCCAAAGCTGCAGCAGCCTTCCTCCCCAGGCCCAAAACCACGATGGGGGGTGGGGGGGTGGTAATAGAATTCCTTTCCTCTTCTCTCTCCCTCTTCTCCCTCTCCCTCTCTATTTTTCCCCTCTCTCTCTCCTTTCTTCTGTTCTGCCCACTTCATGCAGTTAATAAGCAGCCTGGAGGGCTGTTGGTGTTTTGGCCTCTGATTCGACAGCAGGGGGTTGTTCACAAGAGCTGAGGCTCCTTCCCTCTCCAGACCGGGGCTGTGGGGTAGCCTCATCCTCAGCACCGGTCTGGCTCTGTCCCACCACGCAGGACATGGCCCCAGGAGAAGGCTGGTGCAGCGAGAAGGGAGCTGCTCCCAGGCTGGGGTCAGCTCTGTGAGGGGATGCCCAGGCTGTGACCCTCTGGGAGGTCAGGCTTTGCACCACGAAGCCCTCCAGCACTTCCCTGCCGCTCCCTAGTGGAGCACCAGACCCTTGTCACTCCTAGACATGGACAAATCCTGCTGGAGTCAGGCTGAGCAACAGCAAGATCTCAGGATTGGACCTCTCCAGGTCCACATTTGCCCAGTTTGGGGCACTGCAGGCTCCTCTTGAGCCTATGACTCCCCTGGCATCCCACAACCTGACCCACTCTGGCCATGCCCCATGCTATGGTCCTGGAGCTGGTATCTCCTCCAGACCTACTTTTACACCATGAGTCAGAGAATCACAGCATAGCAGAGGCTGGAAGGGACCCCTGGAGATCTTCGGGTCCAACCCCCCTGCCAGAGCAGGATCACCCAGGGCAGGTCCCCCAGGAACACATCCAGGAGCTGATGGAGGCTTGATGCCTGGTGGGAACATCCACGCTGTGGGGCTGGTGTCAGGGCTTTACCCCAGGCAGTCAGAGTTCCTCCAGCAGCTCCAGCAGTGCAGCACTGGCTGCACACACCCCTCCAGGACCTCCCTTCTGGCTGGGTTTTAGCAGCAGCTCTGTCCTGGGTCTGGTTGTTCACAGAACCACAGAGTGGTAGGGGTTGGAAGGGACCTCTGGAGGTCATTGAGTCCAACCCCTCTGCCAGAGCAGGATCGCCCAGGGCAGGTCACACAGGAGCAGAACCAGGTGGGTTTGGAATCTCTCCACACAAGGAGACTCCACAACCTCTCTGAGCAGCCTGCTCCAGGGCTCCAGCACCCTCACAGCAAAGAAGTTTCTCCTCAAGCTGAGGTGGAACTTCCAGGGTTCCACTTTGTGCCCACTGCCCCCTCAGGGCACCACTGGCAAGAGCCTGGTCCCTTCTTCTTGCCCCCACCCTTTGGAGACTTATAAACCTTGCCTGCAACCTGGTAAAGCCCCAACCCATTGGTGCCATCGATGTGCATCAGAGCCACATCATCTTAACTCAGAGGGAAAGTATAGACATCCAGGAGAGAGCCCCAGAAACTTCCCCTGAGCCCCTCCTGCGGCCTGGCAGTCCCCTGGGGGTGCTGAAGTTTGCTGCATGGGTTAAGCTGCCAGAATCTGCCTCTGCCTCCTGGAGACACAGCCTGGTCCCTCGGCCCCAGCTGCTCATTCCCAGCCCTTCACACCCCCCACGCTGGCCCAAGAGTCTGAGCAGCTCTGTCCTGGCTCAGTGCTGGGAACCAGCAGCTGGGGAAGGATGGACAACACCAAGAGGCCACTCGAGGGCCTGGGGAGTGCTTAGGGCCATCAGGAATCCCAGAGGGGTTTGGGGGGAAAGGGACCTTCAAAGCTCATCCAGTCCAACCCCCTGCAGCCAGCTGGGACATCCCCAACCACAGCAGGTTGCTCTCAGCCCCAAACGACCTGACCTGCAATGCTTCCAGCCAGGGGGCAGCTCACACCTCTCTGGGCAGCCTGGGACAGGTCTCAACACCCTCAGGCTCAAACATTTCTTCCTTCTCTCCAGTCTCAATCTCCCTCTTTGAGTTCCAAGCCATCCCCCCTTGTCCTGTCACCACAGGCCCTGCTCAAAACTCCGTCCCCAGCTTTCTGCTCAGCCCTGGAAGCACTGCAAGGCCACCAGAAGGTCTCCCTGGAGGCAGCTCCCTCAGCTGCTCCTCCCCAGCCCTCTTCTCCAGACCCTTCCCCAGCTTTGATGCCCTTCTCTGGACCTGCTCCAGCCCCTCAGTGTCCTTCTTGGAGTGAGGGGCCCAGAGCTGAACCCAGTTTACCACAGTCCCCAGTACCCCCCAGTATCCCCTCTTCATCTGTGGCCTGTTCTCTCATCTCCCTTCATTAACTGTCTGCTCAGATCTGGAGGTTTCTGAAGATTAAAGCCAGAAAATCAGCTGTTCCCCACATTCCCTTCCTTTTGTTCTTCTCTCCCACTCAGCAGCAAGCTGAAGCTCTTCTTCATCCCTGCAGATGCTCTTCCCTAGAGACTTTCAGTACTCCCTCCCTTCTCTTCTTCTCTACAGACTTCCCAGAGCCCCCTGGATGTGTTCCTGTGTGACCTGCCCTGGGTGATCCTGCTCTGGCAGGGGGTTTGGACCCAATGATCCTCAGAGGTCCCTTCCAATCCCTACCATTCTCTCATTCACACTGCCTGTGGTGCCCCTGCCTGCAGCAGCCGCCGCCTCTGGTGGCCTTGCAGTGCTCCCAGGGCTGAGCAGAGAGCTGGGGACAGCGTTTTGGGCAGGGCCTGTGGGGACAGGGCAAGGAGGGAAACTCAAAGAGGGAGATTGAGACTGAAGAAAGGGAGAAATGTTTGAGCCTGAGGGTGGTGAGACCTGTCCCAGGCTGCCCAGAGAGCTGGGAGCTACCCCATGGCTGGATCCAGGTTGTTTGGGGCTGTGAGCAACCTGCTGTGGTTGGGGATGTCCCTGCTGAGTGCAGGGCTTGGACTGGATGAGCTTTCCCACCCAAACCCCTCCGGGATTCCTGATGAGCCTAAGCACTCCCTAGGCTCTTGAATGGCCTCTTGGTGTTGTCCTCTGATCTTCAGAGGTCCCTTCAACCCCCTCCCATCCTCCCGTTCACTCTGCCTGTGGTGCCCCTGCACGCAGCAGCCTCCCCTTGCCATCGTCACCCCACCGGCTCCTGCCACCCCTCCAGCTTCAGCCTTGCTCCTCTGCTCTTCCCTTTGGGGCTCTGATGACCAAGGGCTTGTGCAGCCCTCCCCTCCCACAGCTCCTGTGCTTCTCTGTGCTGTGGCCACTTCCCATGGAGTTGAAACAGAGCCCTGCTCAGGAGCTATCAGCTTCCCTGCCAGCTTTCCTGGCAGCCTTGCCCTCGGCGACCCCCTGTCAGGAAGGTCCCTGTGGGTTGGTGCCTGTTTGATTCATTGATTCATGGAATCACAGAGAGGTTGGAAAGGACCTTAAAGCTCATCCAATTCCAACCCCTGCCATGGGCAGGGAGAGGCTGATTGGGGCTGTTTAGTCTGGAGAAGAGCAGCCTGAGGGGGGATCTGATCAATGCTGATCAACACTTCAAGGGACTCCTCCCACCAGCCCAGCTTGCTCAAGGCCTCATCCAGCCTGGCCTTCAACACCTCCAGGCAGGGGACATTCACAGCCTCCCTGGGCAGCCTGTGCCAGTGTCTCCCCACCCTCAGTGCAAAGAATTTCTTCCTCATCTCCAGCCTCAATCTGCCCTCAGCTTCAATCCATTGCCCTTCATCCTGGCACTACAAGCTCTTGCCAAAAGTCCCTCCCCAACTTTCCTGTAGCCTCTCATGGGTGCTGGAAGACTGCTCTGAGGTCTCCTTGGAGCCTCATTGCTGCCCCTATGTCCACCTGTCCTTGTGTTGTGAATCCTTGCGAGCCAGCTGCAGCTGTGCCTTTGTCCTGGTCATCTAGCTGAAGCTGAAAATGAGTGAGGAGCAGCTCTGATCTGAAGAAGCCAGCTCCCAGCCTCAGCAGGGCGCAGCAGGGCTGGTGGAGGGGACCTGGGAAGCTGTGTGCCTCCAGCTCCTGCCACACAGCCTGAAAAATGAGGAGATGATGCCATCCCCAGGCCCTGGGAAAAACAGCAGAGGGCTTGAACAGTGCAAGGAGATCATAGACTCATGGAATCACAGAGTCAACCAGCTTGGAAAAGACCTCAGAGATCATCCAGTCCAAGCTGTCACCCAACACCTCCTGACAACTAACCCATGGCTCCAAGGGCCACATCCAATCCCCTCTTGAACACCTCCAGGGATGGGGACTCCACCACCTCCCTGGGCAGAACATCCCAAGGGCCAGTTACTCTCTCTGGGAAGAACTTTCTCCTCTCCTCCAGCCTGAACCTCCCCTGGCACAGCTTGAGACTGTGTCCTCTTGTTCTGGTGCTGCTTGCCTGGCAGAAGAGACCAACCCCCACCTGGCTACAACCTCCCTTCAGGGAGTTGGAGAGAGCAATGAGGTCTCCCCTGAGCCTCCTCTTCTCCAGGCTAAGCAACCCCAGCTCCCTCAGCCTCTCCTCACAGGGCTGCATCCACAGCCTCCCTGGGCAGCCTGTGCCAGTGTCTCCCCACCCTCACTGGAGAGAATTTCTTCCTCATCTCCAGTCTCAATCTGCCCTCCTCAAGCTTCAATCCATTCCCTCTCCATTCACCCTCCCCATGGCCCTCAAGTCCAGAAGCCTCCACAATAAGCAGTCCCTGGGCTCCCAGGGATGGGGACTCCTGAGGGCAGGAGTGCAGGGGAGGAGGGGTGCTCAGGAAGGGTGCCTGTCCCTGCTGAGCATCTCTGGGCAAAGAAAGAGACTGCAGCAAGCCTCAGGTGACTTCAGTGCCTGAAGGGAGCTAGAGAGCATTGAGATACTTCAATGTGTCCAGAGAAGGGCAACGAGGCTGGGGAGGGGTCTGGAGCACAGCCCTGTGAGGAGAGGCTGAGGGAGCTGGGGTTGCTTAGCCTGGAGAAGAGGAGGCTCAGGGGAGACCTCATTGCTCTCTACAACTACATAAAGGGAGGTTGTAGCCAGGTGGGGGTTGGTCTCTTCCACCAGGCAAGCAGCACCAGAACAAGAGGACACAGTCTCAAGCTGTGCCAGGGGAAGTTCAGGCTGGAGGTGAGGAGAAAGTTCTTCCCAGAAAGAGAGATTGGCCCTTGGGATGTGCTGCCCAGGGAGGTGGTGGAGTCCCCATCCCTGGAGCTGTTCCCAAAAGGCCTGGATGTGGCACTTGGAGCCATGGTTTAGTTGTCAGGAGGTGTTAGGGATTAGGTAATGGGTTGGACTTGATGATCTCTGAGGTCTTTTCCAACCTGCTTGATTCTGTGATTCTGTGATTATAATGATATTTATAAGGACCTGTGGTGATAGGACCAGGGGCAAGGGTTTGAAACCAGAGCAGGGGGGATTTAGATGGGACATGAGGAAGAAGTTCTACTTCAGTACTTTCCAGTGGTGAGACACTGCAACAGGCTGCCCAGAGAAGCTGTGGACACCTCACCTCTGGAACTGTTCAAGGCCAGGCTGGATGAGGCTTTGAGCAGCTTGGGCTGGTGGGAGGAGTCCCTTGAAGTGTTGATCAGCATTGATCAGATCCCCCTCAGGCTGCTCTTCTCCAGACTAAACAGCCCCAATCAGCCTCTCCTCATGAGGGAGGTGCTCTGCACCCTCAGCATCTCTGTAGCCTCATCACCATGGCCCATGGTGGAGCAACAGGCAAAACTCTTCACAGCCAGGGCTCAGCTGTGCCCAGAGGTCCTCTCCACCCTCCTGTTTGTGACTGTGTGCCCTCCGTGGGATTAAGGCTCTCCTGAGAAGCAAAAGGCAGGGCAGAGACCTCCCAAGCTGAGGAGCAGCACAAGAATAGCTCCAGCTCCCTCAGTCTGTCCTCCTAGGAGAGGGGCTCCAGCCCTCTGCCCATCCCCATGGCCCTTCTCTGGACAAGCTGGGATGGAGCAGAGCTAGAAGTGGAGAGATTCAGATTGGATGTGAGGAAGAAGTTGTTCGCCAGGAGGGTGGTGAGAGCCTGGCACAGGCTGCCCAGGGAGGTGGTGGCAGCCTCCTGCCTGGAGGTGTTTGCAGCCAGGCTGGAGGTGGCTGTGAGCAACCTGCTGCAGTGTGAGGTGTCCCTGCCCGTGGCAGGGGGTTGGGAACTGGCTGAGCCTTGGGGCCCCTTCCAGCTCAGCCCGTTCTGTGAGCCTGTGGCTGTGCTGACGGTGAGCACAGCCCTGCCCTTCAGCGCTCAGACGGCTTGTCTGGCCTCCCTGCTGTGCTTCATGCCCTTCCCAGCTCGCTCAGGGCTGGGGGCCCGTGGGGCTGAGCTGTGAGGGTGCAGAGCCTTCACTGGCAGCAGTTTCTGATCCCTGCACACAAACAAAGCAGGGACCACACTCTAAGTCCCTGGGGTCAGAAGTTCCCCATATCTTCTCCTCTCCTTCCCTCCTCAGCAGCTCTCCGCTGGGAGGATGGCCATGTCTGTGAGATGTGAGTGCCTGAAACCTTGCCCAAAGCCAGAAGCTTTCCCATGTTAGGAAGCCAAAAGAGCTGAAATGTCCAGAGCTGAGAGCTGGGCCAGAGATGGACAGAAAAGGCAAAGCTGGGGGTGAAGCCCATCCTGGTCATTGTGCCAGAGGCTGTGTGCATGTAAGGGGGACTGCAGGAGGCTGGGAGGGGGCATCAGTGCTTGGTCCATGTCCAGTGCCTGTCTCCCATCTTCCCCAGGCACGTCCTTTCCATCTCTGTGTAGGAGCTGCTCTGGGCTCAGGGTGTCTGTAACTCACACCCCAGGAGAAGCAAGAGGTGAGGTGGAATCCTGCCTTGCTGCCTGTGCTGGGGGAGGGCAGAGAGCTCAGGTTGGGCCATGGGAGATGGGGCAGCAACAAGCCATGGATGTTCTTTGGCAGCTCCCAGGGCTGCTGCTGCCAGGGAGGTGCCTGCAGCCCCCAAAGTCTTGCTGTGGTACCTGAGGTCTGCAAGGGGCCTGGGGCTGTACAGGAACCACAGAACTGTCAGGCTTGGAAGGGACCTCAAGGCTCAGCCAGCTCCAACCCCCCTGCCATGGGCAGGGACACCTCACACTGCAGCAGGCTGCTCACAGCCACCTCCAGCCTGGCTGCAAACACCTCCAGGCAGGAGGCTGCCACCACCTCCCTGGGCAAACTCACAGTGAAGAATTTCTTCCTCACATCCAATCTGAATCTCCCCACTTCTAGTTTTGCTCTATCCCTCCCAGTCCTATCACTCCCTGACACCCTCACAAGTCCCTCCCCAGCTTTCTTGGAGCCCCTTCAGATACTGGAAGGCCACAATTAGGTCTCCTTGGAGCCTTCTCTTCTCCAGACTGCACAACCCCAACTCCCTCAGTCTGTCTCCATAGCAGAGCAGCTCCAGCCCTCTGCTCATCCTCATGGGCCTTGGGTCACTCTATTTCGATGCTTTGTGGTGGGACCAGCTCCCTTCTGAGCCACCTTCCCACTGTGAGGGCTGCTGGGGAAGCCTCCAGGCACCCATGGAGGTTTCTGTGCTGCTCAGGGAAGCAAGGAGAGCAAGGAGAGGGCATCCCCCAGCTTGCAGAGAGTTCAGCACGACCCTGAGTCACAGCAAGGAAATTCCAGCTATGTGCAGGCCAGCAGGGTTCAGCACAAGCCCAGGTCCCCAGCCAGCCAGAAAAGTCTGGCCAAGGCACAAACTAAACATGGGGGCAAGCAAGGGCTCCTGAGGAGCAGGACAGCTCTTGGAGATGGTTGTTAGCTCACTTCTGCTTCCCTTATGACCAGATGCAGCCTGGGGCCAGATTGGATGTGAGGAAGAAGTTGTTCCCCAGGAGGGTGGTGAGAGCCTGGCACAGGTTGCCCAGGGAGGTGGTGGAAGCCTCCTGCCTGGAGGTGTTTGCAGCCAGGCTGGATGTGGCTGTGAGCAACCTGCTGCAGTGTGAGGTGTCCCTGGCCATGGCAGGGGGTGGGACTGGCTGAGCCTTGAGGTCCCTTCCAGCCCTGAGAGTTCTATGGTTCTAAGACCCTCCAAGCCCTCTGACTGCTTCAAGTAAGACTGCAAAGCTGGCCCAGAAAGGCCTTGCCTGGGCATGAGGGGCAGGGGAGGGTGGCAGAGGAGTGCTTAGAGATCTCTCAGCAGGATGGGGCCAGACTCATCTCAGTGGCCCCCAGGACAAGAGGCAATGGGCAGAAACTCGACCATGAGAAGCTCCACCTAAACATGCAGAGGAACTTCTACCCTGTGAGGGTGGCAGAGCCCTGGAGCAGGCTGCACAGAGAGGTGCTGGAGTCCCCACCCCTGGAAACCTTCAAGGCCTGCCTGGACCTGTTCCTGTGTGACCTGCCCTGGGTGCCCCTGCTCTGGCAGAGGGCTTGGACTGGCTGAGCTGCAGAGGTCCCTTCCAGCCCCTGCCAGGCTGTGGTTCTGTCATTCATGCCTCACCCTGCCTTCAACTGGGGAGGTGAGCCCTGCCCAGCGCTGGCCCTGGTTTCCTGGCTCTGAGATGCCTGTGGGCAGCAGGGCCAGGGCAAGGTCACCTTCTGAGGTCACCCTTCAGCCGTGCCATGAGTCTGGGCACATGCCAGGGAGGCACCTGGCACCACACAGGCTGCAGGTGTCCATCTGGGGAGGTCAGGAGCAGACGGAGATCAGGAGGAGAGGAGAAGGATGTGTCTGTTGTTTGACTTCTCAGCACCACATCCTGGCTGGTGGCTGACTCCTGCCTGCCAAGAGCTGAGCCTGTGCAGAGCAGTGGGAGCCAGCTCCACGTGGAGACAGGCAGGGAAAGCCCAAGGCATGCTCCTGGCTCCCAGGGGCAGGCAGCTCTGGACTGCCTCTGCTCAGCACTGCTGGCTCCTCCAGCTCAGAAGGGACTTGCTCCAAGGACATGGAGCCCCAGGACATGTGGTCCCACCTTGCACACAGGAGAACAGAGCCACAGCAGGAGCAGAGGAGTCCCCATCCCTGGAGGTGTTCAAGAAAGGTGTGGCCATGGCCCTTGGATTCATGGCCATGGTGGTGGTGGGTTGCTGGTTGGAGTGGATGATCCTGGAGGGCTTTTCCAACCCAAGCAATTCTGTGTTTCAGTGCTTCTATGATAGCTGAGGCATCACCCTTAGCATGGGGTGGAGCTCTCTGGAGCCTGAGCTCCTCAGATCTCACTTCAAGCAAACTTCCATGGATGTTGGAAGCCTATCTGGAGGTGCAGGAGCTCCCCCCCCCCCCAGCTTTCAGAGCCAAGCCAGCCCTGCTGGGAGCCTCCACTGCTCCCAGGAGAGGGTGAGGAGGAAGAGACAGGAGTCTAAGTTCCGTTCTGAAGTGGGGATGTGACTCACAAGCCTGAGGTTGCAAGGTACAGGGCACACTCCTTGCCCCTTCCATCCTCACCCCTGCAGCATCCAAGCAGAGGTTGCAGCTCCAGATGCACAGCAAGTGGTCACAGCTGTGCTGCAGCCAGGGGAGGCACTCCCTGAAGGGAGGGACCCCAAGGCAGGAGGGGTCACACAATCAACAGAATCAGCCAGGTTGGAAAAGACCTCAAAGATCATCCAGTCCAACCTGTCACCCAACACCTCCTGACAACTAAACCATGGCTCCAAGGGCCACATCCAAGCCCCTCTTGAACACCTCCAGGGATGGGGACTCCACCACCTCCCTGGGCAGCACATCCCAATGGCCAATTACTCTTGCTGGGAAGAACTTTCTCCTCACCTCCACCTAAACCTCCCCTGGCACAGCTTGAGACTGTGTCCTCTTGTTCTGGTTCTGGCTGCCTGGCAGAAGAGACCAACCCCCACCTGGCTACAACCTCCCTGCAGGGAGTCTCTCTCAGGGAGAGAGCAATGAGGTCTCCCTGAGCCTCCTCTTCTGCAGGCTAAGCAACCCCAGCTCCCTCAGCCTCTCCTCACAGGGCTGTGCTCCAGACCCCTCCCCAGCTTTGTTGCCCTTCTCTGGACACCTTCCAGCATCTCAACATCCTTCCTAAACTGAGGGGCCCAGAACTGGACACAGGACTCAAGGTGTGGCCTAACCAGTGCTGAGCACAGGGCAGAATGACCTCCCTGCTCCTGCTGGCCACACTCTTTCCTGATGCAGGCCAGGATGCCATTGGCCTTCTTGGCCCCCTGGGCACACTGCTGGCTCCTGCTCAGCTGCTGTCAACCAGACAGAAGATTCCCACAGACATCTCCCTTGTCCTGCATCCCTAACCAGCTCTTGGTTCCCCTTGGCCACCAGACCAGGCTTCTCCAGCTTGGAACTGTTCACCAGCACCCAGCACAGCTCCTCTGGGTCTGCTGGAGGGGCCTGAAATTGCACCAGGGGGAGGTTAGGTTGGAGATGAGGAACAATTTCTGTGCTGCAGGAGTGGTCAGGGACTGGCAGAGGCTGCCCAGGGAGGTGGTGGAGACCCCAGCCCTGGAGGTGTTCCAGAACCCTGTGGCCATGGCACCTGGGGCCATGGTTTGGTGGCCATGGTGGGGTTGGGTTGCTGGCTGGACTGGGTGGTCTCAGAGGGCTTTGCCAACCCAAACAGTTCTATGATTTGATTAATCTATTCTCCCTGTGCCCCCTGGGGTCTGGAGCTGATCCAGGTGACCCCTGGGCCCACTGGTGACAAGCCAGCCTTCCTTGTGCCATCCAGACCAGCCTGGCCTGGGGGTCAGCTGCTCCTGGCTGGGGCTGGGCAGGTCTGAGAGGGTACTTCTGCTCCATGCACTTCACTGCTTCAGCCTGGGGGGAGGGAATTGACTTCCATCTTTCCATGCAGGTGGGAAGCGAGTTCACCTGAAGGAGTGCAGGTAGAAATCTCCTCTGAGGGTTGCATCCTCACCCAGAGCCTGCTCCTGGTGAGAGCCAGCAGAGGAAACATCTGCTCCTGGCACATTACTGCAGGGTAGGTGACCTTTAGAGGTCCCTTCCAACCCAAACCATCCTCTGGTCCTGTGGTTAGTGGGAGCACAGCTGACAGCTCAGGTGAGGGCTTGCTCAGGTGAGGGCCCAGAGGGCTTGCTCCCTGCTCCAGAGGTTTGGCCCTGCAGAGAGAAACCCACGAGTCAGGGAGGGCAGCCGGCTGCAGCTCGGGGGCAGGAGAGGAAAGCTTGGAGCTGAAAGCCTCCCAGCAGCCCGGCACTGCAGATAAGGAAAGCCGGTCGGCTCCAAGCAGCTCGTCTGGAGGCCAGCGGCTGAGCAAAGCCAGGGCTGGCCGCGGGGGCTGCACCCTGCTCGCACCGGGAGCCGTTCCCAAGCCCTGCCTGGCTTTGTGATGGGGAGAGACGAGGAGCCCACGGCAGAAGCAAAGCAATCTGCTGTCCAAGGTTCCTCCCACGCCAGGGGCGGGGGAGAGCTGCCTCTCGGCGCTGCCTGGCCGTTTTGTGCCCTGGGAAGGGCTGCGGCACAGCCTCGGTCCCACGGCACAGCCTCGGTCCCACCCGTGCGGGTGGGAGCCGCCTGGCTGCTCGCTGTGCCGCGGCCCCACGCTGGGCGGAGGGGAGGCTTTGGCTCTCCCATGCCACGGATCATTAACGAGCAGACACGGTTAGTTATGGGATTTGATGTTGCTTGTTTGCAGGCCTTGCTGTCTGTTTTACAATGCAATACAACACAATACAATGCAATACAATACAATACAATACAATACAATACAATACAATACAATACAATACAATACAATACAATACAATACTATACAATACAATACTATATACTATACTATACTATACTATACTATACTATACAATACAATACAATACACCAGGTTGGAAGAGACCTTCAAGATCATCGTGTCCAACCCATCAACCAATCCAACCCACCCAACAACTAACCCATGGCACCAAGCACCCCATCAAGTCTCCTCCTGAACACCTCCAATGAAGGTGACTCCACCACCCTCCCCAGGCAGCCCATTCCAATGGGCAATCACTCCCTCTGTGTAGAACTTCTTCCTAACATCCAGCCTAAACCTGCCCTGGCGCAGCCTGAGACTGTGTCCTCTTGTTCTGGTGCTGGTTTGATCCACGTTTCACTGCACTAAAGATGTTGCTGCCTTCCTGTCCTTCTGCTGAATGTTGATTGCAATGTGGAGCTTTCAAACCGAGGTAGTCCTTAGAAGGTAATGGGGCTTAGCTTGGGACAAACACTTGTGTGATGAAATGTGCTGCTTTTCCTTCAAGGGCTCTGTCAGTCCAGCACAAGACTTCGAAGATGCTGAGAATTAAAGGGCACAGTTTAGGTCCGAGGTCATCTTGAGTATTGGGACTGCTGATAAAGATACCTGGATGGTTTCTGGGGTAGATGGTAACTGTTTCTTCAGGCCAGCTGCTTGGATGGTGGTCAGTGACCCCCAAAACACTCCTGGCTGTGGCAGCTTTAGACATTGCCTCGTTCTGCAGACTGGAGCATCGCTGGGTTCTGCTTCGTCTCACGAATAGGAAGGTCCTTCCTTAGTGAATTACTTTGAGGTGTTGTGGTGGTTCGGGCTGGGTGCCCTGTGCTGCATGGAGTGCTTCCTGTGTCCAGAAGTCCAGCCCAGTGGGTGGACACAGGAAGCCAGGTATCTCCTACCACCCCCTGCACCGCTATAAGGTCTTGCGTGGGGTCCGCCTCTTGCTCTTTCTTCCCTCGCCGGCACCCGGGAACTGGGGCAGACGTCATCCAGGGGGATGGGCGGGCTCAGGCCTGGCCAGCTGAGACGAGCCTAGCAGTGGGGGTGGGGGGAAGAACGAGCCCTGGGGGGCTTGGGCCCACCCTCAGGTGGGGATGGGGTGTATCCAGGTCTGTTTTGGGGTTTCTTCTGTCACTGTTTCTGGTTCCTTTGTGCACCTTCACCTTTTCTATTTAAACTGTTCCATCCCTTTTGCAATCCCTTTGTCGGAGTCGTCGTTTTGCCTGTGGTGGGGAGGGGGCTGCCTCCACCCACTACAGGTGTTCACACCTGCTTAGGGCGTAATATCTTCAGAACTGGCAAAGCAACCCTTTTGCAGGTGAATGGGAAGAGACTTGCTTAAGATGGCACCTCTGGCCTTTGAGGAAGGCCTCTGTTTGTGGGCACAGCTGTGGCAGATCCCAGCGTGTCGCCCTGCAGTGAAGGGTTTGCTGCAGGCAGGACCGTCGCGAGGTGCAGGGATGTCGTTCACACACCTCTGCACTCACTTGAGCTCCATGACCTTAGAGGTCTCTTTCAGGCAAAACCATTCTATGATTTCATCCTCTGCATGTCATCCTCTGCATTTCGAGTCATCTCGAGTGCGATCACACAGCACTTACAGGGTGGCCAGGGGCTCAGGCCCAGCCAGCATGGATTTAGGAAGGGCAGGTCCTGCCTCACCAACCTGATCTCCTTCTATGATCAGGTGACTGCCTGGTGGATGTGGGGAGGCCTGTGGATGTGGTCTACCTGGACCTCAGCAAGGCCTTTGACACTGTCCCCCACAGCAAACTCCTGGCCAAGCTGGCAGCCCATGGCTTGGACAGGATCACACTGCGTTGGGTTAGGAACTGGCTGGAGGGCCGAGCCCAGAGAGTGGTGGTGAATGGTGCCACAGCCAGCTGGCAGCCAGGCACTAGTGGTGTGCCCCAGGGATCAGTGCTGGGCCCCATGCTCTTCAACATCTTTACTGATGATCTGGATGAGGGCATTGAGTCCATCATCAGTAAATGTGCAGATGACACCAAGCTGGGGGCAGGAGCTGATCTGCTGGAGGGCAGAGAGGCTCTGCAGAGGGACCTCGACAGGCTGGACAGATGGGCAGAGGCCAAGGGCAGGAGATTGAACACATCCAAGTGCCAGGTGCTGCACATTGGCCACAGCAACCCCAGGCAGTGCTACAGGCTGGGGGCAGAGTGGCTGAGAGCAGCCAGGCAGAGAGGGACCTGGGGGGACTGGTCGATGATAGGCTGAACATGAGCCTGCAGTGTGCCCAGGCAGCCAAGAGGGCCAATGGCATCCTGGCCTGCATCAGGAAGAGTGTGGCCAGCAGGAGCAGGGAGGTCATTCTGCCCCTGCACACTGCACTGGTTAGGCCACACCTTGAGTCCTGTGTCCAGTTCTGGGCTCCTCAGTTTAGGAAGGAGGTTGTGTTGCTGGAACGTGTCCAGAGAAGGGCAACAAAGTTGGGGAGAGGTTTGGAGCACAGCCCTGTGAGGAGAGGCTGAGGGAGCTGGGGTCGCTTAGCCTGGAGAAGAGGAGGCTCAGGGGTGACCTTATTGCTCTCTACAACTACCTGAAGGGAGGTTGTAGCCAGGCAGAGGTTGGTCTCTTCTCCCAGGCACCCAGCACCAGAACAAGAGGACACAGTCTCAAGCTGCGCCAGGGGAGGTTTAGACTGGACATTAGGAGTAAGTTCTCTACAGAGAGAGTGATTGCCCATTGGAATGGGCTGCCTGGGGAGGTGGTGGGGTCACTGTCATTGGAGGTGTTCAGGAGGAGACTTGCTGGGGTGCTTGGTGCCATGGGTTAGTTGTTTGATGGGTTGGACGCGATGATCTTGAAGGTCTCTTCCAACCTGGTTTATTGTATTGTATTGTATTTGAACATCTGCTGCTCCCTAGGACAGAGTGCTGTATTCTGAAAAGCACTTTTCTGGCAATGGCCAGGCCCTGGCTGCAATGAGACACGGTTTTGTGTGCTTCCAGGTAGACTAGTCAGTTCAAGCAGTTGTCTTCTTTGTTTTTTAACCTTTGTAGTTTATTCATCACAGCTGGCGTGAGCTGGGATCTTCTTGGGAGTCTGGACCTTTTGTTTGTGACTTCTAATGTTTCAGGGGTGGAATTTGTAGAGTAGGGTCCGTGGCTGGACTTGATGATCCCAGGGGTCTTTTCCAACCTGGAATGGTTGTGTGTGATCCCCCGTGGGGAGGTGGCCTGGTGCCCTGGGCTTGCGTGCCTCCTCCACTCCTAGCCTGGAGAGCCTGACCCAGCTCCCAGTGCCCCACCTGAGGCGTCCATGAGTGGAGCCGGCAGCCCCCGGGGCTGCGGGGTGCCTGCTCAGCAGCACTGCCGAGGGAGCAGCAGCGCAAGGGAGGTGCAGAGAAGTGGTTCTGCTCTGCTCAGACTCCAGCTGCAGCACTGTGTCCTGTTCTGGAGACCCCCAACACAGAAAGGACCTGGAGCTGCTGGAGAAGGTCCACAGGAGGCCACAGAGATGATCAGAGGGCTGAGAACCTCCCCTGTGGGGTCAGGCTGAGAACCTCCCCTGTGGGGACAGGCTGAGAACCTCCCCTGTGGGGACAGGCTGAGAAGCTCCTCTGTGGGGACAGGCTGAGAAGCTCCTCTGGGGAAAGGCTGAGAACCTCCCCTGTGGGGAAAGGCTGAGAACCTCCCCTGTGGGGAAAGGCTGAGAACCTCCCCTGTGGGGACAGGCTGAGAACCTCCCCTGTGGGGAAAGGCTGAGAACCTCCCCTGTGGGGACAGGCTGAGAACCTCCCCTGTGGGGACAGGCTGAGAACCTCCCCTGTGGGGAAAGGCTGAGAACCTCCCCTGTGGGGAAAGGCTGAGAACCTCCCCTGTGGGGACAGGCTGAGAACCTCCCAGGCTGAGAACCTCCTGGGGACAGGCTGAGAAAGGCTCCTCTGGGGGAAGGCTGAGAACCTCCCCTGTGGGGAAAGGCTGAGAACCTCCCCTGTGGGGACAGGCTGAGAACCTCCCCTGTGGGGAAAGGCTGAGAACCTCCCCTGTGGGGACAGGCTGAGAACCTCCCCTGTGGGGAAAGGCTGAGAACCTCCCCTGTGGGGACAGGCTGAGAACCTCCCTGTGGGGACAGGCTGAGAACCTCCCTGTGGGGACAGGCTGAGAACCTCCCCTGTGGGGACAAGGCTGAGAACCTCCCTGTGGGGAAAGGCTGAGAACCTCCCCTGTGGGGAAAGGCTGAGAACCTCCCCTGTGGGGAAAGGCTGAGAACCTCCCCTGTGGGGACAGGCTGAGAACCTCCCCTCCCCTGGGGAAAGAACCTCCCTGCTGAGAACCTCCCCTGTGGGGGACAGGCTGAGAACCTCCCCTGTGGGGACAGGCTGGAGAACCTCCCCTGGGGGGACAGGCTGAGAAGCTCCTCTGGGGAAAGGCTGAGAACCTCCCCTGTGGGGAAAGGCTGAGAACCTCCCTGTGGGGAAAGGCTGAGAACCTCCCTGTGGGGACAGGCTGAGAACCTCCCCTGTGGGGAAAGGCTGAGAACCTCCCCTGCTGAGAACCTCCCCTGTGGGGAAAGGCTGAGAACCTCCCCTGTGGGGAAAGGCTGAGAACCTCCCCTGTGGGGAAAGGCTGAGAACCTCCCCTGTGGGGAAAGGCTGAGAACCTCCCCTGTGGGGACAGGCTGAGAACCTCCCCTGTGGGGAAAGGCTGAGAACCTCCCCTGTGGGGACAGGCTGAGAACCTCCCCTGTGGGGACAGGCTGAGAACCTCCCCTGTGGGGAAAGGCTGAGAACCTCCCCTGTGGGGACAGGCTGAGAACCTCCCCTGTGGGGAAAGGCTGAGAACCTCCCCTGTGGGGACAGGCTGAGAAGCTCCTCTGGGGACAGGCTGAGAACCTCCCCTGTGGGGACAGGCTGAGAACCTCCCCTGTGGGGAAAGGCTGAGAACCTCCCCTGTGGGGAAAGGCTGAGAACCTCCCCTGTGGGGACAGGCTGAGAACCTCCCCTGTGGGGAAAGGCTGAGAACCTCCCCTGTGGGGACAGGCTGGGAGAGCTGGGGCTGTGCAGCCTGGAGAAGGCTCCAGGGAGACCTTAGAGCAGCCTTCCAGTACCTGAAGGGGCTGCAGGAGAGCTGGAGAGGGACTTTTGACCAGGGCTGGAAGTGCCAGGATGAGGAACAATGGCTTTGAGCTGGGAGAGGGCAGACTGAGACTGGAGATGAGGAAGAAACTCTTTAGAATGAGGCTGGTGAGACCCTGGCACAGGCTGCCCAGGGAGGCTGTGGCTGTCCCCTCCCCTGGAGGTGTTGAAGGCCAGGCTGGATGCAGTCTGGAGCAGCCTGGGCTGCTGGGAGGTGTCCCTGCCCATGGCAGGGGGTTGGAGCTGGATGATCTGAGGCTCACCCTGCCCAGGGCCTCTCCCTTGCTGCAGCTCTGCAGCTTGGGTGAAGCCCAGGTGGCACCAGCCCAAGAAACTCAGACACCCTGAGAGACACAGCAGGAGAGGCCCTGTGAGGTAAATCGGTGGCCATGGCTCTGAGCCCCTCCAGCCCCGAGGGGAAAACCCATGGCAGGCTCCCAGACAGCTTCAGATTCCTGGAAAGCTGGCAAGAGGGGGAAGGAAAAGGAGAGGCAGGGGAGAGGCAGTGCTGGAGCTCTTGCTGTGAAGCAGCACAGCACAACAGCCAAGTGTTTCCATCCTGCTCGCTGTCCTGCCCCTCTGGCCTGGCTCTTCACAGGAGCACACAATCAACCAGGCTGGAAGAGACCTCAGAGATCAGCAACTCCAACCCATTACCTATCACCCAACACCTCCTGACACCTAACCCATGGCTCCAAGAGCTCCATCCAAGCCTTTTTTGAACACCTCCAGGGACGGTGACTCCACCACCTCCCTGGGCAGCACATCCCAGTGGCCAACAACTCTCTCTGTGAAGAACTTTCTCCTCCCCTCCAGCCTAAACCTCCCCTGGCACAGCTTGAGGCTGTGTCCCCTTGTTCCTCACAAGCAGGCTGCCAGACCTCTCACACTCTTCCATTGCAAGTGTTGAGACTCAGCTGGTTCAAAGCAGACCATCCCTGGTGCCCTTCCTCAGGGGAGGAGGCCTCTGGGTGCTGTGTGCCATGGCCCCACCGTGGGGCTCTGCACATTTGTGGGGCCAAAGAGGCTCCATTTATAGAACCACAGAATTGTCAGGGCTGGAAGGGACCCCAAGGGGCTCAGCCAGCTCCAGCCCCTGCCACGGGCAGGGACACCTCACACTGCAGCAGGTTGCTCACAGCCACATCCAGCCTGGCCAGGGAAGAGGCTTCCACCACTCCACACAAGTAACTGAGGAGAGCACCAGGAGAGGGAAGTGGCTGATGCCTCCACGTGACACTCGTGGGGACACTTCTGAAGTGTGCCCAGTTTTGGGGGCCCCAGTACAAGAGCAACACTGACAGGCTGGAGGGAGGCCAGAGGTGAGGCTCTGGGGTGGTTAGGGACCTGGAGCACAGGACACAGGAGGAGAGGCTGAGGAAGGTTGGTTTCCTCAGCCTGGAGAAGGTGAAGGGGGGTGGGGGGGTAGTAGCCACCTGTCTTCAGGTCCCTAATGAGAGGGTTTAGAGACAGCAGTGGTGGTCTCATCAGAGGTGGACCTGGTGGAGGAGCTTCTTCCTTGGAGGTACCCTGGACACAAGCTCTTTGTCCCACCCTGAGCAGAGGTTGGACCAGAGACCTCCAGAAGTGCCTCTGAACCTCAGATCTGGGTTCTGAGAGCACCAGCCTTGCCCAAGGGACTGTTCAAAGGACTTGCCTCTGCCTTCTGCAGCCTGTCAGTCTCCTAGAGGCCAGGACTGGAAGGTGGCACAGGTGGGATCCCTCTCTGGGAGGTTCTCACCCACAGCTTTGGGATGGACGAGTCCAGGCTGAAGCCACCTTGCCTGGGGATTTGGGCTGTGACTGCCTGGTTGTGTGCCTGGCCAGTCAGAGCTGCAGCCCCAGCCCAGACCCTGCTCCTGAGGCTAGAGAAACCTTTGAACTTGTTCCTGTGAGTTGCCCTGGAGGAAGGGGACCAGCAGAGCGTCCTTGGTGCTGGGCTACAGCCAAGATCTCCTCAGCTTCCCGAGAGCTCTGCCTTGTGTGCGGTCCCTGGTGCCTTTGCTGCACAGGGCTGTGTTCAGACAAGGCCAGGGGCGAGGTGTGCACCCAGCCTTGCCAGGAGGCTGTCCTCAAGACAGAGGAGGAGCTGAACCCGGCTTTTGCCTGCTTCCTAATCCCCATCTTCAGCCGGGAGAGGAGGCCACACTCAGCTCCGAGGTGCAGGTGGGGGGCAGAGGGCTGTCAGGCAGACAAGGAAGGGAGCCAGACTCAACAAGGGTGGGAGGCGCCTGCGGTCACATCCTCCCACCCTGCTCACACAGGAGCTCTTCCTGCCTACCTGCAGAGCCCCACATCCTGCCCAGGGCTGCCTGCACTCCCTGGGAGGGCTCACATCACACTGGGGGGCAGCCAAGCCTGCACTGGTCTTTGAGGTTGGCTTTGCTCCCCGGAGGCGCAGCACCCGCCCAGCCGCGGAGGGAGGAGGGGAGACGTCAGTGCCTGGACATGTCCCTGCTTGCTGGAGGTCAGCTGCAGCAGTGCATGCAGAGCTTCATCATGAGAGCAGCCTCCAGCTAGCCCATGGCTGCGTGCAGAGGCAGGGAGACAGGAAACACCTGCAGCGTGGCAGCTGGCAGGTCCTGCACGCACACAGGACGCCTCCGGCAGGCAGCCTGCTTCCCTCCACCCCCTGCTGCTGGACACCGGCTTGGCCTCTGCTGGGCTGGGACAAGTGGAGCTCCATCAGCTCCCCTCCCTGTGCCCTTGGGCCAGGCATGCCTTGGCCAGGGGCTCTGGCACAGGGGCAGGGCCATGCCAGGCTCCACACCGTGCTGCTGGAGGCAGAGGGGATGCTCTCTTCAGGGTGCTCAGAGTGCTTTGGCACACCCAGAACTGCTCAGGGCTGGGCTCTGCAGCTGGTTCCTTCCATGGGGGACGTGGCTGCTGGTGCCTGGTGAGGGGACAGACAGAGGTCCACAGTGCTCCTGGGCAAAGGCCTCATCTTCTGTGTCCCACTGGGATGTGCTGCCCAGGGAGGTGGTGGAGTCCCCATCCCTGGAGGTGTTCAAGAGGGGGTTGGATGTGGCACCTGGAGCCATGGGTTAGTAGTCAGGAGGTGTTAGGCATTAGGTAGTAGGTTGGACTCGATGATCTCTGAGGTCTTTTCCAACCTGGTTGATTCTGTGATTCTATGGCTCAATGATTCTTTGAATCACAGAATCAGAGAATCAATAAGGTTGGAAAAGACTTCAAAGATCATCCAGTCCAACCTGTCACCCAACACCTCATGACTAACTAAACCAAGTGCCACATCCAAGCCCCTCTTGAACACCTCCGGGGATGGGGACTCCACCACCTCCCTGGGCAGCACATCCCAAGGGCCAATCTCTCTTGCTGGGAAGAACTTTCTCTTCACCTCCAGCCTGAACTTCCCCTGGCACAGCCTGAGACTGTGTCCTCTTGTTCTGGTGCTGGTTGCCTGGTGGAAGAGACCAACCCCCACCTGGCTACAACCTCCCTTCAGGGAGTTGTAGAGAGCAATGAGGTCTCCCCTGAGCCTCCTCTTCTCCAGGCTAAGCAACCCCAGCTCCCTCAGCCTCTCCCCACAGGGCTGTGCTCCAGACCCCTCCCCAGCCTCGTTGCCCTTCTCTGGACACCTTCAAGTCTCTCAATGTCCTTCTTAAACTGAGGGGCCCAGAAGTGGACACAGGACTCAAGGTGTGGCCTAACCAGTGCTGATTCTGTGATTTTATGATTCAATGACTCTGTGATGCTGAGCCCCCATCACAGGCTGCTCTGTACAGGCAGGCAGGAAGGAGACAGCAAATGCAGGTGCAAGCCCCACGGCTGGCCATGGAATGTCCCACCAGAAGAAGGCATTGGGCTTGTGATCTGCCTTAGCCTTGCCTTTCATCTGCAGGGGAGCAGAGAGAGATTCCACCAGCAAGCACCTTCACAGTCCCAGCACATGGCTCTGTTCCTGCAGTCCTGGGATGGTTTTGGTTGGAAGAGACCTTTCACAGCGTCATGGAAGGGCAGGGCTTGGAATGGACCTCTGGAGATCATCAAGTCCCCCCCTGCCTAGGGCAGGTCACACAGGAACACATCAGACAGGTGCTGAAAGTCTCCAGGCAAGGAGACTCCACAACCTCTCTGGGCAGCCTGCTCCAGGCCTCCAGCACCCTCACAGCAAAGAACTTTCTTCTCCTGTTCGGGTGGAACCTCCTGGGTGCCAGTCTGTGCCCCTTGCCCCTTGTGCTGTCCCTGGGCACCACTCAGCAGAGCCTGGCCCCAGCCTCTTGCCCTCCACAGCTCCTTTAGCTCTTGCTGAGCATTGCTCAGCTGCCCTCTGGGGCTGCTCATCTTCAGACTTGGTTCCAGTTTGTGTCCATTGCCCCTTGTCCTATCACAGGACACCACTGACAAGAGCCTGGCCACTTCTTCTTGCCCCCCACCCTTCAGACATTTGTAAGCACTAGCACCTCCCATTCTGCTCCTCTCCAGGCTCAAGAGCCCCAAGGCTCCCAGCCTCTCCTCACAAGCCCTGTGAGCTCAGCAAGCTCCAGCAGAGCAGCTCCTGCTCTCTGCTCCCTTGATCACCTCCTGGGAGTCCATCAGACAGGGAGATTTGCTTATGGGGAAGGAGAAAATGGGATGGGGGAGGTGTAGAGGAAAGCTCTGCTGAACACCTCACACTACAGACTCTGCTGTCCCCCAGCCTCCTGCCAGCCCAGGGAAAAGAGTAAAAGGACTTCAGGAGCTGCTCCTCCCAGGGCAAAGCAAAGCTGCTGCTGCCACCAGCAAGCACACCCCAAGCTGCCTTGCTGCTCACCCTGCCGTGGTGGTACCTACACTTGACAGCCAGGCTGCATCTCCCCATCCCAGCTCCCTCTGCTCTCTCTCTCGGCACTCCCTGAGGATGCTCCAGGTTTGGGCAGCTCATCCTGGATGCTGCCCACAGAGGAGGCCCCAGGGTGGCTGTGCAGCTCAGCCTCTTGGGAGGTAAGGACTAGAAGGAGCATCTCTCCTATGGGGACAGACTGAGAGGGCTGAGGTTGTGCAGTCTGGAGAAGAGAAGGCTCCAGGGAGACCTAATTGTGGCCTTCCAGGATCTGAAGGGGGCTCCAAGAAAGCTGGGGAGGGACTTCTGAGGGTGTCAGGGAGTGATAGGACTGGGGGGGATGGAGCAAAATGAGGAGAGGCTGAGGGAGCTGGGGTTGCTTAGCCTGGGGAAGAGGAGGCTCAGGGGAGACCTCATTGCTCTCTACAACTCCCTGACGGGAGGTTGTAGCCAGGTGGGGGTTGGTCTCTTCTCCCAGGCCCCCAGCACCAGAACAAGAGGACACAGTCTCAAGCTGTGCCAGGGGAGGTTCAGACTGGATGTTAGGAAGAAGTTCTACACAGAGTGATTGCCCATTGGGATATGCTGCCCAGGGAGGTGGTGGAGTCACCCTCACCAGAGGTGTTTAGGAGGAGACTTGATGAGGTGCTTGGTGCCATGGGTTAGTTGTTTAGATGGTGTTGGATGATAGGTTGGACTGGATGATCTTGAAGATCTCTTCCAACCTGGTCTATTCTATTCTATTCTATTCTATTCTATTCTATTCTATTCTATTCTATTCTATTCTATTCTATTCTATTCGATTCGATTCGATTCGATTCGATTCGATTCGATTCGATTCGATTCGATTTGATTCGATTTGATTCGCTTTGATTCGATTCGATTCGATTCGATTCAGATTGGATGTGAGGAAGAAGTTGCTCCCCAGGAGGGTGGTGAGAGCCTGGCACAGGTTGCCCAGGGAGGTGGTGGAAGCCTCCTGCCTGGAGGTGTTTGCAGCCAGGCTGGAGGTGACTGTGAGCAACCTGCTGCAGGGTGAGGTGTCCCTGGCCATGGCAGGGGGTTGGAGCTGGCTGAGCCTTGAGGTCCCTTCCAGCTCTGACAGTCCTGTGATTCTATAAATGGAGGACTCTGAGTGCTACACTAAATTAACCTTGGAAAATGTGTGTCACAACTGACTGCAGCAATTAGCTGCTTTTAATGAGCTGCTTCACCCAGGCTGATGTCTGAAGGTCCTGGAGGAAATCAGTGCCTTCCACACACGTCCCTGACAACAAGCGGCTGATGGGAACTGGCAGCTGGCTCCAGACTGCTTCCCAGAGAGAAATTCCCACATCTCTGGCTCCAGTTTTCCAGCCAGATGCTTAGATGAAGGCTCCTGAGCCCAAGGGTTCACTGGCTGTGAAGAGAAGGTGGCAGGCAGGCCTGGGAGAGCAGCTCTGGGGAAGGCCAAAGCAGAAAAGTGGGTTTGTGTCAAATCCCCAGGAAGGGAGCAAAGAAATGGTGTTGGTGCTGCAGCTTGGTGCAGGCATCTGCAGTGCTCCCAGACTGCACTGCTGACCACACCTGGAGAGAGCTGGCCACTCCAGCCAGCACCCAGCCCTGCAGGACCTGATGCTGTGACCTTCCAAGCTGCTTTGCCAGGGAAAGGACCTTGCTGGGCCCCAGTGTGGACTGGCTCAGAGCAGGCTTCCAGGCCTGTCCCACGCTCCAGCTCCTCTGGGCCCTTAGCTCCTGCTAAAGTGAATCAGCAGCCCTGGGGCAGCCCAGACCACACTGTCCTGGGCTCTCTGCCCTGCTGGCAGATCCTCTCTGCCAGCCAGACAAGTCTGTGTTGCTGAAACAGAGCAGCAGCCTTGCCCATGGAGGCCTGGAGGGATACCAGGCACTGCTGGCTCTGCATGGAGCATGCTGCAGAAGCCCAGCATGGAGGGGTTGGGAGGGAGCTCTGGGGATCAGCCAGTCCCACCCCCTGCTCCAGCAGGGCTCCCACAGCACCTTGCCCAGCAGCACACTGCCCAGCTGGGCTTGGAAGCTCTCCACACCAGGAGACTCCACAACCTCTCTGGGCAGCCTGCTCCAGGCCTCCAGCACCCTCACAACAAACAACTTTCTCCTCCTGCTCAGGTGGAACCTCCTGGTTGCAGTCTGTGCCCACTGCCCCTTGTGCTGTCCCTGGGCACCACTCAGCAGAGCCTGGCCCCAGCCTCTTGCCCCCCACAGCTCCTTTAGCTCTTGCTGAGCATTGCTCAGCTCCCCTCTGGGGCTGCTCTTCTGCAGGCTCTCAGCCCCAGGGCTCTCAGCCTTTGCTGCTCCCAGAGCTGCTCCAGGCCCCTCAGCAGCTCTGCAGCCTCTGCTGGGCTTGCTCTTCCTCTTGAATTGGGCAACCCCTCTGGGCTCCAGATGAGGCCTCAGCAGGGAAGAACCAAGGGGATAGGAGAACCTCCCTTGCCCTGCTGGCCACACTCTTCATGCACCCCAGGACACCCTTGGCTTTATGGCCAGGAGGGCACACTGCTGGCTCATGGGGAACTTGCTGCCCCCCAGCAGCTCCTTCTCTGTGGAGCTGCTTCCTCAGCTGTGCTGCTGCAGGAGGTTGTTCCTCCCCAGGTGCAGGACCCTGCCCTTGCCCTTGGTGAACCTCATGAGGTTCCCTCTGCCCAGCTCTCAGCCTGGCCTGGTCTCACTCAGTGGCAGCACAGCCTGAGGGGTGTCTCCACTCCTCCCAGTTTTGGTTGATCACCAGCCTGGCTGAAGGGACACTCAGAAGACATCTATCTAACCCTTGTTCCCATTCCCACCCCTCAGCAAGGGCAATCCAAAGCTCCTGTGTTCAGTGGGGGCTCAGAGTGTTGTGGGGCTGCTGTGGGATTCCAGGTGGCACATCATCACATCATCAAGAAGCACAGAACTGTCAGGGCTGGAAGGGAGCTCAAAGCTCAGCCAGTCCCAACCCCTGCCATGGCCAGGGACACCTCACACTGCAGCAGGTTGCTCACAGCCACCTCCAGCCTGGCTGCAAACACCTCCAGGCAAGAGGCTTCCACCACCTCCCTGGGCAGCCTGTGCCAGGCTCTCACCACCCTCCTGGGCAACAACTTCTTCCTCACATCCAACCTGGGGGTGGGCTGGCCCCAGGCTGCATCTGGGGAAGCAGAAGTGAGCTAACAACCATCTCCAAGAGCTGTCCTGCTCCTCAGGATCCCTTGCTTACCCCCATCAGGCTACAGAACCTCGGATGTTCCTCCTGGTGGGACACTGCCAGGGTCTTGGGAAGGCCATGCAAGCCTCAGCATCGCTCTGTGGTTGGTCTGAGTCCACCTGCAGGCTGCAGAGCAGCTTAAACAGGTGCTGGAGCAGATGTCTGGCTCATCTTCCCCTGACTGAGTCCCCAGCTCATTGTTCCCACTCTGCACTTCCCTGCCTGCCCCCCAGCAGGGGCCTCACGACCCCCTGTGAGTGGTCACTGTTCTCACTGGCTCCCTTGAAGGCAGAGATCCTCCAAATCAAACCTGACCTCCAAGCTTGCCTCAGCTCTGGAAGGCTCCTGCCTCTGATCTTCTGCTTTGGGCTAAAGCACAGAGCACCAGCAAGGCTCTTCAGGTACCACCACACCTTGGAGCTGCAAGATTTGCTTGCACAAAGCATCCTGGCTGGGATCAGGGAGGGGATTGTGCCCTGGCACTCAGCTCTGGGGAGGCCACACCTTGAGTGTTGTGCCCAGTTTTGGGCACCTCAGTACCAGAGAGATGTGGAGGTGCTGGAGCCAGGGCAGAGCAGGGCAAGGAAGCTGGGAAGGGCCTGGAGAAGAAATCTGATGAGGAGCAACTGAAGGAGCTGGGGATGGTTAGTGTGAAACAGAGGAGGCTGAGGGGAGACCTCCTGGCTGTCTACAGCTACCTGAAAGGAGGTTGTGGAGAGGCTGCTGCTGGTCTCTCCTCACAGGTCATTAGTGACAGAACAAGAGGGAGCAGCCTCAAGCTGCCACTGGGGAGGTTCAGACTGGACAGCAGGAAACATTTTTCCCCAGCAGGAGTGGTCAGGGGTTGGAATGTGCTGCCCAGGGAGGTGCTGGAGTCCCCAAGCCTGGAGGTGGTTGAAGGTGGTTTGGCTGTGGTGCTTGGGGCTGTGGTTTAGGGGTGACCCTTGCAGAGCAGGGTTCTGGGTTGGGTTTGGTGACCCTGAGGGGCTTTTCCAGCCTGAATGTCTCTGTGATTGTGTGACAGACACTGCCTGGTCCCAGGCCTGCAGCATTTTGTGCCTGCAGAGGCAATTTAGAGCAAAGCAGCTTCTAGAGACGCCTCTGACTCCTCCCCTGGGTCTCCCTTCCCACTAGGGCTTGAGGGAAACACTCGTAAATCCAGGGTGGATTTGTTTGAGCAGCATCCTCCCCTTGGGTCAGCCCTTGACTTGGCACAAGGGCTCCCAATTTTCTGCCTTGAAAGTTCTAAGCCCATAAAACATTCCCTGTGCAAAACACTCCAAACAGATCCATTTGCACTCATTAGCCACTGGAGGAACAGCAACGTTGGAGTTTCTCCTCTCTGGTGCAGTTTGCTTAGCCCCAGGAAGCTGCTCCTGCTCCTGGCTCAGGGCAGACTCGAGTATCAGCCCAGGCTGGGGGTGAAGGGCTGGAGAGCAGCCCTGGGGAGAAAAGGACTTAGGGGTGCTGAGGGGTGGAAAGCTGGAGATGAGCTGGCACTGAGTGCTGCCAGCCCAGCCCCAACCTCAGCCTGTCCTGGGCTGATCCCCAGCAGTGTGGGCAGCAGGGGCAGGGAGGGGATTCTGCCCCTCTGCTGTGCTCTGCTCAGACCCTCCCCTGCAGGGCTGGGGCAGCTCTGGAGTCCTCACAGCCAGGGACCTGTTGGAGCAGGGCCAGAGGAGGCCACAGCAATGCTGGCAGGGCTGGAAGCCCTCTGCTGTGAGGCCAGGCTGAGAGAGTTGGCCTTGGGCAGCCTGGAGAGGAGAAGGCTCCAGGGAGACCTTCTGGTGGCCTTGCAGTGCTCCAAGGGCTGAGCAGAAAGCTGGGGCCAGAGTTTTGAGCAGGGCCTGTGGGGACAGGACAAGGGGGGATGGCTTGGAACTCAAAGATTGAGACTGGAGAGAAGGAAGAAATGTTTGCCCCTGAGGGTGGTGAGAGCCTGTCCCAGGCTGCCCAGAGAGGTGTGAGCTGCCCCCTGGCTGGAAGCATTGCAGGTCAGGTTGGTTGGGGCTGTGAGCAGCCTGCTCTGGTTGCAGCTGTCCCAGCTGGCTGCAGGGGGTTGGACTGGATGAGCTTTAGAGATCCCTTCCCACCCAAACCAGTCTGGCATTCTAGAAGCAGAGGCCATGGCCCCAAACCTGAAGTGCCACATGCCAGAGGAAGCTTCTCCCTAACATCTCCTGGATCTGTCACCTGCAGCTCGGGAGGCAGTGCCATCAAAAGCACAGTCCTCTGGCATGGGGCAAGCCTGGATGCAGCTGAGCCTTGGACTCTGCTGCTGTGCCCAACTTCCATGCCAGAAGGGCCAGAGGAAGAAGAGCAGCTGAGGCAGGCTGCTGTGCTTTGCTGCTTTTGCTGTGCTTCAGAATCCACAGGAGAAGAAACAAAACGTCTGCCCAAGGGTTTGAGCTGAGCCTGAGCCAGGCCAGGCCCCAGCCTCTTGGCTTTCCCAAGCTTGGCCATCTCCTGGACAGGAGCATCAGAGAAGGGCTGAAGCATTCCAAAGCTGCTCCAAACGTGGTGGGGCTGGCAGTGCTCCTGGAGCTCCCTCTAACTCCTCTGTGCCTTGCAGGCAGAGTGCTCTGAGGAAGGACAAATCCTTCCAGGGCTGCCCTTGTTTGCTCACATCTGCTCACATCACATCAGGATCTGCAGGGGGCTCCAAGCAAGCTGGGGAGGGACTTCTGAGGGTGTCAGGGAGTGATAGGACTGGGGGGGGTGGAGCAAAGCTAGAAGTGGGGAGATTCAGATTGGATGTGAGGAAGAAGTTGTTCCCCAGGAGGGTGGTGAGAGCCTGGCACAGGTTGCCCAGGGAGGTGGTGGAAGCCTCCTGCCTGGAGGTGTTTGCAGCCAGGCTGGATGTGGCTGTGAGCAACCTGCTGCAGTGTGAGGTGTCCCTGGCCATGGCAGGGGGGTTGGACCTGGCTGAGCCTTGAGGTCCCTTCCAGCCCTGACAGTTCTGTGATTCTGTGATTTCTCTCCAGACATGTAGAGAAATCTTTAACATCTTCACTGATGATCTGGATGAGGAGATTGAGACAGTCATCAGCAAGTTTGCAGATGACAGCAAGCTGGGAGCAGATGTTGGTCAGTTAGAGGCCAGAAGGGCTCTCCAGAGGGACCTCGACCGACTGGACAGATGGGCAGAGGCCAACAGGATGGCATTCAACAAGTCCAAGTGCCAGGGGCTGCACTTTGGCCACAGCAACCCCATGCAGAGCTACAGGCTGGGGTCAGAGTGGCTGAGAGCTGCCAAACAGAGAGGGACCTGGGGGTGCTGGTAGGCTGAACATGAGCCAGCAGTGTGCCCAGGCAGCCAAGAAGGCCAATGGCATCCTGGCCTGCATCAGGAGCAGTGTGGCCAGCAGGAGCAGGGAGGTCATTGTGCCCTGTGCTCAGCACTGCTTAGGCCACACCTTGAGTCCTCTGTCCACTTCTGGGGCCCTCAGTTTAGGAAGGATGAGGTGCTGGAAGGTGTCCAGAGAAGGGCAAGAAAGCTGGGGAGGGGTCTGGAGCACAGCCCTGTGAGGAGAGGCTGAGGGAGCTGGGGTTGCTTAGCCTGGAGAAGAGGAGGCTCAGGGGAGACCTTCTTGCTCTCTCCAACTCCCTGAAGGGAGGTTGTAGCCAGGTGGGGGTTGGTCTCTTCTGCCAGGCAAGCAGCACCAGAACAAGAGGACACAGTCTCAAGCTGTGCCAGGGGAGGTTCAGGCTGGAGGAGAGGAGAAAGTTCTTCTCAGAGAGAGTCATTCATCATTGGGATGTGCTGCCCAGGGAGGTGGTGGAGTCCCCATCCCTGGAGGTGTTCAAGAGGGGACTGAATGTGGCACTTGGTGCCATGGTCTAGTCATGAGGTGTTGGGTGACAGGTTGGACTTGATGATCTTTGAGGTCTCTTCCAACCTTGGTGATTCTGTGACAGTGTGACACTGTGAAAGCCTGGAGGGAAAGCTCTGACCCCCCTCAGACAGTGTGGCTCCCTCTCTCCTCTGCCAGGTTCTCTTGGAAGACTGAAGCACTGCTGACTTTGTCATGTCTCTCCTGGGGCTGGCTAGGAAGGGGTCAGCACACTGCAGCTGGCCAGAGGCAGACGTCAGGCAGGCAGAGAGCAGAGCAGTTTAAGCCTCTGTGATAAAGATGCCTTTTGCAGACACTTCCAAAGCAATTCCCCTTCCCTCGAGTGGGTTTTGTCTGGATCCTGTCTCCTTATGCCACTATAAACAAGTACAAATTGGGCCCTTTGCAGCAATCAGTTTGGATTTATCCCTCACTCAGGCCCTGAGCTCCTGGAGGCAGAGTGGGTTTGCTCTCCAGGAGCTCAGGCCCAGGAAAAGGCAATAAATCCCTTTAGCTTCACCTCCTGGGTGTAATCAGTTGGCTCTTGGATTGAGCCTGGAGCTTCTCTAATGGCTCAATGGCATCCCCCAGCCATGGGGACCCCCTGAGGTGAGGCATCTGCCCCTCCTTGGAATCATAGAATCAACCAGGCTGGAAAAGACCTCAGGGATCATCAAGCCCAACCTGTTCCCTAACACCCAACACCTCCTGACAACTAAGCCATGGCTCCAAGTGCCTCATCCAGGCTCTTCCTAAACACCTCCAGGGATGGGGGCTCCACCACCCCCTGGGCAGCACATCCCAAAGGCCAATTACTCTTTCTGGGAAGAACTTTCTCCTCATCTCCAGGTGCCTTGAACACCTCCAGGGAGGGGACAGCCACAACTTCCTGGGGCAACCTGTGCCAGTGTCTCCCCACCCTCACTCTACAGAACTCCTTTCCAGTCTGCAGTCTGTCACACAAGCAGAGCTGCAGAGCCCTGTCCTCATCCTCCAGTGGCTGAGCTGTGCTGTGCTGCCTGGAACTAAAACCTCTGCAATCTGGGGAGAAAGAATAGAGTGGAATGGAATGGAATGGAATGGAATGGAATGGAATGGAATGGAATGGAATGGAATGGAATGGAATGGAATAGAATAGAATGGAATGGAATGGAATGGAATGGAATGGAATAGAATAGAATAGAATAGAATAGAATAGAATAGAATAGAATAGAATAGAATGGAATGGAATGGAATGGAATGGAATGGAATAGAATAGAATAGAATAGAATAGAATAGAATAGAATAGAATAGAATAGAATGGAATGGAATGGAATGGAATGGAATGGAATGGAATAGAATAGAATGGAATGGAATGGAATGGAATGGAATGGAATGGAATGGAATGGAATGGAATGGAATGGAATGGAATAGAATGGAATGGAATGGAATGGAATGGAATGGAATGGAATGGAATGGAATAGAATAGAATAGAATGGAATGGAATGGAATGGAATGGAATGGAATGGAATGGAATGGAATGGAATGGAATGGAATAGAATAGAATGGAATGGAATGAATGGAATGGAATGGAATGGAATGGAATAGAATGAATGGAATGGAATGGAATGGAATGGAATGGAATGGAATGGAATAGAATAGAATAGAATAGAATGAATAGAATGGAATGGAATGGAATGGAATGGAATGGAATGGAATGGAATAGAATAGAATAGAATAGAATAGAATAGAATGGAATGGAATGGAATGGAATAGAATAGAATGGAATGGAATGGAATGGAATGGAATGGAATGGAATGGAATAGAATAGAATAGAATAGAATAGAATAGAATGGAATGGAATGGAATGGAATGGAATGGAATGGAATGGAATGGAATGGAATGGAATGAATGGAATAGAATAGAATAGAATAGAATAGAATAGAATAGAATGGAATGGAATGAATGGAATGGAATAGAATAGAATAGAATAGAATAGAATAGAATAGAATAGAATAGAATGGAATGGAATGGAATGGAATGGAATGGAATAGAATAGAATAGAATAGAATGGAATGGAATGGAATGGAATGGAATGGAATGGAATGGAATGGAATGGAATGGAATGGAATAGAATGGAATGGAATGGAATGGAATGGAATGGAATGGAATGGAATGGAATGGAATAGAATAGAATAGAATGGAATGGAATGGAATGGAATGGAATGGAATGGAATGGAATGGAATGGAATGGAATGGAATAGAATAGAATAGAATGGAATGGAATGGAATGGAATGGAATGGAATGGAATAGAATGGAATGGAATGGAATGGAATGGAATGGAATGGAATGGAATGGAATAGAATAGAATAGAATAGAATAGAATAGAATGGAATGGAATGGAATGGAATGGAATGGAATGGAATGGAATAGAATAGAATAGAATAGAATAGAATAGAATGGAATGGAATGGAATGGAATGGAATGGAATGGAATGGAATAGAATAGAATAGAATAGAATAGAATAGAATAGAATAGAATAGAATGGAATGGAATGGAATGGAATGGAATGGAATGGAATGGAATGGAATGGAATGGAATAGAATAGAATAGAATAGAATAGAATAGAATAGAATGGAATGGAATGGAATGGAATGGAATGGAATGGAATGGAATAGAATAGAATAGAATAGAATAGAATAGAATGGAATGGAATGGAATGGAATGGAATGGAATGGAATAGAATAGAATAGAATAGAATAGAATAGAATAGAATAGAATAGAATAGAATAGAATAGAATAGAATAGAATAGAATAGAATAGAATAGGAGTCATAGAGTCATAGAATCAATAAGGTTGGAAAAGACCTCAGAGATCATCAAGTCCAACCTATCACCCAGCACCATCTGAGCAACTAAACCATGGCACCAAGTGCCTCAGCCAGGCTCTTCCTAAACACCTCCAGGGATGGGGACTCCACCACCTCCCTGGGCAGCACATCCCAAGGGCCAATCTCTCTTGCTGGGAAGAACTTCTTCCTAACATCCAGCCTAATCTTCCCCTGGCACAGCTTGAGACTCTGTCCCCTTGTTCTGGGGCTGCTTGCCTGGGAGAAGAGACCAACCCCCACCTGGCTACAACCTCCCTTCAGGGAGTTGTAGAGAGCAATGAGGTCTCCCCTGAGCCTCCTCTTCTCCAGGCTACACAACCCCAGCTCCCTCAGCCTCTCCTCACAGGGCTGTGCTCAAGGCCTCTCCCCAGCTTTCTTGCCCTTCTCTGGACACCTTCAAGTCTCTCAATGTCCTTCCTAAACTGAGGAGCCCAGAACTGGACCCAGGACTCCAGGTGTGGCCTAAACATGGCAGGCTGTGCCTGGCTTTAGCTACCCAAACCTCAGGTCCCTTCCCACTGCTGCTTCCTTCCAGCCCCTTTCTCCCAGGGGTGTCCTCCAGGGCTCCTGCTGTCCCATGACCTGCCTCAGGTGTTAATGACTTGGAGCCTGTCACTACCTCTGCCTCCAGCTCTTCCTCCTCCTCAGACCACCACGGGTCAGGCATGAGGAGCATGCAGCTGGGATGGGTGCCAGCCAGGGAGGTGATGTCTGCCTGGTGACACCCTGTGACTCAAGGGCTTGTACCACCTCGACTGATACAACAGAGAGACCTGGAGCTGAATCCTGAGTGCATTCCTCCCCCAGCAGGTGTGCACCAAGCTGGAGGTCTGCCAGCTCCATCCACCCAGCGGGAATTGCTCCTCAAGGCCCTTTCTCTGTCTTCACCCATCTGCTGTTGTGGTTGGGGTGGCTCCTCAGTCACACACCTGAGACACCCTGCTCTGGTCCAGACAGCTCCAGCGAGAAATACAAATCACTTTGCCCTGGGATCACAGATCAGAGCATTTCAGGGGTTGGAAGGGACCTCTGGAGATCTTTGAGTCCAAGCCCCCTGCCAGAGCAGGAGCAGAGAATCCAGCACAGGTCACACAGGAACACAGCCAGGCAGGGCTGGGAAGGCTCCAGAGAAGGAGACTCCACAACCTCTCTGGGCAGCCTGCTCCAGGCCTCTGGGACCCTCACAGGGAAGAAGTTCCTCCTCATGCTGAGGTGGAACCTCCTGGGATGGAGCTTCTATCCATTGCCCCTTGTCCTATCCCAGGGTGCAAGTGAGCAGAGCCTGGCCCCTGCCTCCTGACCCCCAGCCCTCAGCTATTGAGAGACATTGATCAGATCCCTCTCAGTCTTCTCCTCTCCAGACTGAACAGCCCCAGGGCTCTCAGCCTCTCCTCCCCAGGCAGTGCTGCAGTCCCTTCAGCAGCCTTGGAGCCCTCCCTTGGACTCTCTCCAGCAGATCCCTGTCCCTCCTGAACCGGGGAGCCCAGCACTGGATCCAGGATTCCAGGTGAGGTCCCAGCAGGGCAGAGGAGAGGAGGAGGAGAACCTCCCTGGATCTGCTGGCCACAATCTTGATGCCCTCCAGGACCCCATTGGCCTTCATGGCCCCCAGGGCACATTGCTGTGCCCCCTCAGTGTTCTCCCCAGTGATCCCCAGAGGTGCCAGGCTGCCACTTGCCCCTCACCCAGCCCTTTGCTGCCCTCAACCAGCCCTTTGCTGCCCCTCACCCAGCCCTTTGCTTCCCTCACCCAACCCTTTGCTGCCCCTCACCCAGCCCTTTTCTTCCCTCACCCAGCACTTTGCTGCCCCTCACCCAGCCCTTTGCTGCCCTCACCCAGCCCTTTGCTGCCCTCACCCAGCCCTTTGTTGCCCTCACCCAGCCCTTTGCTGCCCCTCACCCAGCCCTTTGCTGCCCCTCACCCAGCCCTTTGCTGCCCTTTGCTGCCCCTCACCCAGCCCTTTGCTGCCCCTCACCCAGCCTTTGCTTCCCCTCACCCAGCCCTCACCCAGCCCTTTGCTGCCCCTCACCCAGCCCTTTGCTCACCCAGCCCTTTGCTGCCCTTTGCTCACCCAGCCCTTTGCTGCCCCTCACCCAGCCCTTTGCTTCCCCAGCCCTCACCCAGCCCTTTGCTGCCCCTCACCCAGCCCTTTGCTTCCCTCACCCAGCCCTTTGCTGCCCTCACCCAGCCCTTTGCTTCCCTCACCCAGCCCTTTGCTGCCCCTCACCCAGCCCTTTGCTGCCCTCACCCAGCCCTTTGCTTCCCTCACCCAGCCCTTTGCTTCCCTCACCCAGCCCTTTGCTGCCCTCACCCAGCCCTTTGCTGCCCCTCACCCAGCCCTTTGCTGCCCCCCTCACCCAGCCCTTTGCTTCCCTCACCCAGCCCTTTGCTGCCCTCACCCAGCCCTTTGCTGCCCTCACCCAGCCCTTTGCTGCCCTCACCCAGCCCTTTGCTGCCCTCACCCAGCCCTTTGCTGCCCTCACCCAGCCCTTTGCTGCCCTCACCCAGCCCTTTGCTTCCCTCACCCAGCCCTTTGCTTCCCTCACCCAGCCCTTTGCTGCCCTCACCCAGCCCTTTGCTGCCCCTCACCCAGCCCTTTGCTTCCCTCACCCAGCCCTTTGCTTCCCTCACCCAGCCCTTTGCTGCCCCACACCCAGCCCTTTGCTGCCCTCACCCAGCCCTTTGCTGCCCCTCACCCAGCCCTTTGCTTCCCTCACCCAGCCCTTTGCTGCCCCTCACCCAGCCCTTTGCTGCCCCTCACCCAGCCCTTTGCTGCCCTCACCCAGCCCTTTGCTGCCCCTCACCCAGCCCTTTGCTGCCCTCACCCAGCCCTTTGCTTCCCTCACCCAGCCCTTTGCTGCCCTCACACCCAGCCCTCACCCAGCTGCCCCTCACCCAGCCCTTTGCTGCCCTCACCCAGCCCTTTGCTGCCCCTCACCCAGCCCTTTGCTGCCCTCACCCAGCCCTTTGCTGCCCTCACCCAGCCCTTTGCTGCCCCTCACCCAGCCCTTTGCTGCCCTCACCCAGCCCTTTGCTGCCCCTCACCCAGCCCTTTGCTTCCCTCACCCAGCCCTTTGCTGCCCTCACCCAGCCCTTTGCTGCCCCTCACCCAGCCCTTTGCTTCCCTCACCCAGCCCTTTGCTGCCCTCACCCAGCCCTTTGCTGCCCTCACCCAGCCCTTTGCTGCCCCTCACCCAGCCCTTTGCTTCCCCTCACCCAGCCCTTTGCTGCCCTCACCCAGCCCTTTGCTGCCCCTCACCCAGCCCTTTGCTTCCCTCACCCAGCCCTTTGCTGCCCTCACCCAGCCCTTTGCCCACCCAGCCCTTTGCTGCCCCTCACCCAGCCCTTTGCTGCCCTCACCCAGCCCTTTGCTTCCCTCACCCAGCCCTTTGCTTCCCTCACCCAGCCCTTTGCTGCCAGCCCTCCTCACCCAGCCCTTTGCTGCCCTCACCCAGCCCTTTGCTGCCCCTCACCCAGCCCTTTGCTGCCCCTCACCCAGCCCTTTGCTGCCCTCACCCAGCCCTTTGCTTCCCTCCCACCCAGCCCTTTTGCTGCCCCTCACCCAGCCCTTTGCTGCCCCTCACCCAGCCCTCTCACCCAGCCCCCCCAGCCCTTTGCTTCCCCTCACCCAGCCCTTTGCTGCCCTCACCCAGCCCTTTGCTTCCCTCACCCAGCCCTTTGCTTCCCTCACCCAGCCCTTTGCTGCCCTCACCCAGCCCTTTGCTGCCCCTCACCCAGCCCTTTGCTGCCCTCACCCAGCCCTTTGCTGCCCTCACCCAGCCCTTTGCTTCCCTCACCCAGCCCTTTGCTGCCCCTCACCCAGCCCTTTGCTGCCCCTCACCCAGCCCTTTGCTGCCCTCACCCAGCCCTTTGCTTCCCTCACCCAGCCCTTTGCTTCCCTCACCCAGCCCTTTGCTGCCCTCACCCAGCCCTTTGCTGCCCCTCACCCAGCCCTTTGCTGCCCACCCAGCCCTTTTGCTGCCCTCACCCAGCCCTTTGCTTCCCTCACCCAGCCCTTTGCTTCCCTCACCCAGCCCTTTGCTGCCCCTCACCCAGCCCTTTGCTTCCCTCACCCAGCCCTTTGCTTCCCTCACCCAGCCCTTTGCTGCCCTCACCCAGCCCTTTGCTGCCCCTCACCCAGCCCTTTGCTGCCCTCACCCAGCCCTTTGCTGCCCCTCACCCAGCCCTTTGCTGCCCTCACCCAGCCCTTTGCTGCCCTCACCCAGCCCTTTGCTGCCCTCACCCAGCCCTTTGCTGCCCTCACCCAGCCCTTTGCTGCCCTCACCCAGCCCTTTGCTGCCCTCACCCAGCCCTTTGCTGCCCTCACCCACCCTTTGCCCCTCACCCAGCCCTTTGCTGCCCCTCACCCAGCCCTTTGCTGCCCTCACCCACCCAGCCCTTTTGCTGCCCTCACCCAGCCCTTTGCTGCCCCTCACCCAGCCCTTTGCTGCCCTCACCCAGCCCTTTGCTGCCCTCACCCAGCCCTTTGCTGCCCTCACCCAGCCCTTTGCTGCCCTCACCCAGCCCTTTGCTTCCCTCACCCAGCCCTTTGCTTCCCTCACCCAGCCCTTTGCTGCACCCAGCCCTTTGCTGCCCAGCCCTTTGCTGCCCTCACCCAGCCCTTTGCTGCCCCTCACCCAGCCCTTTGCTGCCCTCACCCAGCCCTTTGCTGCCCTCACCCAGCCCTTTGCTGCCCTCACCCAGCCCTTTGCTGCCCTCACCCAGCCCTTTGCTTCCCTCACCCAGCCCTTTGCTGCCCCTCACCCAGCCCTTTGCTTCCCTCACCCAGCCCTTTGCTTCCCCAGCCCTCACCCAGCCCTTTGCTGCCCTCACCCAGCCCTTTGCTGCCCCTCACCCAGCCCTTTGCTGCCCTCACCCAGCCCTTTGCTGCCCTCACCCAGCCCTTTGCTTCCCTCACCCAGCCCTTTGCTGCCCTCACCCAGCCCTTTGCTGCCCCTCACCCAGCCCTTTGCTGCCCCTCACCCAGCCCTTTGCTTCCCTCACCCAGCCCTTTGCTTCCCTCACCCAGCCCTTTGCTTCCCTCACCCAGCCCTTTGCTGCCCTCACCCAGCCCTTTGCTTCCCTCACCCAGCCCTTTGCTTCCCTCACCCAGCCCTTTGCTGCCCCTCACCCAGCCCTTTGCTTCCCTCACCCAGCCCTTTGCTGCCCTCACCCAGCCCTTTGCTGCCCTCACCCAGCCCTTTGCTCACCCAGCCTTTGCTTCCCTCACCCAGCCCTTTGCTGCCCCTCACCCAGCCCTTTGCTTCCCTCACCCAGCCCTTTGCTTCCCTCACCCAGCCCTTTGCTTCCCTCACCCAGCCCTTTGCTGCCCTCCTCACCCAGCCCTTTGCTGCCCTCACCCAGCCCTTTGCTTCCCTCACCCAGCCCTTTGCTGCCCCTCACCCAGCCCTTTGCTTCCCTCACCCAGCCCTTTGCTTCCCCAGCCCTCACCCAGCCCTTTGCTGCCCCCTCACCCAGCCCTTTGCTTCCCCACCCAGCCCTTTGCTTCACCCAGCCCTTTGCAGCCCTTTGCTTCCCTCACCCAGCCCTTTGCTGCCCCTCACCCAGCCCTTTGCTTGCCCTTTGCTTCCCTCACCCAGCCCTTTGCTGCCCCTCACCCAGCCCTTTGCTGCCCTCACCCAGCCCTTTGCTGCTCCCTCACCCAGCCCTTTGCTGCCCCTCACCCAGCCCTTTGCTTCCCCTCACCCAGCCCTTTGCTGCCCTCACCCAGCCCTTTGCTTCCCTCACCCAGCCCTTTGCTTCCCTCACCCAGCCCTTTGCTTCCCTCACCCAGCCCTTTGCTGCCCCTCACCCAGCCCTTTGCTTCCCTCACCCAGCCCTTTGCTTCCCTCACCCAGCCCTTTGCTGCCCCTCACCCAGCCCTTTGCTGCCCATGCCAGGCAGGTGTGGGGTGAGAGGGAGCAGAGCACAAGCCCTGCTCTGCTGCCTGCTGGCACTGCTGGGGGCTGCTGCTGCCCAGCCTGCCCAGCAGGCCTTGCTGGGGCATCTGTGGGGGATGAAATGGGATCCCCATGGCAGTCCCCACTCCAGCTGCTGCCCTATCTGCTGCAGGCCTTCTCTGAGGCCAGCTGGGGCTGGAGCCACTGCTTTCCCAGCCCAGTTCAAATGTGTCAGCTTGGTATTTATGCCCTGGGCTGCAGGCCCAGGGGCAATTCGTTTGCCCAGCAGCAGAGGCTCTGTCAGCACAGGCTGCAGCCAGCCTGGCAGGGGGATCTCCAGAGCAGGGCCCTCGGGCTCAGGAATGGCCTAAAACAAGCAGCACAGGAGGCTCAGAGGAGGCCGAGAGCTGCTTCCCAGCTGCTGATGCGCTCAGGGGGCTGCAGTCCAAGGCTGATGTGCCAATGCAGAGCCAGAGGCTTGGCACAGCTCCTGCCCCTGTGGGGAGCAAGGGGCTCAGCCTGTGCACACTGCAGGGTGGGGATGGGACCCGCCCTGAGCGAGGTGCTGCCCTGTCCCAGCAGCAGAAGCCAGGCAGGCCTGGAGGGGCTCTGGATGCTGGGCAGTGCTGCAGCCCCAGCAGTGAGGATGGGCTGGCCTGAGCCTGGTTCAAGCCTGCCTCCCCCTGCTGATGTGCAGCACTGGGCCCAGAGCAGCCCCCAGCCCACCCCCAGCACCACCAGCATCATGCCTGGCCCAGGCTGGGGGCTGGGAAGTGGTTCAGGGACTGCTGGGTCTGTGCCTCTCTGTGCCCTTGGGCTTGGCAGGCACGTGTGTGCTGCCCTCCTGCCCTGCTCCCTGTGCTCAGCAGGTCCCCAGGGGGTGACAGACACATCCAAGGAGCCCTGCCCCCTCCTGCTGCCCTGGCACAGGGGCAGAAACTGGGCAGGGAACTGTGCTCTGGGTCCTGGAACTGCGCTCTGGGTCCTGGACACCTCTGCATCCCCCCCCCTGCTGCTTGGCAGCTCTGGGTGCCAGGGGGTGCCCCAGGGCCCCCTCAGCTGTGCCTCCCTTGACGTTTGGTGGCCCCAGGGTGCAAGACAGAAGCAGAAGCCTTCACCTCTTGGGGTGCTCTGCTGGGTGCTCTGCCTGGCAGCCATTCACTGGGGTTGGGACGGCTCTGGTCCTAAAAGCTCTTTCCCCCTGCAGACGTGCAGCCCTGGGCACAGAGCAGCCCCCAGCCCTCCAGCACCACCTTGGGCCTCCAGCATCATGCCTGGCCCAGGCCGGGGGCCGGGAAGCTGTCCAGGGGCTGCTGGGATTGTGCCCGTCTGCAGCAGGGAGGCTGTGCCGGCTCTCCAGGCACAGCTCTGCTGCTCTCCAGCCCTGCTCCCCGTGCCCAGCAGGTCCCCAGAGCTGGCAAACACCCCCAGGGAGCCCGGCCAAGCCAGGGGGTGTGAGGCCCTGGCCCTGGAGCTGCTCCCTTGCACTTTGGCAGCCTGGCCACGGGGTGATGGCTGCCAAGGCACGGGCAGGCATCTGCCTCCCAGATGAGTGTGTCTGGGGGGAGCAGGGAGGCAGAGGCCCTGTGGCTGAGCACATAGCTCAGGGATGGACAGGAGGTTGTTAGGGGATTCCTTCCTTGGAGGGGAGGGAAGGGAAGGTTTGGGAAGGGAAGGGAAGGTTTGGGAAGGTTTGGGAAGGGAAGGTTTGGGAAGGGAAAGTTTGGGAAGGTTTGGGAAGGTTTGGGAAGGTTTGGGAAGGTTTGGGAAGGGAAGGGAAGGGAAGGGAAGGGAAGGGAAGGGAAGGGAAGGGAAGGGAAGGGAAGGGAAGGGAAGGGAAGGGAAGGGGGAAGGGGGAAAGGGGAAGGGAGAAGGAGGAAGGAGAAAGGGGGAAGGGAGAAGGGGGAAGGGGGAAGGGGGAAGAGAAGGGGGAAGGGGGAAGGATGTGAGGGTTGGCAGTGGAGCCTGTCCCAGGGCTGCCATGGCACTGAGCCAGTGCTGAAGGACGACACAGAGCACCCTGGGCATGCGGAGCTGCCTCGGGCAGGAGCAGACAAGGCTCGGGTTGCAGGTCAGAAAGTGAGTGTGCAGTGGCAGGCCGGGGCCTGGCAGCGCTGTGCCCCTGTGCCAGGAGGATCACATCCTTTGTGCCGGGGCTGGGGGCTCAGCAGGAGGAAGGAGCCAGCAGGAGGGGAAGGCCCAGGAGGTGAGGGGCTGAGCTGAACGGAGCTGGGACACAGCAGCCTCACAGCTTGCTGAGGTGCCCAGGGACAGCCAGGGAAGGGACTGAGGTCCCAGAGGGCGGGGAGCAGCAGCACCTGGGATGTCCTGGCACAGCCCCAGCCTGGGAAAGGCTGGGGTGCCAGCAGGTGTTGGCACAGCCAAGCAAGGCTGCGGCTGGCTGCCCAGCAAGGCCCTTTCTGCCCTGCCGGCTCACTGGGCAGGGGAGCTCCTCAGAAGGGTCTGGAGAGCAGGCAGCCCGTGGCAGAGGCACAGAGCTCAGGTTCCTTGTTTGTGCCAGCAGTGCCCCAGGTCCTGAGGGAGTGGCTGGACCCTGCCTGGCCCTCAACTCCTGCAGCCAGCACCGGTGCTGAGCCAGACACGAGAAACTGGAGCAGCTAGCATCTGCTCAGGTCCCTGTGCCCAGGCCCCAGCTCCCCCAGCACTGTCCCAGCCCTGCTCTCTCCAAACTGAGCTCCACTTGGGTATCCAATGCTTCCCCTCCAAGCTGCAGCCCTTCCTGCCCCGGCAGCCGTGCTCCCCTGCGCCTCAGGCACTCTGCCCATCCTGCTCCTTCCTTTTGATCAGGGGGTGGAAGGGACCTCTGGGCATCAGCCAGTCCAACCCCTGCTCCAGCAGGGCACCCACAGCAGCTTGCCCAGCAGCACACTGCCCAGCTGCGGCTGGAAGCTCTCCACACCAGGAGACTCCACAACCCATGTCCTCCTCTCAGGGAGCTGCAGAGAGCAGTGAGGTCTCCCCTCAGCCTCCTCTGCTCCAGGCTCAAATCCCCCAGCTCCCTCAGCTGCTCCTCCCCAGATCTCTTCCCCAGACCCTTCCCCAGCTTGCTTGCCCTTCTCTGGACCTGCTCCAGGACCTCCTTCACATTGGGGGTCCATCGTGCTGCCTGACCAGCCCCCCCCAGAGACATGCTGGTGATGTTCTCAGGAGGAAAGGTGCACCACGACCAGGAGCAGGGCAGGAGCAGAGCAGGAGCAAGGCAGGAGCAGAGCAGGGCAGGAGCAGAGCAGGAGCAGAGTAGGAGCAGAGCAGGAGCAGGGCAGGAGCAGGAGCAAGGCAGGAGCAGAGCAGGAGCAGGGCAGGAGCAGGGCAGGAGCAGAGCAGGAGCAGAGCAGGAGCAAGGCAGGAGCAGAGCAGGAGCAGGGCAGGAGCAGAGCAGGAGCAAGGCAGGAGCAGAGCAGGAGCAAGGCAGGAGCAGAGCAGGAGCAGGGCAGGAGCAGGGCAGGAGCAGAGCAGGAGCAGGGCAGGAGCAGGGCAGGAGCAAGGCAGGAGCAAGGCAGGAGCAGGGCAGGAGCAGAGCAGGAGCAGAGCAGGAGCAGGGCAGGAGCAAGGCAGGAGCAGGGCAGGAGCAGAGCAGGAGCAGGGCAGGAGCAAGGCAGGAGCAGGGCAGGAGCAAGGCAGGAGCAGGGCAGGAGCAGAGCAGGAGCAGGTCAGGAGCAAGGCAGGAGCAGGGCAGGAGCAAGGCAGGAGCAAGGCAGGAGCAGGGCAGGAGCAGGGCAGGAGCAGAGCAGGAGCAGGAGCAGAGCAGGAGCAGGGCAGGAGCAGGGCAGGAGCAGAGCAGGAGCAGGGCAGGAGCAGAGCAGGAGCAGGGCAGGAGCAGGGCAGGAGCAAGGCAGGAGCAGGGCAGGAGCAAGGCAGGAGCAGGGCAGGAGCAGGGCAGGAGCAGGGCAGGAGCAGAGCAGGAGCAGGGCAGGAGCAGGGCAGGAGCAGAGCAGGAGCAGGGCAGGAGCAAGGCAGGAGCAGAGCAGGAGCAGGGCAGGATCAGAGCAGGAGCAGGGCAGGAGCAGGAGCAAGGCAGGAGCAGAGCAGGAGCAGAGCAGGAGCAGGGCAGGAGCAGAGCAGGAGCAAGGCAGGAGCAGAGCAGGAGCAAGGCAGGAGCAGAGCAGGAGCAGGGCAGGAGCAGGGCAGGAGCAGAGCAGGAGCAGGGCAGGAGCAGGGCAGGAGCAAGGCAGGAGCAAGGCAGGAGCAGGGCAGGAGCAGAGCAGGAGCAGAGCAGGAGCAGGGCAGGAGCAGAGCAGGAGCAGAGCAGGAGCAGGGCAGGAGCAAGGCAGGAGCAGGAGCAGGGCAGGAGCAAGGCAGGAGCAGGGCAGGAGCAGGGCAGGAGCAGGGCAGGAGCAAGGCAGGAGCAGGGCAGGAGCACAAGGCAGGAGCAGGGCAGGAGCAGAGCAGGAGCAGGAGCAGGAGCAGGGCACGAGCAGGGCAGGAGCAGAGCAGGAGCAGAGCAGGAGCAAGGCAGGAGCAGGGCAGGAGCAGGGCAGGAGCAGGGCAGGAGCAAGGCAGGAGCAGGGCAGGAGCAAGGCAGGAGCAGGGCAGGAGCAGGGCAGGAGCAGGGCAGGAGCAGAGCAGGAGCAGGGCAGGAGCAGGGCAGGAGCAGAGCAGGAGCAGGGCAGGAGCAGGGCAGGAGCAGAGCAGGAGCAGGGCAGGAGCAGGGCAGGAGCAGGGCAGGAGCAAGGCAGGAGCAGGGCAGGAGCAAGGCAGGAGCAGGGCAGGAGCAGGGCAGGAGCAGGGCAGGAGCAGAGCAGGAGCAGGGCAGGAGCAGGGCAGGAGCAGAGCAGGAGCAGGGCAGGAGCAAGGCAGGAGCAGAGCAGGAGCAGGGCAGGAGCAGGAGCAAGGCAGGAGCAGAGCAGGAGCAGAGCAGGAGCAGGGCAGGAGCAGAGCAGGAGCAAGGCAGGAGCAGAGCAGGAGCAAGGCAGGAGCAGAGCAGGAGCAGGGCAGGAGCAGGGCAGGAGCAGGGCAGGAGCAGAGCAGGAGCAGAGCAGGAGCAGAGCAGGAGCAAGGCAGGAGCAGGGCAGGAGCAGGGCAGGAGCAAGGCAGGAGCAGGGCAGGAGCAGGGCAGGAGCAGAGCAGGAGCAGAGCAGGAGCAGGGCAGGAGCAGAGCAGGAGCAGAGCAGGAGCAGGGCAGGAGCAAGGCAGGAGCAGGGCAGGAGCAGAGCAGGAGCAGGGCAGGAGCAAGGCAGGAGCAGGGCAGGAGCAAGGCAGGAGCAGGGCAGGAGCAGAGCAGGAGCAGGGCAGGAGCAAGGCAGGAGCAGGGCAGGAGCAAGGCAGGAGCAGGGCAGGAGCAGAGCAGGAGCAGGGCAGGAGCAAGGCAGGAGCAGGGCAGGAGCAAGGCAGGAGCAGGGCAGGAGCAGGGCAGGAGCAGAGCAGGAGCAGGGCAGGAGCAGAGCAGGAGCAGGGCAGGAGCAAGGCAGGAGCAAGGCAGGAGCAGGGCAGGAGCAGGGCAGGAGCAAGGCAGGAGCAGAGCAGGAGCAGGGCAGGAGCAGGGCAGGAGCAAGGCAGGAGCAGGGCAGGAGCAGGGCAGGAGCAGAGCAGGAGCAGGGCAGGAGCAGAGCAGGAGCAGAGCAGGAACAGGGCAGGAGCAGGAGCAGAGCAGGAGCAGGGCAGGAGCAGGGCAGGAGCAGGAGCAGGAGCAGGGCAGGAGCAGGCCAGGAGCAGAGCAGGAGCAGAGCAGGAGCAAGGCAGGAGCAGGAGCAGAGCAGGAGCAAGGCAGGAGCAGGAGCAAGGCAGGAGCAGGGCAGGAGCAGGGCAGGAGCAAGGCAGGAGCAGGAGCAGAGCAGGAGCAAGGCAGGAGCAGGAGCAGAGCAGGAGCAGGGCAGGAGCAGAGCAGGAGCAGAGCAGGAGCAGGGCAGGAGCAGGGCAGGAGCAGGAGCAGAGCAGGAGCAAGGCAGGAGCAGAGCAGGAGCAGGGCAGGAGCAGAGCAGGAGCAAGGCAGGAGCAGGGCACTAGCAGGGCAGGAGCAGAGCAGGAGCAGAGCAGGAGCAGAGCAGGAGCAAGGCAGGAGCAGGAGCAGAGCAGGAGCAGGGCAGGAGCAGAGCAGGAGCAGGAGCAGACCAGGAGCAAGGCAGGAGCAGAGCAGGAGCAGGGCAGGAGCAGAGCAGGAGCAGGAGCAGAGCAGGAGCAGGGCAGGAGCAGGGTAGGAGCAGGAGCAGAGCAGGAGCAAGGCAGGAGCAGAGCAGGAGCAGGGCAGGAGCAGAGCAGGAGCAAGGCAGGAGCAGGGCAGGAGCAGGGCAGGAGCAGAGCAGGAGCAGGAGCAGAGCAGGAGCAAGGCAGGAGCAGGAGCAGAGCAGGAGCAAGGCAGGAGCAGGAGCAGAGCAGGAGCAGGGCAGGAGCAGGGCAGGAGCAGGAGCAGAGCAGGAGCAAGGCAGGAGCAGAGCAGGAGCAGGGCAGGAGCAGAGCAGGAGCAAGGCAGGAGCAGGGCACGAGCAGGGCAGGAGCAGAGCAGGAGCAGAGCAGGAGCAAGGCAGGAGCAGGGCAGGAGCAGAGCAGGAGCAGGGCAGGAGCAGAGCAGGAGCAAGGCAGGAGCAGGGCACGAGCAGGGCAGGAGCAGAGCAGGAGCAGAGCAGGAGCAGGGCAGGAGCAAGGCAGGAGCAGGAGCAGGGCAGGAGCAAGGCAGGAGCAAGGCAGGAGCAAGGCAGGAGCAGGGCATGAGCAGAGCAGGAGCAGAGCAGGAGCAAGGCAGGAGCAGGGCAGGAGCAGAGCAGGAGCAAGGCAGGAGCAGAGCAGGAGCAGGGCAGGAGCAGGGCAGGAGCAGAGCAGGAGCAGGGCACGAGCAGGGCAGGAGCAGAGCAGGAGCAGAGCAGGAGCAAGGCAGGAGCAAGGCAGGAGCAGGAGCAGGGCAGGAGCAAGGCAGGAGCAAGGCAGGAGCAAGGCAGGAGCAGGGCAGGAGCAAGGCATGAGCAGAGCAGGAGCAGAGCAGGAGCAAGGCAGGAGCAGGGCAGGAGCAGAGCAGGAGCAAGGCAGGAGCAGGGCAGGAGCAGGGCAGGAGCAGGAGCAGGGCAGGAGCAGAGCAGGAGCAGAGCAGGAGCAGAGCAGGAGCAGGGCAGGAGCAGAGCAGGAGCAGAGCAGGAGCAAGGCAGGAGCAGGAGCAGGGCAGGAGCGGAGCAGGAGCAGAGCAGGAGCAGGGCAGGAGCGGAGCAGGAGCAAGGCAGGAGCAGAGCAGGAGCAGGAGCAGGGCAGGAGCAGAGCAGGAGCAGAGCAGGAGCAGAGCAGGAGCAAGGCAGGAGCAGCAGGGCAGGAGCAGGAGCAGGGCAGGAGCAGAGCAGGAGCAGAGCAGGAGCAAGGCAGGAGCAGGGCAGGAGCAGAGCAGGAGCAAGGCAGGAGCAAGGCAGGAGCAGGAGCAGGGCAGGAGCAGGAGCAGAGCAGGAGCAAGGCAGGAGCAGGAGCAGAGCAGGAGCAAGGCAGGAGCAGGAGCAGAGCAGGAGCAGGGCAGGAGCAGGAGCAGGAGCAGGGCAGGAGCAGGAGCAGGGCAGGAGCAGACAGGGTAATTTTTTCTCCCTTGCTGTTATTTTCTTTGCTGGCCCATTTGGCATTAATTAAGGGCTGTGCTCCCAGCTATAAATACCCTGCTCCAGGTCTGATTTATGGCCTGTTTGTGCTGGCCTGGTATGTGCTTAATCTCTCGTTGTGAGCCCACCATCTGTTTGCACTGATCTGCTTGCCAGCAGCGTTATTGCTCTCCTCGGCCTTATATGGGGAAATGAGGTCCGTGGGGAGCTAGCCAGGGCTGGGGCTGCTGTGACATCAGCCTTGGAGCTGCTCAGGAGCACTCTTCCCACCCCAGCGCTTCTTGCCAACCTCCCTGGCCGTGTGAAACTTCACCTTCTGCTCTGTGCAGGAGCATCTGCCCCCTCTCAGCCTGTCTTCCCCTCCCCAGCTTTAGCCCCCTGGGCTCAGCCCTTCCAGCACCCCGAGGGGGGAGCAGAGGTTGGTTTGGTGCTGCAAAGCAGGCTGCTGCCGGCTCGGCCTGCCAGAGCTCCGGGCGGGGAGTGGCTGCCGGGTTGGGCTTATCACAGCAGCATGGAATGGTTTGGGTTGGAAAGAGCCTCCAGGATCATCCAGCCCAACCATCATCCCAACACCACCCTGGCCATCAGGCCGTGTCCCACGGTGCCCATTAAACCTCGGCGGGGGGAGGGGAGAGGGTTGGCTGTGCCATGAGCTGCAGAGATTACAGCCCCCAGCCCCCCCGGGGCAGGGAGGGAAGGAGGGAAAGCTCCTGGGAGCATTTTGGAGGCTTAAAGGAATCCTGCAGGCTTGCATGAAAGAAGAGCAGCTCACTGCAGAGCCTGGGAGCACAGGCAGGCTGGATGAGGCTCTGGCCAGCCTGATCTAGTGTGGGGTGTCCCTGCCCATGGCAGGGGGTTGGAACTGGATGATCCTTGTGGTCCCTTCCAACCCTGACTGATACTATGATACTATGATCTTGAGACACCTGAAGGTGTCCAGAGAAAGGCAACAAAGCTGGGGAGGGGTCTGGAGCACAGCCCTGTGAGGAGAGGCTGAGGGAGCTGGGGTTGCTTAGCCTGGAGAAGAGGAGGCTCAGGGGCGACCTCATTGCTCTCCACAACTCCCTGAAGGGAGGTTGTAGCCAGGTGGGGGTTGGTCTCTTCTCCCAGGCACCCAGCACCAGAACAAGAGCACACAGTCTCAGGCTGTGCCTGGGGAGGTTTAGGCTGGAGGTGAGGAGAAAGTTCTTCCCAGAAAGAGTAATTGGCCCTTGGGATGTGCTGCCCAGGGAGGTGGTGGAGTCCCCATCCCTGGAGGTGTTCAAGAGGAGATTGGATGTGGCACATGGAGCCATGGTTTAATTGTCAGGAGGTGTTGGGTGATAGGTAATGAAGATCTCTGAGGTCTTTTCCAACCTGGTTGGATCTATTCCATTCCATTCCATTCCATTCCATTCCATTCCATTCCATTCCATTCCATTCCATTCTATTCCATTCCATTCTCTTCTATTCCATCCCATTCCATTCCATTCCATTCCATTCCATTCCATTCCATTCCATTCCATTCTCTTCTATTCCATCCCATTCCATCCCATTCCATTCCATTCCATTCCATCCCATTCCATTCCATTCCATTCCATTCCATTCCATTCCATTCCATTCTCTTCTATTCCATCCCATTCCATCCCATTCCATTCCATTCCATTCCATTCCATTCCATTCCATTCCATTCTATTCCATTCCATTCTCTTCTATTCCATTCCATTCCATTCCATTCCATCCCATTCCATTCCATTCCATTCCATTCCATTCCATTCCATTCCATTCTCTTCTATTCCATCCCATTCCATTCCATCCCATTCCATTCCATTCCATTCCATTCCATTCCATTCCATTCCATTCCATTCCATTCCATTCCATTCCATTCTCTTCTATTCCATCCCATTCCATCCCATTCCATTCCATCCCATTCCATCCCATTCCATTCCATTCCATTCCATTCCATTCCATTCCATTCCATTCCATTCCATCCCATTCCATTCCATTCTCTTCTATTCCATTCCATTCCATTCCATCCCATTCCATTCCATTCTCTTCTATTCCATCCCATCCCATTCCATCCCATTCCATCCCATTCCATTCCATTCCATTCCATTCCATTCCATTCCATTCCATTCCATCCCATTCCATTCCATCCCATACCATTCCATTCCATTCCATTCCATTCCATCCCATTCCATTCCATCCCATACCATTCCATTCCATTCCATCCCATTCCATTCCATTCCATTCTACTCTATTCTGTCTCTGAGGTCTTTTCCAGCCTGGTTGGTTCTGTGATTCTGTGACCTGCAAGGTCTCTCCCAGCCCAGGTGCTCTGTGACTCCATGGAGACCCAGGGGCTTTCCTCATGGGGCAGCTCTGAGGTGGTTCCCACAATGGGGATGTCCCCAGGCCCTGAGTCAGGACCTCCTGAGGACAGTACAGCAGCACACCCATTGGCACAAGCCCTGCCAGCAGGGCATCTCTGTCCTTCCCAGGCCCGGCCAGGCACGTGTGTGATGCAGGAGCCGCTTGCTCTGCACACCTCTAGGCAGCTCCTTGCCCTTCAGGGGCTGCCAAGCTGGAGCCAAATGCAAGGTGACAGAGAGGAAACAGCAGCCAGAGCTGATTAGCTCTGAAAACCTAGCTGGGCCTGAAGCATGGATGAGGCAAGCTGCTCCAAGCACCTCTGTGGCTCCAGCCCACACCTCCAGGACCCTCGGGAATGATTCATTTGAACGAGGAGGTGCTCAAGGCCCCTGGGCAGCGCAGAGCTGAGGGAGCCACCTCCAGCTGCAAGCCTTTCCCTGGCTCCAGGGGGGATGGCAGGAGGATGCAGAGGTTTCCTCTTTGATGGAGCCATAGAATCAGAGATTATATGGGTTGGAGGGGATCCTGAAGCTCATCATATCCAACCCCCTGCCATGGGCAGCAGCACGTCCCCCAGGCCAGCTTGCTCCAGGCCTCATCCAGCCTGGCCTTGAGCACCTCCAGGGAGGAGGCAGCCACAGCCTCCCTGGGCAGCCTGTGCCAGGCTCTCCCCACCCTTTGTGACCACCAAGGACTTCACCTGGCTGTGGGCTGTGCTGAGCAGAGGATGGGGCAGGGGTGGCAGGCTGAGGTCCACATAGCTCCCCTGTGCCCAGAGAAGGATCTGCCCCCTCCCTGCCTCCTCCTTCTCCTCCTCCTCCTGCCCTTTGCCCTCCACCTTCGCTCTCAGCAGATCCCCAACCTTCCATCTCCTCTGCTCATCATATCCCACCTTCTGCTCATCATAACCCACCCCTGCTCATCATATCCCACCTTCTGCTCATCACATCCCACCCCTGCTCATCATATCCCACCCCCTGCTCATCATATCCCACCCCCTGCTCATCATATCCCACCTTCTGCTCATCATATCCCACCTTCTGCTCATCATATCCCACCTTCTGCTCATCACATCCCACCCCCTGCTCCTCATATCCCACCTTCTGCTCATCATATCCCACCCTCTGCTCATCATATCCCACCTTCTGCTCATCATATCCCACCTTTTGCTCATCATATCCCACCCCTGCTCATCATATCCCACCTTCTGCTCATCATATCCCACCTTCTGCTCATCATATCCCACCCCTGCTCATCATATCCCACCTTCTGCTGATCATATCCCACCACCTGCTCCTCATATCCCACCTTCTGCTCATCATATCCCACCTTCTGCTCATCATATCCCACCCCCTGCTCATCATATCCCACCTTCTGCTCATCATATCCCACCCTCTGCTCCTCATATCCCACCTTCTGCTGATCATATCCCACCACCTGCTCCTCATATCCCACCTTCTGCTCATCATATCCCACCTTCTGCTCATCATATCCCACCCCCTGCTCATCATATCCCACCTTCTGCTCATCATATCCCACCCCTGCTCATCATATCCCACCTTCTGCTCATCATATCCCACCTTCTGCTCATCATATCCCACCTTCTGCTCATCATATCCCACCCCCTGCTCATCATATCCCACCCTCTGCTCATCATATCCCACCTTCTACTCATCATATCCCACCCCCTGCTCATCATATCCCACCCCCTGCTCATCATATCCCACCTTCTGCTCATCATATCCCACCCTCTGCTCATCATATCCCACCTTCTACTCATCATATCCCACCTTCTGCTCATCATATCCCACCTTCTGCTCATCATATCCCACCTTCTGCTCATCACATCCCACCCCTGCTCATCATATCCCACCTTCTGCTCATCATATCCCACCTTTTGCTCATCATATCCCACCCCCTGCTCATCATATCCCACCTTCTGCTCATCATATCCCACCCCCTGCTCATCATATCCCACCTTCTGCTCATCATATCCCACCTTCTGCTCATCACATCCCACCCCCTGCTCATCATATCCCACCTTCTGCTCCTCATATCCCACCCCCTGCTCATCATATCCCACCTTCTACTCATCATATCCCACCCCTGCTCATCATATCCCACCCCCTGCTCATCATATCCCACCTTCTGCTCATCATATCCCACCTTCTGCTCATCATATCCCACCCCTGCTCATCATATCCCACCCTCTGCTCATCATATCCCACCTTCTGCTCATCATATCCCACCTTCTGCTCATCATATCCCACCCCCTGCTCATCATATCCCACCCCCTGCTCATCATATCCCACCCCCTGCTCATCATATCCCACCCCCTGCTCATCATATCCCCCTTCTGCTCATCATATCCCCCTTCTGCTCCTCATATCCCACCTTCTGCTCCTCATATCCCACCCCCTGCTCATCATATCCCACCCTCTGCTCATCATATCCCACCTTCTACTCATCATATCCCACCCCCTGCTCATCATATCCCACCCCCTGCTCATCATATCCCACCCCCTGCTCATCATATCCCCCTTCTGCTCATCATATCCCCCTTCTGCTCCTCATATCCCACCTTCTGCTCCTCATATCCCACCCCCTACTCATCATATCCCACCCCCTGCTCATCATATCCCACCTTCTGCTCCTCATATCCCACCCCCTGCTCATCATATCCCACCTTCTGCTCATCATATCCCACCCCTGCTCATCATATCCCACCCCTGCTCATCATATCCCACCTTCTGCTCATCATATCCCACCTTCTGCTCATCATATCCCACCCCCTGCTCATCATATCCCACCTTCTGCTCATCATATCCCACCTTCTGCTCATCATATCCCACCTTCTGCTCATCATATCCCACCCCCTGCTCATCATATCCCACCCTCTGCTCATCATATCCCACCCCTGCTCATCATATCCCACCCTCTGCTCATCATATCCCACCCCTGCTCATCATATCCCACCTTCTGCTCATCACATCCCACCCTCTGCTCATCATATCCCACCCTCTGCTCATCATATCCCACCCCCTGCTCATCATATCCCACCTTCTGCCCATCATATCCCACCTTCTGCTCATCATATCCCACCCCCTGCTCATCATATCCCACCCCCTGCTCATCATATCCCACCCCCTGCTCATCATATCCCCCTTCTGCTCATCATATCCCCCTTCTGCTCCTCATATCCCACCTTCTGCTCCTCATATCCCACCCCTACTCATCATATCCCACCTTTTGCTCATCATATCCCACCCTCTGCTCATCATATCCCACCCCTGCTCATCATATCCCACCCCCTGCTCATCATATCCCACCCCCTGCTCATCATATCCCCCTTCTGCTCATCATATCCCCCTTCTGCTCCTCATATCCCACCTTCTGCTCCTCATATCCCACCCCCTACTCATCATATCCCACCTTCTGCTCATCATATCCCACCCTCTGCTCATCATATCCCACCTTCTGCTCATCATATCCCACCCCCTGCTCATCATATCCCACCCTCTGCTCATCATATCCCACCCTTCTGCTCATCATATCCCACCCTTCTGCTCATCATATCCCACCTTCTGCTCATCATATCCCACCCCCTGCTCATCATATCCCACCTTCTGCTCATCATATCCCACCCCCTGCTCCTCATATCCCATCCCCTGCTCATCATATCCCACCCCCTGCTCATCATATCCCACCCTCTGCTCATCATATCCCACCCTTCTGCTCATCATATCCCACCTTCTGCTCATCATATCCCACCCTCTGCTCATCATATCCCACCCTTCTGCTCATCATATCCCACCCTCTGCTCATCATATCCCACCCTCTGCTCATCATATCCCACCTTCTGCTCATCATATCCCACCCTCTGCTCATCATATCCCACCCTTCTGCTCATCATATCCCACCCTCTGCTCATCATATCCCACCCTCTGCTCATCATATCCCACCTTCTGCTCATCATATCCCACCCTCTGCTCATCATATCCCACCTTCTGCTCATCATATCCCACCCTCTGCTCATCATATCCCACCCTTCTGCTCATCATATCCCACCTTCTGCTCATCATATCCCACCCTCTGCTCCTCATATCGCATCCCCTGCTCCTCATATCCCACCCCCTGCTCATCATATCCCACCCCTGCTCATCATATCCCACCCCCTGCTCATCATATCCCACCTTCTGCTCATCATATCCCACCCTCTGCTCATCATATCCCACCCTCTGCTCATCATATCCCACCCTTCTGCTCATCATATCCCACCCCTGCTCCTCATATCCCACCTTCTGCTCCTCATATCCCACCCTCTGCTCCTCATATCGCATCCCCTGCTCATCATATCCCACCTTCTGCTCATCATATCCCACCCCTGCTCATCATATCCCACCCTCTGCTCATCATATCCCACCCCTGCTCATCATATCCCACCCTCTGCTCATCATATCCCACCCCTGCTCATCATATCCCACCCCCTGCTCATCATATCCCACCTTCTGCTCATCATATCCCACCCTCTGCTCATCATATCCCACCCTTCTGCTCATCATATCCCACCTTCTGCTCATCATATCCCACCCCTGCTCATCATATCCCACCTTCTGCTCCTCATATCCCACCCTCTGCTCCTCATATCGCATCCCCTGCTCATCATATCCCACCCCCTGCTCATCATATCCCACCCTCTGCTCATCATATCCCACCCCCTGCTCATCATATCCCACCCTCTGCTCATCATATCCCACCCCCTGCTCATCATATCCCACCCCTGCTCATCATATCCCACCTTCTGCTCATCATATCCCACCCCCTGCTCATCATATCCCACCCTCTGCTCATCATATCCCACCTTCTGCTCATCATATCCCACCTTCTGCTCATCATATCCCACCCCCTGCTCATCATATCCCACCTTCTGCTCATCATATCCCACCTTCTGCTCATCATATCCCACCTTCTGCTCATCATATCCCACCCCCTGCTCATCATATCCCACCTTCTGCTCATCACATCCCACCCTCTGCTCATCATATCCCACCCCCTGCTCATCATATCCCACCCCCTGCTCATCATATCCCACCCCTGCTCATCATATCCCACCCCCTGCTCATCATATCCCCCTTCTGCTCATCATATCCCCCTTCTGCTCCTCATATCCCACCTTCTGCTCCTCATATCCCACCCCCTGCTCATCATATCCCACCCTCTGCTCATCATATCCCACCTTCTACTCATCATATCCCACCCCCTGCTCATCATATCCCACCCCCTGCTCATCATATCCCACCCCTGCTCATCATATCCCCCTTCTGCTCATCATATCCCCCTTCTGCTCCTCATATCCCACCTTCTGCTCCTCATATCCCACCCCTACTCATCATATCCCACCCCCTGCTCATCATATCCCACCTTCTGCTCCTCATATCCCACCCCCTGCTCATCATATCCCACCTTCTGCTCATCATATCCCACCCCCTGCTCATCATATCCCACCTTCTGCTCATCATATCCCACCTTCTGCTCATCATATCCCACCCCCTGCTCATCATATCCCACCCTCTGCTCATCATATCCCACCTTCTGCTCATCATATCCCACCTTCTGCTCATCATATCCCACCCCCTGCTCATCATATCCCACCTTCTGCTCATCATATCCCACCTTCTGCTCATCATATCCCACCCCCTGCTCATCATATCCCACCCTCTGCTCATCATATCCCACCCCCTGCTCATCATATCCCACCCTCTGCTCATCATATCCCACCCCTGCTCATCATATCCCACCTTCTGCTCATCATATCCCACCCTCTGCTCATCATATCCCACCCTCTGCTCATCATATCCCACCTTCTGCTCATCATATCCCACCTTCTGCCCATCATATCCCACCTTCTGCTCATCATATCCCACCCCCTGCTCATCATATCCCACCCTCTGCTCATCATATCCCACCTTCTACTCATCATATCCCACCCCTGCTCATCATATCCCACCCCCTGCTCATCATATCCCACCCCTGCTCATCATATCCCCCTTCTGCTCATCATATCCCCCTTCTGCTCCTCATATCCCACCTTCTGCTCCTCATATCCCACCCCCTACTCATCATATCCCACCTTTTGCTCATCATATCCCACCCTCTGCTCATCATATCCCACCCCCTGCTCATCATATCCCACCCCTGCTCATCATATCCCACCCCCTGCTCATCATATCCCCCTTCTGCTCATCATATCCCCCTTCTGCTCCTCATATCCCACCTTCTGCTCCTCATATCCCACCCCCTACTCATCATATCCCACCTTCTGCTCATCATATCCCACCCTCTGCTCATCATATCCCACCTTCTGCTCATCATATCCCACCCCCTGCTCATCATATCCCACCCTCTGCTCATCATATCCCACCCTTCTGCTCATCATATCCCACCCTTCTGCTCATCATATCCCACCTTCTGCTCATCATATCCCACCCCTGCTCATCATATCCCACCTTCTGCTCATCATATCCCACCCCTGCTCCTCATATCGCATCCCCTGCTCATCATATCCCACCCCTGCTCATCCCCACCCTCTGCTCATCATATCCCACCCTCTGCTCATCATATCCCACCTTCTGCTCATCATATCCCACCTTCTGCTCATCATATCCCACCCTCTGCTCATCATATCCCACCCTTCTGCTCATCATATCCCACCCTCTGCTCATCATATCCCACCTTCTGCTCATCATATCCCACCCTCTGCTCATCATATCCCACCCTTCTGCTCATCATATCCCACCTTCTGCTCATCATATCCCACCCTCTGCTCCTCATATCGCATCCCCTGCTCCTCATATCCCACCCCCTGCTCATCATATCCCACCCCCTGCTCATCATATCCCACCCCCTGCTCATCATATCCCACCTTCTGCTCATCATATCCCACCCTCTGCTCATCATATCCCACCCTCTGCTCATCATATCCCACCCTTCTGCTCATCATATCCCACCCCCTGCTCCTCATATCCCACCTTCTGCTCCTCATATCCCACCCTCTGCTCCTCATATCGCATCCCCTGCTCATCATATCCCACCTTCTGCTCATCATATCCCACCCTCTGCTCCTCATATCGCATCCCCTGCTCATCATATCCCACCCCCTGCTCATCATATCCCACCCTCTGCTCATCATATCCCACCCTCTGCTCATCATATCCCACCCTTCTGCTCATCATATCCCACCCCTGCTCATCATATCCCACCTTCTGCTCATCATATCCCACCCCCTGCTCATCATATCCCACCCTCTGCTCATCATATCCCACCTTCTGCTCATCATATCCCACCTTCTGCTCATCATATCCCACCCCCTGCTCATCATATCCCACCCTCTGCTCATCATATCCCACCCTCTGCTCATCATATCCCATCATATCCCACCTCTGCTCATCATATCCCACCCCTGCTCATCATATCCCACCCCCTGCTCATCATATCCCACCTTCTGCTCATCATATCCCACCCTCTGCTCATCATATCCCACCCTTCTGCTCATCATATCCCACCCTTCTGCTCATCATATCCCACCCTTCTGCTCATCATATCCCACCTTCTGCTCCTCATATATCCCACCTTCTGCTCCTCATATCCCACCCTCTGCTCCTCATATCGCATCCCCTGCTCATCATATCCCACCCCCTGCTCATCATATCCCACCCTCTGCTCATCATATCCCACCCCTGCTCATCATATCCCACCCTCTGCTCATCATATCCCACCCCCTGCTCATCATATCCCACCCCCTGCTCATCATATCCCACCTTCTGCTCATCATATCCCACCCCTGCTCATCATATCCCACCTTCTGCTCATCATATCCCACCCTCTGCTCATCATATCCCACCCTCTGCTCATCATATCCCACCCTCTGCTCATCATATCCCACCCCCTGCTCATCATATCCCACCCCCTGCTCATCATATCCCACCCCTGCTCATCATATCCCACCTTCTGCTCATCATATCCCACCCTCTGCTCATCATATCCCACCCTCTGCTCATCATATCCCACCCTTCTGCTCATCATATCCCACCCCCTGCTCCTCATATCCCACCTTCTGCTCCTCATATCCCACCCTCTGCTCCTCATATCGCATCCCCTGCTCATCATATCCCACCTTCTGCTCATCATATCCCACCCTCTGCTCCTCATATCGCATCCCCTGCTCATCATATCCCACCCCTGCTCATCATATCCCACCCTCTGCTCATCATATCCCACCCTCTGCTCATCATATCCCACCCTTCTGCTCATCATATCCCACCCCTGCTCATCATATCCCACCTTCTGCTCATCATATCCCACCCCCTGCTCATCATATCCCACCCTCTGCTCATCATATCCCACCTTCTGCTCATCATATCCCACCCCTGCTCATCATATCCCACCCTCTGCTCATCATATCCCACCCCCTGCTCATCATATCCCACCCTCTGCTCATCATATCCCACCCCCTGCTCATCATATCCCACCCCTGCTCATCATATCCCACCTTCTGCTCATCATATCCCACCCTCTGCTCATCATATCCCACCCTTCTGCTCATCATATCCCACCTTCTGCTCATCATATCCCACCTTCTGCTCATCATATCCCACCCCTGCTCATCATATCCCACCTTCTGCTCCTCATATCCCACCCTCTGCTCCTCATATCGCATCCCCTGCTCATCATATCCCACCCCCTGCTCATCATATCCCACCCTCTGCTCATCATATCCCACCCCCTGCTCATCATATCCCACCCTCTGCTCATCATATCCCACCCCTGCTCATCATATCCCACCCCCTGCTCATCATATCCCACCTTCTGCTCATCATATCCCACCCTCTGCTCATCATATCCCACCCTCTGCTCATCATATCCCACCCTCTGCTCATCATATCCCACCCTCTGCTCATCATATCCCACCCCCTGCTCATCATATCCCACCCCTGCTCATCATATCCCACCTTCTGCTCATCATATCCCACCCCCTGCTCATCATATCCCACCCCTGCTCATCATATCCCACCCTCTGCTCATCATATCCCACCTTCTGCTCATCATATCCCACCTTCTGCTAATCATATCCCACCCCCTGCTCATCATATCCCACCCTCTGCTCATCATATCCCACCCCCTGCTCATCATATCCCACCCTCTGCTCATCATATCCCACCCAACCCTCCTTCTCACATCCCACCACCTGACCCCACAGCAAACTCTCCACTCCTCTGCTTGCAAGGGCAGCCTTCTGCCAGGTTCATGATGTGAGCCCTTGCAGAGGCATCTGGTGGTCTCCACTCTCACTCATGCTGCCTTCAGCCACATCCCAAAGCCCCAGCACATGGCAGAAGCCCCCAAGACTCCTGGCAGCAGGAGCTGAGCCCTTTCCCCACCCTGAGGACACGGTGCAGAGGGAGCAGCTCCCACTGTGCCCCAGGCAGCAGAGCAGAGCCTGGGCCAGCCAAGCCCTTTGAAGCTCGTCCTTCCCTCCCTGCGCTCTGGGCACTGTCTAACAAGTGGGGCATGACAGATATTGATGATCTGGTGCAGCTGGAGACCCTCCAGGACAAGGAGCGAGGGAGGGACCCAGAGCAGGGAGCACCTGACCAGCTGCCAGCTGCCGCAGCACCTCTGTCTCTCAGCAGCCCCATGCCAGGCCGAAGGGGACTGTGCCAGCTGGAGCTGCAGTCACTCCTCGGCCAGAGGGGGCCTGGGAAGAGCTTGGTCCTGGAGCAGGGGCAGGGGGGGGAGGATCCACAGCTGTTCACACCAAGGAGCTGGTGTGAGCACTGCCCAGCCCGGGGGCACCACAAGGAGCTGACCTCAGAGGACAAAGAGGCTTCCCCCAGCAACCCAGGCTGTGCAGAGCAGGGCCAAACATCTCAGCCCCACTGCAAGGCCCTCCCTGGACAGGGCTGCTCGAAAATCTCCTCTGCAGCCTCTGCCCACGGTGCCCCCGGGGCCAGGGCTGCTGCTGGGCACCCTGCCCGGGGCTGCCAGGCAGGGTGGCTGTGCAGATGGCCCCAGCAGTGCGCTCTGCCGGCTTGCCACAGCCCTGCACCCTGTGCCTTCGGGGGGGCCCTGTGGAGGCAGAGGCATGAGAAGCAACCCCAGCTGGGACACAGGGCTGCTGCCAGGCACCGGGACAGCAGCCCCAGCCAGGCAGGGCTGAGCAGCTCCTGAGCCAGCTCCTGAACCAGCTCCTGAGCCAGCCCCTGAGCCAGCTCCTGAACCAGCTCCTGAACCAACTGCTGAACCAGCTCCTGAACCAGCTCCTGAACCAGCTGCTGAACCAGCTCCTGAGCCAGCTGCTGAGATAGCTCCTGAGCCAGCCCCTGAGCCAGCCCCTGAACCAGCTCCTGAACCAGCTCCTGAACCAGCTGCTGAACCAGCTCCTGAGCCAGCTGCTGAGATAGCTCCTGAGCCAGCCCCTGAGCCAGCCCCTGAGCCAGCCCCTGAACCAGCTCCTGAACCAGCTCCTGAGCCAGCCCCTGAACCAGCTCCTGAACCAGCTCCTGAGCCAGCTCCTGAGCCAGCCCCTGAACCAGCTCCTGAACCAGCTCCTGAGCCAGCTCCTGAGCCAGCCCCTGAACCAGCTCCTGAGCCAGCTCCTGAGCCAGCCCCTGAACCAGCTCCTGAGCCAGCCCCCAGCTGAACCAGCTCCTGAACCAGCCCCTGAACCAGCTCCTGAGCCAGCCCCTGAGCCAGCCCCTGAGCCAGCTCCTGAGCCAGCCCCTGAACCAGCTCCTGAGCCAGCTCCTGAGCCAGCCCCTGAACCAGCTCCTGAGCCAGCCCCTGAGCCAGCCCCTGAGCCAGCTCCTGAACCAGCCCCTGAACCAGCTCCTGAACCAGCCCCTGAACCAGCTCCTGAACCAGCCCCTGAACCAGCTCCTGAACCAGCTCCTGAACCAGCTCCTGAGCCAGCCCCTGAGCCAGCTCCTGAACCAGCTCCTGAACCAGCCCCTGAACCAGCTCCTGAGCCAGCCCCTGAGCCAGCCCCTGAACCAGCTCCTGAGCCAGCTCCTGAGCTGCCCTCTGCCATACAGTCTCAGAAGTGTCAGTGTTGGAGGGGACCTCAAGGATCAGCCAGTTCCAACCCCCTCCATGGGCTGGGACACCTCACCCTACATCACTTGGAGACACGTTTCAGCACTGCATTGCAGCTCCATGGGAAGAGTCTGCCTGGCAGAGGAGGCAGAGGGTCTCCAGAGCAGCATGCTGGGTGCTCACTGCTCAGCTGGGACTTCCTGCCTTCCAGTCTGTGCCCCTTGCCCCTAGTCCTGTGCCTGGGCACCACTGAGCAGAGTCTGGCCCCAGCCTCTTGCCCCCCAGCCTTTGGCATTGCTCAGCTCCCCTCTGGGGCTGCTCTTCTCCAGGCTCAGCAGCCCCAGGGCTCTCAGCCTTTCCTCACAGGACAGATGTTCCGCTCTGGAGGGCAGGTGGGATGGACGGACCGACAGACCATGCCCTCGCGGGACTCTTCAAGCCCTCTGCCGCCCCAGCCCGCCGCCGCTGGCTGTGGAGGCGGCTCTCAGCAGCCGGGAGCCAGCAGCGCCCGCAGGCAGTGTGGGCCCGCAGCGGGGACACGGGGCGGTGTGAAGCGCTGCGCCTGTGCCTCCCCCGCACCCACCCGAGCGGCAGGCGCCGCTGATGCCTGGCCCTGGCCCTGCTCCCTGCCAGCAGGTGAGCAGCCCTGCTCTCAGCCTGCCCGGGGGAGTGCCCCGTGCCCAACCCGGCACCGGCAGTGCCAGCCCCTGCCCCCGGGGCGCAGCCTGCCCCGCTGCCGCCGGCGGGCTCGGCCGCATCCCCGGGCGCTGGCGGCAGGCAGGGCATGTGCTCTGTCCCGGCAGGCAGGGCATGTCCTCTGTCCCGGCAGGCAGGGCATGTCCTCTGTCCCGGCAGGCAGGGCATGTGCTCTGTCCCGGCAGGCAGGGCATGTCCTCTGTCCCGGCAGGCAGGGCATGTGCTCTGTCCCGGCAGGCAGGGCATGTCCTCTGTCCCGGCAGGCAGGGCATGTGCTCTGTCCCGGCAGGCAGGGCATGTCCTCTGTCCCGGCAGGCAGGGCATGTCCTCTGTCCCGGCAGCAGCGGGGCAGGGCCGGCCCTGGGCAGGCTCCACACCACAGCAGAGCAGCCAGGGCCCCGCGGGGCAGCCGCCCTGCCGTGAGCCATGCGGCAGAGTCCCTCTCCTCCCATCTCCCAGCCCTGGAGGGCTTTAAAGGCTGCAGGGATGCGGTGCTGAGCTCGGTGGCTCGGCGGTGGGGGCTTAGCAGCACTGGTGGCAGTGTGAGCTCTGGGTGAGCACTGCACTTAGCACCATAGCATCACAGAACTGTCAGGGCTGGAAGGGACCTCAAGGCTCAGCCACTTCCAACCCCCCTGCCATGGCCAGGGACACCTCACACTGCAGCAGGTTGCTCACAGCCACATCCAGCCTGGCTGCAAACACCTCCAGGCAGGAGGCTTCCACCACCTCCCTGGGCAACCTGTGCCAGGCTCTCACCACCCTCATGGGCAACAACTTCTTCCTGACACCCAATCTGAATCTCCCCACTTCTAGTTCTGCTCCATCCCCCCCAGTCCTATCACTCCCTGACACCCTCAGTGATGATCTCAAAGGTCTCCTCCAGCCTCCACAGCCTGGCTCCAGGATTCTAAGGCCAGAAAAGCTGCTCAGCAAGCCAGCCAGTGAAGGGGGCTCCACCACAGCCCTTCAAAGGAGCCATGCCAGGTGCTGGGAGGGAGAGCCAGCCAGCCCTGCCCACCGGGCTCCCGCTGCCCCAGGCTGCTTGGGGAGCTGGCCAGGTTCTGTGGCACCTTCTGCTGGCCCTCACCGGTGCTGGGGCAGCTCCAAGCAGACAGGCAGGCTGAGCAATGGTGTCCTGATCCACAGGAATCAGAATCCTCTCTGTGTTCCACACACACACTGCTAGTGGCTGCCCACTTGCTCCTGGGGAGCAGCAGCTCCTATCTCTGGCTGCTTTCATCTGCTATGAAATCACTCCAGGAATCCTCCTCCAGCAGTTACTCAGCCTCCTCCTCCTCCCTCCCTCCAGGAAGCAAAAGGAAAAGGGAGAAAAGATGAAATCTGTTTTGTCAGAAAAGGAGATAAAATCTCCCCCTCATGTGCATGCAAGGAGAGGCTCATCAAAGCACTCACACAATCCTCAGCAGCCTGCTCTGCAGCTCCCCTGACTGCAGCAGGTCCCCAGAGGAGGGAACCCCAGGCTGGCCATGGCAGCCCTGGTGCCCCCAGGCTTCTTGTGTGGCCCCCATGGCCACTTGCCCAGCCTTGTGCTGCCCCCATCCCAGCCTGCACCCCTGGCTGCCCATGGGGGGAGGTCACTCCCGGGGCTGGCCTGGCCAGGAGGCTGGTTTGGGCTGTTGGGACAAATCTCTTCCCAGCAAGGGATCTCAGGCACTGTCCCAGGCTGCCCTTGGAGGTGGTGGAGTCCCCATCCCTGGAGGGGTTTAGAAGCTGTGTGGATACAGAATACAGAATTAACCAGGTTGGAAAAGACCTTTGAGATCATCCAGTCCAACCCAATACCCAGCACCATCTGAGCAACTAAACCATGGCACCAAGTGCCTCAGCCAGGCTCTTCCTAAACACCTCCAGGGATGGGGACTCCACCACCTCCCTGGGCAGCACTTCCCAGTGGCCAATCTGTCTTGCTGGGAAGAACTTCTTCCTAACATCCAGCCTGAACCTCCCCTGGCACAGCTTGAGACTGTGTCCTCTTGTTCTGGTGCTGGGTGCCTGGAAGAAGAGCCCAACCCCCACCTGGCTACAACCTCCCTTCAGGGAGTTTTAGAGAGCAATGAGGTCTCCCCTGAGCCTCCTCTTCTCCAGGCTAAGCAACCCCAGCTCCTTCAGCCTCTCCTCACAGGGCTGTGCTCCAGACCCCTCCCCAGCCTTGTTGCCCTTCTCTGGACACCTTCAAGTGTCTCAATGTCCTTCTTAAATTGAGGAGCCCAGAACTGGACACAGGACTCAAGGTGTGACCTCAGCAGTGTTGAGCACAGGGCACAATGACTTCCCTGATCCTGCTGGCCACACTGTTCCTGCTGCAGGCCAGGATGCCCTTGGCATTGGATGTGGTGCTGAGGGAGGTGGTCTAGTGGCAGTGGCTCAGCAGTGGTGGGATTGTGAGCTCTGGGTGAGCTTGGTCTGGGTGAGCTTGGACTGGATGATCTCAGAGGTCTCTTCCAACCTCAGCACTTCTATAACTTTATGATGCTAATTAACAGAAAAGGTCAGCAGAACCTGCAGCTCTGCACAGCACTGGACAGGAGAGAGTGTCCCAGGTGACCCCTGGCTGTGCTCTGCCCACTGACTGCAGGCAGCACGAGGCTGAGCTGTCCATGCACTGCGGTCTGCTTTGGCACATGGCAGCAGAGAATGGGTTGGCTTGGAAGGCACCTTGAGGATCATCTACTCCACCCCCGCCATGGGCAGGGACACCTCCACCAGCCCTGGTTGCTCAAGGCCCCATCCAACCTGGCCTTCAGCACATCCAGGGAGGGGACAGCCACAGCCTCCCTGGGCAGCCTGTGCCAGTGTCTCCCCACCCTCATGGTGATTAATTGCTTCCTTCTCTCCAGTCTAAATCTCTCTCTTAGTTTAAGCTCACCAGCCCTCATCCTGTCACTACACTGATACAGCCTGTCCCCAGTTTCCTGATTGTCCTCTTTAACCACTGGAAGTCCACCAGAAGCTCTCCCTGAAGTCTTCTCTTCTCCAGGCTGAAGAACCCCAACTCTCTCAGCCTGGCCTCACAGCAGAGGCCTTCCAGTCTCCAGGCTGGATCTGGATCTGGATCTGCCCCAGGGCTTTCTTGCACTGGAGATTCCAGAGCTGGAGATCTGGAAGCCTGTGGCTGCCTTGCCCTGCTGAGCCCCTGCCCCTCTTGCTCAGGGTGTGTGGAGAGCAGCAGCCAGCAGCTGTCTGGGTGGATGCTGGCATGCCCAGGGCAGCGTCTCTGGGGCGTCTCACACCACGAGCCGGCGCTGATCTGGGCCAGAGATGCTGACAGGCAACACTCCCAGGGCCCTGCTCCTCAACACCTGAGAGTGAGCCAGAGTCACACCAACCCTGGGCTACCAGGGACCTGATTGCCCCCTCCATGCCATCAGCCACCCTGTGCCCCAGCAGCTCTCTGTCCATCCTGTCCCATCCCATACTGCTCACCAGTCCTCTGTCCATCTCAGCTCATCCACCATACCCAGTGGCTGTCTGCCACAGAGTCACAGAATCAGCCAGGCTGGAACAGACCTCAGAGATCATCCAGTCCAACCTCTCACCCAGCACCATCTGATCAACTAAACCATGGCACCAAGTGCCTCATCCAATCTCCTCTTGAACACCTCCAGGGATGGGGACTCCACCACCTCCCTGGGCAGCACATCTAATTACTCTTTCTGGGAAGAACTTTCTCCTCACCTCCAGCCCAAACCTCCCCTGGCACAGCTTGAGACTGTGTCCTCTTGTTCTGGTGCTGGCTGCCTGGGAAAAGAGACCAACCCTCACCTGGCCACAACCTCCATTCAGGGAGTTGGAGAGAGGAAGAAGGTCTCCTCTTGTCCATCCTCCCTTGTCCTGCCCAGAGAGGAGTTTGCTGGTTGTCCAAGTCCTGCCTGCATGAAACACCTGCTCAGGTGGCCTCTTCCTTTCAGATTTCCAGAAGGGCTTAGTGTATCTTCTGGGCCATTCCTCTAGGGAAGTGAACATGGGCTGCCTCCTGCAGCTCCCTCCAGATGTACATCATTGTGCCTAGGGAGGTATGACCAGAGATGTGTACATGAGCTGGTGGCAAATCCTCACTAGGATCAGGCACAGACATTAACTTGCTTTTCTTGGCACTTCATAGGACCACAGAACCATTTGGGCTGGAAAAGGCCTGCAAGGTCAAGTCCAGCCATGAGCCCAGCACTGCCAGGGTGCCACCTCTTTGCTCCCTGGCTGCACAAGCAGGAACCCCCCCAGTGCTGGAAGCCCCTCCAGTGCTGGAAGCTCCCCAGTGCTGGAAGCCCCTCCAGTGCTGGAAGCCCCTCCAGTGCTGGAAGCTCCCCAGTGCTGGAAGCCCCTCCAGTGCTGGAAGCCCCCCAGTGCTGGAAGCCCCGTGCTGGCTGGGGGCTGGGTGTGCAGAGAATCAGGGGATCACAGAATGGTTTGGCTTGAAAGAGAACCTCCTGATCACCAAGCCCAAGCATCATACCAGCACTGACAAGTTAACCACCACCCCATGGCCCCCAGCACCACATCGAACAGCTCTGAAACCCCTCCAGGGATGGGGACTCCACCACTGCCCTGGGCAGCCTGGGCCAGGCCTTGACAGCCTTTTGGGGGAAGAAATTGTTCCTCATGTCCAGCCTGAGCCTCCCCTGGTGCAGTCTGAGGCTGTTTCCTCTTGTCCTATCTAGAACAAGCTCAGCTTTTTGGGTTGGGTTGGGTTTTCCAGGCAGTTATAAAGACCCTTGTGCTACTGTGCCCCTGGAGAGAAGCTGCCCCTGTGCCATAGCTGCAGGTTGGTTTCCTTGCCATGCTCTATTTCTGGCTCTCACAGCAGCCCTGGCAGCCTCCCTGCTCTCTGTGCTCACTGGAGTCCAGCTTGAAAGAGCTTCTGGCTTTCCTCTCAGCTTTTCCAGCACTGAAGCAGCCCTCTTGATCCTCTAGACCTTATTTATGCCTCATGAATCACCAAACCTTTCAGCCAGACCCCACAGGGTACAAAGAGAATCACAGAGTCATAGGGCTGTCAGGGTTGGAAGGGAGCTCAAGGCTCAGCCACTTCCAAGCCCCCTGCCATGGGCAGGGACACCTCACACTGCAGCAGGTTGCTCACAGCCACATCCAGCCTGGCTGCAAACACCTCCAGGCAGGAGGCTTCCACCACCTCCCTGGGCAGCCTGTGCCAGGCTCTCACCACCCTGCTGGGGAACAACTTCTTCCTAACATCCAATCTCAATCTCCCCACTTCAAGTTTTACTCCATCCCCCCCAGTCCCATCACTCCCTGACACCCTCAAAAGTCCCTCCCCAGCTTGCTTGGAGCCCCCTTCAGATACTGGAAGGCCACCAGAAGGTCTCCTGGGAGCCTTCTCTTCTCCAGAGTGCACAACCCCAACTCCCTCAGTCCGTCCTCAGAGCAGAGCAGCTCCAGCCCTCTGCTCATCCTCGTGGCCCTTCTGTGGGGCCAGGAGGATGCCAGAGCAGCTCCCACCAGCTCCATCCCACCAGCAGCTCAGGCTCTGGGATCTGTTCCTGCCAGAGACTTAGATGAGTGGCAGGGGCTTGGCACTGCATAGTCTTCAGTGTTCCTTCCAACCCAAACCATTCCATGAGTCCTATGCTCCCCTCCCCTTCCCAGCTCAAAGCGTCACCTGTGGAGCACAAGGAGCCCCAGGCACTTCCCTGCATGGCTTTAATGCTCTGTGCTCTCCCCCAGTGCTGTCAGCCACCCAAGAAGCAGGGAGGTCAGAGTACTCCAGAAGAGACTTGGGCACACATGAGGCTGCTCCTGGTTCTCCAAGCCTGCCTGCCAGAGCCCTGCTCACCGGCAGAGCCTACGAGGCCTTGGCAGGAGGCAGCTGCCCTGGGCAGCCGTGGCGGTGTTGCCCCCGCAGGGACGGCAGTGAGGAGCTGTGTCAGGGGCTCTGCCATGCTGATCCGTGCACCCCTCACAGTATCACAGGGTCACAGTATCACCAAGGTTGGAAGAGACCTCGAAGATCATCGAGTCCAAGCTGTCACCCAAGGGCTCACGACTACACCATGGCCCCAGGTGCCACATCCAGTCCCCTATTGAACACCTCCAGGGACGGTGACTCCACCACCTCCCCGGGCAGCACATCCCAATGGCGAATGACTCTCCGTGAAGAACTTTCTCCTCACCTCCAGCCTAAACTTCCCCTGGTGCAGCTTGAGACTGTGTCCCCTTGTTCTGGGGCTGGTTGCTAGGGAGAAGAGGCCAACCCCTTCCTGGCTACAACCACCCTTCAGGTAGTTGTAGAGAGCAATGAGGTCTCCCCTGAGCCTCCTCTTCTCCAGGCTAAGCAACCCCAGCTCCCTCAGCCTCTCCTCACAGGGCTGTGCTCAAGGCCTCTCCCCAGCCTTGTTGCCCTTCTCTGGACACCTTCAAGTGTCTCGATGTCCTTCTTAAACTGAGGGGCCCAGAACTGGACACAGGACTCAAGGTGTGGCCTAACCAAAGCAGAGTACAGGGGCACAATGACCTCCCTGCTCCTGCTGGCCACTCCACCCTCAGTGGGTGGCCAGAGCCCTGTGCCACCTGGCCCTGCCTGTGGGGACACGCTGGGGCACTTCTACCTCTCTGCCAGCCCTCTGCAGCTGGAGGACTCAAGGCTTTGACAACCCCTTTGGGGAAGAAATTGTTCCTCAGGTCCAGGCTAGCTCTCCCCTGGCACAACTTGAGTCTGTTGCCTCCTGACAGAAGATACCAAGCCCCACCTCACTCCAGCCTCTTGGCTGGGTTAGGGGTTAGGGGTTAGGGTTAAGGTTAGGGTTTGGGGTGTTAGGGTGAGGATTGGGGTTAGGTTTAGGATTAGGGTTAGGGTTAGGGTTAAGGTTAGGGTTAGGGGGTTAGGGTTAGGGTTAGGGTTAGGGTTAGGGTTAGGATTAGGGTTAGGGTTAGGGTTAAGGTTAGGGTTAGGGTTGGGGTTAGGGTTAGGATTAGGGTTAGGGTTAAGGTTAGGGTTAGGGTGTTAGGGTTAGGGTTAGGATTAGGGTTAGGGTTAGGGTTAAGGTTAAGGTTAGGGTTGGGGTTAGGGTTAGGGTTAGGGTTAGGATTAGGGTTAGGGTTAGGGTTAAGGTTAGGGTTAGGGTTGGGGTTAGGGTTAGGGTTAGGGTTAGGGTTAAGGTTAGGGTTATGGGGTTAGGGTTAGGGTTGGGGTTAGGTTTAGGGTTTGGGTTGGGGTTAGGGTTACGGGGTTAGGGTTGGGGTTAGGTTTAGGGTTAGGGTTAGGGGTTAGGGTTTAGGGTTAAGGTCAGCTTTAGGGTTAGGGTTAGGGTTGGGATTAGGATTAGTGTTAATGTTAGGGTTAGGGTTAGTGTTAGGGGTTAGGGTTAGAGTTAAGATTAGTCTTATGTTGTTAGGGTTAGGTTTAGGGTTAGGGTTAGGGTTTAGGGTTAGGGGTTAGGGTTAGGGTTGGGGTTAGGTTTAGGGTTAGGGTTAGGGTTTAGGGTTAGGGGTTAGGGTTAGGGTTGGGGTTAGGGTTAGGGTTGGGGTTAGGTTTAGGGTTAGGGTTAGGGTTTAGGGTTAGGGTTAGGGTTAGGGGTTAGGGTTGGGGTTAGGGTTAGGGTTAGGGTTAGGGTTAGGGTTAGGGTTAGGGTTAGGGTTAGAGTTAGAGTTAGGGTTAGGGTTAGGGTTGGGTTAGGGTTAGGGTTGGGTTTAGGTTTGGGGTTCGGGTTAGCTGTAGAGCTGTAGAGAATCAGGTGGTCTTCCCTCAGACTCCTTTTCTGCAGCCTGAATACCCCAGTTCCCCCAGACAGAGCCTGCCCAGCCCTCCAGCCAGCTAAATGTTGCTCTAGAATCTTTGCTCCTCTCTCTGCCTGCCTGCTGCAGATGCTGCTCACTCCCAGTCCCCCTGGGCTGCCAGTGCCCATTGCCAGAGGTGACAGGACAAGGGGGGATGGTTTGAAACGCAAAGAGGGAGATTGAGACTGGAGAGAAGGAAGAAATGTTTGAGCCTGAGGGTGGTGAGAGCCTGTCCCAGGCTGCCCAGAGAGGTGTGAGCTGCCCCCTGGCTGGAAGCATTGCAGGTCAGGTTGTTTGGGGCTGTGAGCCACCTGCTCTGGTTGGCGATGTCCCTGCTGGCTGCAGGGGTTGGACTGGATGAGCTTGGAAGCTGCCTTCCAACCCAAACCATTCTGGGATTCTATGACCCTATCCACTCACCTGGCTCAGACCCAACCCCTCTGTGTCCCACGGGCACCACTGAGCAGAGGACAGCAGGGGCACAGCCAGGCCTTGCTCTGGCACCTCCGAGAAGCAGGGTGGCTGGGCTGCACCTTCCCCAGCAGCACCCCTGCCCCTTGGCACCAACACCAGTGGGGCTGCCCCAGGAGTGGCCTTTGCTCCCAGAAATGCCCCAGGCTGGGATGTGGCTGGGACTCAGCACAGATAGTGTTGGGTGATAGGCTGGACTTGATGATCTCAGAGGTCTATTCTATTCTATTCTATTCTATTCTATTCTACTCTATTCTACTCTATTCTATTCTCTATTCTATTCTACTCTATTCTACTCTGTTCTATTCTACTCTATTCTATTCTGTTCTACTCTATTCTATTCTACTCTATTCTATTCTATTCTATTCTCTATTCTATTCTACTCTATTCTACTCTGTTCTATTCTACTCTATTCTATTCTATTCTATTCTATTCTATTCTATTCTATTCTATTCTACTCTATTCTAGTCTATTCCATTCTCTATTCTATTCTACTCTATTCTACTCTGTTCTATTCTACTCTATTCTATTCTGTTCTACTCTATTCTATTCTATTCTATTCTATTCTCTATTCTATTCTATTCTATTCTATTCTATTCTATTCTATTCTATTCTACTCTATTCTATTCTATTCTATTCTATTCTATTCTATTCTATTCTATTCTATTCTACTCTATTCTATTCTACTCCATTCTATTCCATTCCCAGAGTGAAGCTTTGCTGGCTGCTGCTGAGGTCACAGCAGTGCTCCCACCACCAGACATCTGCTGTGGGCTGCAGGGGCAGGAGCTGGGAGGAGAAACACCTCCTGCCCTGGATGTTCCTGCTGCTGGCAGGATGCAGCTGCTGGCACCAACCCTGTGCTCACTGCCCTGCCTGTCAGCAGGGCCAGCTCAGCTCCTGGGCCACCAAGCAAGCACTGTGCCCCAGGTCACCAGGGGCAGATTCACCTCCCAGGATGGCACTTGGAGGACCACAGGCAGGACTTGCTTTGCCTGATTTGAAAAGAGTTGGTCAAGGGATGAGAAAGGGCAGAATGGGGAGGCAGAGAGGTGCTCCTGGGAAATCATGGTAGGAAGGGGATGGAAAATCCCAGGGCACAAGAAGATGATTGGGAGAGAGCACCACACAGGATCACCGAGTGTTAGGGGCTGGAAGGGACCTCAAAAGCTCATCCAGTCCAACCCCCCTGCCAGAGCAGGGTCACCTAGAGCAGGTCACACAGGAACACATCCAGCTGGGGTTTGAATGTCTCCAGAGAGGGAGACTCCACAACCCCCAAGGGCAGCCTGCTCCAGGGTCAGTCACCCTCACAGTGAGAGGAGAATGAGGGCAAAGGAGCTGTAAGGTTTGGTCTGCTGCTACATGGCAAGGTCCAGGGCAAGGTAACAGCTGCCTTGGTGCTGCTCCCCTCCCATGGTCCCTGAGCCCCACCAGGGTCACTGCACCCTGAAGCCACTGTCAGAGCAGCAGCAGAGGGGTGCTGGGTTTGACCAGAACAGGCTCAACCCCATCTCCAGGGCTGACCTGGCCAGGATGCTCCCTGACAAGATGCTGCAGAGGTGAGGGGGGCTGAGAGCAGAGAGACAGAAGTAGCACTGGGCAAAACCCCAGAAAGAAAAGAGACAAAGCCTTCCAGGAACCCTCCTGCCCTCCAAACTGAGCTGCAGCCTAACCCTGGCACAGCCATCAGGACACCTCTCTGCCCAGAGGCTACCCAGCTCCTAGCAGCTGGGAAGGAGCATCACACCCCGGGGTGTCTCTCTGTTCGAGGAAGGGCTTCAGCTCCTGCAAGACTCAAGTCTGCTCCTTCTTCATCATTAGAGCTTAACGAGCTTGGACAAAGCAGCTTCAGTTTTCCCCCAGGGGGTCAGTGAGAGCTCCACGTTCTGCCAGAGCATCCCCCCAGCCTGGCTCCCCTCCTCTGCCGGGTGCTGACCCCAACGACGTTAGAAGTGCTCCTCCACCCTGTGGTCACTGACTTGAAAGGGACTCACACAGCAGGGGAGGACCACAGCACTTCACAGGGGCTTGATCCCTTCACCCAGGAACACCAAAGCTCGGGGCAGACATTCAACACCCCTCCAAGGCATGGAAATGGAGAACACCAGCCATGGGCAGTGAAGTGACTCAGCCATGCTCCTGCTGCAGTGGGTGCAGCCAGCTCCACGACACAGGACTCACAGAGGAGCCTCACATGGATGATCTGGATGAGGGGATGGAGTCCATCATCAGCAAGTTTGCAGATGACACCAAGCTGGGGGCAGGAGTTGATCTGTTAGAGAGTAGGAGAGCTCTGCCGAGGGACCTTGCCAGGCTGGACAGATGGGCAGAGGCCAAGGGCAGGAGATTGATCACATCCAAGTGCCAGGTGCTGCACATTGGCCACAGCAACCCCAGGCAGTGCTACAGGCTGGGGGCAGAGTGGCTGAGAGCAGCCAGGCAGAGAGGGACCTGGGGGTGCTGGTGGACAGCAGCTGAACATGAGCCAGCAGTGTGCCCAGGTGGCCAAGAAGGTGAATGGCATCCTGGCCTGCATCAGGAACAGTGTAGCCATCAGGAGCAGGGAGATCACTCTGCCCTGTACTCTGCACTGGTCAGGCCATACCTTGAGTCCTGTGTCCAGTTCTGGGCCCCACAGGTTAGGAAAGATGTTGAGATGCTGGAAGGTGTCCAGAGAAGGGCAACAAAGCTGGGGAGGGGTCTGGAGCACAGCCCTGTGAGGAGAGGCTGAGGGAGCTGGGGTTGCTTAGCCTGGAGAAGAGGAGGCTCAGGGGAGACCTTCTTGCTGTCTCCAACTCCCTGCAGGGAGGTTGTAGCCAGGTGGGGGTTGGTCTCTTCTGCCAGGCAGCCAGCACCAGAACAAGAGGACACAGTCTCAAGCTGTGCCAGGGGAGGTTCAGGCTGGATGTTAGGAAGAAGTTCTTCCCAGCAAGTGAGATTGGCCACTGGGATGTGCTGCCCAGGGAGGTGGTGGAGTCCCCATCCCTGGAGGTGTTTAGGAAGAGCCTGGCTGAGGCCCTTGGTGCCATGGTTCAGTTGCTCAGATGGTGCTGGGTGTTGGGTTGGACTGGATGATCTCAAAGGTCTTTTCCAACCTGGTTAATTCTATCTGAGGTAGGAGATGAAGTGTGAGGATTTTGCTTTAGTTGCCAAAGGCTTTCCAGGAGCAGAGCAGCCCTGCTGAGGCAGGCAGCAAGCAGCTGTCAAGGGGGCTGTCAGGGCACAGCTGTCTGCCAGCCCTGCCATGCCTGCCAGATACTTTTCCTGCTGCTGCTGCCCTTGTGTTGGAGCTGCCAGGACGCAGCTGCCAGGCACAGAGAAGTGCAGCAGTTACCCACCTGGAACAGTCTGTGCTCAGCTTCATGAACTTGTGCTGCAGGGTCCTTCCAAGCTGACTGCAGCAGCTTTGAGTCCTCCTTTAGTTATGGAGAGGCAACCTGGGTGGAAAGGAGAAGAGAGGAGGAGGAGTTGGACGCTTGGGTTTGGTTCCTTGCTCTTCAGCTCTCTCACTGACCCCAGACAGGGCTTGGCAGAAGGTTGCAGGCCTGGTGGTGGAGACACCAAATATGTAGAGATCTGGATCCAGCTCCTGGATTCTTGTCCCTTCCCTGGGTGGTATCAGGTAAGGCCTAAACCCAGACAGAGTCATAGAATGGTTTCAGTTGAAAAAGACCTCCAAGATCATCCAACCAGCAACCCAACACCACCATGGCTACCAAACCATGGCCCCAGGAGCCATGGCCACACCTTTCTGGAACACCTCCAGGGCTGGGGACTCCCCACCTCCCTGGGCAGCCTGTTCCAAGGCCCACAGAAGCACTTCCAGGTCTGGGATGATCTCTCTCATCAGGGATGAGGCCAATCTTGTCCCTGGCATTAGGACCAAGCACATTTTGGCCACACCAGCACAGACAGCCCACAGCTGCCTGCTGAGTCCTGCTGCTGAGTCCCCACATCCCGGGGGCTGCCTTTTGCTTGATCACTCCTTGTCCAGCCATAGCAAGTAGAGTGGTGTTGAGCTGCTGGAGATCTTCCAGGGCTACCACACACGGCTGTATAGCCCCCGGACAGGGACATTCCGCCCAAGGAGAGGTTGTTACTGCTGAGAAGGTCTTGGTCCTCAGGGCTGCACAACCACAGATCTTGAGACCCCACCTGCAGCACTGCCTCCATCTCTGGTGCCCCCAGCACAGGAACCTGGAGCTGCTGGAGAGGCTCCAGAGGAGGCCATGGTGATGATCAGAGGGCTGGAGAACCTCCCCTGTGGGGACAGGCTGGGAGAGTTGGGGCTGTTCAGCCTGGAGAAAAAAAGGCTCCAGGGAGACCTCAGAGCTGCCTTCCAGTACCTGAAAGGATTACAAGAGAGCTGGGGAGGGACTTTGGACAAACCAGGAGTGCCAGGACGAGGGACAATGGCTTTGGAAGAGGGGAGATTGAGGCTGGAGAGCAGGAAGAAATTCTTGGCAGTGAGGGTGGGGAGACACTGGCACAGGCTGCCCAGGGAGGCTGTGGATCCTCCTCCCTGGATGTGTTGAAGGCCAGGCTGGGTGAGGCCTTGAGCAGCCTGGGCCGGTGGGAGGTGTCCCTGCCCGTGGCAGGGGGTTGCAACTGGACGATCTGGAAGGTCCCTTCCCACCCAACCCCATCGTGTGAATCTCTGTGTGCTCCCCCAGAGCCAGGCAGCGCTGCAGCTGCACCATGCAGGCAGCTCAGCCAGCAGGCTGATCCCACATGAAAGCTGCTGCAAGTCAAACCAGAAAATACAGCTGGGCTTGCCAGCAAGCAGAGCGGCAGGAAGCACAGCAGCCCGGCCGGCTGGGAACCGGCCCGGCTGGGAACCGGCCCGGCGGCTCCGCTCAGCCCGGGCAGGCTGGGCCGGCGCCGCGGGACGGGACGCGCCTCTCCGGCTCCCGCCGCAGGCCCACAGGTCACCTTCAGAGGCCCTGGCTGCGGGCAAGGAGGAGGGTAATGTGTGACCCCTCGGTGCCAGCCCCAGCAGAGCCGCCTGCAGCTCCTGCAGCCATGGAAAGCTGAGCAGCCTCCACCCGAGAGCAGCCACTGCTGGAGGCGGTGGTGCAGGCTGAGAGGAGGTGGAAGAGTGAGCTTGGCTCGGAGAGGTGAGGAGAGTAAACCTGATGAGGAGTGGCTGAAGGAGCTGGGTCCAGTTTGGGGCACCTCAGTACCAGAGAGATGTGGAGGTGCTGGAGCCAGGGCAGAGCAGGGCAAGGAAGCTGGGAAGGGCCTGGGGAATAAATGTGATGAGGAGCAACTGAAGGAGCTGGGGATGGTTAGTGTGAAACAGAGGAGGCTGAGGGGAGACCTCCTGGCTGTCCACAGGTGCCTGAAAGGAGGTTGTGGAGAGGCTGCTGCTGGTCTCTTCTCACAAGTAGTTAGTGACAGAACAAGAGGGAATGGCCTCAAGCTGCCACTGGGGAAATTTAGACTGGACAGTAGGAAACATTTTTCCCATCAAGAGTGGTCAGGGATTGGAATGTGCTGCCCAGGGAGGTGGTGGAGTCCCCAAGCCTGGAGGTGTTTGAAGTTGGTTTGGATGTGGTGCTTGGGGCTGTGGTTTAGGGGTGACCCTTGCAGAGCAGGGTTCTGGGTTGGACTTGGTGACCCTGAGGGGCTTTTCCAACCTGAATGTTGCTGTGATGCTGTGATTCTGTGCTAAGGAGCAGCAGGAATCCTCTCCATGCTGGACAAGGACTGAGGGACACAGACAGACCCTGTCCTGCAGGAGTGTTGGTGTAGATGGCACTCCAGGGCCTGTCCAAGCACCACTGGCCCAGAAGACCTCTTCCCATTTTGGTGGCTGATGACTTGGCTTCAGCTGTTGGCTGCTTCAGCAGCTCTGAGCTGCCTCCTGCAGTGGCAGCTGGAGCCACTCAGCCTGCATCAGAGACAGCTCAAAGGTCTGGAGAGCTGAGAGGTCTCCCTAGAAATGGATCTACTGCTCCCCACCTCTGCCTTTGCACAAGCTAGGGGTCATCAGGCAGAGCCAGGAGAAGCCAGGCACAGGCCAAATGCAGGTGTGGTTCAGCCTGTGAAGGCTGATGGAGCCAGGGAACTGCCTGCCAGAGCTGGGACTGCAGAAGGTTTCCATGGATCCCAGGAGACACCAAGGAAGGGCTTTGCAAAAGAGATCTGCTGAGGTTTGCCAAAGCAGCCAACCACAGCAGGAAATCTGCGTGCCACAAGAAGCTGGAGCCTGAGAAAGTAACTGGGGTCAAACTGCTCCTCCTTGGCCTAATCTCAGTCCTAATCTTGATCTGATCTGATCTTGCCTGGTCACTTATGTCCACAGTTTCTGTGCAATTCCTCCAGAGGGCTGGGTGTCAGCCCCTGCAGCAGCCAGGGAATCTGCCTCTCTTCCCTCAGGGGGCCTTCAGAAAGAGGAAAGGGTTGTGGGGCATGGCAGAGAAGGAGAGAAGACCAAACCCAAACCACTGAAACTGGAGACTCCAGCTTGGGGTTGAGATACTTAAAGGTGTCCAGAGAAGGGCAACAGAGCTGGGGAGGGGTCTGGAGCACAGCCTGTGAGGAGAGGCTGAGGGAGCTGGGGTTGCTTAGCCTGCAGAAGAGGAGGCTCAGGGGCGACCTCATTGCTCTCTCCAACTCCCTGAAGGGAGGTTGTAGCCAGGTGGGGGTTGGTCTCTTCTCTCTAGCAACCAGCCCCAGAACAAGAGGACACAGTCTCAAGCTGCACCAGGGGAAGTTTAGGCTGGAGGTGAGGAGAAAGTTCTTCCCTGAGAGAGTTGTTGGCCATTGGGGTGTGCTGCCCAGGGAGGTGGTGGAGTCCCCATCCCTGGAGGTGTTCAAGAGGGGACTGGATGTGGCACTTGGAGCCATGGTTTAGTCATGAGGTCAGTGGTGACAGGTTGGACTTGATGGTGTTTGAGGTCTCTTCCAACCTTGGTGATTCTGTGAGTCTATGATTCTGTGATAGTCCCTGCAGCACCTAGCACCCTTAAAGGCTCTGCCTGGAGGTGTGATGGGAGAGGGATGGAAAGAGGCTGGAGAGCCAGTGGGACAGCCCTGCTGAGGCCTCTTCTGCCTCTGGAGGTGGCCAAGGAGGCAGAGGAGAAGTTCCCATCATAGGGTGGGAAGGGGCACATGGAATAATAACCCAACACACATGGATCCATGGAATGGTTTGGCTTGGAAGGGACCTTGAAGATCACGGTCCTCCAAGTGGGGCAAGGGTAAGCAGACAGGTGAGAAAAGCTGCCAAAACCTCAGCAAGAGGCTCTGGAGGAGCTGGGTCAGGGCTGGTTTGGTTTGAACCAGTGTGGCCTTCAGGAGAGAAAACTTACCCCACACCTTCTCCCAGCAAAAAGAGATCTTTTCTCTGTCTTCTCTCAGCTAACACTTGGCAAGATGAGGTGACCAAAAGATCCACCCAACCTTCACCTTCACTGAGGGCATCAGAGGGCTGGAACACCTCTCCTGTGAGGACAGTCTGGGAGAGTTGTTCAGCCTGGAGAAGGCTCAGAGAGACCTTAGGGCAGCCTTGCAGTGCCTGAAGGGGCTCCAGGAGAGCTGGGGAGGGACTTTTGCCAAGGGCTGGGAGTGACAGGATGAGGGGTGATGGCTTCAAACGGGAAGAAGCTGGATTTAGATTGGACATAAGGAAGGAATTCATCCTCAGGAGGGTGGTGAGATGCTGGAACAGTTTGCCTGGAGAAGGTGTGGAGAGTCCAAGCCTGGAAGTGCCCACGGCCAGGCTGGATGAGGCCTTGAGCAAGCTGGGCCGGTGGCAGGGGTTGGAGCTGGATGACCTTTGAGGTCCCTTCCAAGCCAACCCCTTCTGTGATTCATGTGTCCTCCTGGGGAGGTGGATGAGCAAGGACCCCAGGCCAGTTTCTAGGCCAGCAAATGCAATCAGCTCTGCCCAGCCACCCACAGTGTGCCTGGAAGGTGAAGTGTGCTGCAGAGCCAGTTCCAAACCATGGTCCCTGGGAAGGAGAAGAGCTTCCCACGGCTCCAAACCATGGCTGGAGCACTGAGCAGCCAAGGTGGAGAAGGGGCAGTGGCACAGGGGGGAGAATTATTGACAGGCACAGGGGACCTGCCAGAGTGCTGAGAAACATCTGCTCTGTGACATCCTGCTGAAAGCTGGCCAGGAGAAGGCCAGCAATCTCACCAGAGCATGGGAGGCTCCTGGCTGGACACCCCGACCCTCAGCTGAAGGCCGTTTGGCCAAGCAATGCTCAGGTCCCCACCCTGGCGTCCCAGCCCAGCAGCCCAGCACAGCCTGGAGATCTCACCTGGGGCTGTGGTTGATGGAGGGTAAAGCAGGAGGAGGCTGGACAGAGCTGCTGGCTGCTGGCCACCACAGCAGGGCAGCTCAGAGGAGGCTCAGACGTGAGGTATCACAGTATCACCACCAAGGTTGGAAGAGACCTCGAAGATCATCCAGTCCAACCTGTCACCACAGACCCCATGACTAGACCATGGCACCAAGTCCAGTCCCCTCTTGAGGAGGGAGGACATTGCTGCCCAGAGAGAACTCTCCTGCCCACTGCAGGCTTGAACTCACGACCTTCCCAGTAAGAGTCTTACATGCTACCAACTTAGCCACATGGTCCTGCAGGCTGGGCTCATTAACCACAGGCGTTCCAACAATCATCAGCTCAGAGGGAAAGTAGCCAGGAGAGGCCTTCCTGCCTCTGCTTCACCCACTTCTCATTCTCTGGAGACCTTGGGAGAGGCAAGAGACCATCCCCTGAGCTGTGCCTCTGCAGGGACACAGGACAGGCAGCATGAGGGATCCTCCTGGAAGAGCCTGGTGGTGCTGCTCAGCAGGACACAGGATTTTCACAGCCCCAGGGGCTCTGTGAGCCCTGGGCTCATCACAAGCCTGATCTGGGAGCCCAGGCCCAGGTGTGCACTGAGGCCACATTCCAGAGATGGCTTCTGGGGACAGGAGAAGGGGCTGTGGGGTGTGGGAAGCACCAGAAACATCTGGTCCCAGCATAGTGGCATCAGCTGGGCTGGTTTTGAGGCTGGAAGATCTCAGCCTGCAGGCAGAACCTTGGGCAAATCCTGACCCTCCCTGGTCCAAGCTGTCTCCCAGCCAAGGGAGAGCTCCACAAAAGCCCTTTGGTTGTACTCAAAGAGTCGACAGGGGGCCACAGAGGGCGCCGATGGTGAGGTGTGAGGCAGAGGTCGCCATCCACTGTCTCTCCTTGCACACCCCTCTGCTCCCAGGCAGTGGCTGCACACCTCCAGGATGGATCTTGCAGAAGACTCCTGGATCTGAGCATCAACACCTCCTGCTCCTCCTCTTCCTCACCTGAGGCCCTCCAGCAGGTTCTCAGCAGGGCTTGTCCTTCAGCAGGCCCTCCCAAGGCTGGTGCCTCAGCAGGTGAGGGAAGCTGCTCAGACTTGCTGTTCATCCCCAGCAGCTCCCTGCAAGGCGAGGCGATGCCAGGCGATAGGAAAGCGCTGAGCGAGCAGGGGCAGGGCACGGGGCGGGCAAGGCTGTGCCCTGACTCAGCCCTGGGCTCCAGCCCACTGAGTTTCCACCCAGGGTGAGGGCAGGGATGTTCCTCTTGCTCTGGGCTAAGGGCAGGACTTGGCCACGTGCTCCTGTCCTGGAGCTGAGGTGCAGTTTGGCTGCCAGGCCAGCGGGGCATCCTTCCCCACCCGCTGCCACTCATCCTCCATCCTCAGGGGCACGGGGCCAGCAGCAAGCCCCCAGTGCCTCTCCACACCGGGATGCAGCTGAGCCCCAGGGGAAAACACACAGATGTGCATTGGCCCTCAAAGCCTTTCAGGTTTCTACCTTAGCCCTGCATCCCCAAGCAGCAGGGGCCAGGTTTCCAGGTGGTGTCAAGAGCCATCCCCTGGGCAGCCTCTGGGGCTGTGCTGCTTCACACCTGCTCACCCTATGGCCCCTAGCCCCATAACCCTCACAGGCAGAAGAGCTCAGCCCCCAGCTCAGCAGCTTAAAAGCATCTGGGGGCTTCAGGGGAAGGAAAGAGCTGATGGCTGAGAGTCATCCCAGCAGGCACAAGTGTTGTCTAACTGCCCTCCTGCCAAGCAGGCACCAGAAGGTGCAGGCTGCTAGTGGGGAGAACTTGCAGCCATGGGTGAGAGGTTGGGCTGCTGGGTGTGGAGCTGGAGGAGCACAGAACCCCAGAATGCCAGCAGGATGGGGTTTGGAAGGGACCTCTGGAGATCACCCAGCCCAACCCCCCTGCTCCAGCAGGGCACCCACAGCAGCCTGCCCAGGAGCACACTGCCCAGATGGGACTGGAAGCTCTCCACACCAGGAGACTCCACAACCTCTCTGGACAGCCTGCTCCAGGCCTCCAGCACCCTCACAACAAACAACTTTCTCCTCTTCTTCAGATGGAACCTCCTGGGTTCCAGTCTGTGCCCATTGCCCCTTGTGCTGTCCCTGGGCACCGCTGACAGGAGTCTGGCCCCAGCCTCTTGCCCCCCACAGCTCCTTTAGCCCTTGCTCAGCACTGGATACCTAACTCAGGGATGTTCGGCTGCATTCCAGGTCTCACCAAGCTGCAGAGCACGTGTGGGTGAGGGACAGATGTGTGGCAGAAGCCAGGCCTTTACACACCAGATTTAGACCCCAGAGGAGCCTGAGCAGAAGCAGAGAGACAAAACTCTCGTGGCTGCTCAGCAGGAAGAACAAATCTCTGTTACATACCCAGGAGGAGGCTGGAGTCAAGGGGAGCTTGGCCGGCAGGAGCCGGGGTGAGCAACACCACGAGGTCCCTGCTGTTAACCTAAACCCAAATGTTATAAATCCAGGGAATTTGGAGCAGAGGTTTAAGCAGCAGGGAATGCCAGGCATGCCAGGAATGCAGCCAGCAGGCACCCAACACCTGCACTGAAAGCAAGGCTCCCAAAGTGGGTTGCATCCAATCCAGCATCCCCTGCCACTGCCCGGCACACACAGCACCTCCAGCAGCGCAGAGGGAAGGGCTGAGGGGCAGAAGGATCACGAATCACAGAGTCAGGGAATGGGTTGGGTTGGAAGGGACCTTGAAAGATCATCCAGCTCCAAGCCCCTGCCATGGGCAGGGACACCTCCCACCAGCCCAGGCTGCTCAAGGCCTCATCCAGCCTGGCCTGGAGCACCTCCAGGGAGGGGACAGCCACAGCCTCCCTGGGCAGCCTGTGCCAGTGTCTCCCCACCCTCACTGCAGAAAATTTCTTCCTCATCTCCAGTCTCAGTCTCCTCTCTCCCAGCTCAAAGCCATTGTTCCTCATCCTGGCACTCCCAGCCCTTGTCCAAAGTCCCTCCCCAGCTCTTCTGCAGCCCCTTCAAGTCCTGGAAGGCTGCTCTAAGGTCTCCCTGGAGCCTTCTCTTTTCCAGGCTGAACAGCCCCAATTCTAAGGTCCCTTCCAACCTAAACCATTCTATGATGCTATGATGTGCCTTCAGCCTGGCCAGATTGATGCCCTTTCCTCACACACCTTGCATCCAGGGATGCTGCCAGGCACTGGGACAAGTGTCCAGCCCCCAGGGACTTGGGACAGGCAGAGGGGGTGGGGTGAGTGCATGTGAAAGCCAGGTTTCTTTGCAGGACTCGTGCTGGTTACTGGGGGCTACCCCAAGGCTCATTGGCACAAGATGTGACACCAAGCCTCTCAGAACAGCAGCTCCCAACCTGCATCATGCCCACAAAGGGGCCTGGCTCAAGGACACCTCCCTGCTTTTAGCTGTCACCCACTGGTTGCATCCAGCCCTTGCTCCCAGGGGAGCACCCCGTGAAGCCCCTGGGTTTGCAGCTGATCCCTTGTGACAGTTTGCCCCCTGGCTGCACAAGTGTGAACCCCCCCAGTGCTGGAAGCCCCGTGCTGGCTGGAGGGCTGGGTGTGCAGAGAATCAGGGGATCACAGAATGGTTTGGCTTGAAAGAGAACCTCCTGATCACCAAGCCCAAGCATCACACCAGCACTGACAAGTTAACCACCACCCCATGGCCCCCAGCACCACATCGAACAGCTCTGAAACCCCTCCAGGGATGGGGACTCCACCACTGCCCTGGGCAGCCTCTTCCAGACCTTGACAACCCTTTGGGGGAAGAAATTGTTCCCCATGTCCAGCCTGAACCTCCCCTGGTGTAGTCTGAGGCTGTTTCCTCTTGTCCTATGCCTTGTTACCTGGGGGGAAGAGCCCAACCCCCACCTCCCTGCAACCTCCTTTCAGGGAGCTGCAGAGAGCAGTGAGGTCTCCTCAGCCTCCTCTTCTCCAGGCTGAACCCCTCCCAGCTCCCTCAGCTGCTCCTCAGAGGAGCTGTTCTCCAGAGCCCTCCCAGAAGGGTTAAGTCAGCAGAGCTGCAGTTAATCGGATTGGAATCCAGTCTAATTGCAGGTTGCCGGTGACCCTTGATGCCTGCTCTTACAAAGTGATGGAAAATGACAAATATTTATCCCTGCTCCAGCAGCAGCCTTCAACACACTGTCAGCAGGCTTCTCCAGCCTGCCTTTGGGAGGGAAGAGCTTAAGCAGATACTATATAAGGGTAAAAGCTGGTTTGGGCAGCTGTCAGCTTCTGCATTTGCAGCATTCCTGGGAGCAGAGCCCGGGGGAGGAGGTGTGGGACGCTGAGGTGGGTCATGGGCACCCCCAGGTGCTTCTGTTTCTGGTGTCCCCACTGCCCAGGGTCATAGTATCACAGAATCACCAGGGTTGGAAGACACCTCAAAGATCATCGAGTCCAACCTGGCACCACAGACCCCATGACTAAACCATGGCACCAAGTGCCACGTCCAATCCCCTCTTGAACAACTCCAGGGATGGGGACTCCACCACCTCCCTGGGCAGCACATCCCAATGGCGAATGACTCTCTCAGGGAAGAACTTTCTCCTCACCTCCAGCCTAAACTTCCCCTGGCACAGCTTGAGACTGTGTCCTTCCTGCATCTGGGTCGAGGCAATCCCAGGCACAAATCCAGGCTGGGCAGGGACTGGCTGGAGAGCAGCCCTGAGGAGAGAGACTTGGGGGTGCTGGGGGAGGAGAAGCTCAACAGGAGCTCTCAGTGTGCACTTGCAGCCCGGAAAGCCAATCAGAGCCTGGGCTGCAGCAGGAGAAGTGTGGCCAGCAGGGCAAGGGAGGGGATTGTCCCCCCTCTGCTCAGCCCTGGTGAGACCCCACCTGGAGTACTGCCTCCAGTTCTGGAGCCCCTAATACAAGAGGGATCTGGAGGTGCTAGAAGGTGTCCAGAGCAGGGCCAGGAGGATGAGCAGAGGGCTGGAGCACCTCTCCTGTGAGGACAGACTGAAGGAGTTGGGGCTGTTCAGTCTGGAGAAGAGAAGGCTCCGAGGTGACCTCATTGTGGCCTTCCAGTATCTGAAGGGGGCTACAGGAAGGCTGGGGAGGGACTGCTCAGGATCTCAGGTAGTGATAGGACTAGGGGGAATGGAATGAAGTTGGAAATAGGGAGATTCAGGCTGGAGGTGAGGAAGAAGTTCTTTACCATGAGAGTGGTGAAGCCCTGGAATGGGTTGTGCAGGGAGGTGGTTGAGGCCCCGTCCCTGGAGGTGTTTAAGCCCAGGCTGGATGAGGCTCTGGCCAGCCTGATCTAGTGTGGGGTGTCCCTGCCCGTGGCAGTGGGGTTGGAACTGGATGATCCTTGTGGTCCCTTCCAACCCTGACTGATTCTATGATTCTATGATTCCTCTTGTTCTGGTGCTGGGTGCCTGGGAGAAGAGACCAACCCCCACCTGGCTACAACCTCCCTTCAGGAAGTTGGAGAGAGCAATGAGGTCTCCCCTGAGCCTCCTCTTCTCCAGGCTAAGCAACCCCAGCTCCCTCAGCCTCTCCTCACAGGGCTGTGCTCCAGACCCCTCCCCAGCTTTCTTGCCCTTCTCTGGACACCTTCAAGGCTCTCAATGTCCTTCCTGAACTCCAGGGAGCATGGCACAGCAGGCACCTTTGGTGTGGAATGGAGAAAGGGGCAGAAGGTGTCCCCCAGAGCTGGGAGGATGCATCAACCCTGGGTTAGGTGTGGGACAACCTGCAGGTATCCTGCAGCCAGAGAAGCTTTTCTTCTTGTTGCATGGAGGTGTGCAGCAGGGAATTGTGGTGAGAGGACAAGAGGGGATGGACTGAAGCTTGCAGAGGGCAGATTTCCACTGGAGATTAGGAAGAAATTCTTTCCAGTGAGGGTGGGGGGACACTGCAACAGGTTGCCCAGAGAGGTGGGAGCTGCCCCATGGCTGGAAGCAGTGCAGGTCAGGTTGTGTGGGGCTGTGAGCAACCTGCTCTGGTTGGGGATGTCCCTGCTGGCTGCAGGGGCTTGGACTGGGTGAGCTTTGGAGGTCCCTTCCTCCCAAAGCAGCCTGGCATGCTGTGCTTTTGGGGTTCTGTGCTTGGTCTGGGGCTCCACCATCACCAGCACATCCCAGCCCCTGTGGTGCTGAGCCCGGGAGGTAGCAGGCAGGGCACCAGGTGGGACCTCACACTTCTGCCATTCCTCACCTCACCTGAAAACTCAAGTGGCTGAGGGGCCGTGCCCAGCAGCCCTGCAAAGCACTGGCACTGCTGGCTGGGACACGATGGGGACAGGGTGAGCTGCTGTGCTGCCGGGCGAGGGGCTCACAGCTCAGCCGGTCGGGCTTGGAGACGCCAGTGCCACACAGGCAGCCCAGGCAGGAGCTCCTCCCCTGGAGCTGTCATGGGGGGCTGATGGAAGCCTCCTCTTCTGAGCCCTTTTAGCTGTCTCCATTGGAAACCTGGGCTGGGAACACAAAGCTGTGAAACCCTCAGGCAAAAGCTCAGCAGGACCCACCTGGCCACAGGCAGTTTGTGGCTCCCCCAGGCTCTGCAGGGAAGGGTTGGTCCCCTTCAGGGCACAGAAATACACAGGGGGTTTGAAGTCTCTGCCTCCTAGGATCTCTAGGGTTGGAAAAGATCTGTGAGCACATCCAGGCCAATTGCAAACCCACCACCACCATGGCCATTACCCCAGGTCCCAAAGTGCCATGGCCACCAGTGTCTTCAACCCCTCCAGGGACAGTGACTCTGCCACCTCCCTGGGCAGCCTCTTCCAGGCCTTGAGAACCCTTTTCATGAAGGATTTGCTCCTCATGTCCAGCCTAAACCTCCCTTGGAGCAACTCGAGGCCATCAACACTGTCCCACACCACAGCCTGGTCTCCGAGCTGGTGACACATGGGTTTGATGGATGGACCACTAGATGGATACAGAACTGGCTTGATGGCTGCACACAAAGAGTGGCTGTCAGTGGGTCCATGGCCCAGTGGAGGCCAGTGACAAGCAGAGTCCCTCAGGGATCAGTCCTGGGACCAGGCTTGTTCAACATCTTTGTGGGTGACATGGACAGTGGCATCGAGTGCACCCTCAGCAAGTTTGCTGATGACACCAAGCTGTGTGGTGCAGCAGACAGGCTGGAGGGAAGGGATCCATCCAGAGGGACCTGGAGAGGCTGGAGAGGTGGGCACAAGCCAACCTCAGGAGCTTCAACAAGGCCAAGTGCAGGGTCGTACATCTGTGTCGAGGCAATCCTAGGCACAAATCCAGGCTGGGCAGGGACTGGCTGGAGAGCAGCCCTGAGGAGAGAGACTTGGGGGTGCTGGGGGAGGAGAAGCTCAACAGGAGCTCTCAGTGTGCACTTGCAGCCCGGAAAGCCAATCAGAGCCTGGGCTGCAGCAGGAGAAGTGTGGCCAGCAGGGCAAGGGAGGGGATTCTCCCCCTCTGCTCAGCTGTGGTGAGACCCCACCTGGAGTACTGCCTCCAGTTCTGGAGCCCCTATTACAGGAGGGATCTGGAGGTGCTGGAAGGTGTCCAGAGAAGGGCCATGAGGATGAGCAGAGGGCTGGAGCACCTCTCCTGTGAGGACAGACTGAAGGAGTTGGGGCTGTTCAGTCTGGAGAAGAGAAGGCTCCCAGGTGACCTCATTGTGGCCTTCCAGTATCTGAAGGGGGCTACAAGAAGGCTGGGGAGGGACTTCTCAGGATCTCAGGTAGTGATAGGACTAGGGGGAATGGAATGAAGCTGGAGGTGGGGAGATTCAGGCTGGAAGTGAGGAAGAAGTTCTTCCCCATGAGAGTGGTGAAGCCCTGGAATGGGTTACCCAGGGAGGTGGTTGAGGCCCCGTCCCTGGAGGTGTTTAAGCCCAGGCTGGACGAGGCTCTGGCCAGCCTGATCTAGTGTGGGGTGTCCCTGCCCATGGCAGGGGTTGGAACTAGCTGATCCTTGTGGTCCCTTCCAACCCTGACTGATACTACTATGATACTATGATTTCCTCTCTCCCTACCACTTGTGACTTGGGAGAAGAGCCCAACCCCCACCTCCCCTGCAGCCTCCTCTCAGGGAGCTGCAGAGAGCAATGAGGCCTCCCCTCAGCCTCCTCTTCCCCAGACTGAAGTGGCCTTCACCAGCTGCCTTCAAGCCTGTGCACATTTAAGTGTTAGAAGCAAATAAATGGCATTGACCTCCCTGGCTCCAAGGGGTCCCTTGGAGAGGGAGAGCTCAGCAGCCCCTCTGGATCAGCTGGCTACCATGAGCTGCACTATTGGCTTTGCCTCCCAGCCCTCCTGCAGCATCCTAACTCCCATCAAGTGCTGCCTTTCTCCCCTCTGCAGGGCTTGGGGGCTGGAAGGCTGCCAGCATCCTCCTTAAACATTAGCAGAAGGGGCGGGCAGGACTCCAGCCCTAACTCATTGCAGGTCCCAGGCTGGGGTGAGGCCTGGCCTCTTCTGGGAGCCTGACAGAAAATCTGAATTGCAATGGGAGGAGGGAGAGGAAAGAGCCCTGTGGAAAACAAAATTCCTGCAAGGATGTGGCTATAAACCCACCACCACCAGCACCACTGCCTGCAGGTCCTGGTGCTAATGCACAGCCTCATGCCCTCAGCCTGGCTGAGCACAGCTCCGTACCCGCACGGTCCCGCCGGGCACAGCTCCCTGCCCGCACGGTCCCGCCGGGCACAGCTCCCTGCCCGCACGGTCCCGCCGAGCACAGCTCCCTGCCCGCACGGTCCCGCCGGGCACAGCTCCCGGCCCGCACGGTCCCGCCGGGCACAGCTCCCTGCCCGCACGGTCCCGCCGAGCACAGCTCCCGGCCCGCACGGTCCCGCCGGGCACAGCTCCCGGCCCGCACGGTCCCGCCGAGCACAGCTCCCGGCCCGCACGGTCCCGCCGAGCACAGCTCCCGGCACGCACGGTCCCGCCGGGCACAGCTCCCGGCACGCACGGTCCCGCCGAGCACAGCTCCCGGCCCGCACGGTCCCGCCGAGCACAGCTCCCGGCACGCACGGTCCCGCCGGGCACAGCTCCCGGCCCGCACGGTCCCGCCGAGCACAGCTCCCGGCACGCACGGTCCCGCCGGGCACAGCTCCCGGCACGCACGGTCCCGCCGGGCACAGCTCCCGGCACGCACGGTCCCGCCGAGCACAGCTCCATACCTGCACGGTCCCGCCGAGCACAGCTCCCTGCCCGCACGGTCCCGCCGGGCACAGCTCCATACCTGCACGGGCCCGCCGAGCACAGCTCCATACCTGCACGGGCCCGCCGGGCACAGCTCCATACCTGCACGGGCCCGCCGAGCACAGCTCCATACCTGCACGGGCCCGCCGAGCACAGCTCCATACCTGCACGGGCCCGCCGAGCACAGCTCCATACCTGCACGGGCCCGCCGGGCACAGCTCCCGGCACGCACGGGCCCGCCGAGCACAGCTCCCTGCCCGCACGGTCCCGCCGGGCACAGCTCCCGGCACGGCCCGCCGAGCACAGCTCCGCCGAGCACAGGCCCCCGGCACGCTCCATACCTGCACGGCCCGCCGAGCACAGCTCCATACCTGCACGGGCCCGCCGAGCACAGCTCCATACCTGCACGGTCCCGCCGGGCACAGCTCCCCGCCCGCACGGTCCCGCTGGGCACAGCTCCGTACCCGCACGGTCCCGCCGGGCACAGCTCCCCGCCCGCACGGTCCCGCCGGGCACAGGCTCCTCCCGGGGCAAGGCTCCTTTTTACTCTGGGAAAGACCTTCAAGAGCATCCAGCCCAACCCTGAGCCCAGCACTGCCAGGGCACCACCAGACCCTGACACCACATCTGCACAGCTTTGCAGCCCCTCCAGGGATGGAGACTCCACCTGGCCCTGGGCAGCCTGGGCCAGGCCTTGACAACCCTTTAGGGAATGAAATTGTTCCTCATGTCCAACCTAAACCTTCCCTTGGTGCAGTCTGAGGCTGTTTCCTCTTGTCCTGTCACTTCTCACTTCATAGAAGAGACTGACCCACACCTTGCTTTGACCTCCTTACAGGGAGCTGTAGAGAGGCAGAAGGTCTCCCCTCAGCCTCCTCTTCTCCAGGCTCAACACCCCCAGGTCCTTCAGCTGCTCCCCACCAACCCTCTTCTCCAGACCCTTCCCCACATCCATTTCCCTTCTCTGGACATGCTCCAGCCCCTCAATGCCCTTCTTGAGGTGAGGGCCCCAACCTCATCAGACTTCCTAGGGCCACAGCAAGTCTGATCTCGAATGCCCCCAGGGACAGGGCCTCCACCACCTCCCCAGGCACCCTGTGCCAGTCTCTCACCACCCTCACCGTGCAGAACTTCCTCCTGGTGTCCAACCCAACTCTGCCCTGCTCCCCAGTTTCAAACCGTTGCCTCTCAGCCTGTGCCCACAGCCCCTTCCGAACAGGCCCTCCCCAGCTCTCCTGCAGCCCCTTCAGGTCCTGGAAGGCTGCTCTGAGGTCTCCCTGGAGCCTTCTCTTCTCCAGGCTGAACACCCCCAGCTCCCTCAGCCTGTCCCCTCCCTGCAGGTGAGGTCTCCCCAAAGCAGAGGGGCAGGATCCCCTCTCTCCACCTCCGGCAATGGGCACTGGCAGCCCAGAAGGCCAATGGCAGCTGAGCTGCCATTGGCCTTCTGGGCTGCCAGTGCCCATTGCTGCCTCCTGTCCAGCTTCTCCCCCACCAGCCCCCCCCCCCCAATCCCCCTCTGCAGGGCTGCTCCAGTGATGGGAGCTGAGCTCCCTGGTGCTGATGTGCTGGGTGGGCTGTGCCATGGCTTAACTGCTCTCCCCCACCCTGCTCATCCTCACCCGCCCCTCCCCGGGAGTTCCCTGGCACCCAGCAGGGATCAATGCCTGTCCCTGCATCCCTCCAAGCCCAGGGCAGGGTTGGCACAGGAGGGGCACAGCCGATAGCTGGGTATTGGCTGCCTAATTAAACCTAACAGGCTGCAGCCAATCATTAAATTGGATTGACTTAAACGGAATCAGATTGTGGCTGCGGGCTGACAGCTCGGGCTGGGGCTGCCCTGCACAGAGCTGCCCCCACGGAGCTGGCATGCTGGGGGTGTGACAGGAGCCTCAGTGACTGTGTCCCCTCCCAGGAACCATTTCTCTCCCAGCCCCTGTGCACTGGGCCCAGCTGCTGGGCTTCTAGAGAAGGTGGTTTCTCCAGCTGGCTCGTAAGCAGCAGCAGGAAGCTGGTGTCCTGGATGCCCCCTCCCCAGAGGTGTTGAAGGCCAGGCTGGGTGAGGCCTTGAGCAGCCTGGGCTGGTGGGAGATCACAATATCACAGGGTCACAGGATCACCAAGGTTGGAATAGACCTCAAAGATCATCAAGCCCAACCTGGCAGCACAAACCTCATGACTAGACCATGGCACCAAGTGCCACGTCCAATCCCTCTTGAGCCCCTCCAGGGATGGGGACTCCACCACCTCCCTGGGCAGCACATCCCAATGATGAATGACTCTCTCAGGGAAGAACTTTCTCCTCACCTCCAGCCTAAACCTCCCCTTGCACAGCTTGAGACTGTGTCCTCTTGTTCTGGGGCTGGTTGCCTGGAAGAAGAGATCAACTCCCTCCTGTCTACAACCTCCCTTCAGGGAGTTGGAGAGAGCAAGAAGGTCTCCCTGAGCCTCCTCTTCTCCAGGCTAAGCAACCCCAGCTCCCTCAGCCTCTCCTCACAGGGCTGTGCTCCAGACCCCTCCCCAGCTTTCTTGCCCTTCTCTGGACACCTTCCAGCAGCTCAACATCTTTCTTAAACTGAGGAGCCCAGAACTGGACACAGGACTCAAGGTGTGGCCTAACCAGTGCTGAGCACAGGGCACAATGACCTCCCTGCTCCTGCTGGCCACACTCTTCCTGCTGCAGGCCAGGATGCCATTGGCCTTCTTGGCTGCCTGGGCACACTGCAGGCTCATGTTCAGTCTACCATCAACCAGCACCCCCAGGTCCCTCTCTGCCTGGCTGCTCTCAGCCACTCTGCCCCCAGCCTGTAGCACTGCCTGGGGTTGCTGTGGCCAATGTGCAGCACCTGGCACTTGGATGTGTTCAGTCTCCTGCCCTTGGCCTCTGCCCATCTGTCCAGCCTGTCGAGGTCCCTCTGCAGAGCCTCTCTGCCCTCCAGCAGATCAACTCCTGCCCCCAGCTTGGTGTCATCTGCACATTTACTGATGATGGACTCGATGCCCTCATCCAGATCATCAATAAAGATGTTAAAGGGCATGGGGCCCAGCACTGATCATTGGGGCACACCACACCACTTTCAAGCCATGGAGGCTTGCAATGATCAGTTGGTTCCTTTCAATGTCCTGTGTGATAACTGAGACCAGGGGGAGACCACCCTCTCCCTTGCACACAGGAGAGCTGGACCAGCACCTGCATCTGCCATGCCTGGGAGGCCAAGAAGTGAAGTATTGGCATGAATGGAAAAGGTGAGACGCAGCAGAAGACATTTCCCACAGCCCCTGGGTCTGCCACAGCCTCTGCTGGTCGTGGGGGGTCAGGGTGCCTGGGACACGCTCCTCTGAGCTGTCCTGAGCCAGGGAGTGACCTGGATGTGCTCAAGACAGGCAGCAAGTCCAGCCTGGACCATACCTCCTGTTCCACAGCACAAGCTGCATTTTGTACCCTGAGAGAAGCACTCAGCCAGCCAGAATGGGCACGGGAAGGGCCCCTGGAGATCAGCCAGCCCAACCCCTGCTCCAGCAGGGCACCCCCAGCAGCTTGCCCAGCAGCACAATGCCCGGGGGGGTTGGAAGCTCTCCAGAGACTCCCCAACCTCTCTGGGCAGCCTGCTCCAGGCCTCCAGCAGCCTCACCCTCCCGTTGTGCTGAAGGAACCTTGAACATCCCTGGGGAAAATCTCCAGCCCACCCCCCCAGTGCCAACCACAGAGGACACTGAAGCCACAAATGGGGCATGAACTGCTCCTGAGCTGCCAGGCTTGGCCACGTTCCTGTCCTGGCATCTGGGTCCATGGATGGACAACAGGAGGGGCTCCTGCAGGCCCAGGTGGTGAGAGGCTGGAGAAGGGCTGTGGTGCCAGGCTGTGGTGCCAGGCTGAAGTGCCAGGCAGTGAGGGAGGTAGTGGTGCCAAGCTGTGATGCCAGACTGTGATGGAGGCAGCAGTGCCAGGCTGTGATGCCAGGCTGTAATGGAAGCAGTGGTGCCAGGCTGCGATGGAGGCTGTGATGCCAGGCAGCAATGGAGGCAGTGGTGCCAGGCTGTGATGGAGGCAGCAATGCCAGGCCATGATGCCAGGCTGTGATGGAAGCAGTGATGCCAGGCTGTGATGGAGGCAGTGGTGCCAGACTGTGATGGAGGCAGCAATGCCAGGCCATGATGCCAGGCTGTGATGGAAGCAGTGGTGCCAGGCTGTGATGGAGGCAGCAGTGCCAGGCTATGATGCCAGGATGTGATGGAAGCAGTGGTGCCAGGCTGTGATGCCAGGCTGTGATAGAAGCAGCGGTGCCAGGCTGTGATGCCAGGCTGTGATGGAGGCAGCAGTGCCAGGCTATGATGCCAGGCTGTGATGGAAGCAGCAGTGCCAGGCTGTAATGCCAGGCTGTGATGGAGGCATCAGTGCCAGGCTATGATGCCAGGCTGTGATGGAAGCAGCAGTGCCAGGCTATGATGCCAGGATGTGATGGAAGCAGTAGTGCCAGGCTGTGATGGAAGCAGTGGTGCCAGGCTATGATGCCAGGCTGTGATGGAAGCAGTGGTGCCAGGCTGTAATGCCAGGCTGTGATGGAGGCAGCAGTGCCAGGCTATGATGCTAGACTGTGATGGAAGCAGCAGTGCCAGGCTGTGATGCCAGGCTGTGATGCCAGGCTGCGATGGAGGCAGCGGTGCCAGGCAGCAGTGCCAGGCTGTGATGCCAGGCTGCAATGGAGGCAGTGGTGCCAGGCTGTGATGGAAGCAGTGGTGCCAGGCTGCGATGGAGGCAGCGGTGCCAGGCTGCAACGGAGGCAGTGGTGCCAGGCTGCCGTGCCAGGCTGTGACGGAAGCAGCGGTGCCAGGCTGTGATGGAAGCAGTGGTGCCAGGCTGTGATGGAAGCAGTGGTGCCAGGCTATGATGCCAGGCTGTGATGGAAGCAGCGGTGCCAGGCTGCCAGGCCAGGCTGTGATGGAGGCAGCGGTGCCAGGCTGCAATGGAGGCAGCGGTGCCAGGCTGCAATGGAGGCAGCGGTGCCAGGCTGCAATGGAGGCAGCGGTGCCAGGCTGCCGTGCCAGGCTGTGATGGAGGCAGCGGTGCCAGGCTGCGGTGCCAGGCTGCCTGTGGGCAGGCAGCAGCTCTCAGAGGCCGCCGGCTGCTTCCCAGGTTGGTGATTGCATAGCAAGGGGCAGGTGCCAGCTGCGGCTGCCTGCCGGGCCAACCCTGCCTGCACCACAAGCAGCCCCGGTGCGGGCCCTGCCGGGAGGCTCCAACTGACGCTGGGAAACCCCCGGGAGAGGCCAAGCTCTGCCTGCTGCTGCCTGCTGCTCGCAGCGGCCTGGAGCTGGCTGCAGGGTGCAGGGCTGCAGCCTGGCCCTGCAGAAGCAGCTCTGCTGGAGCAGAGACGGTGTCAGAGGGTGAGGAGAGCTGGCAGTGCCCAGCGTGCCCTATGGCCAAGCACAGGCAAGGCTCAGTGATGCTCTTCTGTGGTCTTCATAGAGTCCTAGAATTGTTTGGGTTGGAAAAGCCCTCTGAGACCACCCAGTCCAGCCAGCAGCCCAGCACCACCGTGGCCACTGAACCATGGCCCCAAGTGCCAGGGCCACAGGGTTCTGGAACACCTCCAGGGGTGGGGACTCCCCCACCTCCCTGGGCAGCCTCTGCCAGTCTCTGACCACTCTTGCAGCAAAGACATTTTTCCTCCTCTCCAACCTCAGCCTCCCCTGGCACAACTTCAGGCCATTTCCTCTCCTTCTATCACCTGAGACTAGGGAGAAGACCTCACTGCAACCCCCACCTCCCTGCAACCTCCTCTCAGGGAGCTGCAGAGAGCAGTGAGGTCTCCCCTCAGCCTCCTCTGCTCCAGGCTGAACACCCCCAGCTCCCTCAGCTGCTGCTCCCCAGGCCTGTTCTCCAGACCCTTCCCAGCTTGCTTTCCCTTCTCTGGCCTTGCTCCAGCCCCTCCATGTCCTTCTTGCAGTGAAAGGCAGACACAAGTTGGATCTGTCAATGCCTTCCTCAGGTGGCCCCCAAGGGGCTCACCTTCTTGCAAGGCAGGGAGACATCCACAAAGCTTTGTCTGGGCTCCCAAGGCACCCCAGTAGCCATCAGATCTCAGCTCTCGTTGGCAAGTTTCTCCCCTGTGGCCTGTTGGATGCAATATTCAGCTCAGGTTTGGGTTGTTTGCTCCTCAGAGCGGGCCCTGGAGGTTTGGTTTTGCTTCTCCTCCATGGCACATGAAGACATTGGAGGAGCCTCTGAGGGCAGGTGGAAAGCAGTCGTGTGGAGCTGGAGTGAACAGGAGCAGGCTTGGCTTGCAGTACGGGTCCAAGCCTGTCCCAGAAGCAAGGCCATGGGCTGGGGACACCTGGAGCAGCTTTGCCCCAAGTGTCTCCTCAGTTCTTAGCTTCCCACCCACCCTGCCATGTCCCCCTGCCCTGCAGAGAATGACCAGATCTGCCAAGTCCTTGCTCCTTGTGCAGTGGGCACCATGAGGGCTTCCACCAAGGGATTTGCCCTGGTGGGGCCCTGAGTTCAAGCTGGAAAACATTCTGTGAGCCCCAGCAGCATGGGAGAGGAACAGGGAAAGGCAAGAGACACCTGGCCAGGCTGAGAGCTGGGCAGAGGGAACCTCATGAGGTTCACCAAGGGCAAGTGCAGGGTCCTGCACCTGGGGAGGAACAACCTCCTGCAGCAGCACAGCTGAGGGGGGACCTGCTGGGACAAAGGAGCTGGGAGTGCTGGGCGACAGCAAGTTCCCCATGAGCCAGCAGTGTGCCCTCGGGGCCAAGAAGGCCAATGGTGTCCTGGGGTGCATGAGGAAGAGTGTGGCCAGCAGGGCAATGGAAGTTCTCCTTCCTCTCTACTCTCTCCTAGCGAGACCATAGCTGGAGGCCTGGGTCCTTCATTACAGAGAGACAGGGACCTACTGGAGAGAGTCCTGTGGAGGCTGCAAAGATGCTGAGGGGCCTGGAGCAGCTCTGGGAGGAGCAAAGGCTGAGAGCCCTGGGGCTGAGAGCCTGCAGAAGAGCAGCCCCAGAGGGGAGCTGAGCAATGCTCAGCAAGAGCTAAAGGAGCTGTGGGGGCAAGAGGCTGGGGCCAGGCTCTGCTGAGTGGTGCCCAGGGACAGCACAAGGGGCAGTGGGCACAGACTGGAACCCAGGAGGTTCCATGTGAGCAGGAGGAGAAAGTTGTTTGTTGTGAGGCTGCTGGAGGCCTGGAGCAGGCTGCCCAGAGAGGTTGTGGAGTCTCCTGGTGTGGAGAGCTTCCAGCCCCAGCTGGGCAGTGTGCTGCTGGGCAAGCTGCTGTGGGTACCCTGCTTTGGCAGGGGGCTTGGACTGGCTGATCTCCCACCCAAGCCCACCATGCTGGGGCTCTGACACACACTGGCTTTCCAGCCTGAATAGCCAAGGTGGGTGCTGTACCAACAGTGATGCACAAGCCCTGCCAGTGGGGCATGGTGATGGTTCCTGAGAGGGCAGGCTACAAATAAACCCCACAGCCGTGACGTGAGGAGAGGAATCGTTCCCACCAGGACCAGGATGCATTAGGTGCTCATCCTGCCGGCAGCCCAGCACCTAATCTTGCTGCTGTGCTGAGTGAGGGCCAGTTCTGGACGAGGCAGAGGCCCCAAGCAGAATGTGCCCTTTGCAAGTGGCTGCATGGGAAACTCCCAGCCTTTCCTTTCTTCTTCTAAGCCTGTCAGATCCCAGCTGTGCTGAACTGGGTGACCTGCTGAGGCCCATCCCAGCCTGAAGCTCCCTCTGCTCCGAGGAAGCCTTGGAGAGCTTTCTTCTGGCCCTTCCACTACATGATGGCTAAATTCTTTTCCCTGAAAAACCACCCTGCAAGCAACGAGTGCTTCTGCAGTATGGACTGCTGCAACCGGGACGAGCGTGCAGGCCGGGGAGCTGCGGGCTGCCAGCCAGGCGGGAGCGAAAGGGCAGCTCCCGAGCCGGCCACACGCGGCTCTCCCGGGGACCGCTTCCGAGCCCGCGGGGCGGGGAGCCAGGCGGGGCAGGGCAGAGCTCGCAGCCAGGCTCCCGCTTCCAGGGCGAGAGGGGAGGGTCAGGTTTCTGGATTGGGGTAAGCACAAACTTGTGAATGAACCCTTCTTCTCCCGGAGGAGGGAGAAAGGCATGCCATACTCACGGGGCGGAAGGCAGGCTTGCCAAAGCCCTGCTCCACCATCCCAGCCTCTGCTCCTTCCCAGCCTCTGACCACCTTCCCACCCTCTGTTCCACCATCCCAGCCTCTGCTCTACCTTCCCAGCCTCTGACCACCTTCCTATCCTCTGGTTCACCTTCCGAGCCTCTGACCACCTTCCCAGCCTCTGCTCCTTCCCAGCCTCTGCTCCACCTTCCCAGCCTCTGCTCCACCTTCCCAGCCTCTGCTCCACCTTCCCAGCCTCTGCTCCTTCCCAGCCTCTGCTCCTTCCCAGCCTCTGCTCTACCTTCCCAGCCTCTGCTCCTTCCCAGCCTCTGTTCCACCTTCCCAGCCTCTGACCACCTTCCCAGCCTCTGCTCTACCTTCCCAGCCTCTGCTCCACCTTCCCAGCCTCTGCTCTACCTTCCCAGCCTCTGCTCTACCTTCCCAGCCTCTGTTCCACCTTCCCAGCCTCTGACCACCTTCCCAGCCTCTGTTCCACCTTCCCAGCCTCTGACCACCTTCCCAGCCTCTGTTCCACCTTCCCAGCCTCTGACCACCTTCCCAGCCTCTGTTCCACCTTCCCAGCCTCTGACCACCTTCCCAGCCTCTGACCACCTTCCCAGCCTCTGACCACCTTCACAGCCTCTGTTCCACCTTCACAGCCTCTGTTCCACCTTCCCAGCCTCTGACCAGCATCCCAGCCACTGCTCCACCATCCCAGCTTCTGCTCCACCATCCCAGCTTCTGCTCCTTCCCAGCCTCTGCTCCTTCCCAGCCTCTGCTCCTTCCCAGCCTCTGCTCCTTCCCAGTCTGACAGATGGAGGAAAGGGGAAGGAAGAGGCAGAGCAAGGAGCATATGAGCATGGGTCCCCTGGGGTTGTTTGGGTCTCACTCCTAACATGATTCCAGCAGGATGATCTAAGATGGATCTCATCCCAGGTCCTCTGTTTCAGCCACTCATGTTTAAAGGGGCTCAAGATGTTCTGTGGAGGAACAGGCTGGAAAGTGTCCAGAGAAGGGCCGTGGGAATGATCAGAGGACTGGAAGCCCTCTGCCATATGAGGACAGGCTGAGAGAGCTGGGTGGAGACTCCCTTTGTACAAGGAGTCCCATGGAAAAGGCAAGGGGTGATGGGGACAAGGTGCTGCTGGGGAGATTCCCAGGGGGCTCCAGAAGGAAATGTTTCCCCCTGAGCACAGCTGGACACTGGAATCATCTCCCAGGGGGAGTGGTGGATTCCCCTGCTCTGGGCAGTTGGAAGGCTCAGCCTGCCAGGGTGCTGGGCCAGCTCAGGTCAACTCCACCATCACCTGGAAAGGTTGAGCAGGTGATCCCTGGGGTCCCTCCCAACCTGGCATGCTGTGATTCTGTGCTCTCAGGTTGCTCAGAGCCACATCAAGCCTGACCTTGAACGTCTCCAGGGATGGAGCCTCCACCACCCCCCTGGGCATCCTCTTCCACCACCATCTCAGTGAAGAACTTCTTCCTCACATCCAACCTAGATCTCCCCTGCTCTAGTTTCAAAACATTGCTCCTTGCCCTGTTGCTGCATGCCCTTGGCCACAGTCCCTGCCCACACCATCCGGAGTCATCTCCCAGGGGGAGAGGTGGATTCCCCTGCTCTGGGCAGTTGGAAGGCTCAGCCTGCCAGGGTGCTGGGCCAGCTCAGGTCAACTCCACCATCTCCTGGGAAGGTTGGACCAGGGGATGCTTGGGGTCCCTCCCAACCAGGCAATCTGGGATCCTAAGCTATGTCTGGATTCCCAGCACCCCCTGTGAGCAAATGGCCAGGTGGTGGTTGGAGGGTTGGTCAGAGGGAGCCAAACCTTGCGCTCTGCTGCTCGGATCTTGGCTCACTTGCTGCAGAGGCAGGTAGCTATATTTGCTGATCTGACATCAGGTTCACAGCAGCCTGTCCAACCCACTGTTGTGCAATCCCCTTTTGTGAGTGAGAAGCAGACTTTCCATTCCTGATTTAGTGAACTTTTCCAACTCTCCTGGACTAAAATACGTGGCGGGTGAGACAATGAAGCTCCTACGTGGCGCTGAGCCCTGCGCGGCAGCCCGGAGGACACCTCCTGCTTCAGAACGTTTCCTATTGACACAGGGGATAAAATAAACGGCAGGGGCCTGGAGGACAGCAGGCTGCAGGAAATAAGAGCAACCTCATCGTGCTGCAATTCATTGCATCTCAGGAAGCTCTGAAACTCAAGCATCAGGCACGGGGCTTGAATTTCTGAACCCTCTCAAGCTTCTCCCATGGAAATCTTTACTCTGAAGTAATTCTGCTGTGGCATTTGCCTTTCTTTTCTCTGCTTCTCTGTGTTTTGATCCCACCCGAGAAAGCAGCCACGAGCAGCTCTGCTTTTTCCTTGCACCTGCCTCCTGAAGGTGTGAAACCAAAAGTGCCAAACCTGATGATCTTGAAGGTCTTTGCCAGCCAAAAGATTCTGTGATTCTGTAGAGCACATCACACATCAGATGTGATCTCATCCAGGACCAGGGAAGTGGTTGCTCCTCTGTGCTCAGCACTAATGAGCCACACCTTGAATACTGGCTTCGGTTTTGGGGCTCTCACTCCAAGCAGGATGTTGAGGGGCTGGACCGGGTCCAGAGAAAGGCAACAAAGCTGGGGAAGGGTCTGGGGAACAGGGCTGGGGAGGAGCAGCTGGGGGAGGATCTAGAGCTGTTTAGTGTGGAGAAAAGCAGGCTGAGGGGAGACCCCATTGCTCTCTACAACTTCCTGAAAGGAAGTTGGACCCAGGTGTGAGCTGGTCTCTTCTACCCTTGTAACAAGTGATGGGATGAGAGGAAATGGCCTCAAGCTGCCTCAGGGGAAGTTTAGGTTGGCCATTAGAAAAAAAAATCTGGCAAAGGGTTCTCCAAGCCTGGCACAGGCTGCCCAGGGGAGTGGTAGAAGGCCCATGCCTGGAGGCGGGCAGAAGATGCAGAGATGTGCTGCTGAGGGCCACGGTTTAGCAGCAGCCTTGGTAGAGTTAGAGCATGGTTGGACTCCATGCTCTGAAAGGTGTTTTCCAACCCAAAATGATTCCACAGCATGGCAAGTGGGCACAATAAGGCCTCTTCCCTTTACAGGGTGAGTGGGGGCAGGGAAGGCAGCCTGGGCACTCAAAGCTGCGGGATCTGAACTGGAAACGGAGTCCCCCTGGGTTTCACTCACGCGTCCTCTTGTCACCACTGCTCGCAGGCTGTGCCTCTGCACAGGCAGCTGCTGGGTTTAAATCTCTCATTCTAAGCCCTGGCTCACTGTTGTTCAGCACTGGAAGTCAGGGAGGCAAAAATCTGACCCAGAAAGATGCTGAGATGTCCTGATTGCAGAGCCGTGGGGCTCCTGGGGAGGCCAGGCCTGGGTCTGCAGGGCTTGGAGGTGTGCCCAAACCCTGCCGCAGTCAGAAAGCAGGGCAGGGAGGGAGGCTCTGCAGGAAGCAAAGGTCTCCAATAATCAAGGAGTGGAGGTGGTTTGGCACATCTGTGGGAGCTGGTGGGGGCATGGGACGGAAAAGACAACTGCTGGGTGTCGGTTGTGTGGTTTCCCCTCCCAGCAGTCGTTCTGCCCAGCGATGCACACAGCAGGCTGAGGGCAGAGGCACACAGCAGCCATGGGAATCAGATGGAAATTAGCTGTGCAGTAGAGAGACCTCTGCATTATAGAACAGCATCATAACATCATTTTGGTTGGAAAAGAGCCTTCAGATCACCCAGCCCAATCGTTCTCTAACTCTTCCAAGGCTGCTGCTAAACAGTATCACAGTATCACCAAGGTTGAAAGAGACCTCAAAGATCATCGAGTCCAACCTGTCACCACAGACCTCATGACAGTGGCCCTCAGCACCACGTCCAGGGATGGGGATCCAACCACCTCGCTGGGCAGCCTGTGCCAGTCTTTCAGGGAAGAAGCTTCTTCCAATGTCCAACCTAAACCTCCCCTGGTGCAACTTGAGGCCATTTCCTCTCATCCTATCACTTGTTACTAGGACGAAGAGATTAACACCTACGTGGCTCCAGCCTCCTTTCAGGAGGTGCTTTAAGGAGTGCTTTAAATTTAAGTGGTTCTGGTTTCTCTGCTCAACAGGAGCCAGCATCGAGCACTTGCAGCCCAGAGAGCCAAGCAGAGCCTGGGCTGCAGTAAGAGAAGTGTGGCCAGCAGGGCCAGGGCAGGGATTCTCCCCCTCTGCTCCACTCTGCTGAGACCACACCTGGAGCTCTGGGTCCAGTTCTGGAGCCTCTGTGCCAGGAAGGATCTGGAGGTGCTGGAAGGTGTCCAGAGAAGGGCCACGAGGAGGAGCAGAGGGCTGGAGCTGCTCTGCTATGGAGACAGACTGAGGGAGTTGGGGTTGTGCAGTCTGGAGAAGAGAAGGCTCTGAGGAGACCTAGTTGTGGCCTTACAGCATCTGAAGGGGACTACAGGAAAGCTGGGGAGGGACTTTTGAGGGTGTCAGGGAGTGATAGGACTGGGGGTGGAGCAAAACTAGAAATGGGGAGATTCAGATTGGATGTTAGGAAGAAGTTGTTCCCCATGAGGGTGGTGAGAGCCTGGCACAGGCTGCCCAGGGAGGTGGTGGCAGCCTCCTGCCTGGAGGTGTTTGCAGCCAGGCTGGATGTGGCTGTGAGCAACCTGCTGCAGTGTGAGGTGTCCCTGCCCGTGGCTGGGGGTTTGGAACTGGCTGAGCCTTGAGGCCCCTTCCAGCCCTGACAATCCTGTGATTCTATGATTCTAGGTTCATTACCAACGACCTGGGCACTTCTTACCTGAATCCTTCCCATTGTCTTCAAAGTCTCAAGCAGTGCTTTAAGCTTAAGTGGTTCTAATTTCTCTGCTGTGGTTCCAGCTCTGGAAACACCCAGGGGGCCAGGCTTTGCCTTAAGCACAAGCATGCCCTGCCAGCAACGGTATCATTAGCCTCCTGTTCGGAGGCAAGGAAGCAATTCCAGGATTAGGGACCCAGCTGAGTTTCTCTTTCAAACAAAACCCCTCTATGAATAATATTCCTTTCTGCTCTTTCCAGTCTCTGGGGCTTTTTTTGTTTCCCCCAGTCCCCTGGGGCATATAGAAATATCCTCTTTCCCTCTGTGGGTCAAAGACATGGAGTGGGTTTGGGGAATTCCTTCCTAAACACCAGCCTGGATAAAAATAATTGTGTGATAAAAATAATAACTCAGTGCTCTAGCCCTGACACTCTGCATGTGGCATCTGCAGGATCCTCAAAGGTTTTCCAGGGAAATCATTTCCTAAAAGAAACTCAGCTCAACAGCTTGCCTCTGGATGAATCTTCCCCCTGTGATGTTTCCATTTGTCTTTTAAGGAAGCTTTAGGCCTGAAGCCAGAAGCTCTGTGATGTGGAGGTGCTGACCTGCTGAGGTGTGGGTGCTGAAGCGTTCAAGGCCTTGGTCACCTTGAGAAGTGCACAGCTGCTTCTTGAGCATGTGGCTCTGCCAAAACAGTGGACTGCTCATCAAGCTGCCCTGGTGCTGCTGAGGAGCTGACACTGCTCCTGGAGAGGGTGGCTTTGCCAAAGGGAGCCAAATGGTGAGGGGGCTGGAGAACAAGGAGCAGCTGAGGGCACGGGGGCTGTATAGCCTGGAGAAGAGGAGGCTGAGGGGAGACCTCATTGCTCTAAGGTCTTCCAACCAACCCATTCCATTCCATTCCATTCCATTCCATTCCATTCCATTCCATTCCATTCCATTCCATTTTCCATTCAATTAATTCTATTATATTCCATTCCATTAATTCTATTCTATTATATTCCATTCCATCAATTCAATTCAATTCAATTCAATTCAATTCAATTCAATTCAATTCAATTCAATTCTATTCTATTCTATTCTATTCTATTCTATTCTATTCTATTCTATTCTATTCTATTCTATTCCATTCCATTCCATTCCATTCCATTCCATTCCATTCCATTCCATTTTCCATTCCATTCCATTCCATTCCATTCCATTCCATTCCATTCCATTCCATTCCATTCCATTCCTCTCTGCAGCTTCCTGAGAAGAGGTTGCAGGGAGGTTGGGCTCTTCTCCCTAGTCTCAGGTAATGCAAGGAGGGGAACTGGCCTGAAATTGTGCCAGGGGATGTTCAGGTTGGAGATGAGGAAAAATGACTTTGCTGCAAGAGTGGTCAGGGATCGGCAGAGGCCGCCCAGGGAGGTGGTGGAGTCCCCAGCCCTGGAGGTGTTCAAGAAAGGTGTGGCCATGGTGCTTGGGGCCATGGTTTGGTGGCCATGGTGGCGTTGGGCTGCTGGCTGGACTGGATGATCTCAGAGGGCTTTTCCAACCCAAGCAATTCTGTGGAACGCCTCTATGAGAATACTCAGCAGGCTGCTCTCCTGTAAAGCCCTGCTGCTCCTGAGGAGCTGAGCTGGACACTGGCTGATCATCTCATGGAGGTGTGAGGGCTGAGCGAGGGGAATCTGTGAGGCCTGGGGGATGTGGCACGCAGGGTGCCTGTATGCAAGCAACCCAAAGCTCACGTGGTGCTCGCCTGGCTCTGCTGCCTAGGGCTGCTGCCACCCAGCTCAGCCATCCCGGCCCCGGGAGTGGCAGCCCTTGCAAAGGCAAAAACAGCTGGGGAGTAACCAGTTCAGCCTTTGGGCTTTCATCTACCTACCTGGGTGAGTCAACACCCTTCTTTTTCGGTGAAACAGGATGTGCAAGACCTCCCACTGCAATGGTAATTATGAGGCAGACTTCCATATAAATCCCAGCACCAGGAGTTGTGCCCGAGCTGATCTGTGCGCTGCGGTGAGCAGAGCTGACCCAGGGAGCTCCAGCTCTGTGCCAGGAGCTGCTTCTGCACCGTGTGCCTTTTGGAGCAGAGCAACCCACCCTAAAGGAGAAGCTGCAGTGAAATGGGGCTGGGGCTGCTTTGAAACACTTCAGTTGTGGGGGAGGTCATAGGATCATGGAATTATAGAATGCTTTGGGTAGGAAGGGACTTTCAAGATCATCCAGTTCCAGCCCCCGCCATGGGCAGGTTGCTCATGGCCTCATCCAGCCTGGCCTTCAACACCTCCAGGGAGGGGACAGCCACAGCCTCCCTGGGCAGCCTGTGCCAGTGTCTCACCACCCTCACAGGAAAAAATGTCTCACTCATCTCCAGTCTCAATCTCCTCTCTCCCAGCTCAAAGCCATTGTCCCTCGTCCTGTCACTCCCAGCCTTTGTCAAAAGTCCCTCCCCAGCTCTCCTGTAGCCCCCTTCAGGTACTGGAAGGCTGTTCTAAGGTCTCCCTGAGCCTTCTTTTCTCCAGGCTGAACAGCCCCAGCTCTCAACCTGTCCCCATAGGGGAGATTCTCGAGTGCTTTGATCATTTTGATGGCCTCTTCTGGACCCCCTCCAGCAGCTCCAGGTCCTTCTTGTGCTGAAGGCACTAGAACTGGACGCAGTGCTGCAGGTGAATTCTTAGGACATCCTGCTGGTCTCACTGCTTTTGATGCAGTCCTTGTAATGTCCTGCTTCCTAAGCACAAGGGAAATGGGAGACATCTACACTCCTGTCCCCTGACACCCCCAGCCCATCCTGGGATGTCTTATGGCAGCCATACCCTTGAAGAAGCGTGATGCTCCTTCCTGCCACTGCCTCTCCACTGCTCACTCTGCTTGCAGCCTCGTTCAGAAGGATCTGACACAAATTCCTTCCACCAAAATAGCTCCAATTGCCGAGGCACTCGCATTTGCATTTGGTCTGGGCGGAGAAACCAATCCCACAGCTTGGGTGATGGAGCACTTGACACTGAATGAGCTGTGACTGTGGCAAGAGGTTGTGCCCGTCCCTTGGAGGGTGAACGAACCATGCGTGATCCCCAAGAGGCCTTTTGTGAGCTAGGGAGTGAAACAAGGGAGAGATGGCAGGAAAATTGAAGGTCATCGCGATGTTGAAGGTCTCCATCTGGGGAGGATGGAGACACTCCCTGAGGTGTTACACCCAAAATCCATCCTTCAGCGTCCACAGGCGTCCAGGAGACTCTCAGCCTTGTTGTAAATGGCTGGTTTTTTGCCCATGCCGCAGCCTTCTGCCTTCCCACCTGATCCAGAAAAGGTGCTGGCTCTGAAAAGCCTCAGGATGGTGTTTAAGGAAGGGGAAAACCACAGACATGAGCCGGAGCTGGGCCAGCCCGGGGCAGAGGAGGCTCCGCGGGGGCCACCTCGCTGGAGGGCTCTGGGCTGCGGAACCGCTCTGCCCTGACCTGAGGCGTGGGGGGTCACGTCAGGCTCACAGTGAGGGCACGGGGGTGATTTTTAATATCAGGGTAATTATCTAATGAGCCCCGAGAGCGGGTACCGAGGGCTGGGGCGGAGTTCCCAGCACCGCAAGTGTGGGTATGGGGTCCGGGTGCTCGTCGGCTGCCCGCCACCCCGCCCAGGACCCGCAAACTGCCACCTCAGAGGGCACGGCTAAGAGGAGCGGGAGGCGAGCCCGAGACCCAGCACCGGCGGGAGCGCAGTGCCCGCTCCCGGCGCTCGGGAACCGGCTTCCCCGTTATCTCTCACGCCGCTGAAGCCGGCTCGGCTTAATCGACCCGAAGCACAGGGACGTCGGCGGGAAGGGGAGGTAGAGTGTGGGTGGGTGAGGGGAAGGCGCGCTCCCGCCCCGCGCTGCAGCACCGCGCGCACCGCTCGCTGCAGCGCCGTGGCCGCGCCGCGCCCCCGCCGGGCGTGCTGCAGCGTGGGGCGGAGCCTGCAGTAACAGGCGCGGAGATCCCCCAATGACAGGGGTGAAGTGGGCCGACGGGCGGGCGGAGTTGGCCAATGAGTGCCGAGAGGGCGGGGCGAGGTGGGAAGGCGGGGTTTGGAGGGTAGCGTGTGGAGGTTGCTATGGCCGTGGCTGGAGAGCGGCCGCGCCGCCGACCAATGGGCGTGCGCGCGGCTGCGGAGAGACGTGGCCGCCGACCAATGGGAATGCGGCGGCCGGAGGCGGCGGGGGCGGTGGCCGCGGCGGCGGCGGCGGGGGCGGAGGGCTCGGTGTGGCGCTAAAGGCGCGCGGCGGGCGGGGGCGGAGCGGCGCGGTGCTGAGGAGCTCCGGGCACGGTGGTGGCCGGGCGCTAACACAGGTGAGAAGCGGCGGGGCCCGAGCCCGGCCCCCAGCTCCCGGAGCAGGCGGGATGGGGGTTCGGGGGGACGGGACACGCCGGGTCCGCGCAGCCGGGCCCGCCCGCCATGGGGGTGGGGCGGGGGCGGTGGCAGCGGCGGGCCCGGCACACAAAGACCCCCTTGTGTGGGCCGCGCCGGCCCGCCCGCCCGCGCCGCCGCATCCTCCCCGCACCCTTCCCGCATCCCCCCTCCGCTCCGCCGCATCGCCGTCGCTCCCGGTTCCGTCGGTGAGGGGAAGGTGGCCATTTTCTCCCTTTCCCGCAGCCTCCTCGGCGCGGGGGGAGGGCGGCGGCGGCTGGGCGGGGGGCGGCGGGGCTGGGGCCGGGGTGCGGCGGGGAGGGGGCCGCTCCCGGGGCCCGGCGGACCGAGCGGTCCCGGCTGCCTCCTTTGTCCTTCGGGGAGGCGGCAGGGCCTGCGGCCCTGCGAGGGGGCTCCGCGGCACCTCCCGGGCATCAGCGCTCGGCTGCCGCGGGCGGTGCGGCTCCTGCGGCTGCCCCTGTCCTTGGGAACGCCCGGGCTGCAGCGGGGGATGCCGCTGCCCGGCCCCGCCGGTGCTTGCCCCCGCCCCGCTTTTGTGCGGAGCAGCGCGGCGTGTCTAGGGGCTCTCGGCACTGCTCGGCTGTCGGGAGCGCTGGATTCCTGCATGAGAAATGCGCTCATTTGGGTATTTCATTTGAATGCCATTGTGAAGAGAGGAGCCCGGGGTTGAGTGAGCTGCGGCTTGCTTGGCTTCTGCCGAGGGTCTTTTGTCATGGAATTAAAAGCCCAAGTGGAAAGAGTGACCCTGAAACCCTCCCTGATTTTCCCCGCTGCCGGCTGCGTTCTGCGGACGCTCCGTCCTTTCATTCCAGCCTTAAATTCCACTGGGGGACGAGAATGGTGAATTTTCTCGTAGGAGCTTGACCTCTGCGTTTCAGTTCTTCTCGGTGTGGGGAGATCGAGGTTCCCACACCCGCGGGTGGCTGTCTGGCTGTCTGTCAGACGTGGCTAGGGAGCTTCCCGAGCCTTCACCCCGCACACGAGGGCAGCAATGGTGTTTCAGGTCTTTGTTGGGACTTCAGCCCTAGCACGGTGGAGGCAGAAAGCTTTCCGAATTGGCGTTGGAGTCTTGGAGAGTGCGTTTGTAGGCTCCTTGAGCCAAACGAAGCATTCCTTGACTAAGATCTTTGTTTTCCTGGTGGAGGAGCCCAGCTATCACTTAAAGTGTCCTCTCAACGATCCCTCTTTCTTCACTGATTTTTTTCTCTCCGAGGCTCTTCTGAAATACTTTAAAGGTTGAGTCATCGCCTCCTGATTTGAATGAAGCTGTCTGCAGTGAACGGTCTGCTCCTCAAACCTCTGTAGGGTTCACTGGCTTCGTGCTTGCTTTGCATTCAAGTTGGACAATGGAACAAATGTCCGTGTGTGGACGGAGGCACAACTGCTGGCCTTAATGACACGTTGTGCAGGGGCTGGGTGTGTTGCAGCACTTCCATCACCGTGCTCACCACGGTGTGGAAGGTGTCAAAGGCAGCTTGTGAAAGCTTTGGAAGCTACCCTTTGGGTTACCTGCCCGAGAAGGCTGCCATTAGCTAATGGAACATCCTTCAGCAGAAAAGAGCTGGGGTGTGAAAACCCCAAGGTATTTAATGACCTGAGTGCTCGGTGTCAGGCTTGACCTTGTTGCTCCTCAGGCAGTTAGAGATGAAACTGCCTGCTCCAGGCAGCCTGGATGTGACAGCAGTGGTGAATAGTTGTGGTGGCCTCCCTTGGAGGCACTGAGGTAAAAGGAGCCTGCAGAAGCTCTCGTCAGCAGTTTTTCTTTCCCCTTCCAATTACCCGTGAAGGTGTTGGAAAATTCTAACATCAGTCCCTGCTGTGCCTTGAGCCTCAAGGTACAGGTGAGATCTGGAGGCATTCTTTTCGCGTGTGGTAATGTCAGCAGCCACGCAGAAGCAGGCTGTGGAGATGTGGCTCTTGGGTTTGCCAGGAAGAAGAGGAGCAACCCTTGGCTTAATGGCTTTCAGCAGCCCCAGGTGTCTCAGGTTTTTGTCTTTAGTTGAGAAATCTACATTTCAAAACATTTGACAGTGAGGGTGGTGAGACACTGGAACAGGCTGCCCAGGAAGGTTGTAGATGCCCCTTCCCTGGAGGTATTCAAGGCCCTGTCTAATCTGGCCTTGAGCAGCCTGGTGTAGAGGAAGGTGTCCCTGCCCATGGCAGGAGAGTTGGAACTGCATGATCTTTAAGGTCTCTTCCAACCCAAACCATTCTAGGTTATGATTCTTGCTGCCTCCTGGTTACTGTAGTGAACTATCCGCTGAACACTGCACCTATGTTTATATCTATAGGTTGCTTTCACTGTGTGGTTTAAGTTGAGTTTATTGGCAAGCTTTTGTTAGGTTTGCTCTTCCTTAAATAAGGTCAGAAGATGGATCCTTACCTCTCCTGCTTGTGGCTGCCACTTCTGTTGCAAGGTCTGTCCCTAGCTGGGGCACAGTTAGAACCAGTTCATGCCAAGGCTCCTGTGCTGGGTGTGGGATTATTCTGGACAGGTGACTTCAAGTCCTCTATGGCACCTGGTTTGTTGGGAGGGCTGCTGTGTGAAGAGAGGCTCTGGGTTGTATAGCAGCTTCTTTAGGCTATGGAAGAAATTGCTGATGCTTCTGCAGCTCCCTGGAAGGTTGGAGTGAGGCAGGGGTTGGTCTCTCCTCCCTAGTAACAAGTGACAGGAAATGGCCTCAAGTTGCCCCAGGGGAGGTTTAGGTTGGAGATTAGAAGAAACTTCACTTCCCTGAAAGGGTTCTCAAAGACTGCAACAGGCTGCCCGGGGAGGTGGTTGAATCCCCAGCCCTGGAGGTGTTGAAGAAGGGCAGAGATGTGGCGCTGAGGGCCGCGGTTTAGCAGCAGCCTTGGTAGAGCTAGAGAAGGGTTGGACTGGGTGATCCTAAAGGTCTTTTCCAACCCAAATGATTCCTCATCAAGAGCAGAGCTGCTGGTGGTGGATCCCTGGAATGATGTGCCACAGCTCCACTCGTTTCAATGTTAAGCACGCGGTATCTGACACGCTCTTTTCTCCCTCTCCCATTTTCAGGGTAACTGATAGTGGACACCTTCACTTCTGCAATGGCACAGAGATCTGGACAGGAGGATCCAGAGAGATACCTGTTTGTGGACAGGGCTGTCATCTACAACCCTGCCACCCAGGCTGACTGGACTGCCAAGAAGCTGGTGTGGATTCCTTCGGAGCGCCATGGGTTTGAGGCAGCCAGCATCAAGGAGGAAAAAGGGGATGAAGTGTTGGTGGAACTGGCAGAGAATGGGAAGAAAGCACTAGTCAATAAAGATGATATTCAAAAGATGAATCCTCCCAAGTTCTCCAAAGTGGAAGACATGGCAGAGTTAACCTGTTTGAATGAAGCCTCTGTGCTGCATAACTTAAAGGATCGGTATTACTCTGGGCTCATCTATGTAAGTACTAATTAGCAGATTCAGCAGGGGGGCTCATTCAGCTGAACTTCTCTGATTCCCATTCCTTTACTGACTGCAATGCAGGAAGCAGGTCTGGGCTCTGATTTCCCTAGCCTGAATACTTTGTGTCCCTGGCCTGTAGATCAGGCTGGGGTCTGTCTTTCCCATGCTCTGGGGAGGTGGAGAGGTCTGTTGTCACAAAACAAACAATCCAGAATCCTGCTCTGGAAATAATTCTGCAAGCACCTTTCAAAAATAGCCTCTGAAATGGCAGCTCTGCCTGCTTAGCTCATGCTGCTCCTTACAGCACTTGCCTCAGACATGCTTGACTGATACAGAGAATGGTATCAAATGGCTTGGTGGAGCTGAGGAGAGGTTCCAAACCCCAGCTTTGCTGAGTTACTGCTCTTTAATTGCTGCTGTGAATAAGCGGAGATCTTGTTTTGACTTGCTGTGTGCTGCAGATGATAACGAGAGGCTGTGCTGTGAGGAGCTGAGGTTGGAGAGAGCCAGGAATGCAAAATGTCTCTTTGGGATCTAATATCACCGTAGTGGGCCAGGAAAGAATGTGTTCAAGTGCTTAAAATAAACCAATAAGATAAAGCTTTCTTTTTTTCCTGCTGGTTTTGAAGCACTAATTGGAACATCTGCCTCATCCTCATCTTGCTGTGGAGTTGGGCATCGCAAGGCCTTGATGCTGTGTGACCCCTTCCTTCCCTCAGCCATGCTCAATGGCTGGCTGTGCCCTGCAGTGGAGAGGAGCTCCTTGTCTCTTGGCAGGCTTCTCACATAGTGACTTGTTGAGTCAGAGCATCATTCAGAGCTGCAAGGAGACTTTCTTTCTTAACAGAAACTGGAACATCTGCTTAAAAGCTTGGCTCATTTTAATAAACACTTGCTCTGAAAGCTTAAATCCCTTGCACTGAGTTCTGCTGGTTACTTGGCTCGCTCTCCCTCATTGAGCTGCTCACTGGGCACCTTTTTAGCTTAACCCTTTGGGCTTCCTAAAACTTCTGTGCAAGATCAACATGTTTTGTGTATTTGTGAGTCCTTCCCCATTTCCTCTAGGCTTTTGGGGGTTGTCCTTCCAAGGCCTTCCACCAAGACCTTTACAGCAGAGCTCTGCTGTAAAAATACCTCTGGAATGCTTCCTGCAAGCTTACAAATAAATTAATTGGCTCATTAGGAAGGAGTGGATTGGAAATGAAAAGTAAACAAGTTGATAGGTCAGGAGCGTTCAGGGCATGTGGCAATCAATGCTGGTTATGGAAGTCATTACAACTATTATAAGCCCAGTGCATGGTGAAGGCTGAAAGCTGAAGGCCTTAAATGTCAGAGCAAGCTTCAGCCCAAGGGCTGAGTGTAGCAAGCACAGGCACAGATGCTCGTGGGGATGGTGTGGGGAGCCTGTCACTGCTGTGCACGCAGCTGGTGCAGCGCTGGGCTCCTTGGCTGAGTGACAAGTTGCACTCTGCTCCTGCAGCTGGCTGCTTGTCTGCATGGGCTGTAAGGGATGTCCTGGGGGTGACTTCACCTTTTTTCCCCTTCCTTGATGCTTCCCAAAAAGGTGCTTTCTGCTTTCATTCTTTAGCTGTTGAGGCAGACTCCACAGCTTGGTCCCTTGGCAGTGAGCTGCTGCTGTCACAGGAGGATTTACTGCCTCAGTGTGGTACACTGACCTCCCCTGCCCCCGCCCCGGGCTGGAAGAAGTTGGTTGGGATCAAGAAGCTGATGGATTTGTTTGCCTTAACTGGAGGGCTGTTGCAGGAGCATTGCTGGAGGATGCTACTGTTACCAAGAGGAATGTTTCTATGCAGCTGGAATAACAACTTCTTGTTTGAAGTTAGGAGCCAGCTTGTTGTTTTTCAGGGAGGGGAAGAGCAGTTGCTACTATGAGACTAGAGACCTAATGCCGGTGAGGATCAGTAGGGTGTGGAGAGAAACCTCACCAGGAATTTGAGCTGGAAGGCTTTGTGTTGGTGTAGTCCTGGGTGGGATCTTTGTCAGGGGTCCCTAAAGCTCTTGGATGTGGCCCTGTTGCTGCTTCCTGTACAGCCCTGAGCAGGTGGTGTTTGCTTGGTGCCAGGGAAGAACCAGAGTGAAATGAGCTGCTGATGTGAACAGTGATGGTTTGGCCATGAGAAGAGGCAGATAAAGGTATTAAACTTAGGTGTAAAGGTGTTAAAGGCTAAAGGCAACCAAACTTGATTTCCAGATGGTGCTTCCATAATAACCACACTGAAATCTGTTGCTATTGGTCTCCAGTAAAGGAGGAGTTGGTGAATCTGGTTTGGTTTCCCTTCATTCCCCATGGGCTCTGTCCAGTGTTGCCTTACTAGGAAGTGGAAGAGGAAGGACTCATCCAAAGCAGAAACATTTCCTTTCAGTCCCTAGAAAGGAAACAAACGAGCTGAGGGATGGGGCTGGTGGGTCCAGTCATGGGGCTATAATCTGCCTCTCCCAGATGACACTGCTGGGGGAACAGGGAGTGCTGACTAAAGCTGGCTAGTGCCAGTTGGCATATCCTGGGCAGGAGTTTCTTGTAACATCTATGTAGGGCTGGTGAGGAGTTGCTGGAACTTGCAGCATTTGTAAGGGCTGCCAAGTGGCATGGGCTTGAGCTCTGAGCTGTGTGATGACTGTAGGGGATGAACACAGAGAGAGAATGTGGAAGACCAGTGGCTTGTGAAAGCCTGATGCCTGTGCTTGGTCCTGTCTTTCTGCTCTGCTCATGACAGAGGATGGAAGGTGGCAAGTCTTGTGCTAGGGCTGCTGAGGAGAGTGGCAGGGGTGCAAACCATAGTGACCCCAGGCTTGCTTTGGAGATGAAACCACTTCCTGCCCAGCTGCTGCCATCCCCTATTGCTTTTCTTGCCATGAGGTTTGTTCTGAGGGGAGTTGGGGAACACGTTCAAAGCCATTCCCAGAGAAGCTGTGCTGTCTGTCTGCAAACTCTTTGCAAGAGTTCACTCCTGAGGATGAGTGCAAGCTCTTTGTGCCCTCTTGCACTTGGTCTTTTCTCCTCAACCCCTCACTGCTAAGCCTGAGCCTCCAGAGTCCTCAGAATGGGCTCTGCTCATATTTGAGGCTTGTTTTTCACCGGGTGTGAGTGGTGCACCTTCACAGAGCCATCCACAGTAGCTTTGGGGTTTTTCTCCCCTCATCATGTCTACTTCTGGTAGTTCTCACCCTTCTTTGTGTTTCATCACTGACTTTGTCCAAGTTTTGTGCTGTTCTAGGGGTATCAGCATCTCTCATGGCAGGGATGTAGTGTTTCAGTCACTGATACCCTGAGCTGCTCTGGTGTCTTGCTGCAGTGGCTGCTTCTCATGGGTTTTGGCTACCTCAGATGCTCATCAGGTGTTGATTCCTCTGCTTCCTCTGGCACATGAGGCTCTGGGTGTTCTGCCTGCTCTGCTTCCTCTGGCACATGAGGCTCTGGGTGTTCTGCCTGCTCTGCTTCCTCTGGCACATGAAGCTCTGGCAACCTGGGCCAGGGTCTCACCACCCTCAGTGTGAAACATTCCTCCCTTCTTTCCGGTCTGAATCTTCCTCACTGAGTTTCAAACCATCCCTTCTTGTCCTGTTGCAACAGGCACTGCTCAAAAGTCACTCCCCAGCTTTCTTAGAGGCCCCTTCAAGTCCTGAAGGGCCACCAGAAGGTCTCCCTGGAGCCTTCTCTTCTCCAGCCTTGTAAAGCTACTCAGTTCTCAGGACCACTGCTACTGTATTGCTTTGTGGCAGGCTGTGATAGGCCAGATCACTGCTCCAGTAGTTCTCTTGTCATCCTCTGTGAGCTTTAGAGACCCTTGTGAGCCATGGTCAGATATGGTATCTGAATGTAGGAGATCATTGTCTTGAGTTTTCAACCTGCTCTGCTAGAGCTGTGGAGGGCCAGGAGCAGTTTTGTTCACGCCTCAGAAGTTTCTAGTGTCAGTTTGCTGCTGTGGGGAGTGTGTGAAGCCCTGCTGGAAGAAGTGACTTTGGTTACCTGAGCTGGGAAGAGGAGAAGCCTGAACTGACTCTGGTTTTGGTGGGAGGGCACGGGAGTGGCAGGGGAGATGAAAACTCCCTGAAAGAAGGCTGCAGTGAGGTGGGGGTTGGGCTCTTCTCCCTAGTATCAGGTGATAGGAGAGGAATGGCATTGACAGATCCAACTTGTGTCTGCCTTTCACTGCAAGAAAGACTTGGAGGGCTGGAGCAGGGCCAGAGAAGGGCAAGAAAGCTGGGAAGGGTCTGGAGAACAGGGCTGGGGAGGAGCAGCTGAGAGAGCTGGGGGTGCTTAGTCTGGAGCAGAGGAGGCTGAGGGGAGACCTCACTGCTCTCTGCAGCTCCCTGAGAGGAGGCTGCAGTGAGGTGGGGGTTGGGCTCATCTCCCTGCTCTCAGGTGATAGAAGGAGGGGAAATGGCCTGAAATTGTGCCAGGGGAGGCTTAGGTTGGAGAGGAGGAAAAATGCTTTTGGTGCAAGAGTGGTCAGGGATTGGCAGAGGCTGCCCTGGGAGGTGGTGGAGTCCCCAGCCCTGGAGGGGTTGAAGAAACTTGGGGCCACGGTTTAGTGGCCCTGGTGGTGTTGGGTTGATGGTTTGACTGCATGATCTTAGAGGGCTTTTCCACCTGGAACAATGCTGTGATTTGGAAATCAGATGCTGCATTGACAGCATGGAGGGAAGAAATACTTGGGTGCATTGGAGAGCCACAGATGAGGTCTGAAATCATTTGCTGTTGGTCTCAGGTAGTTTAAGATGGAGATGGTGAATGTGGTTTGGTTTCCTGGAGTTCCTGGTGCAGGATGAGGCATTTTCTCCATCCTGAGCTCTCTCTACTGCAGCTTCAGCAGTGTATGGGCTTCAGAAAGCTGCTCTGTGGGCATGTGCAAGCTCCTGTTTAAAATCATGCTTTGCTACCTGTTGTGGCTCAGGGCTGAGCTGAAGGAAAGAGCTGTCAGGTATTTAAGTTGGGGTTTTTTTGCCACTTTGCTTTCCCTGTGGTTGGAAGTGAGAGTGGCTGGGTGGTGTGAGAGCTTTTCCCTTGCACTTCAGAGCAGGATGATTCCCTTGGAGCTCTGGCTGTGTTTTTGATGTGCTGTACCACTTCTGGAAGTGCAAAACCAAAGCGGGCAGGAGTGCTCCTGATGACTAATCACAGCATGGTTTGGGTTGGAAGGGACCTTAAAGATCATCTAGTTCCAACCCCCCTGCAGTAAGCAGGGACATGCACCAGTAGAGCAGGCTGCTCAAGGCCCCATCCAACCTGGCCTTGGACACTTCCAGGCTTGCAGCCACCACAACCTCTCTCTAGTGCTCATTTCTTCCTAATGCTTGATCTAAATCCAGCTGCTTCTAGTTTGAAGCCATTAGCCCTTGTCCTGTCACCACAGGGCTTTGTAGAAAGTCCCTCCCCAGCTCTCCTGTAGCCCTCTTCAAATGCTGGAATGCTGCTCTAGGGTCTCCCTGGAGCCTTCTCCAGGCTGAACATCTCCAGCTCTGTCTGCCCTCCCAGAGCTGTTCCAGCCCTCCTGCTCCCCTCATGCTTTCTGGGGAGAATTTCCTTGTATTTTGACTCTAAGTCTGCTGGAAGCATTTCAGTTGCTCCAAGGGCAGCCAGTTGCACAGATCAGGAGTGTAAACACCTGACTTTGGCCACAGCAACCCCAGGCAGAGCTACAGGCTGGGGTCAGAGTGGCTGGAGAGTGGCCAGAGAGGGACCTGGGGGTGCTGATTGACAACTGCCTGAACATGAGCCAGCAGTGTGCCCAGGTGGCCAAGAAGGCCAATGGCATCCTGGCCTGCGTTAGGAATAGTGTGGCCAGCAGGAGCAGGGAGGTCATTGTGCCCCTGTACTCTGGTTAGGCCACACCTTGAGTCCTGTGTCCAGCTCTTGGTCCCTCAGTTTAAGAAGGAGATCGAGACACTTGAAGGTGTCCAGAGAAGGGCAACAAGGCTGGGGAGAGGTCTGGAGCACAGCCCTGTGAGGAGAGGCTGAGGGAGCTGGGGTTGCTTAGCCTGGAGAAGAGGAGGCTCAGGGGCGACCTCATTGCTCTCTACAACTACCTGAAGGGTGGTTGTAGCCAGGAAGGGGTTGGCCTCTTCTCTCTAGCAACCAGCACCAGAACAAGAGGACACAGTCTCAAGCTGCACCAGGGGAAGTTTACGCTGGAGGGGAGGAGAAAGTTCTTCACCGAGAGAGTGATTCGCCATTGGGATGTGCTGCCCGGGGAGGTGGTGGAGTCACTGTCCCTGGAGGTGTTCAAGAGGGGACTGGATGTGGCACTTGGTGCCATGGTCTAGTCATGAGGTTTGTGGTTACAGGTTGGACTCGATGATCTTCAAGGTCTCTTCCAACCTTGGTGATACTGTGACTTCTGCTGAACTGGTTCTTGACCAGACAGACACTGGTTGGAACTGGAATGCACAAGCTAGTGACTGCTAATAGTTCTGAGGGCTAGGTGATGCTTTTTCCAGCTGCTTCAGGCTTTGCTCTTCTGTCAGACCCTCATTTGATGGCAAGCAAGCTTCTGCCATTTCCCTTCCAAAGCCTTTTTCATATGTTCCTATGTTCTGCAAACTCTACTAGTGAGTATAAACCCATAACCTTCTGCTCCTCTTGTTGACAGAAGTGTTTGTTAAACCTAATTGGGCTTCTAAGTGCACAGCAAGCACTGCTCTGCCTCTGCCAGAGGTTTCCACACCTCCCTGGTTTGCCACCAAAGTTCTACCAGAGCTGCTAATGGCTCTGGTCTAATGGTCTGAATGGGAGGTGCAGGCTACTACCAGAAAAGTTCCTGGATCAATGGCATCTTCTTTGCTCAGTGGGGCTGGAAATCTCCCACTTAGGAAAGATAAACTGAAAGAAGAGATCTCCTGGCCAAAAGTCTGTCTTGTGTGGTCAGAAGCTCCCATTCCTGTACCCAGTGCCTAAGGATGGGATGAAGGCATTGTTCTCTCAAGCACAGTGAAAAGTGAGGTGTTAGCAATCCAATGGGCTTGGCAGAATCAGTCACTGAATTGTTCAGGCTGGAAAAGACCTTTAAGATTGAGTCCAGCCCCTGGCCTAAGAATGCCATGTCCGCTGCTGCACCATGGCCCTCAGCTTTGAAACCCCTCCAGGAGTGGGGACTCCACCTGGGCAGCCTGGGCCAGGGCTTGACAACCCTTTGGGGGAAGAAATTGTTCCTCATGTCCAACCTAAACCTCTCCCAGTGCAACTTGAGGCTGTTTCTTCTTGACAGGAGAGCCCACCCCCCACCTGTCTACAACCTCCTTTCAGAGAGCAGTGAGGTCTCCCCTCAGCCTCCTCTTCCTCAGGCTCAACCCCTGCCAGCTCCCTCAGCTGCTCCTCCCCAGCCCTGTTCTCCAGACCCTTCCCCTGCTTCCCTGCCCTTCTCTGGGCACACTCCAGCCCCTCAATGTCCTTCCTAGAGTGAGGGGCCCAAACCTGAACCCAGGACTGGGGATGTGGCCTCACCAGTGCTGAGTAGAAGGGGCAAATGTCCTCTACAATAACATCTTGTGTTAAACTATGAAATATGGAAAAACATTAACATCTATTTAAAAAATGTTGCTGTTCCCACATCTCTTCTGGCCTCAGCTCTCCTGGAGGATGTCCCCTGCCCACACTTGGCTGTATGCAGCTTGCTGACACCCCATAAATCATTGCAGTTACCATTAACTGCTTCCTGACCTCATTCAGTCAGAAGCATTCACATGAGCAGTGTCTCAAATGCCTGACTTCCATTAACCCACCTCAGTATCCAGAGAGCCTCTTGCCTTGGTGTGACTGTATGTGGGGTGTTCCTCTGGTGGTGAGCCCATGGCCTGTGCTTGGGTGCTCAGCTGGAGAGCTTGAGGGCCAGATGAGGCTACAAAGATGATCAGAGGGCTGGAGAACCTCTCCTGTAAAGACAGGCTGTGAGAGTTAGGGCTGCTCAGCCTGAGATGAGAAGGCTCCAGGGAGACCTTAGAGCAACGTTTTGGCATCTGAAGGGGACCTCCAGGCAGGGTGGGGAGGGACTGTTCAGAAGGGCTCTGGTGATAGGATGAGGAGCAGTGGTTTGAAACTGGAGTAGGAGGGATTTAGGTTGGACATCAGGAGGAAGTTCTGCACCATGAGGGTGGTGAGACCCTGGAACAGGCTGCCCAGGGATGTGGTTAGGCCTCATCCCTGGAGACATTCAGGATCAGACTTGGTGTGGCCCTGGGCAACCTGATCTAGTTGGAGGTGTCCCTGCTGCCTGCAGGGGGTTGGACAAGATGCCCTTGGAGGGTCCCTTCCAACCCAATGCAATCTGTGAAGCTGTGAAATAGGTTTTCCTGGATGAGCTCTTGCTGAGAGCTGGCCTGTGGTGCCTGTGGTACCTATGTACTGTGTTTCTTGCTGGGTTTATCAATGCCAGCTTGCAGAGACAGCAAAGGCACAGAGGGAGCATCCTCTGCACCTCAGGCTCTGCACCGAGTGTCCCACCTGGAGCTCATCCTTCATCTGCTGCCCAGACAAGCAGCCAGCACCAGCTCTGGGGTCCACCATCAGTGACCACCTGGGATGACTGATGAGAGCACAGATGATGCCCTTTGAGGCCCCTTCCCACCCAATGCAGTCTGTGAGCTGTGTGCAGGCCACAGGTGAAGTCAGGTTAGAGATGAATGATGCCTTGAGGAAGGGCAAGATGGTGAAGCACTCCTGAGGAAAGGGTTTTACATTCAACTTCAAAGTCCTTCAGACTCTCATGAACTATGCATTGTCTTCCCACTCACTCCTCCACTTGGGCTTTTAGCAGAGACTTTATGAAAAGGGTTGGAAGCTGTTTCTGGGAGGCTGAGAGCTGCTGGAACCTTGCTGCTAATTGTTGCTTCCCAGCTCTGTGCCTGCTGGCTTTCCTTCCCCCAGTGCAGGGCAGGCATGCAGTTACTGCTGTGCAATTAGACAGGCTGCAGCAGGCAGCTTTGGTGATTGCAAGTCTTACCTCTGGAGCTGCTCTGCAGCTCTCTGCTTGCATTCTTTTGTTTTCTGATGGACTTGCCATTTTCTTGGGGCAGGAGAGGAAAGGAATGAGAAATATGCTGCAGGCCCCAGTTCGGAGGCTGCTGTGGGTGGAAGCCCTCACAAAACTGCACTTGGAGGAGCTGGCTCTAAGCTGTTGCTTCTCTTAAGCTGCTGCCTCCTGTGAGGCCAGAGCACAGCCTAGAACAATCTCTATTATATAAGCTTCTGTGTTCTGATTGCTTTAGTTTTGCTGCTGGTCCAGCTGGGAATCTTTCACAGCATGAATGTCAAAGGCTGGGATTGAAAGACCCTCTAAGAAACAGAGCTTGGTGTTTAATTTCCTCTCCAACACGACCCAGCCCCTGCATCTCTTCTCTCCTCCACAGCAGAAGACATGCTGGGGTTCAAAGTGTAAGGGCTGCCTGGACACAAGGACTTGTTCTAAATGAACCCTGGGGGTTTTGGAGGGCTCAGAGACAACAACCCCAGGCAGAGCTACAGGCTGGGGTCAGAGTGGCTGGAGAGCCACCAAACAGAGAGGGACCTGGGGATGCTGATTGACAGCTGCCTAACATGAGCCAGCAGTGTGCCCAGGTGGCCAAGAAGGCCAAGGGCATCCTGGCCTGCAGCAGGAAGAGTGTGGCCAGCAGGAGCAGGGAGGTCATTGGGCCCTGTGCTCAGCACTGGTTAGGCCACACCTTGAGTCCTGTGTCCAGTTCTGGGCCCCTCAGTTTAAGAAGGACACTGAGAGACTTGAAGGTGTCCAGAGAAGGGCAACAAGGCTGGGGAGAGGCCTTGAGCACAGCCCTGTGAGGAGAGGCTGAGGGAGCTGGGGTTGCTTAGCCTGGAGAAGAGGAGGCTCAGGGGCGACCTCATTGCTCTCTATGACTCCCTGAAGGGAGGTTGTAGCCAGGAGGGAGTTGATCTCTTCTTCCAGGCAGCCAGCACCAGAACAAGAGGACACAGTCTCAAGCTGCACCAGGGGAGGTTTAGGCTGGAGGTGAGGAGAAAGTTCTTCCCAGAAAGAGGAATTGGCCCTTGGGATGTGCTGCCCAGGGAGGTGGTGGAGTCCCCATCCCTGGAGGTGTTCAAGAGGGGATTGGATGTGGCACTTGGTGCCATGGTTTAGTCATGAGGTCTGTGGTGACAGGTTGGACTGGATGATCTTTGAGGTCTGTTCCAGCCTTGGTGATCCTGTGTGAGATGTGATCAGGTCACGAGCGTTCCATGTGGGGCTTGGCTTTGTTGGAGGTGCCAGAGGGACCAGTGCCCTCAAGCAGTTGGTTATAGCTGTCCTGCAGCTACTGGGGAGCCTTGTGAAAGGATATTAATACTGTGCTGGCCCTGGGGCAGCCTCAGCTCATGTTTTATGTCCCAGCAGTTGGTGTGGCTGGAGCAGTCATGCTGTCTGTGACACCAAGTCTGTCTCAGCTGGCTGAGCAGGAGCAGGCCCTGGGCTGCTGATCTCTTAAACACATACCTGAAGCTGTAAACATAAAAATCCAGTGCTGGTGAATGTCCTCTCTGCAGTGCTAGCTGTGGAGGACTCCCACAGACAAGTAGTCTAAAGCTTGCAATGTAATAGTTTGTGTGTGGTGTGCTCCTTCCCTTTCTCCTCATGCTCAGAGTTTGCTCTGCAGTTGCCTGGAGGAACAGCCAGTGGCTCCTGTCCCCAGCTCCTCTTGGAGCTGAGGTTCCCACTAGCCCACAGCAGGTTCATTGCCCTTGTTGGCACCCCTGACTCGAGACTCTTGGGTGCCAACAAGCGGCTTGGGCCTGGAGAGTGATACCTGGGCTAAACTCTGAGTTCATTGTGGCCTGTGTCAAGAATGGTAGGGCAGTGAGCATGCCCCTGCACTGGGTGAGGCCACACCTCTACTCCTGGCTTCACTTTTGGGGCACTCACTCCAAGGACATGGAGGGGCTGGAGTGTGTCCAGAGAACAGCCATAAAGCTGGGAAGGGTCTGGAGGAGCTAGTGGAGCAGCTGAGGGAACTGGGGTGGTTTAGTCTGGCAAAAAGGAGGCTGAGGGGAGACCTCATTCTCATTGCTCCATAACTCCCTGAAAGGAGGTTGCAGGGAGGTGGGGGTTGGGCTCTTCTCCCTAGTCTCAGGTGATGGAAGGAGAGGAAATGGCCTGAAATTGTGCCAGGGGAGGGTTAGGCTGGAGAGGGTTAGGAGAGGAGGAAAAATGTCTTTGCTGCAAGAGTGGTCAGGGATTGGCAGAGGCTGCCCAGGGAGGTGGGGGAGTCCCCAGCCCTGGAGGTGCTCAAGAAGGGTGTAGCCATGGCCATGGTGGGGTTGGGTGGATGGTTGGACTCAGAGGCTTTTCCAACTCTTAACAATTCTGTGATCCAGCCTTGCCTGTCCTGGCTGGGGAGCTTGAGCTCAGGGTGGTGGTGCAGGGGCTACTGTGCTGGGCAGCTGTGTGGTCCCTTTGCCCCTTCCCTGAGGGGAGCTGGGTGGTAGCTGGGGATTAGCTGCTAGGCAAAGCAGAGGTGTGTTCCACCCCAGGCCACAGCCCCTCTGAGCCTGAGGAGCTGCCTGCCCTGCTTGGAGCTGTGAATTGAAGGCACCTGCCTCATTCTAGGGGAGAAGGGCAGGACAGGAGACAACAGTGCCCAGCTCAGAGGACCTAACTCTTGGAGTTACAACCATTTAGGTTGGCAAAGACCTTTAAAGCCACAGAGTGCAGCCACAGGAGGTCTGCAACCTCAGGAGGGGAAACAAAGTACTGCAATGATTACAGAATCCCAGACGGTGGAAGGGACCTCTGCAGATCATCTGGTCCAACCCTCTATGAGTGTATGGGATGCTGCTTAAAACAGGCTTTGGTTTGGGGGCTAGAAAGTGCTGGTTTGTAGTTCAGGTAGATGTGGAGATGCCTCCTTCAGCTGGATGGTTTCAGTAGTAGTGGAGTCAATGTGGATGTGAAGAGCTGGACCTAAGTGGTGAGCTCTGGCTACTCAGGTGATGCAAACTGCTCCACATTCCAGAGCTTCTCCTGCACCTTGCTGCTGTGCTCTGAAGTGATGCTTTAAAGAGGCTGTTTGAGCTTGTGGCAGGAGGAAGCTGCCTCAGAGTCACGGCAGCACATTCCTTGAGGTGAGAGCTGCGATGCTGAGTCTGAGGAATCATCAAAGCATCTGACACTAATGCCAGCAGCTGTGTGTGCACAGCGAGGGTTTGAGCTGCCTTTGAGGGAGGACAGCCCAGGAAAGCCTTTCTTCCCCTGGAGCCCACCCTCCCAATTGAGAGCCCCAGTTCCCATGTGCTCTCACCTGGGGACACAGCACTCCACTGGCACCCACCTTGCCCACTGCTGCAGTTCAGGGGAGCTATCAACCTGGTCAGTGCCAGGAGCCTGAGCTCTGCAGTCTGGGGCAGCTCACCCAAGTGCAAGCAACTGTATGATGGACTACTGGATAAAGGCTGGAAGCATCTGGAAACACTCAAAGTGCACAATTAACATCCTGAAGGAAAGTTTGTGTAAGAAACCTCTGTCAGAGCTCTGCTTTATTGGCTGTCTCTGGAGCCTTGCCTAGAGAGCAAGCCTCAGGCACCTCCTCTGTGGGGACAGGCTGAGAGAGCCAGGGCTGCTCAGCCTGGAGGATAGAAGGGAGACCTTAGCAGCCTTTGAGTGTCTGAAGGGGCTGCAGGAGAGCTGAGGAAGGACTTTTTGGACAGGGGCTGGGAGTGACAGGATGAGGGACAATGGCTTTGAGCTGGGAGAGGGGAGATTAGGAAGAAACTCTTTGCAGTGAGGGTGGGGAGACACTGGCACAGGTTGCCCAGGGAGGTTGTGGATGTCCTTTCCCTGGAGGTGTTGAAGGCCAGGCTGGATGAGGCCTTGAGCAGCCTGGGCTGGTGGGAGGTGTCCCTGCCCATGGCAGGGGGTTGGAGCTGGATAATCTTGAAGGTCCCTTCCAACCCAAACCATTCTATGCTGCTGGATGAGGCAATGGTCCTGCCATGACACTGGCCAGAGGCTGTGCTGGGACAGGCTGGCAAATGGACTTTTGCCCATGAGCAGCTCTCAGCTGCAGTCAGCAGGAAACGAGTCTCTGCTTCCTTAGCTGTGAGCCTGGTGCAGAAGCACAGCAGAGGTGCTCCTCAGGGACTTGGGGCTAGACATCCTAGGATGGGCTTGGTGCATTTGTGCCTCTCTTGTGGCTGTCCTCATTGAAGATCCTGGATGGATATCAGGCCTGTGGTGGTTCTTGACACTTCCCTGTCACACAGAGTGACTGTGGGTGACTTTGGTTGGGCACAACAGGGAAGGTGACCAGCTGGGAGTGTGGGGCCAGGATTGATCAGGGAGTTGGCTCCTTGGGCAGCTGGCCCATGCTGTGGGAATAACTGTCCTGCCTTCCCCCTCCTCTCTGGTGTCACCAGAGGCCATGAATGAGTTTGGGTGGGGAACTAATTTTTTTGCCAAACAACTCTTCCTGAAAGTCCTCTTTAGGGTCTGGAGAGGAGCAGCTGAGGGAGCATGGGTTGCTCAGAGTGGAGAAATGAAGGCTCCAGGGAAACCTGGCTCTCTACAACTCCCTGAAAGGAGGTTGGAGAGAGGTGGATGTTGGTCTCTTCTCCCAGGAAAGAAGTGCTAGGATGAGAGAATAGAATAGAATTAACCAGGTTGGAAAAGTCCTTTGAGATCATCAAGTCCAACCTATCACCCAGCACCATCTGATCAACTAAACCATGGCACCAAGTGCCTCAGCCAGGCTCTTCCTAAACACCTCCAGGGATGGGGACTCCACCACCTCCCTGGGCAGCACATCCCAAGGGCCAATCTCTCTTGCTGGGAAGAACTTCTTCCTAACATCCAGCCTAAACCTCCCCTGGCACAGCTTGAGACTGTGTCCTCTTGTTCTGGTGCTGCTTGCCTGGGAGAAGAGACCAACCCCCACCTGGCTACAACCTCCCTTCAGGGAGTTGGAGAGAGCAATGAGGTCTCCCCTGAGCCTCCTCTTCTCCAGGCTGAGCAACCCCAGCTCCCTCAGCCTCTCCTCACAGGGCTGTGCTCCAGACCCCTCCCCAGCTTTGTTGCCCTTCTCTGGACACCTTCCAGCAACTCCACATCTTTTTCTTTGTGGAAATGGCCTCAAGTTGCATCAGGAGAGGGTTAGGCTGGAGATGAGGGGAAAAACCTTTGAGAAGGCTTCTCAAAGCCTGGCACAGGCTGCCCAAGGAGGTGGCTGGATCCCTCTCCCTGGAGGTGTTCCAAAGAGGCAGATATTTAGTGCTGAGGGCCATGGCTTAGCAGCAGCCTTTGTAGAGTTAGAGAATGGTTGGGCAGGGTGATCTGAAAGGCCTTCTAGAGCCAAGGCAATTCCATCCTCTGTGATTCACTGGCATCCAACTCAGGAACTCCCTGCAAGGGCTTGGTGCTGGCAAGAGGGACAGGGGCAGGAACACGAAGCTGGGGAGGAGCTGCCCCCCCTCGCCGCCAGCCCTGTGCTCACGCTGAGTTAATGACTGAGAAGTTCCCTATGCTTGGGCCAGTTGACCTGATAGCATCTGGTTCCTTTCTCTGCAGAGAGAAATTAGCTGCTTAGCAAAGGTGCTTGGCTGGCTGAGGCACTGCAGGACTTATCAGCCAGCAGATCTGGCCCCAGCGCAGGGCTTGTTTGCCTGGAAGGACAGCAGATGCCCTGATGTCAGGGCAGCTGGCATGAACTCAGCTTCTTTCTTTGTCACTGGTGCTCCTGACTCAGAGATCACCTTCTGCCTGTCTTTCCAGGATCCCTTGTGGCTGCAAAAAGAGCAGAGGGGCAGGATCCCCTCTCTTCATCTCTGGCAATGGGCACTGGCAGCCCAGAAGGCCAATGGCAGCTGTGCTGCCATTGGCCTTCTGGGCTGCCAGTGCCCATTGCTGGCTCCTGTCCAGCTTCTCCCCCACCAGCACCAAGTTCCTTCTCTGCTGGTGTCCCTATGCTAGTAAAGGCATTAAGAGTGTTAGTGCCCCAAACCCACACACTGTCCAAGCATGGGGTGTAATTGAAGGTGAAGTGTAAGCTGAGCCTGGGAAGGCAAAGCCATCCCAGTGCCTTGGTTCAGGGAACCTCGTGGAGCCGCTGCAGCTTTCCCCCGGTGCCTGCCTGTGAGCTGCCACCTTGGGTCCTCCTCCAGCTCAACCAGCCAGGCACTGCTGGCCACTCATAGCACCCCTGGTTGGTTTAGTTGGGAAAGGACCTTTAAAGCTCATCCAGGTCAAGCCCTGGGGGTCCATAGGGACATCCCCAACCAGAGCAGGTTGCTCACAGCCCCAAACCACCTGACCTGCAATGGTTCCAGCCAGGGAGCAGCTCACACCTCTCTGGGCAGCCTGGGTCAGGCTCTCAGCACCCTCAGGGTCAAACATTTCTCTTTTCTCTCTGGTCTGAATCTCTCTCTCTTGTAGTTTCAAGCCATCCCCCTTTGTCTTGTCACAAGAGGCCCTGCTCAAAAGTCTGTTCCCAGCTTTCTGCTCAGCCCTTGAAGCTCCTCTCATCTGCCCTAACCCCCCTGCAGGGACATCCCAACCAGAGCAGGTTGCTCACAGCCTCAACCAACCTGACCTGCAATGCTTCCAGCCAGGGGGCAGCTCCAACCTCTCTGGGCAACCTGAGACAGGCTCTCACCACCCTCAGGGGCAAATATTTCTTCCTTCTTTCCAGTCTCTGAGTTCCACACACCACCCCCCTTGTACTGTCACCACAGGCCCTGCTAAAAACTCTGTCCCCAGCTTTCTGCTCAGCCCTTGAAGCACTGCAAGGCCACCAGAAGGTCTCCCTGGAGCCTTTTCCTCTCCAGGCTGCCCAAGGCCAACTCTCTTAGCCTGGCCTCCCAGCAGAGGGCTTCCAGCCCTGCCAGCACTGCTGTGGCCCTGCTCTCACATAAGAAATGCCAGTGGCTGGCTGTGTCCATTTGTACTCCTTTGAGCTGTGATGGTTTCATGGGGCAGGGGTGGGACTGTTCTGAAGCGGTCTGTGGTATTTCACTCACAGGAATCCTGGAGCTGTCTGTAGCTCACAGTGTGTGCTCAGGTGTGTGAAGCCTGAGCTGGTTTCAGACTAACAAATGCCTCAGGAGGAGGAGGAGGCAGTGAGATAACACCAGATGAGTTCTGGAGGTTCCTAATGTTGCAGTGGTCCTGGTGGCTCCTGGTGAGTACCAGCCCTCAGAGCATGAAGCAGTGCTGGCAGTGCTGGAGTGGGAGAGTGAAGGAAATAGCATCTCTGGGAGGAGACTGCTTTGGGGCTGAGGAAGGCTGATGAGCAGGGAAGACCTACAAGTGTGGAAATAATAGCAGGAGAGCAGGAATGGTGTTGGCTGGAAACAGGCTGTGTCCTCTTCCAAATTAGTCAGGAGGCTAATTGAGATTATCAGGTCCTTCAGAAAGGAGAAAATCACTTTGCACAGTTTAGAACCTCAGGAGGTGCCCATAAATCCTGTCAGCTGGTGCATGGGAGGGAGATGTGTCTGTGGGCAAGAGAACAGCCATCCCAGTGCATGTTCAATCACATTTGGTATGTGGAAGCTACCTTTGATGTGAGGAAAGCCTTTCAAGAGACCTAGAAACCAGCGGGTTGAATGGGGCAAGCATGCACTTGGAGCTGCTCAGTGCAGAGAGCCTCAGTTGTGTTCTAAGATTCCCAGAATCCCAGCATGGTGAGGGTTGGAAGGGACCTCTGGAGATCAGCCAGTCCAACCCCCCTGCTCCAGCAGGGCTCCCACAGCAGCTTGCCCAGCAGCACACTGCCCAGCTGGGGTCCAAAGCTCTCCAGACAAGGAGACTCCACAACCTCTCTGGGCAGCCTGCTCCAGGCCTCCAGCACCCTCACAACAAACAACTTTCTCCTCCTGTTCAGATGGAACCTCCTGGGTTCCTCTTTGTGCCCATTGCCCCTTGGGCACCACTGAGCAGAGTCTGGCCCCAGCCTGTTGCCCCCCACAGCTCCTTTAGCCCTTGCTGAGCATTGCTCAGCTCCCCTCTGCGGTGTCTCTGTTGCAGAACCAGTTCAAAGCCTTCTCTGTTCCCTGTGGCTCTGCCAGTGCTGTTTGCCTACAGAAACCTTTCTTTTGCTCTTTTTCTCCTTCTTGCAGACCTATTCTGGGCTGTTCTGTGTGGTCATCAACCCCTACAAGAACCTGCCCATCTACTCTGAGAACATCATCGAGATGTACCGCGGGAAGAAGCGCCACGAGATGCCGCCCCACATCTACGCCATATCCGAGTCGGCCTACAGGTGCATGCTGCAAGGTGAGCTCTGCCTGGGTGCTGCTCCACAGGCACAAAACACCTCCTGGGGATGCACCTCAAACTCAGCAGCTCCATCACAGCATCATACCATTGTTCTGGTTGGAAAAGACTTCCAAGATCCCAGGGCATCAGGGGTTGGAAGGGACCCAAAGAGATCATCGAATCCAACCCCCTGCCAGAGCCCGGCCATAGAATCCAGCACAGGTCACACAGGAACACAGCCAGACAGGCCTTGAAAGCCTTCAGAGAAGGAGACTCCACAACCTCTCTGGGCAGCCTGCTCCAGGGCTCTCTGACCCTTAGGGTAAAGAAGTTCCCCCTCGTGTTGAGGTGGAGCCTTCTGTGCTGCAGCTTGCATCCATTGCCTCTTGTCCTATCCCAGGGAGCAAGTGAGCAGAGCCTGACCCCTCCCTCCTGACCCCCAGCCCTCAGGTATTTATAAACAGTGATTAAATCCCCTCTCAGTCTTCTCCTCCCCAGACCAAAAAGCCCCAGGACCCTCAGCCTCTCCTCCCCAGGCAGTGCTGCAGTCCCCTCATCATCCTTATAGCCTTCCTCTGGACCCACTCCAGCAGATCCCTGTCCCTCCCACACTGGAGAGTCCAAAACTGAATGCAGATCGCCGAGTCCATCCATCAACCCAACACCACCATAGCCATTAAACCACATCCCGAAGTGCCATGAATCATTTACCTATACAGAGGTTTGTAACACAATCAGAATCTTCTCTGCAGCTTAGATAGGGGGAAAGCTGCCTCTGTTGTTGTTCTTTTTCACTCAGAAACTGAAACTTGGGAGAGAGAGTAGAAATAACTTGGGAGGGGTCAGAGAGAGGCCAGAAAGATGATCTGAGGGCTGGAGCACCTCTCCTATGGGGACAAGCTGAGAGAGTTGGGGCTGTTGAACCTGGAGAAGAGAAGGCTCCAGGGAGACCTTAGAGCAGCCTTCCAGTACCTGAAGGGGCTGCAGGAGAGCTGGGGAGGGACTTTGAACAAGGGCTGTGAGTGACAGCATGAGGGACTATGGCTTTGAGCTGGGAGAGGGGAGATTGAGGCTGGAGATGGGGAAAAAATTCTTTGCAGTGGGGATAGTGAGGCACTGGCACAGGCTGCCCAGGGAGACTGTGGATGTCCCTTCCCTGGAGGTGTTCAAGGCCAGGCTGGATGAGGCCTTGAGCAGCCTGGGCTGGTGGGAGGTGTCCCTGCCCATGGCAGAGGGTTGGAGCTGGATAATCCCTTCCAACCCACACTATTCTGTGATTCTATGAATTGATGAATTTTGAGACTGATATCCTTTGACATGTTTGTTAGGCTCACTGAGGCACAGAAGGAAACCAGCACTGATACCAACACTGATACTGGGCCAGCTGCATGGTGCTTTAGTGGCTTCCTCCTCTGCTTTCTCTTCATTGTCCTTATGCTGTGTTGGAGCAGGGAGCAGACAAAACCCAGGGGCTGATGTGCAGGGGGAATTCAGAGGTTCATAGAATCACAGAATGGTTTGGGTTGGAAGGGACTTTCAAGATCATCCATCTCCAAGCCCCTGCCTTGGGCAGGGACACCTCCCACCAGCCCACGTTGCTCAAGGCCTCATCCAGCCTGGCCTTGGACACCTCCCACCAGCCCACGTTGCTCAAGGCCTCATCCAGCCTGGCCTTCAACACCTCCAGGGAAAGGACATCCACAGCCTCCCTGGGCAGCCTGTGGCAGTGTCTCACTCCTACTTCTCTTAGTGAACAGATGTCATTGATGTCAGGATCTTTCAGTGTAGTGCTTTTGCAGTGAGAATGAAAAAGTGTGCTCCAAAGGGAAAGCTGATGTATGTTCATGACTTGTCTCTCTGACTCTGTCAGTGTTGGTGTTCTGGCAGCTGACAAATAATCTGAGGTGACAATGGAACAATAGCATGTTTGAGTTCAGAGAGAGGGCAGGGAAGTGCTTACCCTTGAAGACTGATTGATTTATTCCCCAGGCTGGTATTAGTCATGCCAGTAGTAGATCAGACAGTAAGTTCCTGGTGGGCATAAACTTTGGGGTTTACCTTTAAGGCTCTGCTGGACAGCTGTGAATGCTGAATCTGGCATTTCATGCACCTGGGGAACACACCCACAGAGTGGTTTGGTGTGGAAAGGGACCTCTACAGCTAATCTAGTTCACCACCCTGCTGTGGGCAGAGCGCCCCCCTGCTAGACCAGGTTGCTCAAGGCCCCATCCAGCCTGGCCTTGAACACTTCCAGCACTGGAGCCTCCACAGCTTCTCTGGGCAACCTGTTCCAGTGCCTCACCATGCTCCTGGGGAGGAATTTCTTAGAATCATAGACTCAGTCAGGGCTGGAAGGGACCCCAAGGCTCAGCCAGTTCCAACCCCCTGCCATGGCCAGGGACTCCTCACACTACAGCAGGTTGCTCACAGCTCTTCTTGGTGTCTAACCTAAATCCAGTTTGAAGCCATCACCCCTTGTCCTGTTGCTCCATGCCTTTTGCACAGAGACCCTCCCAGCTCTCTTCAGGTACTGGAAAGCTGCTCTAAAGTCTCCCTGGAGCCTTCTCAACTCATCCTGTGCAGCTCTGGCTCATTCTTAGGGGGCTGCTTTGCTGATGGGAGTGTAAGGCCAAGGCAGGTCTGAAGCACTCCCTGTTAGCTGTAGGGCTGGTGTGGATGCACCAGCAGCAGTTCCAAAGCAGTTTGGCCTGCTCACACAAACTGAGACACTGTGTGTGGCTCCAGCTTCTCCTTTAAGACAGACATTTAAGCAGTTGGCTTTGTCCTGTCTCTACACCACTGCAAGCCTTTGCTTCTGTAGCTGGGCCTTTCCTTCAGGGCTGCTTAATAATAAACCACAGGTTGCTGAGTGCCCTTTCACCCTGTGCCACCACTGTTGAGGGGGTGATGCAGGGACAAGCTGTGCAAGAGCAGTGCACTGGGGTCACCAAGAGCCACCACAATGGTTCAGGGCTCCATGGAGAAGGACCTTGGACAATTAATTATCCATGGGATAGCTAGGGCAAATGGTCTCCTGGGGTGCATGAAGAAGAGTGTCCAGCAGACGGAGGGAGGTTCTCCTTTGCTCCACCCTGGTGAGACCATAGCTGGAGCATTGTGTCCTGTTCTGGGCTCCCCCTTCAAGAGGGACAGGGAACTGCTGGAGAGCGTCCAACAGAGGCTATGAGGGTGATGGAGGGACTGGAACATGTGCCTGAGGAAAGGCTGGGACACCAAGGGCTGTTGAGCCTGGAAAACTGAGAGGGGATCTGAAGGGTGGGGGGCAAGAAGGGGTCAGACTCTTTTCAGTGGGGTCCTGTGATACACCAAGGGACAACGGGCACCAACTGGAACCCAGGAGGTTCTACCCCAGGTCCTTCAGCTGCTCCTCCCCACAGCTGTCCTCCAGACCCTTCCCCAGCTTTGTTGCCCTTCTCTGCACCCACTCCAGCCCCTCAGTGTCCTTCTTGTACTGAGGGGCCCAAAACTGAACCCAGGATTTGAGGTGTGGCCTCAGCAGTGCCTAGCAGGGGGCACAATCCCTGCCCCACTCCTGCTGGCCACACCATTGCTGATCCAGGGCAGGCTGCTGCTGGCATTGTCTGAGGAGCTTTGGAGAAGTTCTTGAGAGAAATGTCCTCTGTTACAGTGAGTCAATGTCAGTGGTTCCCACACTGCAGGTGCTCTGTGTGTGCTCACACACCATGTTAGGGCTGATCCATATCTCTGGAGAGCTCCATGTGCACACTGGGCTATTTTGGGAAGATGAAATGATGAAAAGAATGTTCACTTGGGGGCTGAAGTTTGGGTACAGACTTTTTTTTCTGTCCATACTGATACACAGATTCATGGTTTGGGCTGGAAGGGACTCTCAAGATCATCCAGGTCCAAGCCCCTGCCACGGACAGGGACACCTCCCCCAGCCCAGCTTGCTCCAGGCCTCATCCAGCCTGGCCTTGAACACCTCCAGGGAGGGGAAGTCCACAGCCTCCCTGGGCAGCCTCTGCCAGTGTCTCAGCACCCTCACTGGAAAGAATTTCTTCCTAATCTCCAATCTAAATCTCCCCTCCTCAAGCTTCAATCCCTGGCCCCTTGTCCCATCACCACAAGTCTGGGAGGTTGATATTTTCTATCCCCTCTGTTTGTGTCCTCCTGTCCTTGCTTTTTCATTTGGCCTATGTGAGCCCTTTGCGTCTGAAGCTCTGAAGCCATAGACTGGAGTAAGAGTAGCTGACAGCTCTGCAAGAGGACCAATTTCTGAGGGAATAACTTCTTCAAGGTTCACTCAACCTGTTTTTGAGTGCCCTTCACCCACCTGCAGCAGCTCCCTGTTTGCTCAGGCAGCCAGGGAACTTTCCACCGGTGCTCTGCCTCCACAGCTCCAGTGCCAAGGGTAAGGCAGGGCTCTACAGCAGGCAGCAGCAGCTTTGTGCTTGGCCAAAAGTTCACTGAGCAAACTGTTCCTGCCAGGCTGGGTTGGAGCAGAGGAAGAGGGCTCTAGAGGAAGAGAAGCCAGGGCTGCTCATGAGGTTATGATGGGCTCCTGAAACTGCTTACAGGCACTGCTGCCTTTGGGAGAGGGGTGGTGAGCAGGCTGCTTCTGGAGATAGGCCTACGATCATTTTGGTGGGAAAGGACCTTCAGGCTCATCAAGTCCAACCATTCCCTAACTCTGCCATGGTGCTAAGCCATGTCCTGCAGCACCGCATCTCTTAAACACCTCCAGGGGTGAGGATTCAATCACCTCCTTGGGGAGCTTGCCTGAGGTATTAGAGAAGGGCAATGAAGCTGATGAAGGCTCTGGAGAACAGGTCTGGTGAGGAGCAGCTGAGGGGCCTGTGGGTGTTCAAACTGGAGGGAATGAGGCTGAGGAGAGACCTCCTTGCTCTCTACAACTCCCTGAAAGGAGGGTGCAGTGAGGTGGGAGTTGGTGTCTCCTCCCTAGTCTCAGGTGATAGAACAAGAGCAAAGGGCCTGAAATTGTGCCAGGGGAGTTTAGGTTGGAGGAGTGGTCAGGGATTGGCAGAGGCTGCCCAGGGAGGTGGTGGAGTCCTTGGAGGTGTTCAAGAAACCTGTGGCCATGGTACCTGGGGAGGTGGTTTGATGGCCATGGTGCTGTTGGGTTGGCTGTTTGGAGTGGATGATCTTGGAGGGCATTTTCAAGTCAAACAGCACTGGGACTCTGTGAGCCTCCCTGCTGAATGCATTGGTGGTTGTATGCAGTCACCTGGGCTTGGCAGAGCCTGGTGAAGCACCGCTCAGACCATGTCCCAAGGGGGTAAGTGGAGGAGACATCTGGCCCTGACACTGCTCAGTGCTGCTTACAGAGTCTGCAGTGGGACCTCATGCAGAGACAGCAGTGCTTCAGGGAGCCACATTCAAGTCCTCATGTAAACAGAGTCTGCAGTCACCCCAGCGAAGCTTTCTGGTCCTTAGGACATTGAAGGACATTTGGTCAACAGCAGGAGAGCATTGGCATAGTCAAGTGGCAGCAGTATGCAGTGGCAGCACAAGGTGAGCTGCTGCTGCTGCTGTGCCTGGGGCTTGTGTGGAGAGCCAGCATTGCTCTGCCAGCCAAGGAGTTAATGCACAGAGGTCCTTCATCTTCTCAAGGTCCTGCTGGGCCTTCGGTCTTATTGGAACAGAAAATGCAGAGCCAGCTTTGAGCTGGGGGCAGTGGCTCTGGCACCAAGAAGCAGCTGCTCCTCACAGCGCTTCCCACGCTGCAGCAGCATCCTTGAGCAAGGGGGCTCTGCTGAGGAGTTACTACACAGAGTTAGGATTCTAAAGCTTGTTTGTGGCTCTCTGTCCCTGTTTCCCCAAGTGCTGCTCTGGCAGGGAGTGAAGCAGGGGAAGGAAGGAGTTGCTGCACACTGTCACAAGTCGGGGGGCTGCTGCAGCAGCACATTCATACATTTGGTTTTGACAAGGAGGGGCTCCTGGTTCCTCTGCTTCACTCATCACAGAGTGCTTTAGGGTGGAAGGCATCTCAGAGATCATTTACTCCAACCTCTCTCCAACACCTCCCACCAGCCCAGCTTGCCCAAGGCCTGATCCAGCCTGGCCTTGAACACCTCCAGGGAGGAGGCATTATTCCTGTTGCTGGAAGTACTCCACTCTGCTCAAGTGCTGATGTAAATGGAGCACTTCATGGTGCTCTCTGGTAGTGAAGAGGTGGTGTGGAAGCTTTGTCAACTGCCACTCATCCAACTGTTCCTCTCTTCCTGTCTCCTCAAAGCATTTCCTGTTGGGAGGATGTTCAGCCCTGCAGGCTTCACTGGTCAGGTCTCCTTGTGCCCTTTGGTGGGAAGGAGAATAGGCTGCAAATGGGTTTGGAGGGTAAGGAGAGCAGATTGGCCTCTTCTCCCTAGCAACCAGCACCAGAACAAGGGGACACAGTCTCAAGCTGCAACAGGGGAAGTTTAGACTGGAGGTGAGGAGAAAGTTCTTCATGGAGAGAGTCATTGCCATTGGAATGGGCTGCCTGGGGAGGTGGTGGAGTTGCCGTCCCTGGAGGTGTTCAAGAGGGGACTGGATGTGGCACTTGGTGCCATGGTCTAGTCATGGGGTCTGTGGTGCCAGGTTGGACTCGATGATCTTCGAGGTCTCTTCCAACCTTAGTCATACTGTGATCCTGTGATTGAGTCTGGAGGTTAGGAAGACGTTCTGTTGGGGGAGGGTGGGGAGACACTGGCACAGGTTGCCCAGGAGGCTGTGGCTGTCCCCTCCCTGGAGGTGTGCAAGGCCAGGTTGGATGAAGCCTGGAGCAGCCTGGCTGGTGGGAGGAGTCCCTGCCCATGGCAGGGGGCTGGAACTGGATGGACTTGAAGGTCCCTTCCAGCCCAAACCATTCTACGAATCTATGAAGGCCATTTCAGGGCTTTCATGGAGGGCAAAGGGCTGAGGGGCAAGAGCTGCAAATCAGAGAGTGTTCAAGCAGCTCAGTCTGCATTTTCAGGAGGGAGGGGTTTCCCCAGGGGGGTGTCTTGGGTTGGTGTGAGCTGCCAGGGGAGGTGCAGAGCTGTTTGGAATGCAGAGTGTGGCAGAGGAGGAGGTCAGCGGTGGAGCAGCTGTGATGCTCGAGGGCTTCGCTGCCAGTTTTGCAAGGGAAGGCAAAGCTCTCCGAGCGCTGGATCCAAGTGGTGCCCTTTCTGCAGGGCTCACAGCAAAGCTGAGGTGTGAGCAGGGCCTGATTAAAGACAGGGCAGGCTTTGGGTGTGTTTCTGGCTGTGGCAGTCAGCATTTCTCCTCAGGAAAAGCCTCATTACCCGGTGCCTTGACCTCGGGAGCCAGCGGCGCGCAGCCCAGCGTTGCAGCTGCCTTCCCCTCTCCCTCCTTGTAATTATGTTTTCAAAGCAGTGTGGTGGCAGGGTAGGTGTTACTGCATGGGGGTTTAGTGGCTTTCTCCTCTGCTTTCTCTTCATTTTCCTACTGCTGTGTTGGAGCAGGGAGCACACAAAGCCCAGGGGCTGACAGGCAGGTGGGAATTCAGAGGTTCGTAGAATCACACAAGGGTTTGGGTTGGAAGGGACCTTCAAGATCCTCCAGCTCCAACCCCCTGCCATGGGCAGGGACACCTCCCACCAGCCCAGGCTGCTCCAGGCCTCATCCAGCCTGGCCTTCAACACCTCCAGGGAAAGGACATCCACAACCTCCCTGGGCAGCCTGTGCCAGTGTCTCCCCACCCTCACTGCAAAGAGTTTCTTCCTACTCTCAATCTCTCCTCTCCCAGCTCCAAGCCATTGTCCCTCATCTGTCACTCCCAGCCCTTGTCCAAAATCCTCTCCAGCTATCCTGGAGCCCCCTTCAGGTACTGGAAGGCTGCTCTAAGGTCTCCCTGGAGCCTTCTCTTCTCCAGGCTGAACAGCCCCAGCTCACAGCCTGTCCCCATGGGGAGGTTCTGCAGCCCTGTGATCATCTTTGTGGCCTCCTTTCTCCAGCAGCTCCATGGCTGTCTTATGTTGGGGCCCCAGAGCTGGAGGCAGTGCTGCAGGTGGGGTCTGAGCAGAGCAGAGGGGCAGAATCCCCTCCCTGTGCTGCTGCTCTCCCTGCCCTGGCTGCAGCTCAGCACACAGCTGCCTGCTGGGCTGCCAGGGACCAGTGCTGGCTCCTGGGGAGTTTGTCTTCAGCTGACACCCTCAAGGCCTTAGCCCTAGACAAAGATTGTTTAGCTCTAGTCAGCAATGCAGCCTATGGAGGTGTGGGGCTGGAGTTGGTGTGCCCACACAGGAATGCTGGGCAGCTTTTCACAGCTCCTGGCCAGTTGACATGGTCATAAGGAATTGGTAGCCTAATCCCTGTGACAACACTGACCTTAATTCTGTTTGGTAATACAATTTGCAGGACTTGCTGGTGTCCTGTACTGCTGGAAGTTAGAGGCAGAGAGGAGAAAATGCTTTGGCAGGCACCAGTTCAGCTTCTAAGAAAGGCTGAGAGCCCTGGGGCTGTTTAGTCTGGAGAGGAGAAGGCTGAGAGGGGACCTGATCCATGTCTGCAGGGTGGGTGTCAGGATGAAGGTGCCAGGCTCTTTTTGGTGGTGCCCAGTGATAGACCAAGGAATAATGGGTGTAAACTGGAACCCAGGAGCTTCCACCTGAGCAGGAGGAGAAACTTCTTTGTTGTGAGGCTGCTGGAGCCCAGAGAGGTTGTGGAGTCTCCTCTGGAGAGCTTTCAGACCCCCTGGATGTGTACCTGGGTGACCTGCCCTGGGTGGTCCTGCTTTGGCAGTTGGACTCCATCCATAGAGATCCTTTCCAACCCCTACCCATCTGTGGTTGAGTTGCTGGAAGGTGTCCAGAGAAGGGCAACAAAGTTGGGGAGAGGTCTGGAGCACAGCCCTGTGAGGAGAGGCTGAGGGAGCTGGGGTTGCTTAGCCTGGAGAAGAGGAGGCTCAGGGGAGACCTTCTTGCTCTCTCCAACTCCCTGAAGGGAGGTTGTAGCCAGGTGGGGGTTGGTGTCTTCTGCCAGGCAACCAGCACCAGAACAAGAGGACACAGTCTCAAGCTGTGCCAGGGGAGGTTTAGGCTGGAGGTGAGGAGAAAGTTCTACACAGAGAGAGAGAGATTGGCCTTTGGGATGTGCTGCCCAGGGAGGTGGTGGAGTCCCCATCCCTGGAGGTGTTCAGGAGGAGACATGATGGGGTGCTTGGTGCCATGGTTTAGTTGATTAGGTGGTGTTGGATGATAGGTTGGACACCATGATCTTGAAGGTCTCTTCCAACCTGGTCTATTCTATTCTATCCTCAGTGCAGTGGTTCACCAGGGGCTCTTACCTCAGCATGGACACTTGATTGTGTGACATCCCACCACCATAGTCCTTCTCTGTAGTGCTTTTCCCATCCTTGGCTTTCCCTTCTCCTTCCTCCCTTCCAATCCCAGCAGTGCTTCCAGAGGGAGTGTGGCATTGTTTTCACTCTGCCTCTGTACTCCTTGACCCTCCAAAGTACCCTGGAAGAAGCAGCAAGGAAAACTTGTTTGCTCTTTTGTTACCAAGGACCAGCTTGCCTCCTAATATTACCCTTGGATAATTATGCTTAGTGTCTCCTTTTTATCCTGTTTCCCTGAGGACATCTTGCTGAGCACTAAATTAGCACTGGTATTTTAGGCCTGCCTTTAATCCCGTGGCAGAGAAGGTTTATCGGAGACGGCGCAGCGCAGGGAGTCGGCGCTGGGGGTCGGAGAGGCCAGCCCTGCCTGCTCTGGAAAGCATCTCCTACGGTCATAGAAGGCTCTGGGCTGCAAGGGCCCTCCAAAGCTCATCCAGTCCAACCCCCTCTGCACTCAGCAGGGACATCCCCAACTGGATCAGGCTGCCCAGAGCCCTGTCCAGCCTCTCCGTGAATTATCTCCAGGGCTGGAGCCTCAACCACCTCCCTGGGCAGCCTGCTCCAGTGTTCCACCACCCTCATGGTACAGAACTTGTTCCTAGCATCCAATCTAAATCTGCTCTGCTCTAGTTTGAAGCCATTGCTCCTTGTCCTGTCCCTGCAGGCCTTTGCAAACAGTCTCTCTCCAGCCTTCTTGAAGCCCCCTTCAGGTACTGGCAGCCTGCTATTAGGTCTCCCTGGAGCCTTCTCCTCTCCAGGCTGAACACCCCCAGCTCCCTCAGCCTGTCCTTGTTGCAGAGCTGCTCCAACCCCTGATCATTTTCATGGCCCTCCTCTGGACCTGCTCCATCAGGTTCAGGTCCACCTATACTGAGGGCTCACATTGATCTTGATGTTTAGTTAACCTTGTTTTGAGGCCTCCCTTTGGGGCTAGATTGGGTTTTTGGTTGATGGTTTGGGGTATTTTTGGTCATGTGGGGTTTTTGGTTTGGTTTCTTTCTTTTTCAAAGTTATGGAAGAAAAGAATTGAAATTAAACTCTGAGTTCTCTACAGTCTCTTAAATCTTCAAGTGCAGCAGGAAATAAAAAGTACTCTGAGACTAAAAGGCCTGGGAGTGATGAGGAGTGTATGGAACCTGTTGCCATAGAATCATGGTTTGGGTTGGAAGGGAGCTTCCAAGCTCATCCAGTCCAACCCCCTGCAGCCAGCAGGGACATCCCCAACCAGAGCAGGTTGCTCACAGCCCCAAACAACCTGACCTGCAATGCTTCCAGCCAGGGGGCAGCTCTCTGGGCAACCTGGACCGACCTCAGTGTCAAACATTTCTTCCTTCTCTCCAGTCTGAATCTCCCTCTCTGAGTTTCCAGCCATGCCCCCTTGTCCTGTCACCTGGCCCTGCTCAAAACCCTGTCCCCAGCAGTTAATATTCATGATGTTTTCATCCTATCTTGATTTAAAGCTCTGGGGAATCCCTTGGTAACCAGTTCCCAGGTGCAGGATGGGCAGTCTGGGCAGACCTAGCTGCTTGGTGAATGTCATGTGGAAGATCTCTTAGGTCCCCCTGTTACACTGCTGCCTGCTGTTGCCGTCAGGGTGCTGTGGAATGCACGTGACTCGCAATGCCATCAAGGTCAGGAGTGGTTTGTATGGCACTCAGAATTCAATCTACAGCAGGCCTTAAAGGCTGAGTGAAAGGAAAGATTCCTGAGGCAAGAAATGAAGTAGAAAGAGCTGAAGTCCATCATGGTGAAGGAGCCTTCTGCCTCCTTATTGTTGCCTTTGAAGCAGAATGAGAAATGCTTCTGTCAGCTGAACCTACTGTGCAGTGCTTCATTTCCTTCCCCTTGCTCCTCTCTTCTGCCTCTTGCTGTTAAATCTGTGTGCTCCACTGCTGCCAGCTTACTTCATCACTGAACCCTTCCCATCTTGCTGGAGCATCTCTGAATGACATCAGCAGCAATTAGTCACGGAACAAATTCAACTGCTGTGAGTTCATAGATTCACAGAATGGGTTGGGTTGGAAGGGATCTTCCAGATCAGCCAGTTCCAACCCTCTGCCATGGGGGTTGGACACCTCCCAGCAGCCCAGGTTGCTCAAGGCCTCATCCAACCTGGCTTTGAACACCTCCAGGGAGGAGGCAGCCACAGCCTCCCTGGGCAACCTGTGCCAGTGTCTCCCCACCCTCACTCTAAACAATTTCTTCCTCATCTCCAGTCTCAATCTCCCCTTTCCCAGCTCAAAGCCATTGTTCCTCATCCTGGCACTCCCAGCCCTTGTCACAAGTCCCTCCCCAGCTCTCCTGGAGCCCCCTTCAGGTACTGAAATGTTCCTTTAAGGTCCCCCTGGAGCCTTCTCTTCTCCAGGCTGACCAGCTCCAACTCCTGAGCCAGGTGACAGTGTCCTGTCATGTCTTGTCTCTCTTCTTCCTGCTGGGATAGTTTTAGTGCTTTGGTGCTGGTGGCAGCAGCTCCTGACCTTTGACTCTGCGTCAGAATGTGTGTGGATGCCTGCTGTTTGTGGGTGCTCACCTGAGGGTTACAGACTCAATGAGACCTGGTGATATTTACAGTAAACAAGGGGTTCTCTTAAGGCTCAGCTCAGCTGCTTAGAAGTGGTTGACTGAAATGGTTTTGCATAACTTCAAGGAGCAACTTTCTTAGATCTCAAACTGCAGCAGGAGTGACAATGGTTGCAGAGAATCCTACAATGGGCTGGCTTGGGAGGGACCTCCAGAGGTCATCTCATCCAACTCCCCCTCACCCCCCAGTGAGGAGGGACACCTGCAGCTAGATCAGGTTCTTCATAGAATCAACAAGGTTGGAAAAGACCTCAAAGATCATCAAGTCCAACCTGTCACCCAACACCTCATGGCTACTAGACCATGACACCAGAGCCCTGTTGAGCCTTACCTTGACTATCCCCAGGCACAGGGTCCCAGCCACCCCCTGGGCAACTTGTTCCACTGTTCCAGCCCCCTCATGGTGCAGAGCTTGTTCCTGACATCCAATCTAAATCTGCTCTTCTTCTCTTCAAGCCATTGTCCCTCAGCCTATCGCTGCAGGCCTTGGCAAACAGGCCCTCTGCAGCCTTCCTTTAGCCCCCTTCAGGTACTGGCAGGCTGCTCTAAGGTCTCCCCAGAGCCTGCTCTTCAGCCTGAGCACCCCCAGCTCCCTCAGCCTGTCCTCGTGGCCCTCCTCTGGCCCTGCTCCATCAGGTCCTTGTCCTTCCTGCACTGAGGGCTCCAGAGCTGGGCACAGCACCGCTGGTGAGGTCTCACCAGAGCAGAGGGGCAGAACTGCCTCTCTCCTTGCTTTCTTCATTGCCTTGGCTTTGCTGCAGCACTTGAGAAGCAGGGAGCAGATCAGGCAATCCCCTGGCCTCTCTCTGGTTGTTTTTCTCACCAACTGCTGAGGATTTTAATTTTAAACTGGCTCTGCAGGCTGGGCTCCTACTGCCTTGTGCCTGTGCTAGCCTACAGACAGGAATTCAAGCCTGAGAGCTTCCCACTTGTGAAATCATTCATCAGATGAATCACTTCTGTGCACATTACTCAGCCAGCTCCTGCTTCTGCTCCCAAGCTTTCCTTTAATTTCAGCTCTGCTGAGTTCCAGGTAGTTGTGAAATAGGTAATTCCCTTCTGCTTGGCTTTAGCCTTCAGCTGCTGTACCTCAAGATGTTGCTGCTTGTGCAACAAGAAGGTGAATGTGTCCTCATCTTGCCAGCACTGTAGCAGCCCTGCTAAGTGCTGCATGCTTTGCACAGGAACTGCTCTTTGTCTGCATTCCTCTGGGGTGCTGAACTAAGAGTTTGTCTCTGCCATAGCTGCTGCTGCTAGCAACTGCAGCAGCTCCTTTCTCCTCCCCCTGCCTCCTCCCATGTATGTCTTTGTTCTGCTCTGCCAAGGAAGCAACAAGAGCCAGGAGAATGTTTATCACTTGGCAAGTAGAGAGAAGAGGTGAGGGGCTGCTGCTGGGCACAGACTCAGATTGCTTCAGGCTGGAAGGGACCCTTGCAGGTAATCTTGTCCAACCCCCAGGCAGTCAGCAGGGACACCCCCAGCTAGAGCAGGCTGCCCAAGGCTGCAGCAAGTCTGATATCCCCAGGGATGGAACCTTAGCCACATCCCTGGGCAAGCTGTTCCTGTGTTTCACCACCCTCGCTGTGAAGAACTTTTCTCCTGATGTCCAACCTAAATCTGCCCTGCTCCCAGTTTCAAACCACTGCCTCTCACCCTATCCCCCAGGCCCTTCTGAGCAGTCCCTCCCCAGCCTGCCTGTTGATCCCCTTCAGGTACAAGAAAGCTGCATTAAGGACTCCCTGGAGCCTTCTCTCCTCCAGGCTCAACCTCTCAGCCTGTCTTCACAACAGAGGTTCTGCTCTTGCTCCTCAGTACCCCAAGGCTCCCATCACCCACACCACTGCCAGTTCCTGCCTCACTCTCTCACCTTCACTTTGCCATGGTTGATGCTTTCAGGTATTTTGCTGCTTGCTCCTGACAGCCTTTGCAGTGCCTGGGAGCTGCAAGGTGTGCACTGCCACTGTGGTGTTCATAAAGCAAGGGGAGGTAAAGCTCAGAGCTTTCTGAATACTCCAAGGCATTACAATTCTTCTTGTTCTAGGGCTTGTTCACAGGGATGGCAGATCCAGCAGATGATCTGGGAGGTACTATCAGAGGAGGCTCTCTTTGTCCTCTACTCACATTAGTGAGGTCACATCTGCAGTACTGGGTCCAGTTGTGGGCTCCCCAGTTCAGGAGAGACAGGGAGAGGGTCAGAGGAGGCTACAAAGCTGCTGAGGGGCCTGGAGCAGCTCTGTGAGGAGCAAAGGCTGAGTGCCCTGGGGCTGTTGAGCCTGCAGAAGAGCAGCCCCAGAGGGAGGGGATTTGAGCAGTGCTCAGCAAGAGCTAAAGGAGCTGTGGGGGGCAAGAGTCTGAGGCCAGACTCTTGTCACTGGTGCCCAGGGGCAGTGGGCACAAACTGGAAGCCAGGAGGTTCCATCTGACCCTGAGGAGAAACTTCTTTGTTGTGAGGGTGCTGGAGGCCTGGAGCAGGCTGCCCAGAGAGGTTGTGGAGTCTCCTTGTCTGGAGAGCTTTCAACGCCCCTGGGCACTGTGCTGCTGGGCGAGCTGCTGTGGGAGCCCTGCTGGAGCAGTGGGGCTGGACTGGCTGATCTCCAGAGCTCCCTTCCAGCCTCCACCATGCTGGGGGTCTGAAGAAAACTCTGCAGAATGTGTGCCTGACTCTTTGTCAGCTTGAAAGCTGCTTGAGGAGGTTGTCAGGCTGGGAATGTTCCCTTGAGGGAAGCTTGCTGGCTGAGCTGTGGATGAAGCTGCATGGCCAAGGCAGGGCTGGCTGCTGTGGCTGTGTGGCTTCCCACAAACAGTTTGGTGGCAATCTTAACCAGGGGGCCTTCAGGAGCTGCAGTACAAGGAAAGGTCTCCCTGGATGCCAAGAAGTGGTTAAAAGTGACCAGGCTTGTCCGTTGTCGTCTGCTTCTGACAGCTTGGCAGAGTTACTCCAGAACCTGAACCTGTTGGGACCTGCCCTTGGCCCGTTCATGCTGCTGCTTTCTAAAGGTCTTGCCTGGGAAGGAGCAGGGGTTGTGAGGGCATGTTTGGCTTGTGTCTGGCAGAGCAGAAGACTCATAGAGTGTACTGGGGTGGAAAGGACCCTCAAAGGTCATCCAGTCCAACCCCCTATATCAGGTTGCTCGGAGCCCCAGCAAGCCTGACCTTGAATATCTCCAGGGATGGAGCTCACCTCACCTCCCTGGGCAACCTCTGCCCGTGTTCCCCCACCCTCTTGGTAAAGAACTTCTTCCTAATGTCCAGCTTAAATCTACCCTGCTCTAGTGATAGCCTGGAGCAGAGCAGTAGCTCAGAGTGTGGAGGAGGCTAAAACCAAAGAATGTATCTGGTTGGAAGAGGCCTTCAGGCTCATCTAGTCCAACCTTCCACCCAGCACTGTCAGAGTGTGAGGGTCTGCAGTGTTCCACAGTGGCTCTGTGCTGGGGGAATGGCCTTTGTCAGGAGTGTTGGAGCTGTTTCTGCTCCAGTAGGACCCGAAGGGGATGACACAGATCTGTGGGAATCTCGATGCAGTGTTCAGCAATGGTCATAAATGGGGTGGAGAATGTGAGGGGTAGCTGGAAGAGGGCTCCAAGCAAGGCAGCACTTGTGACTCAGCCTGATAACCCTGCTTATCTCCAGCACTTTGTGCAGCTCTGGCCTCCCCTGCTCTGGGCAAAGGAAATGTGACAGGAAGGCAATAAAAAACCAACTGAGCTTAACAAAGCTGTGCTCAGCCTGGGAATGATAATTCAGGTCAGATAGAACAGAAGTGTAAATGTGAAGTGGCACAGGGAGGGGCAGCAGTGTCCTCCCCCCACCCCATCTCTTCCTGTGCCAGAACAAAGGGTCAGCGCTTGCCATTCACAGAGGACATGTGCAGAACAACAAAGGGCAGGTTTGGAACAGCACAGGGAAGCTGGGGTGCTCTCTGCCCCAGGACAGTGAGTGCTGCTTGGCCAGAAAGCTGTTGGTGTACATGGAGTTCAAGTCTGAGGCTAATGGGCAAGTTTAAAAGGTTACAGCTTGTGTCAGTCCTCAGCACCACTCCGGGCTGGGAGATGAGGAGACTGAGAGCAGCCCTGCAGAGGAGGACTTGGGGCTGCTGGTGGGGGAGAAGCTGGCCAGGAGCCAGCACTGGGCACTGGCACCTCAGAAGGCCAATGGCAGCCTGGGCTGCAGCCAAAGCAGTGTGGCCAAAGATGGAGAGAGGGGATCCTGCCCCTCTGCTCTGCTGAGACCTCACCTGCAGGGCTGTGTCCAGCCATGGGGCCCTAAACCCATGAGAGACCTGGAGCTGCTGGAGAGCATGCCGAGGAAGCCAGCTCTCCTGTGGGGACAGGCTGGGAGAGTTGGGGCTGTTCAGTGTGGAGAAAAGAAGGCTCCAGGGAGACCTTTAGGGCAGCCTTCCAGTATCAGAAGGGAGCTAAAGGCAAGCTGGGGAAGGACTTTTGTCAAGGGCTTGGAGTGACAGGACAAGGGGCAATGGCTTCGAGCTGGAAGAGGGGAGATTGAGGCTGGAGAGGAGGAAGAAATCGTTTAGAGTGAGAGTGATGAGACACTGGCACAGGCTGCCCAGGGAGGTGGTGGCTGTCCCCTCCCTGGAGGTGTTCAGGAAGCATGTGGAGGTGGATAGGTGGGACATAGTCATGGTGATGTTGGGTAGAAGGCTGGACTTGATGGCCTTTGAGGTCTTTTCCAACCCTTATGACTCTGTAAAGGAAGTCTGTGCTGGAAATACAAGAAAGGGACTTCAGCTGGGGGTGTCTGAGGGAAGGATTTCAGTGTTTGAACTGTCTTGCTTCACTGGAGATCCAGCTTCCCACCCCAGCTGAATGGAGCCCAGTGTTTATCCTGAGCGCTGCTCAGCCTCTGAAGTTGGTAGGGCTCTGCCCTGCCCCACTCATGAGGTAACCTCAGCACTTTGGTATGTAAGGTGATGAAAGCTCAGCAGCCTTTGTCTTCTGCAGTGTCTCAGGAGACTCTTAACAGGGGATTTTTGCTGCTTTGGTAGAGTGGCTGAGAACTGCTTAGTGTTCAGAGGCTGGAGAAAGGAATAGCTTGACTCCACTGCTGCTTAACTCCACTGCTGAGGGACAGAGGTGTAAGAAATCTGCACCTTCTGTCCCATCAAATGTGGAACCTCAAATGTTTTCAGATAAACATGCTCACACAAAGGCCTTTTTGGGGGGCTGAGAAAACAGCCCTCAGAAGAGTGCTTCAGAGGAATGTTTCAGCCTCACTGCTGCCAGGTGCTGTGTCCCAGCCACTGGTGGGCGCAGGGTGGGTGCCCCTGCGGGGCTGGGTTGATGTGCTAGAGGATATCTGTGTGACTGAGAATAAAACCCAAGCCACTCTGGGTCCCTCGCTCCAAGAAGGACATTGAGGGGCTGGAACATGTTCAGAGAAGGGCAACAAAGCTGGGGAAGGGCCTGGAGAACAGGCCTGGGGAGGAGCAACTGAGGGAACTGGGGGTGTTTAGCCTGGAGAAGAGGAGACTGAGAGGAGACTTCATTGCTCTCTACAGCTCCCTGAGAGGAGGCTCCAGTGAGGTGAAAGTTGGGCTCTGCTCCCTAGTCTCAGGTGACAGGAGAGGAAAGGTCCTGAAGTTGTGCCAGGGGAGGGATAGGTTGGAGAGGAGGAAAAAATTGTTTGCTGTAAGAGTGGTCAGGGTTTGGCACAGGCTGCCCAGGGGGAGGTGGAGTCCCCACCCCTGGAGGTATTGAAGCAACACATGGCCATGGTGCTTGAGGCCATGGTTTAGTGGCCATGGTGGAGTTGGGTTGATGGTTGGACTGTGCCTTGGAAGTCTTTCCCAGCCCAAACAACTCAATGATTCTGTGCCACGTTGTGCTGAAGTGAGGGAGCTCAGCTATGGGCTGCTCTCATCCTTGCTGGCTTTCCAGCCCTCTGCTCAGGCACCGTGAAGCAGGGGTTAAGAGCTCACTGGAGTGAGCACTGCCAGGTTGCTGAAGTAGTTTGTGCTTGTTTAGGCAGGAGCAGGGCAGAAGAGAAATGAGTGAGCTTAAAGGGCAGATGTTGCACTTGAAGGACCTCCTTGCCCCTTTGTTTTCCCTTGCCAGTGTAATCTTTGTCCAGGCACAACTGTCCTGCGTGGGAAAGCACTTCAGCAGGGTTGAGGGGTAGAAGCCGCTGCCAGGCTGAGTGCTCTGCAGTCTGGAGAAACCTTCTGCAGCCTGTGGCTTGCCAGCTGTTGCTACTCCAGGTTACTTGTAAGAGGCATACAGATACCCACTGAAGAGGAGGCACAGGGCCAGCCTGTGCAGAGGGGTTAGGAGTCTCTCATTTCTACTGGGAAGGAGCTCTTAGGGAGCCACAAATCAGGGAGGCTGAGAACAGCTCATCTGTGACTTGTAAAGAGCAAGAGGCTTAAGTGAGCAAGTCCCTGCAGCTCTGGCTGGAGCAGTTGGAGGAGCTGCTGCACTGTGAGCTGCTGCTGCCCTTCAGCCATGGCACTTTCAGTGCTTGGGTGAGAAGCAGCTGCTGGCCAGGATGGCAAGTGGGGCACACCAGCTGCTGTGGGTGTCCCGCGGGGTCTCGGAGGTGGTGCAGCAGCAGCACTCAACACTGAAGCTGTTCCCTTATTCATGTGTCAGGTGTTCATGGCTCATGCACCAGCTGAGCTGTTCCTTACACTATGCATCAGTGCTCTGCTCTTTCTCCAAAGTGGAGGCTGCCTCATGTTCTCATCTGCTGCTGCCAGAGGAGGCCACAAAGATGATCAGAGGGCTGCAGAACCTCCCCTCTGGGGATAGGCTGAGAGCTGGGGCTGTTCATCCTGGAGAAGAGAAGGATCCAGGGAGACCTCAGAGCAAACTTCCAGTACCTGAAGGGGCTGCAGGAGAGCTGGGGAGGGACTTTGGACAAGGGCTGGGAGTGCCAGGGTGAGGAACAATGGTTTTGAGCTGGGAGAGTGGAGACTGAGACTGGAGATGAAGAAATTCTTTCCAGGGAGGGTGGGCAGACACTGGCAGAGGCTGCCCAGGAGGCTGTGGATGTCCCTTCCCTGGAGGTGTTGAAGGCCAGGCTGGAGAAGAGAAGGATCAGGGGTGACCTCATTGCCCTCTACAACTACCTGAAAGGTGGTTGTAGCCAGGAAGGAGTTGGTCTCTTCTCCTAGGCAACCAGCACCAGAACAAGGGGACACAGTCTCAAGCTGTGCCAGGGGAGGTTTAGACTCGAGGTGAGGAGAAAGTTCTTCACTGAGCGAGTCATTCGCCATTGGAATGGGCTGCCCGGGGAGGTGGTGGAGTCGCCGTCCCTGGAGGTGTTCAAGGGGAGATTGGACATGGCACTTGGTGCCATGGTCTAGTTGTGAGGTCTGTTGGGACGGGTTGGACTTGATGATCCTTGGGGTCACTTCCAACCTTGGTTATACTGTGACACTGTGATACTGTGGATGAGGCCTTGAGCAGCCTGGGCTGGTGGGAGGTGTCCCTGCCCATGGCAGGGGCTTGGAGCTGGATGATCCTTAAGGTCTCTTCCAAGCCAAAGCATTCTGTGATGGCTGAACTGCAGCAGGCTCCCCTTGCACAAGGCTGTGCCAATGACCTTGGCATTGCACAAGAGCTGAGGGCTGTCTGCGAGCCCTGCTAGCAGCCCATGGCTGCTGAATGGGCCAGGAGGGGAAGCAATGTGTTACCCATTAACTTCTCCTCCCAAGTGGAGCAACTCTGGTGTCATTTCTAAGCCAGTCTTAGTAAAGCTTCTCTTAATGATAGTTAATAAAGGTAGGGAAGGGCTGCCACTGAAAACAGAGAGCTTGTCAGAGCTTCTAGAGACAGAGATGTGGTGCTGAGGGACGTGCTTTGGCACCAGACTTGGTAGAGTTAGAGAATGGTTGGACCTGATGATCTGAAAGGGCTTTGCCAACCAAAATGATTCCATGATTCTTCTTCTATGATGCTTCATGGGGACTAAAAGCCCTTCCAATCCAGTCTGGGCTGTGCTGGAGCAGCCAGCCACGGCTTCATCAAGTGGGCAGGACGTGCCCCTATCTGTGGCTGTTTGTTTTCTCCCTTGGTGCTGACTCAGCCCTGGCCAGCCCCTCTGAACACAAATGCCACCTTTTTTTTTTCTATTGCTGTAGGAATTTGGGTGATTTCAAGCTAATGTTGCAAATACCAAAGTGCTGACTTCCCGAGCAGCCTCAGCCCCTAGCTTGGCTGCTTCCCCCAGGGGCCGCCGGTGCTGGCAGTGCTCGGCGCCGGGGGTGCTGCCGGCCTGCTTGGGCAGCTGAGGGAGCAACCTGTGGTCACGGAGGCAGCCCTGGACATGCAAGAAAGTCTTGTGTGTGGTGCCATGGTTCACTGTAAACAAGTTGCAGGGCAGGCTGTGCTGGGGCCTGGCTGACCTCTGCTCGCTGCTAATCATTAGTGCAGGCTCGGCTGCGGTCGGTCAGCGAGCCCAGGGGAAGTGTGGCTCTGGGGATGCACCTCAGACCCCACTGCCTTGGCAGTGAGGCAGAAAGCCACCTTGTTCTCTGCTCTGCTGAGACCACACCTGCAGCACTGCCTCCCCTTCTGCTGCCCCCCAGCACAAGAAGGACCTGGAGCTGCTGAAGGGGGTCCGAAGGAGCCTATGAAGATGATCAGAGGGCTGCAGAACCTCCCCTGTGGGGACAGGCTGAGAGCTGGGGCCCTTCCGTCTGGAGAAGGCTCCAGAGAGACCTTAGAGCAACGTTCCAGTACCTGAAGGGGCTGCAGGAGAGGTGGGGAGGGACTTCTGACAAGGGCTGGGAGTGACAGGATGAGGGACAATGGCTTTGAGCTGGGAGAGGGCAAATTGAGACTGGAGATGAGGAAGAAATTGTTTGCAGTGAGGGTGAGGAGACACTGACAGGTTGCCCAGGGAGGCTGTGGATGTCCCCTCCCTGGAGGTGTTCAGGGCCAGGTTGGATAAGGCCTTGAGCAGCCTGGGCTGGTGGGAGGTGTCCCTGCCCATGGCAGGGGTTGGAATTGGATCCATCTTTCAAGGTCCCTTCCAACCCAAAGCATTCTATGACTCTATGAATCCTCATCTTTCCTGAAGATACCTCTGACACCTTCATCCTTTCAGCCACCTGAAACATGCCCCAGAGTCCCCTGACAGTGATCCTGTCCAGCTCCTCTGGCTCTTCTGGGTGCATTGCATCAGATGCCAGGTTCAGCTCCCTTTCAGTAGTCTTGATTCATTACACCCTCCTGTGTCAGCTTGATAGTGACAGCAAATGACTCTTCCTGAAGTGTTTGGTGGGTCACTGCTGGCAGAATTCCACCTGTGTTGCTGTGGGCTGCCCCTCTGAGCAGCTGCCTGGTGTGCAGGGAGCAGGGAATGACTCAGCTGTCCATGGCTGAGATGATTGCACAAGGCAAGGTAGAGGTGAGCTGTAGGATAAGCTGTGCTGCTGCAGAACCCTCTTGGGGAGCAGAAGTGTGTCAGGGTAGGTTTGGTCTTGCACAAATCCAGGCTGGGTGAGCAGTGGCTGGAGAGCAGCCTTGAGGAGAAGGCCTTGAGGGTGTCAGCTGAAGACAAACTCCCCAGGAGCCAGCACTGGTCCCTGGCAGCCCAGCAGGCAGCTGTGTGCTGAGCTGCAGCCAGGGCAGGGAGAGCAGCAGCACAGGGAGGGGATCCTGCCCCTCTGCTCTGCTGAGACCACACCTGCAGCGCTGCCTCCAGCTCTGGGGGCCCCAGCACAAGGAGGACCTGGAGCTGCTGGAGAGGGTCCAGAAGAGGCCACAAAGATGATCAGAGGGCTGCAGAACCTCCTCTGAGGGGACAGGCTGGAGAAGAGAAGGCTCCAGGGAGACCATAAAGCAACATTCCAGTACCTGAAGGGGCTGCAGGAGAGCTGGGGAGGGACTTTGGACAAGGGCTGGGAGAGCCAGGATGAGGGACAATGGCTTTGAGCTGGGAGAGGGGAGATTGAGAGTAGGAAGAAATTCTTTGCAGGGAGGGTGGGCAGACACTGGCAGAGGCTGCCCAGGGAGGCTGTGGCTGTCCCCTCCTTGGAGGTGTTGAAGGCCAGGCTGGATGAGGCCTGGAGCAGCCTGGCTGGTGGGAGGTGTCCCTGCCCATGGCAGGGGGCTGGAGCTGGATGATCTTGAAGGTCCCTTCCAACCCAAAGCATTCTGTGAGTCTGTGAACTCAGCAAACAAACTTGTGCCTGTCAGTCTTCCTCAGGCTTGTTAGAGGTGTTGGCTGCAGGCTCCGTCGGCAGGCACCTAGCACTCAGGAGGTTATGGGGTAGCCAGGCAACATCTGAAAGACAAACACCAAACATCAAGGCATGGTCCTCTCTGTAACCAGAGCTCTTTCCATGCTTATCTGTCCTGTAGGACTTGGTTTAAAGGAAAACAAAACTCCCCCAACAAACAAATGGAGCAGTTCAGCGGTTGGGCTGGCAGGGGGCAGCCTGGCAGACCCCTGCCTGCCCTGCAGCGGGCAGCACCTGCTCCTGGCAGTGCTCCGGCAGCAGTGGAGTCGGTGCTGATGGAAAGGTCTCACAGCTCCAGGCACTGACCCACTTTCTCAGCCCTGGCCTGGAATTCAGGCTGCAAATGCCCTTGAAGAGGCTGACATGTGAGCCTCCTCACCTGCAGCAGAGGGCAGGGGGCCTAGGAGCTGCCCAGCCTGGCAGCCACAACAAGCAAGGCTGTGCAGCAGGGAGCCAGGTGGCTGTGGCACCTGAGTGGTGTCTGCATATAAGCAGGAGCCCTCCAGTCCCCTGCTCCCCTGCTTCACAGAGACACCACCCCCCAGCTAGGAAGTGGCAAAGGAGTCCCCTCCTCCAGCCCAGGCCTGGGGCTGCCCTGGGGTGCCATGCTCAGGAGAGAAGATGAGAAGCTGGCTCAGAGGGAATGATCTGCAGAAGGCTGGGCCTTGGGCTTTGGGCAGGAGACAGTTGTGATGGGACCAGGCTTTCTACAGTGGTGCCCAGTGACAGGGCAAGGGGCACAAACTGGAACATCTCTCTACAACTCCCTGAAGGGAGGTGGTAGCCGGGTGGGGTTTGGTCTCTTCTCCCAGGCACCAGAACAAGAGGACAAAGTCTCAAGCTGTGCCAAGGGAGGCTCAGACTGGATGTTAGGAAGAAATTCTATACAGAGAGAGTGATTTCCCATTGGGATGTGCTGCCCAGGGAGGTGGTGGAGTCACCATCCCTGGAGGTGTTCAGGAGGAGGCTTGATGGGGTGCTTGGTGCCATGGTTTAGTTGGTTAGGTGGTGCTGGATGATAGGTTGGATGCCATGATCTTGAAGGTCTCTTCCAACCTGGTTTATTCTATCACAAGTTGCACCTAGACATGAGGAGGAACTTCAAGGGTGTCAGAGCCCTGGAGCAGGCTGCCCAGAGAAGTGGTGGAGTCTCCCTCTCTGGAGACATGCAAAACCCACCAGGACATGTTCCTGTGTGACCACCCTGCGATGAACCTGCCTTGGCAGGGGGTTGGACTGGTGATCTCCAAGAGGTCACTTCCAACCCCCACTTTGCTGGGTTCTGGGGAAAATCCCTCCAGAGACTGAAAGCAGGGATGTGGAGGAAATGTCGTGTGTCCTGCCAGCCACACTTTGTGTTTTCTTCTGCCTGCGTGGCAAGGTGACCATCAGGGGCTGTCCTTGGTGTCTTCTGAAAGCAGAAATGGGGGCAGGGCCCCTGCAGCCAAGCACCAGGAGCTGCCAGCTGCTGTGCCCAGGGCTTTCCTCTGGGGAGCTGAGAGCAACGTGGCCTCAAGAGCGTGAGGAAAAATGGCTTTGAGAGCTGGAATTCTTCATCTCTTGTGTTCTGCTGACTCTCCTTGGCCTGTCTGCAGTGTTTTCTACCCTTCAGTGCTGAACAATTGGGCTCCTCCTGTGGCTGCTGCCTCCTGCGGCTGGGCCCCGAGTCTCCCTCCCTCCCGGCTGGGCTGGGCCCCGGGTCTCCCTCCCGGGGCTGGGCCCCGGGTCTCCCTCCCGGCTCCCCCGGGTCTCCCTCGGCCCCGGGTCTCCCTCCCGGCTCGGCCCCGGGTCTCCCTCCCGGCTCGGCCCCGGGTCTCCCTCCCGGCTCGGCCCGGGTCTCCCTCCCGGCTCGGCCCCGGGTCTCCCTCCCGGCTCTGTGGCAGGAGGTGTCAAACACAGCAGCTGATTCTCACCTTGGGCTGCAAGAGTCTTCTTGGGGTGAAAACAGGAGGAGGAAGAGAGCGGGAGCCAGAGAGCTGCTTGGATGTCTGATGTTCCAGATGCTGAACCTGCAGCTTGCTGCAGCCTGAGCTGCTCTGAGCATGAGCCGCTCTTTTGGATACATATTTGGGCAGGATTAGTTTTCTGCTGGCAGGACTCGCTGGTTGGTCCCGTCTGGGTGTGGGTGACCCCAGTGCTGGCCCAGGGAGGCTGGGCATGGAGGAGGGGCCCCTTCTGCTGGCAGCAGCTCTCCAGTTAGGAATGGTTTGCAGCTCACCCCAGCTGGGGACTGTGCTTCCTGCAGTAGCTTTAGGGTGTCCAGGGCATGGGGAGCTGCTGCAGGAGGAGTTTCTCTCACATTCCATGCACTAAAGGCAGTGTTTGGGTGGCTGCCTTGGACACTGCCTCAGGGAGCTGCTCTGGTTGAAACCTAAAGCATGCCTCTCAGAATCACAGAATTGTCAGGGTTGGAAGGGGCCTCAAGGCTCAGCCACTTCCAACCCCCCTGCCATGGGCAGGGACACCTCACCCTGCAGCAGGTTGCTCACAGCCACATCCAGCCTGGCTGCAAACACCTCCAGCAGGAGGCTTCCACCACCTCCCTGGGCAACCTGTGCCAGGCTCTCACCACCCTCATGGTGGAAAATCTTCCTCACATCCAATCTGAATCTCCCCACTTCTGGTTTTGCTCCATCCCCCTGTCCTATCACTCCCTGACATGCTCAGAAGTCCCTCCCCAGCTTTCTTGAAGCCCCCTTCAGATCCTGGAAGGCCACAATTAGGTCTCCTCAGAGCCTTCTCTTCTCCAGACTGCACAACCCCAACTCCCTCAGTCTGTCTCCAGAGCAGAGCAGCTCCAGCCCTCTGCTCATCCTCGTGGCCCTTCTGACACCTTCCAGCACCTCCAGATCCTTCCTGGCACAGAGGCTCCAGAACTGGACCCAGAGCTCCAGCTGTGGTCTCAGCAGAGTGGAGCAGAGGGGGAGAAAAACCTTGGCCCTGGTGAGGCCACAGCTTGAGCACTGGGTTCAGTTCTGGGTGCCACAGTACAGGAAAGATACTGAGGTGCTGGAGGGTATTCAGAGCAGAGCAATCAGGCTGGGGCTCTTCAGTCTGGAGAAGGGAAGGTGAGACCTGAGTGCTCTCTGCAAATCTCTGTGAGGGGGTTTGGGTGAGGCCAGTGTTGGTCTCTGCTCCCAGGTAACCAGCAATAGGACAAGAGGAAATGGCCTGGGAGTGTGCCAGGGGAGGGTTAGGCTGGAGAGGAGGAAAAATCTTTGCTGCAAGAGTGGTCAGGGGTTGGCAGAGGCTGCCCAGGGAGGTGGGGGAGTCCCCATCCCTGGAGATGTCCAAGAAATGTGTGGCCATGGCACTGTTTAAGGTGTTTTGGTGGCCATGGTGCTGTTGGGTTACAGCTGGGCTTGATCTTAAAGGTCTTTTCCACCCTTAATAATTCTATGATGCGTTTGGTTTGCTCCAGCAGCATTGTGTGTGTCTGCTGCTGCCTCAAAGGGAGGAATGGGCTGCTGGAGCTGGGCAGAGGAGGCAGAGGCATCAATGGCAGCTCAAGCTGAGTTACAGGGGTGGGGGAGCCTCAGCCTCAGGCTCCTGTCAGGTTGCATTGCCTTTCTGCTGCCCAGTTCTGCTCCTGAGTAGGGCAATGAGGCTGGGGAGGGGTCTGGAGCACAGCCCTGTGAGGAGAGGCTGAGGGAGCTGGGGTTGCTTAGCCTGGAGAAGAGGAGGCTCAGGGAGACCTTCTTGCTCTCTCCAACTCCCTGCAGGGAGGTTGTAGCCAGGTGGGGGTTGGTCTCTTCTCCCAGGAACCCAGCACCAGAACAAGAGGACACAGTCTCAAGCTGTGCCAGGGGGAGGTCCAGGCTGGATGTTAGGAAGTTCTTCCCAGCAAGAGAGACTGGCCCTTGGGATGTGCTGCCCAGGGAGGTGGTGGAGTCCCCATCCCTGGAGGTGTTTAGGAAGAGCCTGGCTGAGGCCCTTGGTGCCATGGTTTAGTTGCTCAGATGGTGCTGGGTGTTGGATTGGACTTGATGACCTCCAAGGTCTTTTCCAACCTTTTTGATTCCATGGTTCTATGACCCTGGCTTATTTGATGCCCAGAGAGTCAAATGTTGGGGCTGGTCACAGATTGCCTCAGTTTGGAACTTGATTTTTTTCCCCCAAATCTGGCATCCTGTAGTAACCTTTTTTCCTTGTGCAACTGGAGTGTTATGGATTCAGTGTGGTTGGAAAACCTGAGAATTGATTGAAATCCAAGCTTTCCATCTTTAGAGGGATGGGATAGGCTCAGAGTGAGCCCTCTGGGCTGGTTTCAAACCCAAGGGTTGGTCTGATGATGTAGATTGAACGAGGAGCTTGGTCCTTCACATCTTTGCCTGGGGATGTGGTTGAGGCCCTGTCCCCAGAGACATTCAAGATCAGACTTAATCTTACAATCACAGAGCTGTCAGGGTTGGAAGGGACCTCAAGGCTCAGCCACTTCCAACCCCCTGCCATGGCCAGGGACACCTCACACCACAGCAGGTTGCTCACAGCCACATCCAGCCTGGCTGCAAACACCTCCAGGCAGGAGGCTTCCACCACCTCCCCGGGCAACCTGTGCCAGGCTCTCACCACCCTCCTGGGGAACAACTTCTTCCTCACAGCCAATCTGAATCTCCCCACTTCTAGTTTTGCTCCATCCCCCCAGTCCTGTCACTCCCTGACTCTCTCAGAAGTCCCTCCCCAGCTTTCTTGGAGCCCCCTTCAGATCCTGGAAGGCCACAATTAGGTCTCCTTGGAGCCTTCTCTTCTCCAGACTGAACACCCCCAACTCTCAGTCTGCTGCACAGCTTCTCAGACAGGAATTTGACTCAAATGCTTCAACTGGATGCAAAAATGCCCTGGGCAGCCTGACCTAGTTGGAAGTGTCCCTGCTGGCTGCAGGGGGCTTGGACAAGATGACCTTGGAGGGTGCCTTCCAGCCTGATGCAGTCTATGACTCCCCTTTTACAACACACTCATCCTCAGGCTTCTTTTCATCTGAGGTAAATGGACCTCCTGAGTGTCTTGGATCAGTCAGCTGAGTTGCTCAGGTGAGACAGGCACCAATCTGCTCAGGGAGCACAGCTGGTGCTGTTGGTGTGGCAGCAATGGGACAGCCCTGGGCCTGGGAGACTGCAACCTGTTTGGCTCATCCTCGGAGTGGAGCGATGCAGGAGGGGCTGGGGAGGTGCTGCTGCAGGTGTTCCCTGGGTGCCTTTCTCACCACGAAGCTGTCTGTGCTGGAGATGCTCCACACCCCCTGGGACTTGCTCTGGAGTATTGTGGGCAGCAGGGGCAGGGAGGGGATTCTGCCCCTCTGCTGTGCTCTGCTCAGACCCCCTGCAGGGCTGGGGCAGCTCTGGAGCCCACAGCACAGTCAGGGACCTGGTGGAGCAGGGCCAGAGGAGGCCACAGCAGTGCTGGCAGGGCTGGAAGCCCTCCTGAGAGAGCTGGGCTTGGTCAGCCTGGAGAAGAGAAGGCTCCAAGGAGACCTTCTGTGGCCTTGCAGTGCTTCAAGGGCTGAGCAGAAAGCTGGGGACAGAGTTTTGAGCAGGGTCTGTGGTGACAGTACAAGGAGGGATGGTTTGGAACTCAAAGAGGGAGATTCAGACCGGAGAGAGGGAAGAAATGTTTGCCCCTGAGTGGGGTGAGAGCCTGGCCCAGGTTGCTCTGTGTCCTGGCAGTATTGATCCTCTCCTTGCCATTCCCCAGGGCCTGTCAGTGCTGTGCTGCAGGGGGTGTGTGGGGAACAGCAGAGGCTCAGCAGTGGTGCCCAGCTTAACACTTGAACGACACAAAGCCTGGCTTTACTGGGCTGTGATCCAGCACAGGCTGCCACTGGGGCAGAACAGCTGGGTGAAGCTCTGAGCTTCCAGGAGGCATTTGTGTCCTTCAGCAGCTGGGGGCAAGCGGCTTCAGAGTAAAGCCAAGAGCCGTGTGATGCAGAGAAGCTGTGGCCTGACTGCAGACGCTGGCTCAGAGCTGGGGTGCAGAACACCTTCCCCCCAGACACTCTGCTTTCTGCAGGCAGCTTTGAGTGCTCTGCTTGCAGAGTCTTTCATGTCTTAGAGTGTCTGATGTTGAAATGCAAAGCTCCTTTCATGCTGAACCGCCACTTGCAGGCCATGACCCCCCCCTCAGGCACTCCTCTCAAAGGTCAGGAGCAGAGCAGTGGGTGCCATGGAAGGGCTGAGCCGCGCCGCAGCGTGGAGCTGGGCTCTGCTCAGGATTCCCCTGGCTGTCCTTTGGCCAAGCCTCTAATGAATAAGTGAACTTGTGGAAGCCCTTGAGACTGGCTGGTTAAGTTAGAGAGGAAAAGGCAAGCTGGTGAGTGAAGCAGTGGTTTGCTGGAGATGTGAGGGGGCGTTCCCAGGGTCTGGTCAGCAGCACTGAGAGCATGGAACTGTTTGTCTTACAATCGTGGCATCTGAGACTGGTTTGGGCTGGAAGGGACCTTTAAAGATCACCAGCAGGGCCATCTGCAGCTAGAGCAGGTTGCTCACAGCCACAAACAGCCTGACCTGCAGTGGTGCCAGCCAGGGGACAACCTGGGCCAGACTCTCACCACCCTTGGGGTCAAACTTTTCTGCCTTCTCTCCAGTCTGAATCTCCCTCTTTGAGTTTCAAACCATCCCCCTTGTCCTGTCACCACAGGCCCTGCTCAAAGGTCTGCCCCCAGCTTACTGCTCAGCCCTTGGAGCACTGCAAGGCCACCAGAAGGTCTCCCTGGAGCCTTCTCCTCTCCAGGCTGCAGAACCCTGACTCTCTCAGCCTTCTCACTTAATACTTCAGGTTTGTAATCAGGCTGCACACAGAATCCAAAAGGGCTGCCCCAGTTTCATCTGGAAATATGTTGAAGCTCCTGTGGGCTGCTACTAACCCTAAGATAAACACACATCAGCCTAACATAACCAAAACTTTGGCTTTGCCATGTGCAGTGGCAGAGGTGGGTTCAGTTTCCTCCTTGACAGGAAGGGATTCAGATCTTTCATCTCCTGCTTCCTTCAACGTGCTTTAACTCAAGCTCTGAAGCAGACTGAAGGTGGAGCCTTTCAAGCCAGGATTTTGTGAACCATGGGTGCTACAAACAGGATTCCTGAGGCCTGGGGACACAGGGCAGATGTTACTGTAGCTCAGATAAAGCTAACAGGTCTCTGGTCTTGCAGAGCCAGGCTCGGCTCGGTGATGTCCAGTGACAGGACAAGGGGCAGTGGGTGCAAGCTGAGTGACAAAACACTGGAGCAGGCTGCCAGGAGAGGTGGTGGAGTCTCCTTCTCCAGAGACTTCCAAATGCCACCTGGATGTGTTCCTGTGTGACCTGCCCTGGTTGGCCCTTTGGCAGAGGAGTTGGGCTGGGTGACCTTTTGAGTTGCTTTCCAACCCCAACCATTCTGTGATCCTGTGTAGTGTTGGAGCTGTGGGAGGAGCTTGTGTGTGACCTGCAGTGTCTCAGGGACTGCAAGACAATTGCTTGGAGTGTCCTTGAAATTAAAGGCAAGGGGTGATGGGGACAAGGTGCTGCTGGGGAGATTCCCAGGGGGCTCCAGAAGGAAATGTTTCCCCCTGAGCACAGCTGGACACTGGAATCATCTCCCAGGGGGAGTGGTGGATTCCCCTGCTCTGGGCAGTTGGAAGGCTCAGCCTGCCAGGGTGCTGGGCCAGCTCAGGTCAACTCCACCATCACCTGGAAAGGTTGAGCAGGTGATCCCTGGGGTCCCTCCCAACCTGGCATGCTGTGATTCTGTGCTCTCAGGTTGCTCAGAGCCACATCAAGCCTGACCTTGAACGTCTCCAGGGATGGAGCCTCCACCACCCCCCTGGGCATCCTCTTCCACCACCATCTCAGTGAAGAACTTCTTCCTCACATCCAACCTAAATCTCCCCTGCTCTAGTTTCAGAACATTGCTCCTTGCCCTGTTGCTGCATGCCCTTGGCCACAGTCCCTGCCCACACCATCCGGAGTCATCTCCCAGGGGGAGGTGGATTCCCCTGCTCTGGGCAGTTGGAAGGCTCAGCCTGCTGGGAAGGTTGGACCAGGGGATGCTTGGGGTCCCTCCCAGCCTGGCATTCCATGGTTCTGTGGGAACTGTGAGGCTGAGAAGCTGAGCTCAGTGTCTGGTGCTTTGGAAGCCGCTGGTTTGCAGAGGCCAGGCCAGGCCAAGCCCCGATGACCCAAACCTGTAACTGTTGTCTGTTCTTCTCTCTTGCAGACCGCGAGGACCAGTCGATTCTCTGCACGTGAGTGACCGCTGCTGCGCCGGGCACCTGGCACCCTGCCTCGGGAAAGGGGCCCTGGACATCTGCACATGTGCAGAGGGCACCGAGCTGGGGGCAGGAGGGGATCTGTTGGAGGGTAGGAGAGCTCTGCAGAGGGACCTGGACAGGCTGGACAGATGGGCAGAGGCCAAGGGCAGGAGATTGAACACATCCAAGTGCCAGGTGCTGCACATTGGCCACAGCAACCCCAGGCAGTGCTACAGGCTGGGGGCAGAGTGGCTGAGAGCAGCCAGGCAGAGAGGGACCTGGGGGGACTAGTTGACAGCAGCTGAACAAGAGCCAGCAGTGTGCCCAGGGGGCCAAGAAGGCCAATGGCATCCTGGCCTGCAGCAAGAACAGTGTGGCCAGCAGGTTAGGATACCTTGAGTCCTGTGTCCAGTTCTGGGCCCCTCAGTGCAGGAAAGATGTTTTGCTGCGGGAAGGTGTCCAGAGAAGGGCAAGAAAGCTGGGGAGGGGTCTGGAGCACAGCCCTGTGAGGAGAGGCTGAGGGAGCTGGGGTTGCTTAGCCTGGAGAAGAGGAGGCTCAGGGGAGACCTTCTTGCTCTCTCCAACTCCCTGAAGGGAGGTTGTAGCCAGGTGGGGGTTGGTCTCTTCTCCCAGGCACCCAGCACCAGAACAAGAGGACACAGTCTCAAGCTGTGCCAGGGGAGGTTCAGGCTGGATGTTAGGAAGTTCTTCCCAGCAAGAGAGACTGGCCCGTGGGATGTGCTGCCCAGGGAGGTGGTGGAGTCCCCATCCCTGGAGGTGTTTAGGAAGAGCCTGGATGAAGCACTTGGTGCCATGGTTGAGTTGATCAGATGGTGTTGGGTGAGAGGTTGGACTTGATGATCTCAAAGGTCTTTTCCAACCTGGTTTGTTCTGTTCTGTTCTATTCTATTCTGTTCTATTCTATTCTATCTGTGGCTCTTGAAATTTAGTCTTTACTCTTGACAGGCAGTGACTGGTGGCTAAAGATACAGCATGAAGAGATTTAATATGATGTAGTAAGTGTGGCCAGCAGGGCAGGAGGGGGATTCTGCCCTTTTACTCTGCTCTGGTGAGACCCCACCTCAAATACTGCATCCAGTTGTGGTATTCCCAGCATAAGGAGGATGCAGAGCTGTTGGAGTGAGTCCAGAGGAGGCCACAAAGATGATCCAAGGGCTGAAGCACCTCTGCTGTGAGGACAGGCTGAGGGAGCTGGGGGTGTGCAGCCTGGAGAAGAGAAGGTCCTGGGGGTGCCTTAGAGTTGCCTTCAAATACCTGAAGTGATCTTACCCAAAGGCTGGAGAGGAAGCACAAGGGACTGTAGAGATAGGACAAGGGGGAGCAGTTTGAAGCTGAGGGAGAGCAGAGTTAGACTGCATCTGAGGAAGGAGCTCTTCAGGTGAGACTCTGGGAACAGGTTGCCCTGAGAGGTTGTGGCTGCCTTCTCCCTGGAGGTGTTCGAGGCCAGGATGGATGAGGCCTTGGTGCCCCTGCTTTTGGCAGGGGGGTTGGCCTTGATCTCTGGAGGTCCCTTCAGGCTTCTAAGATTTTGTGATTCTGTGACTGGATAAGGCCTTGAGCAGCCAAGTCTGTGTGAGAGGTGTCCCTGCCCGTGGCAGGGAGTTGGAGTAGATGATGTTTGAGGTCCCTTCCAACCTGAGCCACTCTATGATATGTTCTTTTAACCCTGTAACTCAATTTGCTTGAAGTTTGGTAGGTGCAGGCTGCTTGAATGTAGCTGGAAGTGTCAATCAAGATCTGATTCAGAGACAAAAAACTTGATAGCATCTGTCTGAAGTGCAGCACCTCAATGTATAGGGCCTGAGGCAGACAGGAATCAAAGGCTGGTCCAGAAAGCCTGCTGAGCAACAGCTGAGCTTGGGATCTGCTTCAGACTCGAGAATGCTGAAGTTCACACTCAGGTTTCCCTCTGCTTTCTCTGTCTGCACCTGAATTTGCCCCACTGAGGAGTAAACTTCAGCTTCCATTTCTCAGGGACCTGGAAATGCAGTGCTGGGGTAGGCAGAGTGTGAATGACTCTGAATAGTCAGTGCTGAGCCAGGGCATGGGGCCAGGCTCTGCTCAGTGGTGCCCAGGGACAGGACAAGGGGCAGTGGGCACAGGCTGGAACCCAGGAGGTTCCATCTGAGCAGGAGGAGAAGCTTTGTTGTGAGGGTGCTGGAGGCCTGGAGCAGGCTGCCCAGAGAGGTTGTGGAGTCTCCTTGGCTGGAGAGCTTCCAAACCCTCCAGGGTCTCACCGTCCTCAGGGTCAAACATTTCTTCCTTCTCTCCAGCCTCAGCTCCCTCTTTTAGATTCAAAGCATCACCTCTTGTCCTGCTCAAAACTCTGTCCCCAGCTCTCTGATCAACCTCTTTCAGCACTGCAAGGCCACCAGAAGGTCTCCCTGGAGCCTTCTCCTCTCCAGGCTGCCCAAGGCCAACTCTCTCAGCCTGGCCTCCCAGCAGAGGGCTTCCAGCCCTGCCAGCATCGCTGTGGCCTCCTCTGGCCCTGCTCCAACAGCTCCCTGTCCGTGCTGAGGACTCCAGAGTTGATCTCACCTTCTGCTGGTAGCAGCCTGGGGTGAGGTTGGTTCATCTGCATTGTGAAACCTCTCCTGGGCTCCCTTCTGAAGCTGCCTGCAGCTAACCATCGTGGGTACAAGCTGACATCCTCAGTTAGCTGAGGGGCAGAGGGGTAGCTTGTGTGCTCAGCTGCTGAGCTGTGTGCCGGTGCAGCCAGCCTCCCTGAGGCTGGGCTTCGTGGGGTGCCTGCTTCCTGGAATGCCTCTGTGCTTAGATTGGGTGCTGCAGAGACACCTGAGCTCGGTTTCCTTCTCGACATGAAGGGATTCAGATCTTCCTCTCCTGCTTCCTACAACATGCTGTAACTCAGGCTCTGAAGAAGGCTGAAGGTGGAGCCTCTCAAGCCATGCTTCTTTGAACCATGGGTGCTACAAACAGGGTCCATGGGGCCTGAGGACACAGAGCAAAGCCATTTTCTGTGGCTGAGATAAAAGCTGATGCGGCTGACACAGGCTTGTCTTGCTCTGTGGTTCCTGCTCTGAGCAGGCCTTCTGCTGTCAGGTGATGACTACTCCATGTGCAATGTACAAAACAGCCCTCAAAGCAGGGCTGGGATCCCAGAGGCAGGAGAAGGGCTTTGTTCTGGGGTGTCTGTGGCTACTCTGACAGTCTGTGCTTGCCCCAGGGGAATTTTTTTGCAGTAGCTTCATGTTTTGTGCCTCTGCATGAACCTTGCACTGCTTTCCATGGTCAGCCCAGACCACAAAGGCTGCAGAGGAAGGGCTCTTGGATTTACTGAGTGTCTGATCTCTTCTTCTGCAAACTGGGAAGCCTCTCAGCTCTCCTGCCTGCAGTGTTACTCCCTCAGCTGTAAGGTTACTGCAAGCTTTTGATGCTTCTCTTGGGCCCTGCTTGGTGCCCAGTGCAGCAGACTTCAGCATGGAAGCCTTGCACCTTGGGCTGGGCTCCCCCACCGCCCTGGGCAGCCTCTGCCAATCCCTGACCACTCTTGCAGGAAAGACATTGTTCCTCCTCTCCAACCTAACCCTCCCCTGGCACCATTTCAGGCTATTTTCTCTCCTTCTATCACCTGAGACTAGGGAGAAGAGCCCAACCCCCAGCTGGCTCCAACCTCCTTTCAGGGAGCTGAAGAGAGCTCCCCTCAGCCTCCTCTTCTCCAGGCTCAACACCCCCAGCTCCCTCAGCTGCTCCTCACCAGCCCTGCTCTCCAGACCCTCCAGCAGCTTCATTGCTCCTCTCTGGACACCCTGGACGTGATGGCTGGTTCTCCACACAGCTCTCATCACCTCTCATGTTGAGTTTAGTAGGATTGCTTGGAGGTTTCCTGTCTCAGTTTCATCACCTGCTGGTGTTCCATGAGGAGTTTTGCAGGAACTGGTGACCTTTGAATCACAGAAGTGTCAGGGTTGGAAGGGGCCTCAAGGCTCAGCCAGTTCCAACCCCCTGCCATGGGCAGGGACACCTCACCCTGCAGCAGGTTGCTCACAGCCACATCCAGCCTGGCTGCAAACACCTCCAGGCAGGAGGCTTCCACCACCTCCCTGGGCAACCTGTGCCAGGCTCTCACCACCCTCCTGGGGAACAACTTCCTCCTCACATCCAATCTGCATCTCCCCATTTCTAGTTTTGCTCTATCCCCCCAGTCCTGTCACTCCCTGACACCCTCAGAAGTCCCTCCCCAACTTGCTTGGAGCCCCCTTCAGATCCTGGAAGGCCACAATGAGGTCTCTTGGGAGCCTTCTCTCCAGACTGAACACCCCCAGCTCTCAGTCTGTCCTCACAGCAGAGCAGCTCCAGCCCTCTGCTCAACCCAGGCTTGATGACACAGGTGACTTCTGCTTCAGCTGTAGGAATGAGTGCTCTCTGCCCATCAAATGAGCAGTTTCTTCCTCTCCCTTACTCTCTGTGGTCCTCCCTCTCCACTCTCCATCTCTTGCCCTGCTGTGCAGCCTGGGCTGCAGGGCTGGCTGTGAGTTGGAGGCTCAGGATGCTCTGGAGATTGGAGCACTGACTGCTGCTCATGTTTTGTTTCTCTGAGCCCCCTCCTTTCCCCCAGCCACATCTGTCCTTGTGAACTGCTCAGTGCCTGAGCCACAGGGAGTGAGTTGGTAAGAGAAACTTTCTGCTGAAATAAGTCCATTGCAGAGAGGCTGTTCTCAGGGTGACCCAAAAGCTGCTTCCCGTGGCCAGAAGGACTCTGGCTGCTCTGTGGTGTAACCCTGCTTTCCTCAGGCAGCGGTGATGAGCTTCCTTGTGTGCCCTTTGGCCTTCCACCCACTGAGAAACCCAGAAATGGGCAGAGAGCTGCAGCTCCTGAGTCCATTGGACAATGCCAGATGCTTGTGGTTGCTCCTTCCCTGGAGGTGTTGAAGGCCAGGCTGGATGAGGCCTTGAGCAGCCTGGGCTGGTGGGAGGTGTCCCTGCCCATGGCAGGGGCTTGGAGCTGGATGAGCTTTGAGGTCCCTTCCAACCCAAACCACTCCATGCCTCTATGAAAGCCAAATCATGGTCTGGGTAATGATGGGGAGGGAGGAGCTGAGTGAGCACACACAAGAATTGAGAGGGAGCTGGGGGTGTTTAGCCTGGAGAAAAGGAGGCTGAGGGGAGACCTCATTGCTCTCTACAGCTCCCTGAAAGAAGGCTGCAGGGAGGTGGGGGTTGGGCTCTTCTCCTAGTCTCAGGTGATAGAAGGAGAGGAAATGGCCTGAACTTGTGCCAGGGGAGGCTTAGGTTGGAGAGGTGGAAAAATGTCTTTGCTGCAAGAGTGCTCAGGGATTGGCAGAAGCTGCCCAGCCCCCACCTCTGGAGGTGCTCAAGGAATGTGTGGCCATGGCACCCACTGGGGTCATGGCTGGATGGCCCTGGTGGTGTTGGGTCAATGGTTAGAGGTCTTCTCCAACACAAACCATTCTATGGTTGTGTGTTCTGAACTGGAGTCTCAGCCCAAGCCTGTGGCATTCCCCTCTCTGGGGCTGACAGCCAGGCACTGAGGGGGATGCTTACAGCCCTGCAGGCACCTCTGGTGTGAAGTGGCTTCAGCAGGAGCCCTGGGGAGTGGAGGGAATGGAGGCTGCTTAGCAAAGGGCAACAGCAGCAAATACCAAGCATTGTTTTGTCCAGCCCCTGGCCAGAGGCCAGCCTGTAACATTCCCTAGACAACTGGTGTGCAGATGAGGGGAGGCAGCTAGGGAGAAAGGAAGGAGCTGGAAAGCAGCCTTGTAAAGAGTAAAGACAATTAGTGTCTCTCCTGTGCTAGCCCAAACTAGCACTTACAGCTCCTCATGGAGAAAATTAGCCTGGTGATGAAAACATCCTGCTAATGGCAGGTCCTGCCTGGAACTCGCTCTTAGTGTGTAACTGGCAGAAGCCCTGCTCTGTGCCTGGGAACAAGAGCCACTCCTGCCCTTTGCAACTGCTGCTGTGAGAAGGACAAAAGCCCCATGTGGGGCTCTCAGGTCTGCAGCTCCTTCCTCCTGCAGCCAGGGCAAGTGAGGGCTTCATGGCTGGGTGCTTGTGGAAGTGGCTGCCCTGAATGCAGCAAGGCTCTGCTGGGCAGGGGAGCTGTGAGCCACAGGGCTGTGTTCTGTGTCTTGTGAAACCAGGCACTGAGCAGAGCCGCCCAGGTGGTGCCACCAGGTCTTGGCAGGACGACCTTCTGCTTCCAGGTGAACTCAGGTGTGCTGCCAGCCCAGCCCCAGCCTGTCCTGGGCTGATCCCCAGCAGTGTGGGCAGCAGGGGCAGGGAGGGGATTCTGCCCCTCTGCTGTGCTCTGCTCAGACCCCCTGCAGGGCTGGGGCAGCTCTGGAGTCCTCAGCACAGACAAGGAGCTGTTGGAGCAGGGCCAGAGGAGGCCACAGCAGTGCTGGCAGGGCTGGAAGCCCTCTGCTGGGAGGCCAGGCTGAGAGAGTTGGCCTTGGGCAGCCTGGAGAGGAGAAGGCTTCAGGGAGACCTTCTGGTGGCCTTGCAGCAGTGCTCCAAGGGCTGAGCAGAAAGCTGGGGACAGACCTTTGAGCAGGGCCTGTGGTGGCAAGACAAGGGGGCTTGGAACTCAAAGAGACTGGAGAGAGGGAAGAAATGTTTGAGCCTGAGGGTGGTGAGAGCCTGTCCCAGGCTGCCCAGAGAGGTGTGAGCTGCCCCCTGGCTGGAAGCATTGCAGGTCAGGTTGGTTGGGGATGTCCCTGCTGGCTGCAGGGGGGTTGGGGTAGATGAGAGGAGCATTAAAGGTCCTTTCCAACCCAGTCTCTGATTGTCATCCCTGAGCTTGTTGCTGCTCAAGAGTGATAGAAGCAGACTGAAGCTGCCAGGGCAGGGGAAAGTGATGCAGGCTCCAGCACCGGCAGCTCTGGTTTGGTTTGCTTTGCTTTTCAGTAATGGAAGTGACAGAGCTGCTCTCTGCTGGGAGAGGTGGCACTGGCTGCAGTTCCCATCCCAGTGTGCTCCAGATGCTTATCTTCACCCACATGGGTAGTTCACAGCAGACTTCAGGCAGGCAGCAGGGTGATGCAAAACCTGCCTTTGAATTTCAAAGCTTTCAAACCGCAGCCCTGTGGGTTTGGGTGCTCCTGCCCTGTGTGACTCAGGACAGTCCACTCTGTGCCCTGAGTAGCCCCTGGGGGGTTAGTGGCTAGCAGGGTGGTGGTGGTGGAGGGGCCTGTCCTTACTCCAGAAAGCAGCTTTAAACTAGTCTGACCTTCTTGAGATCAGAAAGTCTTTTGTCAGTTCAGGAGGAGGTGGTGTTGCCTTGTCCTGCCATGCCCAATGCTGTAATCAGGGTTCTTTCAGCTGGAAAAGACCTCTAAGATCCAGCCCAACCATCAACCTAAGACCCCCTTGGCCATTAAGCTGTGTCCCCAAGTGCCAGGTCCACAACTTCATAGGGCTGGGAGCACCTCCACGATGAAGACAGCCTGGGAGAGTTGGGGCTGTTCAGCCTGGGGAAGAGAAGGCTCCAGGGAGACCTTAGAGCTGCATTGCACTATCTGAAGGGGACTGAGAGGAAGGCTGGGGAGGGACTGTTCAGAAGGGCTTGGAGTGAGAGGATGAGAGGCAGTGGTTTGAAACTGGAGCAGGGCAGAGTTAGGTTGGACATCAGGAGGGAGTTCTGCACAGTGAGGGTGGGGGAACAAGTAGTCCAGGGCCGTGGTTGAGGCTCCAGCCCTGGAGACATTCAAGATCAGACTTGATATAACCCTGGGCAGCCTGCTCTAGTAGGGGGTGAACAAGATGCCCTTTGAGGGTCTCTTCCCACCCAGTGCAATCTGTGACTGTTAGTGCAGCAGCTCTTTCACTGCTGCTTGCCTTAGGGCTTTCCCAGGCAGGCGTTCGACCTGCTCATGGAACAAGAACTACCTCTAAGTGAGCCGTGTGGGAAGAGCTCGCTGCTCTCCTGGAAGTCAGACCAGCTTCCATTCCTGCTGGCTGCCTGCTCATCACCTGGGAGTCACAGCAGAGACTGGCAGACTGGCTTGGGTTGGAAGGGACAGTGGAGATGATCCAGCTCCAGCCCCCTGCCATGGGCAGGCACACCTCCCACCAGCCCACACCCTGCTTGCCCTCCTGGCCCGTTCAGCAGCCATGGGCTGCTAGCAGGGCTCGCAGACAGCCCTCAGCTCTTGTGCAATGCCAAGGTCATTGGCACAGCCTTGTGTAAGGGGAGCCTGCTGCAGTTCAGCCATCACAGAATGCTTTGGCTTGGAAGAGACCTTAAGGATCATCCAGCTCCAAGCCCCTGCCATGGGCAGGGACACCTCCCACCAGCCCAGGCTGCTCAAGGCCTCATCCAGCCTGGCCTTGAACACCTCCAGGCAGGGGATATCCACAGCCTCCCTGGGCAACCTGTGCCAGTGTCTGCCCACCCTCCCTGCAAAGAATCTCTTTCTAATCTCCAGCCTCAGTCTTCCCTCTTCCAGCTGTTTGCTTGGCCTGGTTTTCAGCTGGCACTTTGGTCAGCAGAGGAAATGCCTTTTCCTGCTGGGCAAATGTAGGCTGAAATTATCCAGGGGAAAAAGATTCATGGTTGAGTGGTAGAGAAGTTAGTCACTCATTTCTGCTAACCAAAGTGTTTGCACTTTGCCCCAAGAGTGTTTTCCTGGATTACAAATGGCACCAAAGCTTCTCCTGCAGTGACTTCACAACCACCTGGAGCCTTGACTCATGCTGGCTGAGCTGCTCCTGTGTCCAGTGTGCTTCAGCCTGCTTTCAAGCAGAAGCTTTGCTGCTCCAGGGAAGAGAGCTTTAGCTCCAAGTGCTGAGCAGATGGACCAGCCCCTGTGTGCCCTGGCTTGTGAGGGAGGGGCCATGCAATCACAGGCTCGGTTTGCTTGGAAGAGACCCTTGAGATCACCCAGTCCAACCTTACCCCAGCACTGCCAGGGTGGTGCACCACCCCATGGCCCTCAGCACCACAGCTGCACAGCCTTGAAACCCCTCCAGGGATGGAGACTCCACCACTGCCCTGGGCAGCCTGGGCCAGGCCTTGACAACCCTTATGGGGAAGAAATTGTTCCTTATGTCCAGCCTGAGCCTCCCCTGCTGCAACTGGAGACCATTTCCTCTTGTCCTATCACAAGAAGGGGCCAAACCCTACCTGGCTCCAATCTCCTTTCAGGGAGCTGTAGAGAGCAATGAGGTCTCCCCTCAGCCTCCTCTTCTCCAGACTAAACAGCCCCAGGCCCCTCAGCTGCTCCTCCCCAGCCCTGTTCTCCAGACCCTTCCCCAGCTTGGTTGCCCTTCTCTGGATGCCTTCACTTAATTGATGAGGAGCACTCTGTCTCCAGCTTGAGACTATTGATAAGGATGGGTTGGTTTGCTTTGCTGCTTGAGTTTGTCACAGCCCATGGTGGGAGTTCCTGGGAGCTGTCAGCTGGGTTCATAATGGTTTCTTTCTAGCAGTAGTGAGCTGAGACAAAGGAGGTGAAATCAAGAGGGGATCCGAGCAATGCTCAGCAAGAGCTGAGTGTGGGGGGCAAGAGGCTGGGGCCAGACTCCTGTCAGTGGTGCCCAGGGACAGCACAAGGGGCAGTGGGCACAGACTGGAACCCAGGAGGTTCCACCTGAACAGGAAGAGAAACTTCTTTGTTGTGAGGGTGCTGGAGGCCTGGAGCAGGCTGCCCAGAGAGGTTGTGGAGTCTCCTGGTGTGGAGAGCTTCCAAGCCCAGCTGGGCATTGTGCTGCTGGGCAAGCTGCTGTGGGTGCCCTGCTGGAGCAGGGGGCTTGGACTGGATGCTCCCCAGAGATCCCTTCCAACCCCACTGTGCTGGGATTTGGGAATTAGCAGCACTGTCATTGACTGAAGCAGGGCCAGGAGCTCTGTCAAGGATTTTGGTTGTTTAATTTGTGGTAACATATTAATGAAGTGGTATTAAAGCAAGGTTTTGAACAAAGTTAATCTTTACCTTGGTGATACCATCCCCATTCCATAAGTGTTGCCCCCAGGGTCAGTAAGAGTTTCCCTTTTTGGGCAGGTTGGTAGGGGTAGAGGCTTTTAATTTGTCTTTCTCATCCCTCCTGAGCAGGAGCTGAAGCACAGAGATGTGGTCAGGCTCTTGTCCCAAGTAACTGGTGATAGGATGAGAGCCACTGGCCTGAACTTGTGCCAGGGGAGGGTTGGGTTGGAGATAGTATCATAGTATCAGTCAGGGCTGGAAGGGACCACAAGGATCAGCTAGTTCCAACCCCCTGCCATGGGCAGGGACACCCCACACTAGATCAGGCTGGCCAGAGCCTCATCCAGCCTGGGCTTAAACACCTCCAGGGATGGGGCCTCAACCACCTCCCTGGATAACCCATTCCAGGCCTTCACCCCTCTCATGGGGAAGAACTTCCTCCTCACCTCCAGCCTGAATCTCCCCACCTCCAGCTTCATTCCATTCCCCCTAGTCCTATCACTACCTGAGATCCTGAGCAGTCCCTCCCCAGCCTTCTTGTAGCCCCTTCAGATACTGCAAGGCCACAATGAGGTCACCTGGGAGCCTTCTCTTCTCCAGACTGAACAGCCCCAACTCCCTCAGTCTGTCCTCACAGGAGAGGTGCTCCAGCCCTCTGCTCATTGGAGATGAGTTGGAGATGAGGAGAAATGTCTTTGCTGCAGGAGTGGTCAGGGGTTGGCAGAGGCTGCCCAGGGAGGTGGGGGAGTCCCCAGCCCTGGGGTGTTCCAGAAACCTGTGGCCATGGCCACACGTGTCTCCCTGGGGAGATGGTTTGCTGGCCACGGTGGTGCTGGGTTGATGGTTGGACCGGGTGAGCTAGCAAGTCTTTTGCATCCCGACGCTGTGACTGCAGCAGCGCAGAGAGCTTCCCCAGCGCTGGGAGCTCTTGGAGCCTGTGGCCGCAGAGCCGCCCGAGGCTGGATCCTGCAGGAAATTCTTGGCATTCTTGTGAGCTCCGGGAGAGCAGAGCTCTGATGATAACATCCATTAGCCTTGCTTTTGAGTGAGAACTTGCATACAGGCTTTCTGCTAGCACCCCAGCAGTTGATTTAAAGGCTTTGGAGCAGGAGGAATGCATCAGAAGGTCTTGACCCCCCCCCCCCCTCCCCCCCCCCCGACTGCTGTGCACGCCACAAAAGCCTCTTGATGAATAGATTCTTCTAACCCTCTGCAGGGCCCTGGGAGAAAGCCCACATCTGGGCTGCATTTATTGGACTCTTTTTCCCTTCAGTGGATGTCAGAGGAGGTTTTTTTTCCCTCCCTTAGAATTTAATAAACTGAGTACCTTGACAGAGAAGGTGATTTATCCAGCTTAAGGCAGAGCTGAGAGTGCATTCCCAAGCCCTGCTGACAACAAATGGTGTTGGGTTAGGGTGGAAATGTTTCTTTTGCTTGATTCCTTTGCTAGCAGGTAGGAGAAGGGAGAATGGTTTCAGCATGAAGCATGTTTTAATAGACCACTAGAACTGGGCAGGGCTCCTGCTAGTGTTGCTTCTAGCCATGAGTGATGGGAAGGGGAACACTGCAGCAAAAGGGGAATGAGAAATAAGGACCTGAGCAGCAAGAAGCATAGAAAGGACATGGAAGTGTTGGAGGGGGTCCAGAGGAGGCCACAGAGGTGATCAGAGGGCTGAGAACCTCCCCTGTGGGGACAGGCTGAGACCTGGGGCTGTTCAGCCTGGGGAAGAGAAAGCTCCAGGGAGACCTTAGAGCAGCCTTCTAGTACCTGCTGCAGGAGAGCTGGGGAGGGACTTTGGACAAGGGCTGGGAGTGACAGGATGAGGAACAATGGCTTTGAGCTGGGAGAGGAGAGATTGAGAGTGGAGATGAGGAAGAAATTCTTTGCAGTGAGGGTGGGGAGACACTGGCACAGGCTGCCCAGGGAGGTTGTGGATGTCCCCTGCCTGGAGGCGTTCAAGGCCAGGCTGGATGAGGCCTTGAGCAACCTGGGCTGGTGGGAGGTGTCCCTGCCCAGGGCACCCTCCCTGTGATAGAAATGGCACAATAAAAAGAGGCCTTGGGGGCTGAAAGGGACCCATGGGGTGAATGTGGGGCTGCAAGAGAGGCTGTGTGCTGAGAAGGGGGTTGGCTGCACTTTGCAAGTGGCCTTTAAAGGTCTGTGCAGTAACTTGGCCATGCCCAGAACCACCTCCTGGTGCAGCAGACGCATGCAGGTGCTGCTGAAGGCAACAGCTTGTGTGTCTGTGGGACTGGGATGGTCTGAATAGATATCTGCATGTGCTCTGAAAAAAACCTCTTTCTGTGGCTCTGTGAGCAGGGCAGAGGGGAAGTTTGCTTCTTGTTCCTTAAGGTCCTAGAGGAATGCAGGCACTTAGTGAAAAGCCTTTAACCAAAGCCATGGCCCAGGGCTGTGGCGACAGCCTCAGCGCAGCAGATCCGTAGGATGAAGAGGAGATTTGCTTAAAACCCCTTCTCAGTCCCTGCTTTGGGCTTTAGGTCGTTAGTGAAGGCCTCTTGGGGAGCCCAAGCCATGCATGGGGGGCAGAGTGGTGGCTGCAAAGCAGAGGGTGTGAGCAGCCTGCTGGCAGCTTGGGTTCTGAGGCTCTGTCTGAAATGTTTTGCAGAGGCGAGTCTGGCGCCGGGAAGACAGAAAACACCAAGAAGGTGATCCAGTACCTGGCTCATGTGGCTTCCTCCCACAAAGGAAGAAAGGACCATAACATCCCTGTAAGTTGGGCTATTTCCTCATTTCATTGCTTCCATCTTTGGCTTAACCCCCCCACCACCACACAATAGAAGCTGGCAGATGATCAACCTGACTTTGCCTCGGCTGATGTTTCCCCTTGAGCAGTGGCTGCCACGAGCAGATCCATCCCAGCCCCTCTTGGTGGTGTAGCTGCTGGAGGTCTATGCTCAAGTTCAAGGCTTTGGGCAACAATTGTCACCAGAAACGGCACCAAAGCTTTGCTCATTCACTGAATGGGTTGGGTTGGGTTGGAGGGGGCTTTAAAGATCATCCAGTTGCAATCTCGCTGCCCTGGGCAGGGACACCTCCCACCAGCACAGGTTGCTCAAGGCCTCATCCAGCCTGGCCTTCAACACCTCCAGGGAGGGGACATCCACAGCCTCCCTGAGCAGCCTGTGCCAGTGTCTCACCACCCTCACTGCAAAGAATTTCTTCCTAATCTCCAGTCTCCTCTCCCAGCTCAAAGCCATTGTCCTTCATCCTGTCACTCCCAGCCCTGGTCAAAAGTCCCTCCCCAGCTCTCCTGGAGCTCCTCCAGGTGCTGGAAGGCTGCTCTGAGGTCTCCCTGGAGCCAGCTCTCTCTCCCTGAACCCCAACTCTCTCAGCCTGTCCCCATAGCAGAGGTGCTCCAGTCCTCTGGTCATCTTTGTGGCCTCCTCTGGAACTGCTCCAACAGTTCCATGTCCCTCACCATGAAGAAAAAATGCTTTGCAGTGAGGGTGCTGGAGCCCTGGAGCAGGCTGCCCAGAGACTCTTCTTCCCTGGAGACTTCAAGACCCATGTGGATGTGTTCCTGTGTGACCTGCACTAAGTGACCCTGCTTTGGAGGGGTGGGATTGGGCTCAGTCTCCAGAGGTCCCTTCCAACCCCTCTGCTTCCCTGTGGTTAAACCCCAGTTTTCCAAACAGCTCATTCCTTTGAGCACTTCCCAGGGAGTGCAGCTCCCACTGCCTGCAGTTTTCACCACTGCTCAGGAAACAGCTTTCAGTCTTCTCAGAAACTAACATGGAGATGGGAGAAAATGATCCAAATTAGAAACTGCTGTGGGTTTCCTCTGATGGAGGCAGAAATTGAAGGCAGAAATTGAGGCAGAAATTGAAGGCAGAAATTGAAAAGCTCAGATTTTCTTCCATTAGGAAGCAGAAAGTCTCTAGTTTGACACCAGAGAGTCTTGGGGTGCTGGGGGCTTGTCACTGGTGCTGGTTGCTGAGGGGTTGTCTCTCAGCTTTCCTGCCAGCCTTCACAATCTCCACTCGGTTTGCTCTGAAAAACCCTCGTGAATGGCTTGGACTTCTGTCTGGGTCTCTTTGCAGGAGGGGCTGGGGCTGTGCAAGGGCAGAAGGGAGGGGGCTGTGCACTCCAAATGCACTACTGACAGCTTGGTTGTCAGGAGGGAAGGCTTGTGGCAGCCTCCCGTCCGACCTCCTTTCAAACCATGCCTTCCTTCAAAGCTAGGTGGCATTGCCCACAACCTCCTGAAGCTGACTTCTGAAAGCCTTGAGGGACTGAAGCTGTGCAGCCTCCCTCTGAACCTCTCCCGGTGCTGAACCACTTGAAGGCCAAGTTCTGGCTGTTTTAAAGCACCCCCACGTTTGTCTGGCCCTCCTCATGCTGTGCTTCCTGGGCACTTTGTGCAGTCCCTCCTCTGAAATGTGTCCCTGTTGGAGCCTGCTGGTGCTGATCATTCCCGTGGCCTTAAGGCTGGTGGGGGTTCAAGCTGGGCTGCTTAAAGTCCATCAGGCTTTGCATGAAGCAAGCTGCTCCTCTTGCTTATTTTGGGGCTGCCTGAGGAATGAAGGCAACCAAAGGAGAGTGGGGGGAAAGCTGTGGGGGCAAGGTGTCAGGGAAGGGAAGGATGAGTTGCACTTTTTAATGCAGTGTTGGCTAACTCCATTTAAATTCCTGACTGAACTCATAGAATCAGTCAGGGTTGGAAGGGACCACAAGGATCAGCTAGTTCCAACCCCCCTGCCATGGGCAGGGACACCCCACACTAGATCAGGCCGGCCAGAGCCTCGTCCAGCCTGGCCTTAAACACCTCCAGGGACAGGGCCTCAACCACCTCCCTGGACAACCCATTCCAGGGCTTCACCACTCTCATGGGGAAGAACTTCCTCCTCACCTCCAGCCTGAATCTCCCCACCTCCAGCTTCAGTCCCTCCCCAGCCTTCCTGTAGCCCCTTTCAGACACTGGAAGGCCACAATGAGGTCACCTGGGAGCCTTCTCTTCTCCAGACTGAACAGCCCCAACTCCTTCAGTCTGTCCTCATAGGAGAGGTGCTCCAGCCCTCTGCTCATCCTAATTACCTAACTGACACCTAATTACATGCTGGTACTCAGATCCCGTGGGAGCGTGCCGTTCATCCCTACAGGGCTTGAAGAGGGGAGATTTAGACTGGAGATGAGGAAGAAATTCTTTCCATTGAGGGGGGAGACACTGGCACAGGTTGCCCAGGGAGGTTGTGGCTGTCCCCTGCCTGGAGGTGTTGAAGGCCAGGCTGGATGAGGCCCTGAGCAGCCTGGGCTGGTGGGAGGTGTCCCTGCCCATGGCAGGGGGCTTAGAACTGGATGATTTTGAAGGTCCCTTGCAAACCATTCAATGAACCTTTATTTCCACTCCAATCCAGCTTTTCCTGGTGCTGCCATTGGAAGTCTCAGCACTAATTAATTGCTGGCACTTTGAGGGTTGCTCTCAGTGGCTGCTTTTGCCTTTGCAGCTGAAGTACTAAATGGTTTAATTTGCTTTATTAACTTCAAAGGGAAGCTGATTGCTCTGGCAGGGCAGGAGCCTGGGGAGCTTCCCCTTGGTGGGGATTTCCCAGATGGGCTCTAAGTGCCCTCATTTAAGCACAGAGAAGTGAACTGTGTCTGCCTGTGCTCAGTTCTGCTCCAGCGAGCACAGTCATCCACACCCTCCAGGAGCAATTCTGCTGGAGGAGGAAGTAATCACCACCAACCCATGGCCCTCAGCACCACACCTCCAGGGCTGTGAAGCCTCTCCCGGGATGGGGACTCCACCACTGCCCTGGGCAGCCTGGGCCGGGGGGAAGAAATTGTTCTTCATGTCCAACCTGAACCTCCCCTGGTGCAACTTGAGGCCACTTCCTCTTGTCCTGTTGCTTGTTCCTTGGGAGAAGAGCCCAGCCCTCACCTCACTTCAACTCACTTTCAGGGAGCTCTAGAGATCCAAGAGGTTTCTCCTCAGTGTCTTTATCTTCAGGCCAAACACTCCAGGTTTCCTCAAATCCCTCCCATGTTCTTAAGGATACAAATCCTTCTCCAGTGGTTGGAGGAGCAGGGGTAGGTCCAAAGTGAAGCATCTAACATGGCTGAGTTATCATCCCCTGAGCAGTTATGAGATGACAGTGACATGGTAGTGATGAGCATAGGATCTGATAATGCTAATGACCTGATAATGCTGAACAGGTAGGGTTGCACAATCAGAGCTGATAGAGGTGTCACAGGGTCACAGTATCGCTGAGGTTGGAAGAGACCTCGAAGCTCATCGAGTCCAACCTGGCACCACAGACCCCATGACTAGACCATGGCACCAAGTGCCACATCCAGTCCCCTCTTGAACACCTCCAGGGACAGGGACTCCACCACCTCCCCGGGCAGCACATCCCAATGGCGAATGACTCTCTCAGTGAAGAACTTTCTCCTCACCTCCAGCCTAAACTTCCCCTGGTGCAGCTTGAGACTGTGTCCCCTTGTTCTGGTGCTGGTTGCTAGAGAGAAGAGACCAACCCCCACCTGGCTACAACCTCCCTTCAGGGAGTTGGAGAGAGCAATGAGGTCTCCCTGAGCCTCCTCTTCTCCAGGCTAAGCAACCCCAGCTCCCTCAGCCTCTCCTCACAGGGCTGTGCTCAAGGCCTCTCCCCAGCCTTGTTGCCCTTCTCTGGACACCTTCAAGTCTCTCAATGTCCTTCCTAAACTGAGGGGCCCAGAACTGGACACAGGACTCAAGGTGTGGCCTAACCAGTGCAGAGTACAGGGGCACAATGACCTCCCTGCTCCTGCTGGCCACACTATTCCTAATGCAGGCCAGGATGCCATTGGCCTTCTTGGCCCCCTGGGCACACTGCTGGCTCATGTTCAGGTGGCTGTCGATCAGCACCCCCAGGTCCCTCTCTGTTTGGCAGCTCTCAGCCACTCTGACCCCAGCCTGTAGCTCTGCATGGGGTTGCTGTGGCCAAAGTGCAGCCCCTGGCACTTGGACTTGTTGAATGCCATCCTGTTGGCCTCTGCCCATCTGTCCAGTCAGTCGAGGTCCCTCTGCAGAGCCCTTCTGGCCTCTAACTGACCAACATCTGCTCCCAGCTTGCTGTCATCTGCAAACTTGCTGATGACTGTCTCAGGCCCCTCATCCCGATCGTCAGTGAAGACATTGAAGAGGATGGGGCCCAGCACTGATCCCTGGGGGAAGTTGAAATCATGCCCCAAGGGAAGCAGTGGAGTCCCCTGCCCTGCACAGTTTGAAGACTCAGCTTGGCAGGGTGCTGGCCCAGCTCATTTCAAGCAGACTTGTGCGACTCTACCTCCAGTTCTGGTGTCCCCAGCGTAAGGACACAGAGCTCTTGGAGGGAGTCCAGAGGAGGCCACAAAGATGATCCATGGGCTGCAGCACCTCTGCTGTGAGGACAGGCTGAGGGAGCTGGGGGTGTGCAGCCTGGAGAAGAGAAGGTTCCAGAGAGAAGGTCCCCACCTTAGAGCTGCCTTGCAACACCTGAAGGGATCCTCCAGGAAGGCTGCAGAGGGACTTTTCCTAAGGGTGTCTAGAGCCAGGCCAAGGGGGAATGGTTTGGAGCTGAGGCAGAGCAGAGTTGGATTGGAGCTGAGGAGGAAGTTCTTTAACAGGAGGGTGGTGAGACCCTGGAACAGGTTGCCCAGGGAGGTTGTGGCTGCCTCCTGCTCGGAGGTGTTCAAGGCCAGGGGAGGTGAGGCTGTGGGTAACCAAGGCTGGTTGAGAGGTGTCCCTGCCCATGGCACAGTGCTGGATCTCTGAGCTCCCTTCCAACCTAGGCTGTTCTAGGTTGACTGTCATCTGAAAAGCTTGGACCAGATGATCCTTGGAGTCCCTTCCTACCTGGCACCTTGTGATCCCATGATGCAGCTCAGCAGGATTCCTATCACTGAGCAGAAGCCAAACCTTGGCTGCTTTACAGACCTGAGTCCAAATCTGTCTATCCTGCCCAGGGCTGCCCAGGGGGGTTGTGGACTCTCCTTCTCTGGAGATACTCAAAACCTGCCTGGATGCATTCCTGTGGGAGCTGCTCCAGGAGCTCCTGCTCTGCCAGGGGTTGGACTGCACAATACCAATCAGGGAGGCTCAGCTGAGACACCTGAAGGCTCTGCAACTGTCCAGAGACTTGGACAGACTGAGAGCTGGGCACAGAGGAACCTCATGAGGATCAACAAGGACAAGTGCAGAGTCCTGCATCTGGGAAGGAAGAACAGACTGCAGCAGTAGAGGCTGGGAGGGGATCTGCTGGAGAGCAGCCCCAAGGAGAGGGAGCTGGGAATGCTGGGGGCAACAAGTTGTGCATGGGACAGCAATGAGCCCTGTGGCCAAGAAGGCCAATGGGGTCCTGGGGGAGCATCAAGACTGTGTCCAGCAGATCCAGGGAGGTTCTCCTCCCCCTCTCCTCTGCCCTGCTGAGACCTCACCTGCAATATTGCATCCAGTGCTGGGCTCCCCAGGTCAGGAGGGACAGGGATCTGCTGGAGAGAGTGCAAGGGAGGGCTGCAAGGCTGCTGAAGGGACTGCAGCACTGCCTGGGGAGGAGAGGCTGAGAGCCCTGGGGGTGGTTAGTCTGGAGAGGAGAAGACTGAGAGGGATCTGCTCAATGTCTCTCAATAGCTGAGGGCTGGGGGTCAGGAGGCAGGGGCCAGGCTCTGCTCACTTGCACTCTGGGATAGGACAAGGGGCAATGGATACAGCCCAGGAGGTTCCACCTCACCATGAGGAGGAACTTCCTTCCTGTGAGGGTCCCAGAGGCCTGGAGCAGGCTGCCCAGAGAGGTTGTGGAGTCTCCTTCTCTGGAGCCTTTCAATCCCTGTCTGGATGTGTTCCTGTGTGACCTGTGCTGGGTTCCATGGCCCTGCTCTGGCAGGGGGCTTGGACTGGAAGATCCCCAGAGGTCCCTTCCAACCCCTGACATCCTCTGATCCTGTGCACCAGCACTGTGCTAGTTGTTTAAAATCCTGGACCTTAAAGGCTGAAGGCTGCCTCTGCCTTGGCCTGGCAGCTTCTAGGGCTGTGTGTCTCACCATGGGACTTTCCCCCAGGCTCTCTGCTCTGAAGCTCAGGATTATTAAACTGGCAGTGAGCCAAGGAAACAATAATGGAAGAGGAAATTCCTGCAGAAACTGCAATTTAGAAGGGTTTGATTGGACTTTATTGCATTCAAGTTCCTTTTAGCCTTCTTCCTGACAAAATGTGAAGGCCTCCCAGTTTAAGATTTTGCTGAATGCTCGTTCTCAGGAGAAAGACACAAAGCTTGGCTCAGCTGTGGGTTTGCATCTGAAGGGGGTCTGTGAGAAAGCCAGGAGGGGACTTCCACTTCTGGTGCCCTCAACACAAGAAGGACCTGGAGCTGCTGGAGGGCGTCCAGAGGAGGCCACAAAGATGCTCAGAGGGCTGCAGAACCTCCCCTGTGGGCACAGGCTGGGAGAGCTGGGGCTGTTCAGCCTGGAGAAGGGAAGGCTCCAGGCAGACCTCAGAGCAGCCTCCCAGTACCTGAAGGGGCTGTAGGAGAGCTGGGGAGGGACTTGGGACAAGGGCTGGGAGTGACAGGATGAGGAACAATGGCTTTGAGCTGGGAGAGGGGAGACTGAGACTGGAGATGAGGAAGAAATTCTTTGCAGTGAGGCTGGAGAGACACTGGCAGAGGCTGCCCAGGGAGGCTGTGGCTGTCCCCTCCCTGGAGGTGTTGAAGGCCAGGCTAGATGAGGCCTCGAGCCCCCTGAGCTGGTGGGAGGTGTCCCTGCCCACGGCAGGGGCTTGGAGCTGGAGGATCTTGAAGGTCCCTTCCAACCCAAATCACTGTTTCTGATCTCATCCATACAAAACCACTGTGTAGTGCCTGAGGCTGCAGAAGAAGTGTCCTGGTGCTGTGGGTTTGGCTTTTGTTTGCCCCCCCGGGAAGTGGCGCACAGCTCTGGAGCTCTGCCCTCACCGCCCAGCCGCCCCCGGGGCCTTTCTCTGCAGCAGCTCAGGGTCTGGTGTTCTGTGCATGTCACTAACGGCTTGTGTCTGGTGAAGTGGCTCAGTCTGTGCAGTGAGTGTGCAGTGCAGGCTGCTGAGGTGGATGTGGGGTGAGGAGGAGCTGGGGGCCTGCTTGCTAACATCTGTGTTTGTTTGTTTGCAATGAACAGCCCGAGTCACCTAAGCCCGTCAAGCACCAGGCAAGTGCCTTTCTTTCTGCTTTTACCTGAGCCAGCCGCTGAGTGTTCTGCTCTCTGTGTCTGTGTGTGACCTGGGGGAAGCCTTGGGGAGGTACAGAGCCCATAGCAAACATTTAAGTGGCTCTCAGAGTGGGCCAGGGAGCAGCTGACAGGCTCCTCAGCACTCCAAGCGCCTCTCGCCACTCTGAGGTGATGTTTGTGTCCTGAAGCAGAAGGTTCATAGATTCAGTGAATGGGTTGGGTTGGAAAGGGCCTTCAAGATCATCCAGTTCCATCCCCACTGCCATGGGCAGGGACACCTCCCACCAGCCTGGCTACCCCATAACCTCCTGAGTGCTAGGTGCCTGCCGACGGAGCCTGCAGCCAACACCTCTAACAAGCCTGAGGAAGACTGACAGGCACAAGTTTGTTTGCTGAGTTCACAGACTCACAGAATGCTTTGGGTTGGAAGGGACCTTCAAGATCATCCAGCTCCAGCCCCCTGCCATGGGCAGGGACACCTCCCACCAGCCCAGCTTGCTCCAGGCCTCACCCAGCCCGGCCTTCAACACCCCCAGGCAGGAAGCAGCCACAGCCTCCCTGGGCAGCCTCTGCCAGCGTCTCTCCAGCCCCACTCTGAGGGATTTCTTCATCTCCAATCTCAGTCTCCCCTCTCCCAGCTCAAAGCCATTGTCCCTCCTCCTGTCACTCCCAGCCCTCGTCCAAAGTCCCTCCAAAGCTCTCCTGCAGCCCCTTCAGGTACTGGAAGGCTGCTCTGAGGTCTGCCTGGAGCCTTCTCTTCTCCAGGTTGACCAAAACCAACTCTCCCAGCCTGCCCCCTAGGGGAGGTACTCCAGCCCTCTGATCATCTTTGAGGACTCCTGGACCCTCTCCAGCAGTCCAAGATGTTCACCCTCTCCCTAGCTGCCCCTCTCCATCTGTGGCCTGTGTCTGCTTGGGCAGCACGCTGCTGAGTGCAGAACTCTTGGAATATTAAGCCAAGGACTAAAGGAAAGAGCTGCAGTAATGGAAGCTTCCAAATTCCATTGGTGAGCATCCTGTTCTATCTGGATGTGCTTATAGCTTCTCTGATACCCTAACAGATTTTGATCTCCACACAACCAATCAGCTCTGAAATCCAGGCCTTCCCTGACTCTCTGGCACCAGTGGTGCAAGCAGCAAGCAAATGAAGCTGGGAGAGGGGAGACTGAGACTGGAGATTAGGAGGAAAGTCTTTGGAGTGAGGGTGGTGAGACATTGGCACAGGTTGCCCAGGGAGGTTGTGGCTGTCCCCTCCCTGGAGGTGTTGAAGGCCAGGCTGGATGAGGCCTTGAGCTGCCTGGGCTGGTGGGAGGTGTCCCTGCCCACGGCAGGGGCTTGGAGCTGGATGATCTTGAAGGTCCCTTCCAACCCAAACCATGCTGTGATTCTGCTCAGTGTCTGCTCCCTTGGGCTTCAGCTGCCCTTACTGCTCAGGCTGTCTGGAGCCACTGTGCAGACAAGGGAAAGAGGTGGAGTAATGGAAGCTTGCAAACCCCTTTGGTTCACATCCTGCTCCAGCTGGATATTTGCATGGCTTCTCAGATAACCTGCTTGGCACTGGGGCCTCAGGTGCAATCCCTCCTCCTGATCAGCAGTGGCCAGGCTGCTCCAGCCCAGCCTGCACAAGTGCTGTGGAGCTCCCAGTGAGGGAGACCACGAGGAGGTGTGGGTGCAAGTTGAGGGTAAGAGGGTGGATTGCTGCAAGAGAAATGCTCCCCTCTGAGCTGAGCTGGTGCCTGATGCCTTTGGGCACAAGCCTTGAAACAAAGAAAAGCTGTGCAACTGCTCCCTGGGGATGGTCCAACCAAGGCTTTGGGAACTGAAGAAGTCCCCATGAGTTAGTTCAGCTGGTTGTATTCTTCCCCTTACAGTGTGGCTTAGGGAGCAGTGGAAAGGAGAGAAATAAAAGGCCTTTCAAGCTGGGGCTGGGCTGTGGCAGTTGCATGGAGAGCTGAGCTGCTTTGCTAGCCTGTGGTGTCCTGATCAGACTCTGGCCCCTCCAGCTCTCTGAGCCCCTGGCCTCATGTGCAGAAGTTGCAGACAATCTGAGTGTTGAACTTAATCCTCCCTCCACTGGAAGGGTTTGCACTCAAGTATTCCTCTGCTCCCAGAATAGAGCAGTGTTTAGTGTAAGCCTCCTGTTGCCTGGAGCTGGCCTGTCAGGCTGGAAGCAAACCATCTGCTGGCCAGCATCTTCACAGCATCAGTGGGAAGGTGCTAATCCAGAAGTGTTGATATTGCCTGAGCCATAACCATTAACATTTCTGTTCTGATGTCATCCTGAGCTCCAGGGTGGATCCCTGGTGTGTGTGAGCAGCGTGGAGCTGGCCCTGCCTCACCCAGGTTCCCCCACGAGCCCCCTGGGCTGCTGGTGGCTCTGAGAGGGAGACAAGAACCTCCTGCCCTTACCTGAATGTGGCCCTGCACGGAATCCTGCACGACTTCAGCTGTTCCACAACACTCTGATACTGCTTTGTCCAAGTTCCCTGTAGGTGCCTGTGCAGCAGAGATGTCCACAGGCCAAACTGACATTCTTTCCAAGGGGAGAACTGGGGCTTGGCTCTAAGTCAAACCAGCTGAACATGAAACCTGTAAAAGAGTCAGGAGCGTGCCCTTGGGGCCCAGAATGCCAGTGCTCTCCTGGGGTGCATCAGTAAGAGTGGGGCCAGCAGGGCAAGGGAGGTTCTCCTCCCCCTCTGCTCTGCCCTAGGGAGGCCACATCTGGAGTCATTATTCCAGAGATGGGGAACCACTGGAGAGAGTCCAGAAGAGGCTCTGAAGATGCTGAGGGGCCTGGAGCAGCTCTGGGAGGAGCAAAGGCTGAGAGCCCTGGGGCTGAGAGCCTGCAGAAGAGCAGCCCCAGAGGGGAGCTGGGCAATGCTCAGCAAGAGCTAAAGGAGCTGGGGGGCAAGAGGCTGGGGCCAGACTCCTGTCAGTGGTGCCCAGGGACAGCACAAGGGGCAGTGGGCACAGACTGGCACCCAGAAGGCTCCATGTGAGTAGGAGGAGAAAGTTGTTTGTTGTGAGGGTGCTGGAGGCCTGGAGCAGGCTGCCCAGAGAGGTTGTGGAGTCTCCTGGTGTGGAGAGCTTCCAAGCCCTAGCTGGGCAGTGTGCTGCTGGGCAAGGGACAGTGGGTGCCCTGCTGGAGCAGGGGATTTGGACTGGCTGATCCCCAGAGGTCCCTTCCAACCTCCACCATGCTGGGGCTCTCTAAACTAGAAGTTGTTTAATGCAGGGTGAGAGCTTGGCTGGTTCTCAGTTATGGCTGCAGGTTGCAAACCATGGATGCTGGCTGGAGTCTGGGAGCCCTCTGCTCCTTCTCATGGCCTTCAGTCACATCACAGGACCCACCTGAAAGAGGTGATCATAAATAGGAGCTACTGGGAACTCAAATGCATCCAGTTGGAGCATTTTGAGTCAAATTCCTGTCTGAGTTGTGCAGCAGACAGAGAGTTGGGGCTGTGCAGTCTGGAGAAGAGGAGAAGGCTCCCAGGAGACCTAATTGTGGCCTTCCAGTATCTGAAGGGGGCTCCAAGAAAGCTGAGGAGGGACTTTTGAGGGTGTCAGGGAGGGATAGGACTGAGGAGAATGGAACAAAACTAGAAATGGATAGAATTAGATTGGCTGTTAGGAAGAAGTTGTTCCCCATGAGGGTGGTGAGAGCCTGGCACAGGCTGCCCAGGGAGGTGGTGGAAGCCTCCTGCCTGGAGGTGTTTGCAGCCAGGCTGGAGGTGGCTGTGAGCAACCTGCTGTGGTGTGAGGTGTCCCTGGCCATGGCAGGGGGTTAGAAGTGGCTGAGTCTTCAGGTCCCTTCCAACCCTGACAATTCTGTGGTTCTGTGAAGCTGGTGGTAGAGGGAAGGTTGAGAAAGGCTGTTCCAAGCCTGCAGTGAGATGTTTTAGGTGGCACAGGGATGACGCTGTGTGGAGGAGTCAAGTGTTGGAGGCAGCCTGCTTCCCTCCAGGGGAGCTGGGCTCTGAGGAGGTAGCTGTGACTCACTTGCTGCCTTCCCTGCACATCAAGTGGTCTATTTCAGGCTGTGTACAGCAGGGCAGGGAGGCTGCTGGGGTTGCTACTGGGTATCTGAGCAGGAGCTGACAGCATGGGTGGGAGAGGGGAGCAGCAGGAGTGGTGGGAGCACATCCCTGCCCACTGCTGATGGGTTCACAGAGGCAGATGGGAGAATGTAGATCAGATGTGTGTGTCGTGGTGAAGGGTCTGGAGAACAGGGCTGGGGAGAGAGCTGGGGTGGTTTAGTATGGAGAAGAGGAGGCTGAGGGGAGACCTCTACAGCTCCCAGAAAGGAGGCTGGAGCTGGGTGGCTCAAGAGGAAATGGCCTCAGGTTGCACCAGGAGAGGTTTAGCTTGGAAGTGAGGAACAATTTCTTCCCCCAAAGGGTTAAGGCCTGGCCCAGGGCAGTGGTGGAGTCTCCATCCCTGGAGGGGTTTCAGAGCTGTGTGGGTGTGGTGCTGAGGGCCATGGGTTGGTGGTGCCTTGGCAGTGCTGGGTTCAGGGTTGGGCTGGGGGATCTGAAAGGCCTTCTCCAAGCAAAACAGCTCTGTGCTTCCCCCAGGCATTGAGTTTTGCTCCAGCTGTGGAGTTTTTGGGTCAGTGTAAAGGTCCTCCTGAGAACTCCAGCGCTGGCAGCCCTGCCCCGTGGGGCGCTGGCACCGTGGCCTGGGCAGTGCTTGCTGTGCTCTGGGCTGAGCCTCTCACACTTTGATTTCTTCCTTAGCTCAGAATTCAGAGTATGTGGTCCCAAAGGGAATGCATTTGGAAGTAGACAAGCTTGGAGCAGCTAACTTGAGGTTTCACTAGAGAGGGAGCAGCCATTAGTTTGCAGGAGGACTTGAAGTCTATTTCACTCTCCAAATAAAAGCCTCTTTTAGGTGTGAAGTAGGGAACTGCAAATGCTCCTGTGTGAGGATTGACCTCATGGAAGCCTTCAGGGACTTACCTTCCCTGTTCTTTGATGCTCTCTGGACCTGTGTTGCTTACCTCCCCTGCTGCCCTTCTGGCTGCTTCTCTGGTGCTTGCAGGTCAGAGGAGTTGCAATGATCTGGACACAGAATACAGAACTAACCAGGCTGGAAAAGACCTTTCAGATCATCCAGTCCAACCTATCCCGCAGCACCATCTGATCAACTCAACCATGGCACCAAGGGCCTCAGCCAGGCTCTTGTTAAACACCTCCAGGGATGGGGACTCCACCACCTCCCTGGGCAGCACATCCCAAGGGCCAATCTTTCTTGCTGGGAAGAACTTTCTCCTCACCTCCAGTCTAAACCTCCCCTGGCACAGCTTGAGACTGTGTCCTCTTGTTCTGGTGCTGCTTGCCTGGGAGAAGAGACCAACCCCCACCTGGCTACAACCTCCCTTCAGGCAGCTGGAGAGAGCAAGAAGGTCTCCCCTGAGCCTCCTCTTCTGCAGGCTAAGCAACCCCAGCTCCCTCAGCCTCTCCTCAATGATCCTAGAGCTCACTTCCAACCAAAACAATTTTATTGCTTAGCTTGGATGTTAGGAACAAGTTCTGTGGAGCAGCTCTGCTGTGAGCACAGGCTGAGGGAGCTGGGGGTGTTCGGCCTGGAGAGGAGAAGACTCTGGAGGAACCTTAGAGCTGCCTCCCAGTGCCTGAAGGGATCCTGCAGTAAGGCTGCAGAGGGACTTTTCCTAAGGGTGTCAAGAGACAGGCCAAGGGGGAATGGTCTGGAGGTTAGTGTGAGGGTGTCGAGACCCTGGCACAGGTTGCCCAGGGAGGTTGTGGGTGCCTCCTCCCTGGAAGCGTTCAAGGCCAGGTTAGATGAGGCCTTGGGTAACCAAGTCTAGTGGGGAGGTGTCCCTGCCCACGGCAGGGGGGTTGGAGTAGGTGATCTCTGAGCTCCCTTCCAGCCAAAGCCATTCTAAGTTTCTTTTCTCTGAGGGTGGTGGACTGCTGGAGCAGGTTGCCCAGGGAGGTGGTTGAGGCCCCATCCCTGGAGATCTTCAAGGTGGGGCTTGAGAGGGCTCTGAGCAACCCGATCTAGTTGGGAATGTCCCTGCTGCCTGCAGGGAATCTGGGCTGGATGACCTTTGGGAGGTCCCTTTCAACCCAAACCCTTCTGTGACTCTCTGGCATAATGGTCATGGTGGTCTTGGGCTGAAGGTTGGACTTGGTGATCTTAGGGTTGTTTTTTACCAGCTGCAACAAGTCTATGACTGAAAGCAAGTCTGGAAAGAGAGACTCCAAAGGGTGTTGTCACACCCCTCGGCGGGAAGGTTCAGAAGCTGAGCTTGGGAGGTTTAAAATAACCTTGCTCTAAAATCTTAAACCTGTGCCACTGGCTTCTCCTCTTCCCACTCCAAGTCTGTGCCTAGTTCCACCAGCCCAAAGTGGGACTTTTCTTGTCCATGTCCAGTGGTTTTCAACATCCACCAAGTCCTGTTGGTCACTGCTCCGTGTGTGTCTCTGTGTGCTTCTGACAAACCATCCCAAAGCCAGCCACGAGCCCAAGGCCGTTCCTCAGGGGGTGGAGGAGGCTCTTTAGGAGTGAGGGGAAGAGGCTCAGCCCTGCTGAAGGTGCCCAGCCTGGGGGAAACGACTGTTAGGAGGAAGGAGAACGTAGGCCCCACCTGAGCGCTGGCTGTGCACGCTGCTCACCGCTGCTTTCTGCTTGCCTTCCAGGGGGAGCTGGAGCGGCAGCTCCTGCAGGCCAACCCCATCCTGGAGTCCTTCGGCAACGCCAAGACCGTCAAGAACGACAACTCCTCTCGCTTCGTGAGTGGCTGCTCCTGGCTCTGCTCCCCTGCTCAGGGAGAGCTCCCCTGCTGGGCACTTCTCCAGTCACTCTCAGACTCTTGCTGGGTCCTTTCCTTCACCGATTCAGGTTGCCTTGCACAGGATCAGAGGCTGTCAGGGGTTGGAAGAGATCTCCGGAGATCATCGAGCCCAAGCCCCCTGCCAGAGCAGGGCCATGGAATCCAGCACAGGTCACACAGGAACACAGCCAGACAGGGCTGGAAGGGCTCCGGAGAAGGAGACTCCACAACCTCTCTGGGCAGCCTGCTCCAGGCCTCTGGGACCCTCACAGGGAAGAAGTTCCTCCTCATGTTGAGCTGGAACCTCCTGGGCTGGAGTTACACCCATTGCCCCTTGTCCTATCCCAGGGTGCAAGTGAGCAGAGCCTGGCCCCTGCCTCCTGACCCCCAGCCCTCAGCTATTGAGAGACATTGAGCAGATCCCTCTCAGTCTTCTCCTCTCCAGACTAACCACCCCCAGGGCTCTCAGCCTCTCCTCCCCAGGCAGTGCTGCAGTCCCTTCAGCATCCTCATAGCCCTCCCTTGCACTCTCTCCAGCAGATCCCTGTCCCAGTGCTTACAGTGCTGCTGGTGTTGTGCTGGGCTCACTGAAGGTGCAGCCTCCCTGGGCTTGGCTACACTGCTGTGACTTTTGGCCACTTAGTAACTGCAATCATCCCTGAACCCATCTGGTGTTCAGAGGGTAACAAACACAACTGTGCCCTAGAGCTGTACTGTAACTGGCAAGAACAAATTGGGGATGAATTGGCAGGAACAAAGAGAGCTGCTGGTTGGCAGTGGCTGAAGATGAGACAGTGTGGGCCCAGGTGACCAAGAAGGCCACCAGCATCCTGGCCTGAATCAGCCACAGTGTGGCCAGCAGGAGCATTGCAGGGATTGTGCCTCTACTGGGCACTGGTGAGGTCCCACCTTGAATACTGGGCTCAGTTTGGGGCTTCTCACTCCAAGAAGGACATTGAGAGGCTGGAGCATGTCCAGAGAAGGACAACAAAGCCTGGGGAAGGGTCTGGAGAGCAAGGCTGCTGAGGGAGCTGGGGGTGTTTAGTGTGAAGAAGAGGAAGCTGAGGGGAGACCTCATTGCTCTCCTCAGCTCCCTGAAGGGAGGTTGCAGGGAGGTGGGGGTTGGGCTCTCCCTTGTAACAAGTGATAAAAGGGAAGAGCTTCAAGTCACACCAGAGGAGGCTTAGTTTGGGCACATGAAGAAACCTCTGTGCTGAAAGGGTTCTCAAAGCCTGGCACAGGCTGCCCAGGGAGGTGCTTGAGTGCCCATCCCTGGAGGTGCTGAGGAGATGCAGAGATGTAGTGCTGAGGGCCATGGCTTAGCAGCAGCCTTCCTCTCTGTAGAGAGTGCTTGCTCTGAGTGATCTTTTCCAGCCCAAACTATTTGATGGCTCCAAGGTGCTGAGCACTCTTGTGTCTGGCTGGTGGTGTTGTTGTTGGGTCAGTGCCTGCTGTTTGGTGGCAGATAACCACTTTTGATGTGTTCTATTGTTTTAGCAGTGGGGTGGAACTGGGGGTGAGGAGCTAAAAACCACTTCTGAAACTTCCTTTCCTTTGAAGAGGGAAAAAAAACCAGGCTCCTATTGCAGGGGGAGATGTTTTCAGCCCAGCTCTGGGGCTCTGGAGGAGCTATTAAATCTCTTTTCCTGTGAGAACAGAGCTCAAATTCACAGAACAACTGAAAGATTTCTTGGCTGCCTCAATGCTTCAGCAGTTGCTTGGATTTATGATGCATGAACTCAACTCCAGTGATAAGGGCTCTGGAAAACTCTCTGCCTCAATCCCTTCAACTGCCTTTGCAGTCAGGAAGGGAGAGCAGAGAGCTGCTGAAGTTCAGCTTTGATAATTTTATGGCCTTGCTGTGGTCCTCAGTGCTTGATGCTGCTGCCTGCTGGCTACAGGATTTAACACATCAACAGGTTCCCCTCTGCAGTGGTTCCATGTTCAGCTCTGGAAGGCATCAAAGATTCTCCTCATTTCACTGATTCCATCAAGATGGGAGGGACCCTCAAAGGGCATCTTGTCCAAGCCCCACTCCCCCACCAGCAGGGACACCTCCAGCTAGGTCAGGCTGCCCAGGGACACATCAAGTCTGATCTTGAATGGCTCATGGGATGGGGCCTCAACCACATCCCTGTGTCTCAGCACCCTCATTGTGCAGGCATCCTCCTGATGTCCAGCCTAAACCTCCCCAGCTCCAGTTTCAAACCATCACCCTTCCTCCTATCACTCCAAGCCCTTCTGAACAGTCTCTCCCCAGCCTTCCTCTCAGTCCCCTTCAGATACTGAAGTGCTGCTCTCAGGTCTCCCTGGAGCCTTCTGCAGGCTGAGCAGACTCAACTTCCTCACCTCACCCTTGTATGAGAAGTGCTCCAGCTCTCTGATCATCTTTGTGGCCCCTTCTGGACCCCCTCCCCTTCCTGTGTTGAGGGCCCCCTAGCTGGAGAGAGCACTGCAGGTGAGGTCTCAGCAGAGCCAGGGGGCAGAGTCCCTTCTCTCCACCTGCTGGCCTCTCTGCTTTTGATGCAGCCCAGGCTGCCATTGGCCTTCACTGAGGGGCTTCTTCCCTGGCCGGTGTGGAGCATCTGGTTTGTGTTACTGCAGTCTGCTGGCGTGGCCATAAGCACTGGGATGGCTCCAGCTCTATTTTTATCCATCAGCCAGCATAATGCACTCCAGATGGCTTTATCTCATGCAGAAAAAATCATCTTTGCTTACAACCATTTTAAAACCTGCCTTCCAGAGTTGATCCATCCTCCCCCAAAGTGGGAAGTGCTGTTCCTCAGCCCATGCAGGCTTAGCAGGCTTCAGCCTGCAGCAGGGATGTGCCAGCCTGGTCCCTGCCTGCTGCTAAGACCAGAAAGGACTGAAATAGACCTCCTGTCCAATCAGTCCTTTTTCCCCCTCTCTTTTCTTCTACCAGAAGCAGTGTTTCAGGAAAGGAAGGCTCCAGTTGGCAGTGCATTTGCTGGGTTAAGAGCTGGCTGATGGCTGGGCTCAGAGGGAATGGAGTTCACTCCAGCTGGTGGCTGCTCACTGGTGGTGCTCCCCAGGGCTCACTGCTGCTAGGGCCAGTTCTCTTTAACATCCTCATCAATGACCTGGATGAGGGGATTGAGGCACCCTCAGTAAGTTTGCAGTGGCACTTTTGGTCTGTTGGAGGGTGGGAAAGCTTCCACAGAGGGGTCTGGTCAGGCTGGATCCATGGGCCAAGGTCAGTTGTGTGAGGTTCAACAAGGCCAAGTGCTGCATCCTGCACTTGGGGCACAACAACCTCATGAGTGCCTGGGGCAGAGTGCCTGGAAACTGCCTGGTGGAAAAGGGATGGATGCTGACAGCAGCTGAAGGTGAGCCAGCAGTGTGCCCAGCTGGCCATGGTGGCCACCAGCATCCTGGCCTGGATCAGCAATGGTGTGGCCAGCAGGAGTGGAGCAGGGATTGTGCCCTTGTACTCAGCACTGGTGAAGCCACACCTCCAATCCTGGGTTCAGTTTTGGGTCCCTCATTCCAAGAAGGACACTGAAGGGCTGGAGCAGGTCCAGAGAAGGGCAACAAAGCTGGGGAAGGGTCTGGAGAGCAGGGCTGGGGAGGAGCAGCTGAGGGAGCTGGGGTGTTTAGCCTGGAGAAGAGGAGGCTGAGGGCAGACCTCATTGCTCTCTACAGCTCCCTGTGAGGAGGCTGCAGGGAGGTGGGGGTTGGGCTCTCCACCTACTTTCAGGTGACAGAAAGAGAAAAAATGTCCTGAATTTGTGCCAGGGGATGGTTAGGTTGGAGATGAGGAGAAATGTCTTTGCAAGGAGGTGGTGGAGTCCCCATCCCTGGAGGGCTTCAAGAGGGGACTGGGTGTGGCACTTGGTGCCATGGTCTAGTCGTGAGGTCTGTGGTGACAGGTTGGACTCGATGGTCTTGGAGGTCTCTTCCAACCTTGGTGATTCTGTGATTCTGCTGCAAGAGTGCTCAGGGATTGGTGCAGGCTGCCCAGGGAGGTGGTGCAGTCCCCATCCCTGGGGGTGTTCCAGAAGTGTGTGGCCATGGCACACATTCTATCTCAGAAGGCTTTTCCAACCCAAACAACTCCATGATTCTGTTGTTCCTCCCTCAGCCCTTTCTTTACCAACTGCTAGGAGACAGTCCATGCAGGGAGCAGCCCCTGTGCATTTGGCAGTGGCTGGGCAGCACTCTGAGGCTGCAGGTCAAGCACTTTGAGGCACCAACAGATCTCCTCTAGAAGTATCTCCCCTTGCCCTGGGCTGCTTTCAGCCTTGGTTTTTGTCTTTGCTTTCAGCAGAGCTACTCAGGTGCTGCTAAGCCTGGACACAAGCATCCCTGCAGTATTAGTTCTTTAATCTCCAGGCAGGGTTTGTGTGCAGCATAAGCTGTCCCACTGAAGACTAGAGACTTTCAAGTCCTCTCTGGATGCATTCCTGGGTGACCTGCCCTGGGTGACCCTGCTTTGGCAGGGGTTGGAATCAGTCTTCAGAGGTCCCTTCCAACCCCTACTGTTCTGTGGCTGTATGAAGTGGTGGCTGAGCACATTGAAAGGAAGAGAGGAGACTGGGAGGGGATCTGATCAATGTTTGTAAATATCTGAAGGGTGGGGGCAAGAGGAAGGGGCCAGGCTCTGCTCAGTGGTGCCCTGTGATAGGACAAAGGGCAATGGACATCAACTGGAACCAAGGAAGTTCCACCTCAACAGGAGGAGAAAGTTGTTTGTTGTGAGGGTGCTGGAGGCCTGGAGCAGGCTGCCCAGAGAGGTTGTGGAGTCTCCTTGCCTGGAGGCTTCCAGTACCCATCTGGATCTGACCCAGCAGCTCAAGGGAGGTTCTCTTCCCCCACCACTCTGCCTCAGTGAGGTCACATCTGGAGTCCTGGGCCCAGTTCTGAGCTCCCCAGTTCAAGAGAGACAGGGAACTGCTGGAGAGAGTCCAGAAGAGGCTCTGAAGATGCTGAGGAGCCTGGAGCAGCTCTGTGAGAAGGAAAGGCTGAGAGCTCTGGGGCTGTTGAGCAGTCCCAGAGGGGAGCTGAGCAATGCTCAGCAAGAGCTAAAGGAGCTGTGGGGGGCAAGAGGCTGGGGCCAGACTCTGCTCAGTGGTGCCCAGGGACAGCACAAGGGGCAGTGGGCACAGACTGGAACCCAGGAGGTTCCATCAGACCATGAGGACAAAGTTCATTGTTGTGAAGGTGCTGGAGGCCTGGAGCAGGCTGCCCAGAGAGGTTGTGGAGTCTCCTGGTGTGGAGACCTCCAGCACCCAGCTGGATGTGTTCCTGTGTGACCTGCCCTGGGTGGCACTGCTCTGGCAGGGGGCTTGGTCTTGACGGTCTCCAGAGGTCCTTTCCAACCCCTACCAGTCTGTGAGTCCATGAAAAGATTTCACTGGGTGAAGTTGTCCTGTGACTGCAGGCAGGGTTGTGGTTGTGTGTCAACAGCATTGTCTTAATTAAAACCATCACTAATTACCCCCCAATCTCTTGTCTTTGCAGGGCAAGTTCATTAGGATCAACTTTGATGTCACCGGGTACATCGTGGGGGCCAACATTGAGACCTGTATCCTGCTCCAAGCCACATTAGGAGCTGCAAGTTTCCTGCTTGCTTTTGCTTTTAACCCTAGAGCTGACTGGAATGCAGTGGAAGGTTACCACAGGGCTGCTTTCCTCTGACAAGATCCTTCCCTCCCTTTGTTCTCAAAGGGGCTGAGCAAATATCCCAACCTCAGCCTGCTGCTCCTGCTCAGGAGCCTGACACTGCAGAGGGTAGCACTCTGAAATCTGCTGCAGAGCACCCCAAAACCAGGCTGAGCTCAACAGGGAAATCACTCAAATGTGACCCCTGCTTCCTGGCCAGAAGCTGGGCTCCTGTGTTGTGCCCCAAGCTGGGGTTTGGTCCCATCAGCACTGCAGACACAGCTCTGCACCTGGAAGGAGTTTGGTGCTTACCTCAGAGGGGTAGAGCTGGAAGTGCTGGGACACACCTCCTGGGTTTTAGGCTCTTCTAGGAAACAGCACAGGTTCAGTAGCACAGAACCCACTGGGAATTACTGCTGAAGCCCTCAGTTCTTCCTGCAGTGCCTCAGCAAGGCCACATCTGGAGTACTGGTCCAGTCCTGGCCTCCCCACTTCAAGACAGACAGACAACTACTGGAGAGAGTCCAGTAGAGGCTACAAAGCTGCTTAGGAGCCTGGAGCAGCTCTGTGGGGAGCAAGAGGCTGGGGCCAGACTCTGCTCAGTGGTGCCCAGGGACAGCACAAGGGGCAGTGGGCACAGACTGGAACCCAGGAGGTTCCACCTGAACAGGACGAGAAGGTTCTTTGTTGTGAGGGTGCTGGAGGCCTGGAGCAGGCTGCCCAGAGAGGTTGTGGAGTCTCCTGGTGTGGAGAGCTTCCAGCCCCAGCTGGGCAGTGTGCTGCTGGGCAAGCTGCTGTGGGTGCCCTGCTGGAGCAGGGGGCTTGGACTGGCTGATCTCCAGAGGTCCCTTCCAACCCCTGCTAGTCTGTGCTTCAGTGATCCTGCACTGGAGCTGTGCTCCTGGCAAACACTTCTCCCCTCCATCCACCACCAATCCCCAACTCACAGCTGGGCCATATCTTCCCCCCGCCCCCTCTCCTAAACACTCATCCTCCCAGGCTGTGGAGTCTCTTTGTCTGGAGAGCTTCCAGTCCCAGCTGGGCATTGTGCTCCTGGGCAAGCTGCTGTGGGTGCCCTGCTTTAGCTTCTAGACTGGCTGATCCAACCATGCTGGGATTCTATGCCTCCTCACTCAGTTTTAGCTTATAAGGTTACTTTTGACAATGATTGGAGAGCTGGAGCACCTCCCCAGTGGGGCCAGACTGAGAGTTGGGCTGCTCAGCCTGGAGAAGAGAAGGCTCTGTGGAGCCCTTAGAGCAGCCTTCCAGTACCTGAAGGGGGCTGCAGGAGAGCTGGGGAGGGACTTGTGCCAAGGGCTGGGAGTGACAGGATGAGAGACAATGGCTTTGAGCTGGGAGAGGGGAGACTGAGACTGAAAACATTTTTTTCCAGTGAGGGTGGTGAGACTCTGGCACAGGTTGCTCAGGGAGGCTGTGGATGTCCCCTCCCTGGAGGTGTTCAGGGCCAGGCTGGATGAGGCCTGGAGCCACCTGGGCTGCTGGGAGGTGCTGCTTCCCCTTGGCAGGGGGCTTGGAACTGGATGATATTTAAGGTCCCTTCCAACCTAAAGCCTTCCATGAATCTATTTTAGGTGCTTTGGATGTTTGGAGCTGTCACAAAACACAATTTCCCAGTAAGGCTGGGGAGGTTCTTGAGTTCCTCAGAATACCCTGTGCTGAGATGAGGACTTTCATTCAGCAGAGGGATGAAGGCAGCTTTTTCCTTCCTGATTATTCAGCTGGGTTGTGTTGTTTAGAGCTTGGTGAAGCCTGGAGGGCTTAACCTCCTTCACCACCAGACCTCATCCTTGCTCACTAATCTCTGCCACCCCAAACCCATGTCCTGCCCCATGTTTGGTTCACAATATGCAATGTCAAGATAGAAAAGACCTCCCTAAGCTCACAGCTTATGGCAGCTTGTTGGACACTGCTGCACAAAGGACCTCTGGGAGCTGCTTCCAGGCAGTGAAGGCTGTGTGTAAAAATGCAGCCCTTGAAAGGAACTGCAAAAGCCCTGCAGATAAAGCACTGCTGAGTGCAGCTGCTTGCCCTTGGGATGAAGAGCTCAGATCTGAGCTTAGTAGAAATGGCTGAGAAAGAGCAGTCAGCTCCCCTTTCCACTTGGGCTTCAGCTGATCCTTTCCAATGTGCCAGCTGGCCAAGAAGGCCACCGGCAGCCTGGCCTGGATCAGCGGTGGTGTGGCCAGCAGGAGTGGGGCAGGGATTGTGCCCTTCCACTCAGCACTGGTGAGGCCACACCTTGAATCCTGGGTTCAGTTTTGGGCCCCTGTTGAGGGGCTGGAGCAGGTCCAGAGAAGAGCAACAAAGCCTGGGGAAGGGTCTGGAGAACAGGGCCAGGGAGAAGAAGCTCAACACCTAGGGGTGTTTAGCCTGGAGGAGGCTGAAGGGAGACCTCATTGCTCTCTGCAGCTCCCTGAGAGGAGGTTGGAGCCAGGTGGGAATTGGGCTCTTCTCCCTGGTCTCAGGTGATGGAAGGAGAGGAAATAGCCTGAAATTGTGTCATGGGAGGGTTAGGTTGGAGATGAGGAGAAATGCCTTTGGTGCAGGAGTGGTCAGGGATTGGCAGAGGCTGCCCAGGGAGGTGGTGGAGTCCCCAGCCCTGGAGGTGTTCCAGCAAGGTGTAGCCCTGGTACCTGGGGAAGATGGTTTGATGGCCATGGTGGTGTTGGGTTGATGGTTGGACTGGATGGCCTTAGAGCACTTTTGCAAGCCAAACAATTCCAGATTCTATGGCTCCAGACAATCTGTGTGCAGCAGGCCAGAGCAGTCACCACCCCAGGAAGGACTTTGCTGCTCTGGGCTGCTCCCAGTCTGAGCTGCAAAGCTCTTCTCTTTACTTCACCTTCCTGACTGCTCAGATTGGCCTGAGTCCTGGCAGTACCATTAAAGTTCTGCTTGACCCTGCAGTAATTCTGTAGGCTGCTTTGCAAGCTGTGGTGCAGGGGCTGTCTTTAGGCCAAGCCTGCAGAAGGTCCTTGACTCCAGCCCTGCCCAGACCTGTTGGAGAAGTCCCGCGCCGTCCGCCAGGCCAAGGACGAGAGGACCTTTCACATCTTCTATCAGCTGCTGGCTGGAGCAGGGGAGCACCTCAAGTGTAAGTGCACCACCTGCTGTGTGGCCCCTGGTCTCTCTCCTTGTGTTTGTGTCAGTGCCCACACAGGGGTGTTTGAGCTGGCCTGGGCTCTGAAGCAGTGGCTGTTAGGAGAAGGTGGAGAAGCCAGGTGACTCTGCTTGATCAAGCCCAGGGCTGACTTCAAAGCAGTGCCTGAAGTCAAGCAGCCAGCTCCTACATGCCAAAGTCCAGTTTGGGGCAGCCTGTAACTGGGAATCTTTGCATGGAAACTGGTAGCTAACAAACCTGGGCAGCAGTGACAGCTGTGTCTGTCCTGGGCTGTGCCTGGAAGCTCAGCAGGGAAGCAGCCCTCTCACCAAACCACAGTGGAACAGCACAGCTGGCTTCAGCTGCCACAGTACCATCCTGCTTAGCCTCTGCTATTGTTCCCTTCACAACTGCTCTGGTGGAACCTCAGCTGGAGGCCTCAGCTGTGTCCAGCTGTGAGGTCCCCAACACAAGAGAGACATGAAACTGCTGGAGCAGCTCCAGAGGAGGCCACACAGATGATGGCAGGCCTGGAGCCCTTCCCTGAAATTAGGCTGAGAGAGCTGGGCTTGTTCAGCCTGGAGAAGAGAAGGCTCCAGGGAGACCTTAGAGCTGCCTTCCAGTACCTGAAGGGGACCTAGAGGAAGGCTGGGGAGGGACTGTCCAGAAGGGCCTGTGGGGATAGGACAAAGGGCAATGGTTTGAAACTGGAGCAGGGCAGAGTTAGGCTGGACCTCAGGAGGAAGTTCTGCACAGTGAGAGTGGTGACACTGGCACAGGTTGCCCAGATGTGGTTGAGGCCCCATCCCTGGAGACATTGAGGGTCAAACCTGATGTGGCCCTAGGCAGCCTGATCCTAGCTGGAAGTGTCCCTGCTGACTGCAGGGGGTTGGTCAAGATGCCCTCTGAGGTCCCTTCCAACCCAATGCACTCTGTGAAGCTGTGAGCTCTGCAGCTGTCCCCAGCCCTCACAGCAAGCTCAGCAAGATGTTGGCTATCTTCTACTCTCTTTTTTGCCTTTTGCCCTCTGATAACTGGGGACTTCTGGTAGGTTGTGATAAGAGAAACTCTCTAAAGGTGCAGACTTCAGAGAGCTGATCAACTCTTTTTCCTCCTGTGTGAGATAAACTGGTGTGCAGCATCCTTGATGTGGAAATGATCAGCTCCTACACTCCATTTCTGCCTCTGTTCCCTTTCAACAGAGATGCTTCTGTAGGGTATTCCAAGCAGGGATTTGAGATTCTGCTAGATCTGACTGGGGGAAGGTTCTGTTGTCAGGATGAATGCATTAAACAGCTAATGTGGAGCTACAGAGAGAGATTCTGGGAGTCTGGCCCCAGCTTTTAAGGCACATTCAGTTTTAGAGCTTCAGAAGGGGCTCTGCTGTCTCCCAGCCATCTGTGAGAGCTGCTTGCATAAGGCAGAGTTTGTGCTTGCAGTGAGAGCAGAGCACAGGTGGCTGGGAGCAGCACTTCTTGAGCTTACATTTCTGCCTCTCCCCTTCTCCCTGACACAGCTGACTTGCTGCTGGAAGGATTCAACAACTACAGGTTTTTATCCAATGGCTACATCCCCATTCCTGGGCAGCAGGACAAGGATAACTTCCAGGAGACCATGGAGGCCATGCACATCATGGGCTTCTCACACGAGGAGATCTTGTGTAAGTGACTCAGCCTCTTGCCTCCTCAAAGTCCACTTTTGCCCTCTGGCACACCCCTCCTCATTAATGGTACCAAAGTTAATGCTGCTGGAGGGTCCTGACAGCCTGCAGCAGGTGTTTGGTTGCCATGAGCTAGAGCTGAATTAAAGGTTGCCCAGGGAGGTTGTGGCTGTCCCTTCCTTGGAGGTGTTCAAGGCCATCTGCATGAGGCCTTGAGCAACCTGGGCTGGTGGGAGGTGTCCCTGCCCACATGAGGAGATTGGAACTGGAGGATCTTAAAGGTCCCTTCCAACCCAAACTGTTCTGTGAATGTGTGAATGAAGCCACTTGGCCAAAAGTGCAGGACACTTCTCAACTCACTCTCTGACCTTTGGACTTTTGAGAAGAGCTTGGAGTGGCAGGACAAGGGGCAATGGCTTTGAGCTAGAAGAGGGAAGACTGAGACTGGAGATGAGGAAGAAATTCTTGACAGTGGGGGTGGGGAGACACTGGCACAGGCTGCCCAGGGAGGCTGTGGATGTCTCCTCCCTGGAGGTGTTCAAGGCCAGGTTGGATGAGGCCTTGAGCAGCCTGGGCTGGTGAGAGGTGTCCCTGCCCATGGCAGGGGGATTGCAACTGGATGATATTTGGGGTCCCTCCCAACCCAACTTTGCTGTGAGGGTGCTGGAGGCCTGGAGCAGGCTGCCCAGAGAGGTTGGGGAGTCTCCTTGTGTGGAGAGCTTCCAGCCCCAGCTGGGCAGTGTGCTGCTGGGCAAGCTGCTGTGGGTGCCCTGCTGGAGCAGGGGGGTTGGACTGGCTGATCCCCAGGGGTCCCTTTCAGCCCCCAGCATGCAGTAACTCTGGGGTTTGTCTCTTGTTACCACAGCAATGCTGAAAGTGGTGTCTTCAGTGCTGCAGTTTGGCAACATCTCCTTTAAGAAGGAGAGGAACACCGACCAGGCTTCCATGCCAGAGAACACTGGTGAGTTGCTCACGTTTCCTGGGCTCCCTTGGAGCTGAGCTGGAGTTTCCTTAGTGCATAGCTTTGAAAGTGCAGAGCAGTCTTCTCCACTTCCTTCACGGCCTTCTGTGCCAAAAGGGGCCACGACAGCTGCGGCAGTAGCCAACAGGCAATCAGTAAAGCTCGTCCATTCCTGTCCCCCAGAGCTATCCATCAGCAGCACTGATGCTGTTGGCATGACTGCTGCTAGACTTCGAGGGAGTGTTTCACTTGGAGCCTTGTTTATTATCATCTCCAAAGTCTTGAGGCCTAGGAAGAAGGGCAGGATTAAGTCATTTTGTTTGCTTTGGTTCTTGACAGCACTTTCCTTGCCAACAATAAGAGCCCTGCAGCCAAGCACAACTTCCCCAGTGAAATGGTCTGGACGCCAGAATGCTGTGTTTAGAAAAACCTGTGGCACGATGGCATGGCTGGGCTTTGATTCACCCAGCTGCAGTGCCAGCAGCTTCCTCAGGAGTGCAGCCACACACACACACACACACAAGAGAGAGCTTCTGACACAGCTGTTTTGCTTTGGTACTTCAGTGCCAGCCTCTTACAGGCTCTTTGAGCAAGGCAGCTTTGGGAGCTGACTTGGGAAGAGCAGGAGCAGCTGGCATGGACGGGGCCTGCTGCACATGCACCGCGCTCAGTCCTGTCTGTGTCCTCTTCCCTAATGGTCCTAAATTGCTAGTCCACAGCTGGTGTCATTGGCAGGGCAGTGGCCTGCTCCCAGAGTGCTCCCAGCAGTGGGTATGGATTAAAAGTTCAGTAGTCACTGGCCTGACTTGGGGCAGAGTGCCTGGAAACTGCCTGGTTTAGAAGGCCACAGGGATGGATGCTGACTGACAGCAGCTGAAGGTGAGCCAGCAGTGTGCCCAGCTGCATCCTGGCCTGGATCAGCAATGGTGTGGCCAGCAGGAGTGGGGCAGGGATTGTGACCTTGTATTCAGCACTGGGGAGGCCACACCTCCCATCCTGGGTTCAATTTTGGGTCCCTCATTCCAAGAAGGACATTGAGGGGCTGAAGTGTGTCCAGAGAAGAGCAATGAACCTGGGGGAGGGTCTGGAGAAGAGGGCTGGGGAGGAGCAGCTGAGGGAGCTGGGGGTGTTTAGCCTGGAGAAGAGGAGGCTGAGGGGAGACCTTATAGCTCTCTACAGCTCCCTGAGAGGAGGTTGGAATGAGGTTGGGCTCTTCTCCCTCGTCTCAGGTGCTAGGAGGAAAGGAAATGGCCTGAAATTGTGCCAGGGGAGGGTTAGGTTGGACACCAGAAGGAAATTCTTCTGTGAAAGGGATCTCAAAGCCTGGCAGAGGCTGCCCAGGCAGGTGGTTGAATGCCCATCCCCGAGAGGTGCTCAGGAGATGCAGAGGCGCTGAGGGGCATGGTTTGGCAGCAGCCTTGTTAGAGGATGGTTGGACTGGAGGAGCTTGAAGGGGCTTTGCAGCCAGAATGATTCTGTGAAGCGTTCCTGTGTGCAGCTGCAGCGGAAGGATTGCTCCGTCTGTGGTGCTGCCCTTTGTTCTCTGTTGATTCCTGAGCCCTTCTAATGACTCTAGGGACACACAGAGAATCTCAGCACTAAGAGCAAGCTGCTGTCTTTTAAACACCAGCAAAAAAAGCCCCAAAAAGTGCACTGCAGAGGAAGCTTTTCTGTATTGGCATGCAAATCCAGCCTGCACTGCTGCTTTGTAAAAATAGCTTTTTTCATGCTGAGAGCCAAGCAAGGAGCTGTCAGATGACAGGGACGAGGAGCTGAAGCACTTAGGGGATGGTGTGGAGGGCTTCCTGCTGAAGGGCAGCACTTCCCCAGACCTAAAAATACCTCCAGTGTCACTTTCCTTTCTGGGATCATGAGCACCCAAGCTGCTGAGGAGCTCTGTGGAAGGGCTTCTGGCAGCAGCAGTGCAGAGCAGCGGTGGGGGGACACGTCTCAGAGTGTGACGCCGGCACAGCTCGGGCTGGCTGGAGAGTGACCTGCTGCTTCTGCCCAGCTGCTGACAGAACAAGAGGAAATGGCCTCAAGTTGCCCCAGGGAAGGTTTAGGTTGGACATGAGGAGCAATTTCTTCTGCAAAGGGTTGTCAAGGCCTGGCCCAGGCTGCCCAGTGCAGTGGTGGAGTCTCCATCCCTGGAGGGGTTTCAGAGCTGTGCAGATGTGGTGCTGAGGGCCATGGGTTGGTGGTGCCTGGCAGTGCTGGGTTAGTGCTTGGACTTTGATCTTGGAAGTCTTTTCCAGCCTCATCCATTCTGTGCTTCTCCCTAATCCAGTACAACTCCATGCTGTATGCAGCTTCGACTGTGTCCTGCTGCAGTCTGACACTGCCTGAGCTGCTGCACAGCTTCTCACCAATGTGCAATCTGATGCAGTTCATAAAGCCCTAGAATTGGTTGGGTTGGGTTGGAAAAGGCCTCTAAGATCACCCAGTCCAAGTACCAACCCAACTCCTCCATGGCCGTCAAACCATGGCCCCAGGTGCCAGGGCCACAGGGTTCTGGAACACCTCCAGGGTTAGGGACTCCACCACCTCCCTGGGCAGCCTCTGCCAATCCCTGACCACTCTTGCAGCAAAGACATTTTTCCTCCTCTCCAACCTAACCCTCTCCAACCTAACCCTCCCCTGGCACAATTTCAGGCCATTTCCTCTCCTTCCATCACCTGAGACTAGGGAGAAGAGCCCAACCCCCACCTCCCTGCAACCTCCTTTGAGGGAGCTGTAGAGAGCAATGTGGTCTGCCCTCAGCCTCCTCTGCTCCACACCCAGTTCCCTCAGCTGCTCCTTCCCAGCCCTGTTCTCCAGACCTTTCCCCAGTTTTGTTTCCCTTCTCTGGACCTGCTCCAGCCCTTCAATGTCCTTCTTGGAGTGAGGGACCCAAGACTGAACCCAGGCTTGGCAGTGTGGCCTCCCCAGTGCCCAGCACAGGGCACTGTTCCCTGTGTGCTGTCCTCATCCTTCACTTCCTTTTTCACACAACAGATGGAGCTGGGCTGGGGTCTCCCAGGCACCAAGGGGTCTCCCACACTCCCCAAAGAACTCCAGTGGTGTGCTGCTGGGGGACTCCCATCCCCCTCTGCAGACCCAGAAGCACATCTCCTGAGCTGCTCATGCAGCCAGCAGCAGCTGGGATTTGAAGCTGGCTCACGGCAGGCTTTGCCAGGGGCTGGCTTCAGTGACAGTGCTGCTGTGGAGGATCCCAGTGCTCCTCTTTCTGTCTCTTCTTCCCAGTTGCACAGAAACTCTGCCACCTGCTGGGGATGAACGTGATGGAGTTCACCAGGGCCATTCTGACCCCCGCATCAAGGTGGGCAGGGACTACGTGCAGAAAGCCCAGACCAAGGAGCAGGTAGGTGCTGGAGGAGCCTCTGCCTCACCTTCAGCAGCTCTCAGCAAGGAAAGCTGGGATCAAGTGTGTGCTGCTACCACTTGAAGGAGGAATTTCAGCAGGAATCTATGGCAAAGGAGAAAAAAACTTCCCCTTTCCTTGACCTTCTGCTGGCTTCCTCCTTTCATGCCATTGTTGTGTCAAGCATGCAGACAGCTTTGGGTTTTGCAGGGAGCAGCTGGAGCCCAACCTTGTCATGCCATGAATCACACCCCAGACTGCTTCTGCTGCTTGTTTTCATTCCTCACTGCTATTAACTCCACTCAACTTCTCCTGACTGAGCTGTGGTACCTTCAGAGTCCTTCTTCTGGGAAGGAATAAAAACTGCAGCAGTAGAGGCTGGGAGGTGATCTGCTGGAGAGCAGCCCCAAGGAGAAGGAGCTGGGAGTGCTGGGGGCAACAAGTTGTGCATGGGACAGCAGTGTGCCCTGGGGGCCAAGAAGGCCAATGGGGTCCTAGGGGGCATCAAGAGTGTGTCCAGCAGATCCAGGGAGGTTCTCCTCCCCCTCTCCTCTGCCCTGCTGAGACCTCACCTGCAATATTGCATCCAGTGCTGGGCTCCCCAGGTCAGGAGGGACAGGGATCTGCTGGAGAGAGTGCAAGGGAGGGCTCCAAGGCTGCTGAAGGGACTGCAGCACTGCCTGGGGAGGAGAGGCTGAGAGCCCTGGGGCTGTTCGGTCTGGAGAGGAGAAGACTGAGAGGGATCTGCTCAATGTCTCTCAATAGCTGAGGGCTGGGGGTCAGGAGGCAGGGGCCAGGCTCTGCTCACTTTGGGATAGGACAAGGAGCAATGGATGGAAACTCCAGCCCAGGAGGTTCCACCTCAGCATGAGGAGGAACTTCTTCCCTGTGAGGGTCCCAGAGGCCTGGAGCAGGCTGCCCAGAGAGGTTGTGGAGTCTCCTTCTCTGGAGCCTTCCCAGCCCTGTCTGGCTGTGTTCCTGTGTGACCTGTGCTGGATTCCATGGCCCTGCTCTGGCAGGGGGCTTGGGCTCGATCTCCCTTCCAACCCCTGACATCCTCTGCTCCTGTGCTTGTGAGTGCTTTTGCTGAGTGCTGCCAGGTAACTGAGTGCTGTGTGTGGGTTTCCCAGGCAGACTTTGCAGTGGAAGCCCTGGCAAAGGCCACCTACGAGCGGCTCTTCCGCTGGCTCGTGCACCGCATCAACAAAGCCCTGGACAGGACCAAGCGCCAGGGAGCGTCCTTCATTGGCATCCTGGACATTGCTGGCTTTGAGATCTTTGAGGTACTCCCAAACACTGCTGAGCAGGTTTGCCCCTCCCCTCTCACAACTCCTGTGAGACCCCACCTGCAGCACTTCTGGGTGCCCCCAGCACAAGAAGGACCTGGAGCTGCTGGAGAGGGTCCCGAGGAGGCCACAAAGATGCTCAGAGGGCTGCAGAACCTCCCCTGTGGAGACAGGCTGGGAGAGTTGGGGCTGTTCAGCCTGGAGAAGAGAAGGCTCCAGGGAGCCTTAGAGCAGCCTTCCAATACCTGAAGGGGCTGCAGGAGGGCTGGGGAGGGACTTTGGACAAGGACAGGGAGTGACAGGATGAGGACAATGGCTTTGAGCTGGGAAAGGAGAGATTGAGAGTGGAGATGAGGAAGAAATTCTTTTGTGTGAGGGTGGGGAGACACTGGCACAGGCTGCCCAGGGAGCTTGTAGATGTCCCCTGCCTGGAGGTGTTCCAGGTCAGGCTGGATGAGGCCTTGAGCAATCTGGCCTGGTGGGAGGTGTCCCTGCATGCGGCAGAGGGATTGAAACTGGATGACCTTTGAGGTCCCTTCCAACCCATTCTGTGACTGTTAACTGTAAAGCTACTCAGTGCAGGTTCCCAGCTGCAGGAAGATTTTGGTTTGCAGCATTCAAATGCCTTGACAAGCCTAAGCTGCAGGGCCCCAGAGTCCTATTTCAGCCTAGGTCATTCTCCTGTAGGTGATGGTTTCTCCTGCCACACGTTGGGTGAACTCTGTGTGACAGGGAAGCCAAGCTGTGTGCCAGGCTTTATCCACTGCAATGATTCAGAGCTTTGAGGAATTCCCTTCTAAGGTTGGAGTGGCTGAGAGCAGCCAGGCAGACAGTGACCTGGGGGGACTGGGTGACAGCAGCTGAACAGGAGCCAGCAGTGTGCCCAGGGGGCCAAGAAGGCCAAGGGCATCCTGGCCTGCATCAGGAAGAGTGTGGCCAGCAGGAGCAGGGAGGTCATTGTGCCCTGTGCTCAGCACTGGTTAGGCCACACCTTGAGTCCTGTGTCCAGTTCTGGGCCCCTCAGCTTAGGAAAGATGTTGAGCTGCTGGAAGGTGTCCAGAGAAGGGCAAGAAAGCTGGGGAGGGGTCTGGAGCACAGCCCTGTGAGGAGAGGCTGAGGGAGCTGGGGTTGCTTAGCCTGCAGAAGAGGAGGCTCAGGGGAGACCTCATTGCTCTCTCCAACTCCCTGAAGGGAGGTTGTAGCCAGGTGGGGTTGGTCTCTTCTGCCAGGCAAGCAGCAGCAGAACAAGAGGACACAGTCTCAAGCTGTGCCAGGGGAGGTTTAGGCTGGAGGTGAAGAGAAAGTTCTTCCCAGCAAGAGGAATTGGCCCTTGGGATGTGCTGCCCAGGGAGGTGGTGGAGTCCCCATCCCTGGAGGTGTTCCCAAAAGGCTTGGATGTGGCACTTGGAGCCATGGTTTGGTTGTCAGGAGGTGTTAGGCATTAGGTAATAGGTTGGACTTGATGATCTCTGAGGTCTTTTCCTCCCTGGTTGATTCTGTGATTCTAGGTGTGCTACATCCTGCCACTGACCTATTCTTGCTTACTGCCCTTGCAGCTGAACTCCTTTGAGCAGCTCTGCATCAACTACACCAATGAGAAGCTGCAGCAGCTCTTCAACCACACAATGTTTATCCTGGAGCAAGAGGAGTACCAACGAGAGGGCATCGAGTGGAACTTCATTGACTTTGGACTGGATCTGCAGCCTTGCATTGACTTGATTGAGAGACCTGTAAGTCTGAGGAGGGCTCTGAGTGGCTGACAACTCAGCAGCCTGTGCTGCCATTCAGAGAGTTGGGTAGAAGGAACCTCACCAAGTTCAACAAGGGCAAGTGTAGGGTCCTACACCAGGGGAGGAACAAGCTCTGCACCTTCTTCCAGCAGGAAGAAGGACCTGGGAGTGCTGGTGGACAAGTTCCCCAGGAGCCAGCAAGGTGCCCTCATGGCCAAGAAGGCCAACAGTCCTCTTCAGAACAGTGTGGCCAGCAGGTCAAGGGAGGTTCTCCTCCCATTTTACTTTACCCTAGTGAGGCTGCATCTGGAGTCCTGGGTCCACTACTGGGCTCCCCAGTTCAGGAGAGACTGGGAACTACTGGAGAGAGTCCAGGGGAGGCTGCAAAGCTGCTGAGGGGCCTGGAGCAGCTCTGGGAGGAGCAAAGGCTGAGAGCCCTGGGGCTGCAAGCCTGCAGAAGAGCAGCCCCAGAGGGCAGCTGAGCAATGCTCAGCAAGAGCTAAAGGAGCTGTGGGGGGCAAGAGGCTGGGGCCAGGCTCTGCTCAGTGGTGCCCAGGGACAGCACAAGGGGCAGTGGCCACGGACTGGAACCCGGAAGGCTCCATGTGAGCAGGAAGAGAAAGTTGTTTGTTGTGAGGGTGCTGGAGGCCTGGAGCAGGCTGCCCAGAGAGGTTGTGGAGTCTCCTTGTGTGGAGACTTCCAGTACCCACCTGGATGTGTTCCTGTGTGACCTGCCCTGGGTGCCCTTGCTTTGGCAGGGGGTTGGACTCGACCTCAGGGTGTCCCCTCCAGCCCCTAGCATTCAGTGATTCTGCCTCTTGGCTCCATGGCCACTGGCATGAGTTTAGACCAGCCCCAGGGTTCTTCCCTTGAACCCCCTCAGCTGGCTCTAATTCAAATCAGTTCTGCATCAGTTTAGACAAGCTCTCATGGTAGCATGAAGTGGTGTGGTTGAACATGAACGTTTTAAACACATATATATGAGACATTAACTCTGCTGAAACTCAACTGCGTTTCACTCAGGCCAACCCTCCCGGTGTGCTGGCACTGCTGGATGAGGAGTGCTGGTTCCCTAAAGCTACTGACAAGACTTTTGTGGAGAAATTGGTCCAGGAGCAAGGGACTCACTCCAAGTTCCAAAAGCCAAGGCAGCTGAAGGACAAAGCAGACTTCTGCATCATTCACTACGCAGGGAAGGTAAGGGTCAAGCATGAAGCGCGTGGGCTGGGATGTTGGTTTGGGGAAGTGCTGTGCAGCAGAGCTACCCAACTGTGCAGTGCTTGTGCAGGAGGGAGGCCTCCTTTAATTTCCCTGAATGTGTTCAGCAGAGCCCTGGGGGAGCTCTTGTTACCCAAGAGACAGAGCCAGAAATGCAAACTGATGCTGAGTGAAGCAAATATTGCAGTTTCATCCCATTGCTAAGTCTCTCCTGAATATGTGTTTCCCCGTGGATGGCAGTGCCTGAAGCACAGCTGTGTCAGTGCCACCTTCACTTGCTTCTCCTCTCTTCCCAGAGCACTTGGTTTATATCCCCCCCCCCCCCTCCCCCACCTTAAATGATATAGAATAGCTCAGGTTGGAAGGGACCTTAAAAATCATCCTGTTCCAAGCCCCCTGCCATGGGCAGGGACACCTCCCACCAGCACAGCTTGCTCAAGGCCTCATCCAGCCTGGCCTTGAACACCTCCAGGGAGGGGACAGCCCCAGCCTCACTGGTTGAGCTGAAACCTTTCCATTTCCACTCAGTCTTCCAGGGAGGAGGACAGAGCTGAGGTGTTTTGTGAGCAGGTCCATGCAATAACTTGTGTTCTGTGGATCCTTCCTGATCACCAGGGCTGTGCTTTGCCGTTAGCTTCAGAAAGAGTTAAAGACTTGATCCCAGTAGCAGCTTTTGCCCTAATATACTTAGAAGCAGCAGGTTTGGGTCTGATGAAGGTCTTCTCCTGCAGTGTTTCTTTTCATAGTATCATAGCATCAGTCAGGGTTGAAAGGGACCACAAGGATCATCTAGTTCCACCCCCCCTGCCATGGGCAGGGACACCCCACACTAGATCAGGCTGGCCAGAGCCTCATCCAGCCTGGGCTTAAACACCTCCAGGGATGGGGCCTCAACCACCTCCCTAGATAACCCATTCCAGGGCTTCACCACTCTCATGGGAAAGAACTTCCTCCTCACCTCCAGCCTGAATCTCCCCACCTCCAGCTTCATTCCATTCCCCCTAGTCCTATCACTACCTGATAGCCTAAGAAGTCCCCCCCCCAGCCTTACTGTAGAGCACTAGTGGCTGCTGCTTCTTTTTGTTGATGTGGATTTGGGGGAAGGGTGTAAACAGTAAGTCTTTTTGAAGAGCAGCTGAGGGAACTGAGAAGAGACCATCACTTGGAAGGAGGATGGAGCCAGGTGGGGGTTGGTTTCCTTAGCAAACAGTAATAGGATGAGAAGAAATGGCTTCAAGATGTGTCAGGTGAGGCTTAGGGTGGACATGAGGAACAGTTTCTTCCCAGCAAGGGTTGTCAAGGCCTGGCCCAGGCTGCCCAGGGCAGTAGTGGTGGAGTCTCCATCCCTGGAGGGCTTTCAAAGCTGTGTGGATGTGGTGCTGAGGGCCATGGGTTGGTGGTGCCCTGGCACTGATGGATTACTTGTTGAACTTGATGATCTTGTTGGCCCCTTCCAACCAAACAGTTCTGTGCTTCTCTGTCAGTGCTGCCAACTAGCTAATGGTAGCACAAAAGTGAAGCAGAATGAGACAGACAATGGTTTTTCAATCAGTATTTACAACACTGGCACAGAGCTCATGAGATCAGCCCTCATGAAATCTTCCCATGGCTGGAAGGGACCCCCAAAGGTCATCTTGTCCAACCCCCCTGCAGTCAGCAGGGACACCTCCAACCAGAGCTGGCTGCCCAGGGCCACAGCAAGGCTGATGGTTCTGATTGCCTTTGGGTCATCAGAAGTAAAGCAGCTCAGTGCCTGAGCTCTCAGAAGTAATTCTTCTGAAGAATGATTTCCTTCTGCCACTTCTGGGCATTTCTGTGCCTGCCCAGTGCTGGGTCCAGCTCCTCAACACCAGAAGGACATGGAGAGGGTCCGGGAAAGGCCACAAAAATGATCAGAGGGCTGGAGAACCTCCCCTGTGGGGGCAGGCTGAGAGAGCTGGGGCTGCTCAGCCTAAAGAAGAGAAGACTCCAGGGAGACCTTAGAGCAGCCATCCAGCACCTGAAGGGGCTGCAAGAAGGCTGCAGAGGGACTGCTGGCAAAGGCCTGCAGTGACAGGATGAGGAGCAAAGGTTTGAAATGAGAGCAGAGCTGATTGAGACTGTATGTGGGGAATAAGTTCTGCACCATGAGGGTGGTGGAACTCTGCAAGAGGTTGCCCAGGGAAGGTGGTTGAGGCCCTGTGCCTGGAGATGATTTCAAGGTGAGGCTGGACAGGGGTCTGGGCAACCTGGTCTAGTGGAGGATGTCCCTGCTGACTGCAGGGGGATTGCACTGGATGAGCTTTGGAGGTCCTTTCCAACCCAAACCATGCTATGATTCTGCAAGGCTGTCTCTGCAGAGCTGGTTGTGTCAGCAGGCATTTCCCATTTTGCAGTGGATCCACATGTGTGTTCCTCCCAAACTGGAATAGTTTGCAAGGCAGCTTGTCCTGCAAGAGGCATTAAGATAATGATCTGCTCCAGTCTGGGATGCTGGAAGCATTTCAAAGTGGCTTTCCTTCCAAAGGCCTCAGTTAAAAATAGAAAGCCCTGGTTGTGGCAGAAATGTTTTCCATGCAGAGATTCTGTTTGAGTTGGAGTTTTAGGGCTCCCTTTTTGAGTTGGAATGAAACCCAAGTTGGTAGCATTGAGTCAGCAACTGCTGAGCTGCAGCTCAGTGGCAAACCACAGAATTGGTTCTCTCCAGATAAGAGCTTTGTTTGTTTTCCTTAGAGAACAAAGTGTTGAACTGCTGCAGGGAAAGTCAAACCTTCATGCTGCAGTCATCTAGATCTGTGCTGGGAGCTGGGTGTACACCTTCACAGTGGAAAGTGCAGCTTTGCTTTGGCAGTACCCCTGAAAGTGTTCCCAGCTGGTAGTGGGCGACAAGTCAGGCTGCTGAAGCTGGAAGGGAACTCCCAGTGACCCTTTCAAAAGGATAACTTCTTGTGGTGCTTCAAGCTTGAGGAGGCACAGCTAGGTCAAGCTGGGAGAGTTGGAGCTGTTCAGCTTGGAGAGGAGAAGGCTTCAGACAAACCTCAGAGGAGCCTTCCATTACCTGAAGGGGGCTGCAGGAGAGCTGGGGAGGGACTTTTGCCAAGGGCTGGGAGTGTCAGGATGAGGAACAATGGCTTTGAGCTGGGAGAGGGGAGACTGGGACTGCAGATGAGGAAGAAATTCTTTGCAGTGAGGGTGGGGAGACACTGGCACAGGTTGCTCAGGAAGGTTGTGGATGTCCCTTCTCTGGAGGTGTTCAAGGCCAGGCTAGATGAGGCCTTGAGCCGCCTGGGCTGGTGGGAGGTGTCCCTGCCCATGGCAGGGGGTTGGAACTGGATGAGCTTTAAGGTCCAATCCAATCCAATCCATTCTATAAATCTTTATTATGAGGGTGGTGGAACACTGGGACAGGTTGTCCAGGGGGTGGTGGAGGCCTCATCCCTGGAGATAATCAAAGTCAGGTTGGACAAGGCTCTGAGCAACCTGATCTAGTGGAGGATGTCCTTGCTGACTGCAGGGTGGTTGGAGTTAGATGACCTTTGGTGGTGCCTTCCAACCCAAAGCATTCTGTGATTCCAAAGAGAACAGGAGGACACCACCGCTGTGGTGTTCCCAAAGCTGGCTTTGCTGCTGGGGCATTTCAGGCTGGTGCTTTCTCTGCTCACATGCAACTTGGCTGCCCTGCAGGTGGACTACAAGGCAGATGAGTGGCTGATGAAGAACATGGACCCTCTGAATGACAACGTGGCCACCCTCCTGCACCAGTCCTCTGACAAGTTTGTGGCAGAGCTGTGGAAGGATGGTAAGAGAGCCTGCTCTGAGCAGACAGCTTGGGGGTGACCTTACCTTGCTGGATGAGTTTGAGGTGTTTTGTGCCTGTCCCTTCTCACCCTCCACTTCACATTGAATTCTCTACAGCGTTTTCTCTCCCCTTCCAGTGCCCAAAGCAAAAGGAAGCTGGGTTGCAGCTCTGGTCCCTTGCACATGTACCATTTCTGAGCAGCTGCTTCTCATCTTCATTAGCTGAACTGATTCTCACTTTACCTCTTGTTACTCTCTGTCAAATCTCAAGCAGAATCCTCTCCAAAACTCTGAGCTGGACTTGCTGCTGTGGAGTCCTGAATGTGAGCTGCTCTAGTGGTGGCTCAGTCAATAAACTGTCGTCTGATGTGAGCACCAGCACAGTTTCATGTGCAGTGGTGGGTGACACCCTGGAAGTCTGCATCTCTCCCCAAAGAGAATCCTGTAGCAGCCATACCAGTGCTTGGATCAAAAGAGAACCCAGCTCATTGTGCTCCTGTCAGCTGCACATTGCTGATTCCCTACTTTACCTGCATGGCAGCTTCAAGTATTAGCAAGATTTTAGCCCAAAAGACCTCCAGGAAGCAAAAATAGCCCAATGAATACTCAGCAGGGGCTTGTTTTTACCAGCAGAGAGTGCATTAATTAGTGGATGTTTGCCTGCCACAGGATCTAAAGCCTGGAGCATCTTATTCAAGGAGGAGATGGAGAAGAGGAGGCCCCAGGGAGAGCTCATTGCAGTCTTCCAGCACTCTGAGGGGCCCTATGAGAAAGATGGGGACAAGCTTTCCAGCAGAGCCTGCTGCAGCAGGCCAAGGGTGGTGGCTTTAAATTCAGAGAGGGGAGATTTAGAGTAGCTAGAAGGAAGGGCTGGTTTGTGATGAGGGTGGTCAGACCCTGGAGCAGGTTGTCCTCAGAGATGCCGGAAGCCCCATCCCTGGAAACATTCCAGGTGAGGTTGTTTGGGGCTCTGAGCAACCTGCTCTGGTTGCAGCTGTCCCTGCTGACTGCAGGGGGTTGGACTGGGTGAGCTTTAAGGGCCCCTTCCAAGCCAAACCTTTCTGTGAGTCTCTGAGGTGCAGCTTGTGGCAGAGCTGCTGCTGTGGGTTACGGCTGTGGGTCCCTGCTGAGCATCCCTCTTGGCTCGGCTCCAGAGAGCACTTGCAGTGAGCAGATGAAGAACTTTGCTGGCTGGGGAGCTGCTCCTTTGGATTTTTATTGCACAGAAGGAAAAGTGGTTTGGGCTAAATATCCAACCCCCTCCTTGCCCAGGTGACGGGAGTGTGCATGGGATGTGGTGTGGCCTAATTGCTGTTGGTAGCAGAGTGAAGTCTGTTTGCAATTGCTTAACCCTGTTCTGTTGTACTAACTGAAGTGTCTTTGTGTGTCTGCTCTTCTGTCTTTCTGTTTCTGCTGTTTCTCTGCCTTAGAGATTCAGACTATTCAGAGAGCCTGTTTCTATGACAATATTACTGGTCTTCATGATCCACCAGGTGAATGGATATAAAGCAGTAGGCCTACTGAAGGCAGGGCTGGGGGACCTCCAGGAGAGCCATGTGTTTGCTCGTAGGCTTGCATGAACTCTGTCATTTCATGCTGCCCTTAGGTACCCCTCCTCCACCAGGCAGGTGGTGTCCCAGTGCATACCTACCCAGCTGCTGCTGCACACATAGAGCATCTCCAGTTTATGCACTGCATTTGAGCATTGCAGATTAACAACAACAAAAGAGTTTTGTTGCTTCCTAGCTCCATGTTGAGATGCAGAATTGCTTGGGAAAGTGAGACCTCAGGGGCTCCAAGCACCTGAGAGAGTGCACAAGCTTTGGAACACCATCAAGCTGCTTTCTGCAGTCCAACATTGGGGAAACTCTGCAATGTTTTAGCGGGTGGGTGGGGGAGCTGGAGGTGGTGTGGAAGCATCAGAGGAGTGCTGCAGTTGTAGTGGGGGCAGGAAGGGGAAATCAGCTCCCACCAGGCTTGGTGGGGTTGTTCCTTCAAACCCTTATCACCCTCTGCAACTACCTGAAGGGAAGTTGTAGTAAGGTGGGGGTCAGGCTCTTCTCCCAGGCAGCTTGTGACAGGGTGAGAGCACATGCCCTGTGAGGAGAGGCTGAGAGCCCTGGGGCTGTTCAGTCTGGAGAAGAGAAGGCTGAGAGGGGATTTAATCAATGTCTCTCAATAGCTGAGGGCTGGGGGTCAAGAGGGAGGGGCCAGGCTCGGCTCAGTTGCACCCTGGGATAGGACAAGGGGCAATGGATGGAAGCTACAGCCCAGGAGGTTCCACCTCACCATGAGGAGGAACTTCTTCCCTGTGAGGGTCCCAGAGCCCTGGAGCAGGCTGCCCAGAGAGGTTGTGAAGTCTCCTTCTCTGGAGCCTTCCCAGCCCTGCCTGGATGTGTTCCTGTGTGACCTGTGCTGGATTCTCTGCTCCTGCTCTGGCAGGGGAGTTGGACTCAATGATCTCTTTGTGTCCCTTCCAACCCCTGACATCCTCTGATGCTGTGAGAGGGCATGGCCAGAGACTGTGCCAGGGGAGGTTTAGGTTGTTAAGAAGCACTTCCTCATGGAAGGGGTAATTAGACACTGGGATGTGCTGCCCAGGGAGGTGTCACCAGGAGTCACCATCCCTGGAGGTGTTTAAGGGAAGGCTGGATGTGGCACTCAGTGACATGGTCTGGTTGGTGTGGTGCTGTTAGCTCACAGGCTGGACGTGATCTCAGAGGTCTATTCCAGCCTCAGTAATTGAGTGACTGTGTGAATGTGGGTGCTTCCCTTGCAGAAGCTGCCCAGGTTTTGAGAGCCATCAACAACTGCACTACTTTGGAATGCCTTGCTGAAGGGGCTCTGGATGGTTTATCCAACCTCTTCCTCATTCCTGTGTTCCTCTCCCAAAACACAGAAGTACTGCTGGAGCCCTCAGCATAGGAAGGACATGGACCTGATGGAGTGGGTCCAGAGGAGCACCATGGCAGTGATCAGGGGGCTGGAGCACCTCTGTTACAAAGACAGGCTGAGAGCTGGGGTTGTTCAGCCTGGAGAAGAGGAGGCTCTGGAGAGCCTTAGAGCAGCCTTCCAGTACCTGAAGGGGCCACAAGAAGGCTGCAGGGGGACTGTTTGCAAAGGCCTGCAGGGACGGGACCAGGGGCAATGGTTTGAAATGAGAGCAGAGCAGATACAGATTGGATGTGAGGATGAGTGTGGTGGAACACTTCGTCAGGTTGCCCAGGGAGGTAATTGAGGCCCCATGCCTGGAGGTGAATTCAAGGTCAGGCTGAGCAAGGCTCTGAGCAGCCTGATCTAGTTGGGGGTGTCCTTGCTAACTGCAGGGGGGTTGGACTGGATGACTTTTGGAGGTCCCTTCCAACCCAAACCATTCAATGGCTCTGTGAAGGTTGTGCCTTCAGACTGGGCTTCTCCTTGTGCTAGATCACAGGCCAGGGGACAGGGTGGTTCCTAACTAGAGAGGCTTTGGCCAGTGGATGACTCTCCAGTTGTGCTGCTCAGGGCCTGCACTAACCTAGAGGGAAAGCTTACATTTAGCTTCCATGGTCCTTTGGAGATCCCAAGCACCACCTTGTAGCTGGACAGGGGGAGCAAACCCAAAGGTACCCAACAATTACTACTTACAAAACTTTCATACAAGGCCAGAGGCTGATTGGTGTCCACTCCTTAGTGATGGTTCTAGTGTCTGCACACTGCTCACCCTCTGCAGGACTGATTCCCACTGATCTCTGACCAGCTTCTGGCTTAGAACTGAATTCTGCTTTCAAGTAAATCTTTGGGAGAGCATCTTCTGACCAACTTGCCTGCTTGCTCTTGTGACTTCCAGGAGCAGCTTGGGCTCTGTTGTTCAAACCCATGTGGAGGATGTGGGCTCTGCTCTCTGCTGCTTGCAGGGCCTGCAAGCAATGATCCAAACTTGCTGCCCTCTCTTCTCCTGCTTTGGATGTTCCTTTGAAAACCAGCTGAGTATAAGAACTACATGAAATGTTGGCACTTCTTTGACAGCTACTAAACAACTTCTGTCAGCAAGGCACAGTTCCCTCTGCTGTGCTTTGAGCTGGAGTTCAGCAGCTGCTTGGATGAAGGGACAGGGAGGGCCCTCAGCCAGTTTGCTGCTGATACCAGCCTGGGAGGAGTGGCTGACACCCCTCAGGCTGTGCTGGAGTTCAGTGAGACCTGGCCAGGCTGAGAGCTGGGCAGAGGGAACCTCATGAAGTTCCCCAAGGGCAAGGGTAGGGTCCTGCACCTGGGGAGGAACAGCCTCCTGCAGCAGCACAGGGGAGGAGGGACCTGCTGGGAAGCAGCTCTGTGAAGAAGGAGCTGGGAGTGCTGGGGAACAAGAATTTCCTCATGAGCCAGCAATGTGCCCTTGTAGCCAGGAAGGCCAATGGTGTCCTGGGGTGCCTGAAGAAGAGTGTGGCCAGCAGGTCTAGGGAGGTTCTCCTCCTTCTCTGCTCTGCCCTAGTGAGACCACACCTGTAATATTGTGTCCAGTTTGGGGCTCCCCAGTTCAAGAGAGACAGAGACCTGCTGGAGAGTGTCCAGTGGAGAGCTGCCAGGATGTCTGGGGGACTTGAACATCTCTGCTATGAAGAAAGATTGAGAGCCCTGGGGCTGTGTAGTCTGGAGAAGAGAAGGCTGAGAGGGATCTGATCAAAGTCTATCAGTATCTGAGGGGTGGGGGTCAGGGTGAAGGTCCCAGGCTCTTTGTGGTGGTGCCCAGTGATAGCACAAGGAGCAGCAGGTAGAAGCTGGAACACAGGAGGTTCTTCCTCAACATGAGCAGACACTTCTTTGGTGTGAGGCTGCTGGAGCCCTGGAGCAGGCTGCCCACAGAGGTTGTGGAGTCTCCTTCTCTGGAGAGATTCCAAGCCCAGCTGGATGTGCTCCTGTGTGACCTGCCCTGGGTGATCCTGCTCCGGCAGGGGGTTGGACTTGATGCTCTCCAGAGGTGCTTTCCAACCCCTGCCATTCTGTGCTGCATTTGAAGCAGCCACCTGCAGCTGTGTAGCACCAGGCCTTCAGCCTAGGAGTGTTTTCCATCACAGGAACTCAGGCAGTTGCTGGTTTCCAAGCAGCTTTCTCTCTGGGAAGCTGACTTCAGGCAAATGGCTTCACCGGTCATGTAGAGCTGCAAGTCAAGAGCTGGGTATTGTAGTTTTGTCCCTCCCAAAGCTACACTCTTCTGCTGTCTGAGTCTGTGGCTTTTGGTCCCACTGCTTGTGCACAGCGTGCCCCTGCTGACTGCCTCCCCTGGCAGCACCTCCTGCCGTGTGTGCTGCCAAGCTTCTGCTGCCGCCCTCCTCCTGCTCCTCCCGCCCGCCCCTCGGCCCGCCTCACCTCAGGGCCCGCCTCACTGTCCCCTCCTGCCCTTCCCAGTGGATCGCATCGTGGGTCTGGACCAGGTGACTGGCATCACAGAGACAGCCTTTGGCTCTGCCTACAAGACCAAGAAGGGCATGTTCAGGACCGTGGGGCAGCTCTACAAGGAGTCCCTCACCAAGCTGATGGCGACGCTGCGCAACACCAACCCCAACTTCGTGCGCTGCATCATCCCCAACCACGAGAAGAGGGTAGGTGCCACAGCCCTCCTCTCCTTCTTTCCCCTCAGGGGAGCCCTTGCACCCTGCTGTGTTTGTGTTCTGGGGAAAGCAGCAGCCAGGTCTCACAGGCAGCAAGTCCCTGAGCAGCGTGCCCCCGTGGGCCAGAAAGCCAAGGGTCTGCTGGGGTGCCTCAAGAAGAATGCGGCCAGCAGGGCGAGGGAGGTTCTCTACCACTGCTCTGCCCCAGGGAGGTCACAGCTGGAGGCCTGGGTCTAGTTCTGGGCTCCCCATTTCAAGACAGGGAGACAGTCCAGTGGAGGCTACAAAGGTGCTGAGGGGCCTGGAGCAGCTCTGGGAGGAACCTGATCTAGTGTGAGGGTTCCCTGCCCATAGTATGGGGGTTGGAACTGGATGATCCTTGAGGTCCCTTCCAACCATAATGATTCTATGAAAGGCTGAGAGCCCTGGGGCTGTTGAGCCTGCAGAAGAGCAGCCCCAGAGGGGAGCTGAGCAATGCTCAGCAAGAGCTAAAGGAGCTGGGGGGGCAAGAGGCTGGGGCCAGCCTCTGCTCAATGGTGCCCAGGGACAGCACAAGGGGCAGAAGGCACAGACTGGAACCCAGGAGGTTCCACCTGAACAGGAAGAGAAACTTCTTTGTTGTGAGGGTGCTGGAGGCCTGGAGCAGGCTGCCCAGAGAGGTTGTGGAGTCTCCTTGTGTGGAGAGCTTCCAAGCCCAGCTGGGCAGTGTGCTGCTGGGCAAGCTGCTGTGGGTGCCCTGCTGGAGCAGGGGCTTGGACTGGCTGATCCCCAGAGGTCCCTTCCTACCTCCAGTAACCTCTGCTTCTGTGATTCCCTCAGTATTTCTTGCATGTTCCCTTATTTAGACAGCTCTCTTTGCAGAGATCAGCCTGGGCCACTTCCCCTGCAGTTGTTGATGGCTCCAAATGACCTCAGTGGTTGTGTTTCTGCAGGCTGGGAAGTTGGATCCACATCTGGTGCTGGATCAGCTGCGCTGCAATGGGGTTTTGGAAGGCATAAGGATCTGCCGACAAGGGTTTCCAAACAGGATTGTGTTCCAGGAGTTCAGGCAGAGGTAACAGCAGGAGCAGCCTCGTGGCCTTTGCTCAAAGCTCCTTGTGAAATAATTCAGGACCCCCAAACTCTCCCCTGTCCCAAATGGAACAAAATCCGCAGCCGTGGCTGAGGTCTTGAAGTGGCTCAAACTCGAAGCAGTTAAATGCTATGGGTTTACTTTAAGGACAGTAGGGAAGGGGAAGGAGTTGCAAGTGGAGTGGAGCAGGCTGCCCAGAGAGGCTGTGGAGTCTCCTTCTCTGGAGTGATTCCAAGTCTGCCCATTGTGCTCCTGGGCAAGCTGCTGTGGGTGCCCTGCTTTAGCAGGGAGTTGGAGTCGATGCTCTCCAGAGGTCCAACCTTCACCGTGCTGGGATTCTGTGCCTGCTCCACACACCTCGTGGAGAGGTCCCTTGGCCCAGCTTTTGGGGGCTGTGGCTGCATGGGTGATGGAGCTGGTGGCTGGCTGTGAAGGCTTTGTTTTCCTGTCCTTGAAGGTACGAGATCCTGACCCCCAATGCCATTCCCAAAGGCTTCATGGACGGGAAGCAAGCCTGCGAGCGGATGGTGAGTGTCACACCTCGGCCCCGCTCACACTCTGACAGGCTGCAGCAGCAGCAGCTGGCCTCCTCCTGATGGAAACCAATCTGCTTGCTCCCCATCCAGATCAGAGCCTTAGAGCTGGACCCCAACTTATACAGAATTGGGCAGAGCAAGATCTTCTTCCGAGCCGGTGTCTTGGCACACTTAGAGGAAGAACGCGACCTGAAGATCACCGACATCATCATCTTCTTCCAGGCTGTCTGCAGAGGCTACCTGGCCAGGAAGTATGGGTGCCCTGCCTGCTCCTGGGGGGGGGGGTGTGGGTGCTCTGCCTGCTCCTGGGGCGGGGTGTGGGTGCCCTGCCTGCTCCTGGGGTGTGTATGTGGGCCCTGGCTGCTCCTGGAGTTGGAGCGTCTGCAGCTCCCTGAAAGGAGGTTGCAGTGAGCTGGGGGTTGGGCTCTTCTCCCTAGTCTCAGGTGATAGAAGGAGAGGAAATGGCCTGAAATTGTGCCAGGGGAGGGTTAGGTAGGAGAGGAGGAAAAATGTCTTTGCTGCAAGAGTGGTCAGGGATTGGCAGAGGCTGCCCAGGGAGGTGGGGGAGTCCCCAGCCCTGGAGGCGTTCAAGCAAGCTGTGGCCCTGGCACTTGGGGCCATGGTTCGGTGGCCACGGTGGTGCTGGGCTGCTGGCTGGACTGGGTGGTCTTAGAGGCCTTTTCCAAGCAAACCCTTCCATGAATGTATGGAAATTTTCTCTTCAGGAGATTGAAGTGAGTTGCCTGATAATCTGTGGTGGCATCCAGGGTGTTGGGTGAATTCACCCTCAGAATTTACCCCTTCATTCCTTGCCCATCTCCTGCCCTTAACCTCACCTCAGCCACACCTGCAGCTCTTCAACACCGACAGAGCTGCTGGCTGCACAGGAGCAAAATCTCTCCTCCTGCTTCCCTGGAGCCTCCTGGAAGTACTTGGAAAGCTGTTTGGATGAAATTAAAGGACAGTTCAGAGTCCTGATTTTCATCTTTGTAAGAAGCAAGTCTGTAAGGGGAGGAAGCAGCAACATTTGTGGCTCTTGTTTTGAGAGAGGAGAATGCAGCTCCAGTGCTGCCCCTTCGCTGCGGGATCCAGCACTGATGCAGTCCCTTAAACTTCAACAGAGTCCTCTTTGTGCTCTGCAAGTGTTCCAGGGCAGGCTGAGCTAACAGTGCAAGGCATGGGCAGGTGATCAGCCGTGCTCAGCATGGAATGTTTGGCTCTCCTCTTCTCCTCAGAGCCTTTGCAAAGAAGCAGCAGCAGCTGAGTGCCCTGAAAATCCTGCAGAGGAACTGCGCCGCCTACCTGAAGCTGAGGCACTGGCAGTGGTGGAGAGTCTTCACCAAGGTTCCTCCTGTTCTGTGATCTTCTGGTTTGGCTTCTGTGAGTAGGTGGGAGCAGCTTCTGACTTGTCCATCTCCAATCTCTGCAGGTGAAGCCTCTTCTGCAGGTCACTCGGCAGGAAGAGGAGCTGCAAGCCAAGGACGAGGAGCTAATGAAGGTGAAAGAGAAACAGACAAAAGTGGAGGCAGAGCTTGAGGAGATGGAAAGGAAGCATCAGCAGGTTTGTGTCCAGCAGCTGCTTTTGCTGTCCAGAGTGTGACTTGCACGAGGTCCCATGGGAGGGAGCTGTGCTGGGGGGACAGCTGTGAGCTACAGCCCTGAGAATCGGGCAAACCAACTCCTTTCCCACTCGGCTGAAACCTGGGATAGGAAGCTGTGGCGTGAGCCATTCCTCCAGGAAAAGGGGAGGCTCAAACACTGGAACAAGCTTCCTAAAGAGCTCTTGGATGCCCCAAGCATTTAAGAGGCATTTGGACTGTGCCCTTGATAACACACTTTGACTTCTGCTCACCCTGGAGGGGTCAGGCAGTTGCAGCAGGTGACCATGGTAGGTCTTTCCTAGCTGCAGTATTGCACAGTAAGAGGTAATGTCTTGCAGTGACTCCCAAGTGCCAGCTTCAGCCCAGCTACCCATGGCACTGCTCTGCCACTGTGCAAGGCTGAAGGTGAGGAACAGTCCAAGGAACAGACCCTTCCCTCATCAGAAGAGGGCAGGTGGAGCACTGGGGTTTGTTCCTTAACCCTCTGGACAGATGGGCAGAGCCCAACAGGATGGCATTCAACAAATCCAAGTGCTGGGTGCTGCACACCAACCCCAGGCAGTGCTACAGGCTGGGGGCAGAGTGGCTGAGAGCAGCCAGGCAGAGAGGGACCTGGGGGGACTGGTTGACAGCAGCTGAACAGGAGCCAGCAGTGTGCACAGGGGGCCAAGAAGGCCAAGGGCATCCTGGCCTGCAGCAGGAAGAGTGTGGCCAGCAGGAGCAGGGAGGTCATTGGGCCCTGTGCTCAGCACTGGTTAGGCCACACCTTGAGTCCTGTGTCCAGTTCTGGGCCCCTCAGTTTAGGAAAGATGTTGAGCTGCTGGAAGGTGTCCAGAGAAGGGCAAGAAAGCTGGGGAGGGGTCTGGAGCACAGCCCTGTGAGGAGAGGCTGAGGGAGCTGGGGTTGCTTAGCCTGGAGAAGAGGAGGCTCAGGGGACACCTTCTTGCTCTGAAGGGAGGTTGTAGCCAGGTGGGGCTTGGTCTCTTCTGCCAGGCACCCAGCACCAGAACAAGAGCACACAGTCTCAAGCTGTGCCAGGGGAGGTTTAGGCTGGAGGTGAGGAGAAAGTTCTTCCCAGAAAGAGGAATTGGCCCTTGGGATGTGCTGCCCAGGGAGGTGGTGGAGTCCCCATCCCAGGAGGTGTTCAAGAGGGGACTGGATGTGGCACTTGGAGCCATGGTTTAGTCATGGGGTCTGTGGTGCCAGGTTGGACTTGATGATCCAAAGGTCTCTTCCAACCCTGGTGATTCTGTGAAACTCTGGGGACATGAGTGCATATTGCTGTGGCCCTGCTGAGAGAGTTGGTTCCTTGGGGCCCTCACAACAAGGACATTGAGGGGTTGGAGTAGGTCCAGAGAAGGTCATCAGTGCTGGTGAAGGGTCTGGAGCACAGGGCTGGGGAGGAGCAGCTGAGGGAGCTGGGGGCGTTCAGCCTGGAGAGAAGGAGGCTGAGGGGAGACCTCGTTGCTCTCTACAGCTCCCTGCACAGGAGGCTGCAGTGAGGTGGGGGCTGGGCTCTGCTCCCTAGTAGCAAGTGCTAGGACAAGAGGAAATAGTCTCAAGTGTGGCACCAGGGGAGGTTGAGGTTGGACACCAGAAGAAACTTCTTCCCTGAACGGGTTCTCAAAGCCTGGCACAGGCTGCCCAGGGGTGGCTGAATGCCCATCCCTGGGGTGTTTAGAAGATGCAGAGATGTGGTGCTGAGGGCCATGGCTCAGCAGCAGCCTTGCTACCAAGAGAGAAGAGTTAGAGAATGGTTGGCCTCTATCTTAAAGGCCTTTCCCACCCCTAATGATTCCATGGTTCTACCTTCTGGGTTTGTGGTAAATGCCTCTGCTCAAAGACTTTGGCTTTGGGTAAGCATTGGAGCTGAGCTTAGCCTTTAAGTCACTTTGCAGTTGTCCTGTGTGCAATCTCTCAGAAGGGATTTGGAAACATTATTTCTACTGCTTTCCTGCCTTGTGTGTGTGTTTGCAGCTTCTGGAAGAGAAGAACATCCTTGCTGAGCAGCTGCAGGCTGAGACAGAGCTCTTTGCAGAGGCTGAGGAGATGAGGGCTCGCCTGGCTGCCAAGAAACAAGAGCTGGAAGAAATTCTTCATGATCTGGAGTCCAGGGTTGAGGAGGAAGAGGAAAGAAACCAGATACTGCAAAATGAGAAAAAGAAAATGCAGGGTCACATCCAGGTATGGTTCTGGGTGCTGGAAAGGGAGAAGCATGGAACAGGACAGGGAAGGGGGGAAGCTCCCTCAGCATCTCAGCCTGGAATAGGGAGAGGGTGAGGGGTGATGGCTTTGAGCTGGGAGAGGAGAGATTGAGACTGGAGAGCAGGAAGAAATTCTTTGCAGTGAGGGTGGGGAGACACTGGCACAGGCTGCCCAGGGAGGCTGTGGATGCCTCCTGCCTGGAGGTGTTCAAGGCCAGCTTGGATGAGGCCTTGAGCAGCCTGGGCTGGTGGGAGGTGTCCCTGCCCATGGCAGGGGGCTGGAGCTGGATGATCTAGAATCATAGAATCATAGAATCAGTCAGGGTTGGAAGGGACCACAAGGATCATCTAGTTCCAACCCCCCTGTCCCATGGGCAGGGACACCCCACACTAGATCAGGCTGGCCAGAGCCTCGTCCAGCCTGGGCTTAAACACCTCCAGGGACGGGGCCTCAACCACCTCCCTGGACAACCCATTCCAGGGCTTCACCACTCTCATGGGGAAGAACTTCTTCTCTGAGATCTCTTCCAACCCAACCCATTCTGTGAGTCTGATCTCCACAGTATGGAGGAATTTAGCTCCTTAGCAGCATGTGTGGAATAAAATCAGGTGGGATGTTTGTCCCTTCCTCTGTTCAGTGCATTTAGCCTCTTGTGCTCTGCAGGCACGTGAGTGTGGGGAGAGAAAGGGAAGTCACAATGCCCTGGGAGCTGCTGTGTTTGCAGGGAGTGGGGAGAAACTGGGAACTACTCCCTGGGGCTTCCCTGCTGTCTCCTAGAAACAAAGACTGATGGGAGGGTGTCACTTGTCAGAAGTGTTCCTTTGGGACAGAAATCCAGCCAGAATCATGAGAAACAGCTCTCCTCTGGCTCCTAAATGAAACCAGCTTCATCTCTTCCCAGCTGCCAGGCTCTGGGGTGGGTTTGTGCAAAGCTGATGATTTAGGTGCTCCCTTTTGAGTCATAGGGAAGAGGGAATAGCTGAGAACTTCACCTTTTGAAATGTCCAAGGTGCTTGAAGGGGAAATAAGCCCCAAGTCTCCCAGCCCCTGATGCCTTTTGGAAGTGTCCATGAAGGTGTGGCTGAGAACCTTATCTCACATGCAGAGAAGCTGGGATCCTCTGGGATCCTCTGCCAAGGGAAGTGGAGGGTTCCCCTGCACTGGGCAGGTTAAGGTGCAGCTTGACAAGGTCCTGGCCAGCTCATTTCAACTCTTCTGTTGCCCAAAAAGCTTGAACCAGATGATCCTGCAGCACAGGAGGTTCCACCTCAGCACAAGGGGGAACTTCTTTACCCTAAGGGTCCCAGAGCCCTGGAACAGGCTGCCCAGAGAGGTTGTGGAGTCTCCTCTGGAGCCTTTCCAGCCCAGTCTGGATGTGCTCCTGTGTGACCTGTGCTGGATTCTATGCTCCTGCTCTGGCAGGGGGGTTGGGCTTGAAGATCTCTTTGGGTCCCTTCCAACCCCTGACACCCTGTGATCCTTGGGGTCCCTCCCAAGCTGGCAGGCTGTGGTATTGCCCCCTGGGCACATCCAGCTGTTTGTGCCAGGATCTGAAGCGTTCCAGCTGTGATCCTGAGCTGAGATTCACACTGATGTCAGGAGGGGTGCCCTGTGGTGTCTCTTGCAGGTTTCCCAGGTGCCCTATTCAGGTGCTGGGAAGTCCCTGTCCTAAAGCCTGATCTGATTTGGTTGTCACCAAGTAGAACTTGTTATTTTCTAATGTAGAATGAGGAAGGTGAAGGACTCTGAGTGTCTGCTTCCTAGGCAGCACAATTCAGCCAGAGCTCTCTACTCAGCTCTGGAGAGGCCACACCTTGGCTATTGTGCCCAGTTTGGGGCACCTCAATACAGGAGAGATGTGGAAGTGCTGGAGCCAGGGCAGAGCAGGGCAAGGAAGCTGGGAAGAGCCTGGGGACTAAATCTGATGAGGAGCAACTGAAGGAGCTGGGGATGGTTAGTGTGAAACAGAGGAGGCTGAGGGGAGACCTCCTGGCTGTCTACAGCTACCTGAAAGGAGGTTGTGGAGAGGCTGCTGCTGGTCTCTCCTCACAGGTCATTAGAATCATAGGATCAATAAGGTTGAAAAAGACCTCAAAGGTCATCAAGTCCAACCTGTCAGCCAGCACCTCCTGACAACTAAACCATGGATCCAAGTGCCACATCCAATCCCCTCTTGAACACCTCCTGGGATGGTGACTCCACCACCTCCCTGGGCAGCACATCCCAAGGGCCAATTCCTCTTTCTGGGAAGAACTTTCTCCTCACCTCCAGCCTAAACCTCCCCTGGCACAGCTTGAGACTGTGTGCTCTTGTTCTGGTGCTGGGTGCCTGGCAGAAGAGACCAAGCCCCACCTGGCTACAACCTCCCTTCAGGGAGTTGCAGAGAGCAATTAGTGACAGAACAAGAGGGAATGGCCTCAAGCTGCCACTGGGGAGGTTTATACTGGACAGTAGGAAACATTTTTCCCAGCAAGAGTGGTCAGGGGTTGGAATGTGCTGCCCAGGGAGGTGCTGGAGTCCCCAAGCCTGGGGGTGTTTAAAGGTGGTTTGGATGTGGTGCTTGGGGCTATGGTTTAGGGGTGACCCTTGCAGAGCAGGGTTCTGGGTTGGACTTGGTGGTCCTGAGGGTCTCTTCCTACCTGTTTCTGTGACTGTGTGAAATCCAGAGCATGAAAGGTTCCATCTGTGTCACATGGCCTTGAACTTCCTTACCAGTGGCCCTACCAGTGACTCCAGCAAAGCAAATGGACTGGGAGCGTTGGCTGGGGCAGGTGGCTCTTCAAAACCACACATCTCTGTCAGGCAGTGAGCAAAGCAGCGGGGTGGCTGAGCTGGAAGGCGCTCAGGGGCAGTTGCCTTTCTTCCCAGGACCTAGAGGAACAGCTTGATGAGGAGGAGGGAGCTCGGCAGAAGCTGCAGCTTGAAAAGGTGACAGCTGAAGCCAAGATCAAGAAGATGGAGGAAGAAATCCTACTGCTGGAGGACCAAAATTCCAAATTCTTGAAGGTGAGACCAGTATTCATGGGGGAGGTTCTGCACAGAGGTCATGGCAGTGCCAAGGGGTAGCTCCCAAGAACTGGTGGCTGCTCTTTATTTCTCAGTGAAGTTTGTGCCTGAAGACTTGTGAGGTTTGGACAGGTTTGGACAGGTAGAAGCTGAGACCCTGAGAGATTCTTTAGGCCTTCAACAGGGAAGTATTTCCCCTGCAAGCTTTCCAATGAGTCTGCCCAATCTAAGAGCTGGATAGTGTTGCTCATAGTTGATAAGTCTGAAGAGCAGGATCCAGAGCTGTCCAGAGGGACCTGGACAGGCTGGAGGGCTGAGCTAAGGAGAATCTCATGAGGTTCAATAAGGTCAAGTGCAAGGTCCTGTACCAGGGTTGAGGCAATCCTTGACAGAAGTCCAGGCTTAGGGGGTGATGAGATTGAGAGCAGCCCTGCAGGGAAGGACTTGGGGGTGCTGGTGGAGGAGAAGCTGGACAGGAGCCAGCACTGGGCACTGGCAGCCCAGAAGGCCAATGGCAGCCTGGGCAGCATCCAAAGCAGTGTGGCCAGAGAGGGATCCTGCCCCTCTGCTCTGGGGAGACCTCACCTGCAGGGCTGTGTCCAGCTCTGGGGCCCCAACAGAAGAAGGACATGGAGCTACTGGAGAGGGTCCAGAGGAGGCCATGAAAATACATAATCAGGGCTGGAGAACCTCTGCTGTGGGGACAGGCTGGGACAGTTGGGGCTGTTGAGCCTGGAGAAGAGAAGGCTCCAGGGAGACCTCAGAGCAGCCTCCCAGTACCTGAAAAGGGCTCCAGGAGAGCTGGTGAGGGACTCTGGACAAGGGCTGGGAGTGCCAGGGTGAGGGACAATGGTTTGAATTTGGAGCAGAGCAGATTTAGATTGGATGTTAGCATCAAGTTCTGCACCTTGAGGGTGGTGGAACACTGGAACAGGTTGCCCAGGGAGGTGGTTGAGGCCCTGTGCTTGGAGATGAATTCAAGGTCAGGCTGGACAGGGCTCTGAAAACCTGATCTAGTTGGGGATGTCCCTGCTGACTGCAGGGGGGTTGGACTGGATGAGCTTTGGAGGTCCCTCCCAGCCCATTCTGTGATTCTCTGGCTACCCTTGCTCTCTGCCAACACTTCCAGAGGGACACAGCAGATGCTCTCCTCCAGCCAGGCCTCCCAGGTAGTAAACTCACTTCCTTGGAAAACAAATAAATGTTCCTGTAATACCCCAACTGGTCCTTAATACTGCCAGGTGTGTCACTCAAACCTGTGAGCCCTCTGGATTGCCTCTGTTCACTGCTTGGCAGATTGTGGTCCTGAAGTTGTTCTTTCTTCCCCCTCCCAGGAGAAGAAGCTGATGGAGGATCGGATTGCTGAATGCACTTCTCAGCTGGCTGAAGAAGAAGAAAAGGCCAAAAACTTGGCCAAACTCAAGAACAAGCAGGAAATGATGATCACTGATTTGGAAGGTTGGTTCTTCTTGGAAGCTTTGTCCAGAGGAGGCCACAAAGACAGTCCCAGGGCTGGAGCACCTCTCCTGTGGGGACAGGTTGAGAGTTGGGGTTCTTCAGCCTGGAGAAGAGAAGGCTCCAGGGAGACCTTAGAGCAGCCTTCTGAAGGGGGCTCCAGGAGAGCTGGGGAGGGACTTTTGCCAAGGGCTGGGAGTGCCAGGATGAGGAACTTTGAGCTGGGGGAAGGGAGACTGAGACTGGAGATGAGGAAGAAATTCTTAGCACACAGGCTGCCCAGGGAGGTTGTGGAGGCTCCAACCCTTGGAAGTGTTGAAGGCCAGGCTGGATGAGGCCTTGTGCAACCTGTACTGGTGGGAGGTGTCCCTGCCCATGGCAGAAGGGTTGGAGCTGGATGGTCTTTAAGGTCCCTTCCAACCCAACCCTTTCTATGAATCTTTCTTACCACATTTACCTATTACCAGCTTGGACACTGTGCTGGAATGGGACCTGCTCCAAAGTGTGACCTCTGTGTCCATGCCTTAACAGCTCTTAACTTATCTACACCTTGAAAAACAGCCTTGTTCCTTCTGGCTGCTCAGGCTGTCTCCTGCTTAGCTTCTTAGGGTCCATTGCTGAGAATGCCCTTCATTGGCAGACACACTGCAGGCTCTGCTGGGGCAGCCAGTCCCTGGGGGCCCAGGGGCAGCCAGTCCCTGGGGGGCCCAGGGGCAGCCAGTGCTGGGGGGCCCAGGGGCAGCCAGTCCCGGGGGGGCCCAGGGGCAGCCAGTCCCTGGGGCAGCCAGTCCCTGGGGGCCCAGGGGCAGCCAGTCCCTGGGGCAGCCAGTCCCTGGGGGGCCCAGGGGCAGCCAGTCCCTGGGTGGGCCCGGGGCAGCCAGTCCCTGGGGGGCCCAGGGGCAGCCAGTCCCTGGGGCAGCCAGTCCCTGGGGGGCCAGGGGCAGCCAGTGCTGGGGGCCCAGGGGCAGCCAGTCCCTGGGGGCCCAGGGGCAGCCAGTCCCTGGGGGGCCCAGGGGCAGCCAGTCCCTTGGTGGGCCCGGGGCAGCCAGTCCCTGGGTGGGCCCGGGGCAGCCAGTCCCTGGGGGGCCCAGGGGCAGCCAGTCCCTGGGGCAGCCAGTCCCTGGGGGGCCAGGGGCAGCCAGTGCTGGGGGGCCCAGGGGCAGCCAGTCCCTGGGGGGCCCGGGGCAGCCAGTCCCCGGGGGTGCCAGGGGCAGCCAGTCCCCGGGGGGGCCCAGAGGCAGCCAGTCCCTGGGGGGGCCAGGGGCAGCCAGTGCTGGGGGGCCCAGGGGCAGCCAGTCCCTGGGGGCCCCGGGGCAGCCAGTCCCTGGGGGGGGCCAGGGGCAGCCAGTCCCCGGGGGGCCCAGGGGCAGCCAGTCCCTGGGGGAGCCAGGGGCAGCCAGTCCCTGGGGGGCCAGGGGCAGCCAGTCCCGGGGGGGCCAGGGGCAGCCAGTCCCTGGGGGGCCAGGGGCAGCCAGTCCCTGGGGGGGCCAGGGGCAGCCAGTCCCCGGGGGGCCCAGGGGCAGCCAGTCCCTGGGGGCCCGGGGCAGCCAGTCCCTGGGGGGCCCGGGGCAGCCAGTCCCGGGGGCCTGGGGCACGCATCTGTGCTGGGAAGGTGCCCTGCACCAGCCCTTTGGCACAAGCCATGTCTGGGGGAGTGTTTGCAGGCAGTCCTTAGGCTTCCAATATTGCCTGAGTCAGCAAATCTAAATTGGTTTGCTTAATGCTTTGTGGCTCTAAAGTGGTTCCACCTCCTTGGCCCTTCGTTCCTGCCTGTCCTGCCTGTGTTGTCACAAGCTGCACTGCCCCTGTGTGTCACCTTGCTTCATTTCAAGGGCTTTAAATTGCTGGTGGCTGTAGATAGTCCTTGTGCAATGTGAATGAACTGCCAGGGCAAAATTTGCCCTACCTGCCCTCATCTGGCAGGAGCTTTTGCACTTACTCTGTGTGGCCTGGTATAGAATCATAGAATTGTTTGGGTTGGAAAAACCCTCTGAGATCATCAAGTCCAGCCTTCAACCCAGCACCTCCAGGGGTGGGGACTCCCCCACCTCCCTGGGCAGCCTCTGCCAATCCCTGACCACCCTTGCAGCAAAGACATGTCTCCTCATCTCCAACCTAACCCTCTCCTGGCACAACTTCAGGCCATTTCCCCTCCTTCTATCACCTGAGACTAGGGAGAAGAGCCCAACCCCCACCTCCCTGCAACCTCCTCTCAGGGAGCTGTAGAGAGCAATGAGGTCTCCCTTCAGCCTCCTCTTCTCCAGACTAAACAGCCCCAGGCCCCTCAGCTGCTCCTCCCCAGCCCTGTTCTCCAGACCCTTTCCCAGCTTTGTTGCCCTTCTCTGGTCCTGCTCCAACAATTCCATAGCTGTCTTGCTGCTGTGCTTATGGAAGAACACCCAAGTTTAATCTCTGTATGGGAAGATACTGAACTAACAGACTCCCCAGTGCAGTGGTGAAGTCTGGAGGGATTGATAAGCCATGGAGATGAGGTTGGACACGAGGAACAATTTCTTCCCCAAAAAGGGTTGTCAAGGCCTGGCCCAGGGCAGTGGTGGAGTCTCCATCCCTGGAGGGGTTTCAAGCCTGTGTAGCTGTGGTGCTGAGGGCCATGGGGTGGTGTTGCCCTGGCAGTGCTGGGCTAACAGTTGGACTGGATGCTGTTAGGTCTCTTCCAACCAAAACAGTTCTGTGAGTCTGACAGGGACAGGAGGTAACTGATGATCCTTTTCTTTCAGAGTCCTCTTCAGAGGCCTTAAAATAGGCAGGAGTGAGCTTTGCTCACTGGGAAGCAATGCTGGAGTAGTTGTGTGGTTAAATCAGGCCTGGTGCTTCTGAAGGCACTTGACAGATGGGTTTGGTTATGGGCCTGCTCCAAGGCTGATGGCCTTAGAAATGGAAATGTAAAGTTAAATACAAGGCCTGCAGCTTCCTGGCTGATGAAGCACAGCAAAATGATGTTTGCTCTTGGAGATGATTCAAGAAGCCATTAAAGTCTCTCTGCTAGGCTCTTGGCACTGCTAGGCCCTGAGACTTGAACTGAAGGGCTGGGAACTTCCCCAGTTACAAAACTGGGTCTCCTGCCCCTGTGCTAAGTGGCACTCACCAGGACTGTGGTGTGCAAACAGAGGCAAAAGTGCTGGATTTTGAGTGAGGAGCCATCTAGAAAAGCTTTCCCTCTTTAGCTATGGTGCTGAAGGGATAGTGGTAACCTGGCAGTGCTGGCTTGATGGTTGGCCCTGATGATCCTAAAGGCCTCTTTCAACCAAAGTGACTCCATGCTTCTCTGTCTGGAAGATGCCAAATAACCTTAGGTGGCTCCCAGAGGTGGTTCTTGAAGATGTCTCTCTGCCTGTGTGGAAGGTGAGATCCTGGTCCAGCAGCAGGCTTAGGAAGAGCTGAGAGAAATCATCAGACCATTGAACAGTTTGGGTTGGAAGGGACCTTGGAGATCATTTAGTCCAACCCCCTGCCACAGGCAGGGACTCCTCTCAACTGGACTTGGCTGCTCAAGGCCTCATCCAACCTGGCCTCCAAGACCCCAGGGAGGAGGCAGCCACAGCCTCCCTGGGCAGCCCATGTCAGAGTCTCCACCACCCTTATACCAAAGAACTTCTTCCTCAGCTCCAGTCTGACCCTGCTCTCCCTCAGCTCCAAACCATTCCCCTTGGCCTGGCTCTGGACACCCTCAGGAAAAGTCCCTCTGCAGCTTTCCTCTGAGTTCTTTTCAGGTACTTGAAGGCAGCTCTTAGGTCCCATTGGAGCCTTCTCTTCCCCAGGCTGAACAGCCCCAGCTCCCTCAGCCTCTCCTCACAGCAGAGCTGCTCCACCCCTTGGCTCATCTTTGTGGCTCTGCTCTGGACTCTCTCCAGCAGTTCCATATCCTTCTTGTGCTGGGGAAATCTCTGCACTGAGGCCCCACAGAGGACTGAACAAGTCTAATAATCTCTGTTGGTGCTGATGCTGTGCCAAGCAGCCCTTGCTGTGATCTCGGTGTGTGCTAGACCTGCTGAGTAGCCAGCTGCCAAGACAGCAGATCAGCTGCCTGGGGTTGAGTGCTCCAGCACTGGTAACAGCCACAGAGTGGTAGGGCTTGGAAGGGACCTCTGGAGATCATCAAGTCCAACCCCTGCTGGAGCAGGATCACCCAGGGCAGGTCACACAGCAACACATCCAGCTGGGCTTGGAATCTCTCCAGAGGAGGAGACTCCACAACCTCTGTGGGCAGCCTGCTCCAGGGCTCCAGCAGCCTCACACCAAAGAAATGTCTGCTCATGTTGGGGAAGAACCTCCTGTGTTCCAGCTTCTACCTGCTGCTCCTATCACTGGGCACCACCACAAAGAGCCTGGGACCTTCACCCTGACCCCCACCCCTCAGATACTGATAGACTTTGATCAGATCCCTCTCAGCCTTCTCTTCTCCAGACTACACAGCCCCAGGGCTCAGTCTTTCTTCAGAGGAGAGGTGGTCAAGTCCAAGGAGTACCTTAGGACAGGAGTCTCTTGGCTACACAGATTCATTCCTGAGCTGCCAGGGCCGCAGAGCGTGGCTGAACACGGGTGGGGGGTGAGTTAGTGGCACCGCTGCTTGCAGCACTGCTCTCTCCAAGTGTTCTCTGAGCTGTACTCTCTTCCAGGAGAGTTCTTGGAGCCCAGCCCAGCCATCATTTTTTCCAGTCTATGGCTGAGCTTAATTTTTGAGTACTGATGTCAGGTGTCCCCTCATCAGAAGGACCTGGAGCTGCTGCAGTGAGTCCAGAGGAGGCCACAAGGATGATCCAAGGGCTGCGGCACCTCCCCTCTAGGGACAGGCTGAGGGAGCTGGGGGTGTCCCAAGGATGATCCAAGGGCTGCAGCACCTCCCCTCTAGGGACAGGCTGAGGGAGCTGGGGGTGTCCCAAGGATGATCCAAGGGCTGCAGCACCTCCCCTCTAGGGACAGGCTGAGGGAGCTGGGGGTGTCCCAAGGATGATCCAAGGGCTGCAGCACCTCCCCTCTAGGGACAGGCTGAGGGAGCTGGGGGTGTTCAGCCTGGGGAAGAGGAGACTCTGGGGGCACCTCAGAGCTACCTTCCAATATCTGAAGGGATGCTGCAGGAAGGCTGCAGAGGGCCTTTTCCTAAGGGTGCCTAGAGCCAGGCCAAGGGGAATGGTTTGAAGCTGAGGCAGATCAGGGTTAGACTGGAGCTGAGGAAGAAGTTCTTCAGTACAAGGGTGGTGAGACTCTGACACAGGCTGCCCAGGGAGGCTGGGGCTGCCTCCTCCCTGGGGGTGTTGAAGGCCAGGCTAGATGAGGCCTTGATCAAGCTGGGCTGGTGGGAGGTGTCCCTGCCCATGGCAGGGGCTTGGAGTAGATGATCTCTGAGCTCCCTTCCAACCTAAGCCATTGTATGATTATCTGGCTGGGCAGACTAACTGCCCTTCTGTTAGATCCCTTTTTTACATCACAGTGAGGTTGCTTCTGGTCTTTATTTCCATCTCCCCCCCCAGTCATTGCCTGTATTTTAGGATTTCTCTAATCCATGCAGTTCTGCTTGGCCATTTCATTCCCAGGCAGCCTTCTAGCTGCAGGCTGGACAAAGAACTGACACAAGAGAAATCAAACTTCTCCCCTCACCCCTTCCTGCCACCTCATGGCCCTGCCCCTGAACCTTCTGATGGAACAGTTGAGGTTGGAAAAGCCCTCTGAGATCATCCAGTCCAACCAGCAACCCAACAGCACCATGGCCACTAAACCATCACAGCCTCACAGGAGGTCAGGGGTTGGAAGGGACCCTAAGAGATCATGGAGTCCAAGCCCCCTGCCAGAGCAGGACCACACAGGAACACATCCAGACAGGGCTGGAAAGGCTCCAGAGAAGGAGACTCCACAACCTCTCTGGGCAGCCTGCTCCAGGCCTCTGGGACCCTTACAGTAAAGAAATTCTTTCTCATGTTGAGGTGGAACCTCCTGTGCTGCAGCTTACATCCCTTCCTCCTTGTCCTACCCAAGGGAGCAAGTGAGCAAAGCCTGTCCCTGCCTCCTGACCCCCAGCCCTCAGATATTTGCAAACATTTATTTAAGGCACATCCCCAGGTGCCATGGCCACAGGTTTCTTGAACACCTCCAGGGATGGGGACGGCACCACCTCCCTGGGCAGCCTCTGCCAATCCCTGACCCCTCTTGCAGCAAAGAAATTTCTCCTAATCTCCAACCTAAACCTCCCCTGGAGCAACTTGAGGCCATGGATGTTAGGAAGAAGTTGTTCCCCATGAGGGTGATGAGAGCCTGGCACAGGTTGCCCAGGGAGGTGGTGGAAGCTTCATGCCTGGAGGTGTTTGCAGCCAGGCTGGATGTGGCTGTGAGCAACCTGCTGTAGCACCTAAACATGAGCCAGCTGGCCAAGAAGGCCAAGGGCATCCTGGCCTGCAGCAGGAACAGTGTGGCCAGCAGGAGCAGGGAAGTCATTGTGCCCTGTGCTCAGCACTGGTTAGGCCACACCTTGAGTCCTGTGTCCAGTTCTGGGCCAGTTTAGGAAGGACATCGAGACACTTGAATGTGTCCAGAGAAGGGCAACAAGGCTGGGGAGAGGCCTTGAGCACAAGCCCTATGAGGAGAGGCTGAGGGAGCTGGGGTTGCTTAGCCTGGAGAAGAGGAGGCTCAGGGGAGACCTCATTGCTCTCTACAACTCCCTGAAGGGAGGTTGTAGCCAGGTGGGGGTTGGTCTCTTCTCCCTAGCACCCAGCACCAGAACAAGAGGACACAGTCTCAAGCTGCACCAGGGGAGGTTTAGGCTGGAGGTGAGGAGAAAGTTCTTCACTGAGAGAGTCATTCATCATTGGGATGTGCTGCCCAGGGAGGTGGTGGAGTCCCCATCCCTGGAGGTGTTCAAGAGGGGACTGGATGTGGCACCTGGTGCCATGGTCTAGTCATGGGGTCTGTGGTGCCAGGTTGGACTCAATGATCTTTGAGGTCTCTTCCAACCTTGGTGATTCTGTGATACTGTAGTGTGAGGTGTCCCTGCCCATGGCAGGGGGGTTGGAACTGGCTGAGCCTTGAGGTCCCTTCCAGCCCTGACCATTGTGATTCCTATCACTGTGCAAGAAGAGCCCAGCCCCCAGCTGACTCCAAGCTGCTGTCAGGGAGAGAGCAGTGAGGTCTTCCCTCGGAGGAGCAGGGCCGGAGCAGTGAATGCAATGCTCTGCTCTCCTAGAGCGCCTGAAAAAGGAGGAGAAGACTCGCCAGGAGCTTGAGAAAGCTAAAAGGAAACTTGATGGTGAGACAACAGATCTGCAGGACCAAATAGCTGAGCTGCAGGCCCAGATTGAGGAGCTGAAGATCCAGCTGGCCAAGAAAGAAGAGGAGCTGCAGGCTGCCCTCGCCAGGTCAGAGCACGGTGGGGCACACAGCTGGGCAAGGGTGGTACAAACCTGCTGGCCCAGGCGGAGCGCCAGCTGACTGCAGACACCTCCCAGCTGGGAGTGGTTAAAGCAGAGGGCAGCTGATCTGAGCATTAGAGCACCTCTGCACTCCTGGGCTGGGTGTAGTCGTGGCAAAGGAAGCCACACAGTGCTTCTCAGCATCCTTGCACCCCTGCAAACGCTGAAGTGTCCCCAGGGAACAGCAGAGTTGGGGCTCAGGAAGCTTTTGGAGACCTACACGGTTCAACAGCCAGAGAGGAAGACACTTGGGCTGGGTGGGGTGGAGGTCATCAAGATCTGTGTGGTTGCTTTTTGATGTCAGCTAAAGACTTGGTGTGTTTCTTGAGTCCTGATTCTGCAGGCAGGGAACAGCCTACAGGTGCTGCATTTTGGGGCTGCTTGGGTGTGAACTGGAAAGCTTCAACATTCTGTTGGGGCACTCTGCAGCAGCTGAGGCCCTCTGCTCCTCACCATCACAGTGGTGCTTTCCTATCTAGGGAGGTCTAGAAGGTCTGTTTTGATTCTAGTGCTGAGGTGAAGATGTCACTCCCACAACTCAATGGTAGACTGTTGTGAGAACAGCTCTCCCATGGCTCACTGTTGTGCCTCTGCCCAACAGAGGGGATGATGAAGCAGTGCAGAAGAACAATGCCCTGAAGGTGATCAGAGAGCTGCAGGCTCAGATTGCAGAGCTCCAGGAGGATCTGGAGTCTGAGAAGGCATCACGCAACAAGGCAGAGAAGCAGAAGAGAGACCTCAGTGAAGAGCTGGAGGCTTTAAAAACAGAACTGGAAGATACCTTGGACACCACTGCAGCACAGCAGGAGCTGAGGTAGGCTTGGGTGGCTGTTAGGGAGGAACCACTGGAAGTCATCACAGGATGTCAGGGGTTGGAAGGGACCCAAAGAGATCATGGAGTCCAAGCCCCCTGCCAGAGCAGGAGCATAGAACCCAGCACAGGTCACACAGGAACACAGCCAGACAGGGCTGGAAAGGCTCCAGAGAAGGAGACTCCACAACCTCTCTGGGCAGCCTGCTCCAGGCCTCTGGGACCCTCACAGTAGTTCCTCCTTGTGTTGAGGTGGAACCTCCTGTGCTGCAGCTTCCATCCATTGCCCCTTGTGCTATCCCAGGGAGCAACTGAGCAGGGCCTGGCCCCTGCCTCCTGACCCCCAGCCCTCAGCTATTTATGAACATCCCCTCTCAGGCTTCTCTTTTCCAAACTGAACAGCCCCAGGGCTCTCAGCCTCTCCTCACCAAGCAGTCCCCTCAGCATCCTGGTAGCACTCTGCTGGACCCTCTCCAGCAGATCCCTGCCCCTCTTGAACTGGGGAGCCCAGAACTGAACACAGCACTCCAGAGGAGGTCTCACCAGGGCAGAGCAGAGGGGGAGGAGACCCTCCCTGGATCTGCTGGCCACACTCTTACACCTGTCATTGAGTTTCACAGGTTGGTTAGTTCCTGGGGGTAACTCTTGATGCTTCCTCTAGGACAAAGCGTGAGCAGGAGGTGGCTGAGCTGAAGAAAGCCATTGAGGAGGAAACCAAAAACCATGAAGCACAGATCCAGGAGATGAGGCAGCGGCACGCCAGCGCCCTGGAGGAGCTCTCGGAGCAGCTCGAGCAGGCCAAGAGGGTGAGAGGAAAGCTACCTGCAGAAAGATCCTTCTGTGCCCCAGGGCTTCTCAGAAGGGCCCCAAGTGTGGGAGCCCCTTCCACCCACACCTGCAGAGCTCAGTTGGCCTCTGGGTGTGCATGGCAGGAGTAGGTGAATACGTCACGTGCTGGGCTGCAGCCAAAGCAGTGTGGCCAGAGGTGGAGAGAGGGGATCCTGCCCCACTGCTCTGCTGAGACCTCACCTGCAGGGCTGTCTCCAGCTCTGGGGCCCCAACACAAGAAGGACATGGAGCTACTGGAGAGGGTCCAGAGGAGGACCACAAAGATGATGAGAGGTCTGAGAATCTGCCCTGTGGGGACAGGCTGAGAGAGTTGGGGCTCTTCAGCCTGGAGAAGGCTCCAGGGAGACCTTAGAGCTGCATTCAGGCAGGCTGGGGAGGGACTGTTCAGAAGGGCTGAGGGGATAGGATGAGAGGCAATGGCTTGAAACTGGAGCAGGGCAGATGTAAGTTGGACATCAGGAGGAAGCTCTGCACAGTGAGGGTGGAGAGACACTGGCACAGGTTGCCCAGGGGTGTGGTTGAGGCCCCATGCCTGGAGATGTTCAAGATCAGCCTTGCTGTGGCCCTGGGCTGCCTGATCCAGTTGGAGATGTCCCTGCTGCCTGCAGGGGGGTTGGACAAGGTGCCCTTGGAGGTCCCTTCCCACCCAATGCACTCTGTGAATCTGTCTTGGCATCTGAGAAGTGTTCCTTAGAAGTGGCACACCTAGGGTCACATCATGTCCTTCTGTAGCCATTCTCCAGCAGTGCAGCTGCTGAGAGCCAGAGCTGGGTGTGAGTGAGCTGCAGTGCTCCCACACAAGGTGAGTGCAATACCAGCACTCACAGCTGAGCTGGCTGTGCAGGCAGTGGGGGAAGTGCTTCCAGCCTCTCAACTCCACACCTGTGCTGTGCCCTCCAGTGCTAGGTGCCTGTGGAGCACCTCACCAGTTTGCACAGCTGTGTTCTGGTGTTCTCTGGTGACCACCTCCAGAGCAGGCAGGAGGATGCCCTCCTGGGTAGCATAAATGGGGGGGGGGGGGGGTGTTGGTCTCTTCTCCCTAGCAAGCTTTGATTCACAAGAAGAAATGGCCTCAGGTTGCACCAGGTGAGATTTAGGTTGGACATTAGAAGAAACTTCTTCCTTGTGAAGGGCTCTTAAAGCCTGGAACAGTTTGAAGACTCAGCTTGCCAGGGTGCTGAACTTCTCATTCCAGCCCCACTGTTACCTAGAAAGTAATCCTTGAGGTCCCTTCCAGCCTGGCATTCTGTGGTGGAATCCCCATCCCTGGAGGTGTTTAGATGAGGCAGAGATGTGGTGCTGAGGGACATGGTTGAGCTCCAGACCTGGTACACTTAGAGCATGATGGAATTTAATCTTAAAGATCTCTTCCCATCAAAATGATTCCTTGGTCCTGCTGGTGTAGGTTGAGTGCTGGAGCACAGCCCTGTGAGGAGAGGCTGAGGGAGCTGGGGTTGCTTAGCCTGGAGAGGAGGAGGCTCAGGGGAGACCTCATTGCTCTCTCCAACTCTCTGCAGGGAGGTTGTAGCCAGGTGGGGGTTGGTCTCTTCTCCCAGGAACCCAGCACCAGAACAAGAGGACACAGTCTCAAGCTGTGCCAGGGGAGGTTCAGGATGGATGTTAGGAAGAAATTCTTCCCAGAAAGAGTAATTGGCCATTGGAATGTGCTGCCCAGGGAGGTGGTGGGAGGTGTTTAAGAGGAGCCTGGCTGAGGCCCTTGGTGCCATGGTTTGGCTGATCAGATGGTGCTGGGTGATAGGTTGGACTCCAGGATCTCAAAGGTCTTTTCCAACCTGGTTAATTCCTAAAGCAGAATTATTCCAACTCCCCAGCCTGAAGCAGCTTCAGTTTGTGAAATGCTGCTTGGGGTCATCCCCCAGTGTCCCTGTGTGCAGCTCATGTGCTGCAGCAGTGAAGGGTTTAATGCTGAGTGAGAAATGCAGTGGTGGAAGGTGGTGGAAATTGCCCTTGGCTGACCTGAAGGTCTTACTTGTGTCTTCTGCTCCTTATTCATGAAATACTCTCAATAAGAAGATGGAGAGGAAGAAGAACACCCTGCAGCCTTCCCCAGAGGGCCTGTGATGAGAGGCTATCAGTGCAGCAGTGACACTTAAGCTCCCCTGAAGTGAATGGCTGCTTTTCCTGCAGATTGCTGACAGCTGTCTGGGTGGTGCTGAGCAGGGCTGTGGTGTGCACTGGCAGGCTGCTGTGCCTCCTGAAGTGAGGGCAGCTCTGGCTGGTAGCTTTCCTTCTCTTTCTGTGAGCTGAGCCATGCTGAGCTGGCAATGGGCACATTCCTTCCTCCTTGCAGTGCTGCTCAACAGGCATTTTCCAGCACTCCCATCCCAGATTTGGTTGGATTTGGGGCAGTGTCTTCTGCTCCTCACTGCTGCTTGTGAGGGGCAGGTGGCATAACCTGCATTCACCTGGGCTTTGGCTGACTGCACAGAGTGCTCCATTCAGCATTTTCAACACTCTCCACTCTACTCAGAGCTTACTCAGCACTTGTTTTATCCTTTTCAGCTCCTAAATCTGGTTTGCTGAATGGTTTTGAGCAGCAACCTTTAATTCACACACAAAAGTGTTGGCTTGCTTTCTTGCCTTTGCCAGCCCTAACCAAGGGTTGATCTCATTTCTTGCTTCCCTTTTGCCTTCCCCAGTTCAAAGCAAACCTTGAGAAAAACAAGCAAGGTCTAGAGTCTGACAACAAGGAGCTGGCCTGTGAAGTGAAGGTGCTGCAGCAGGTGAAGGCAGAGTCTGAGCACAAGAGGAAGAAGCTGGATGCTCAGGTTCAAGAGCTAACTGCCAAGGTCACCGAAGGAGAGAGGCTGAGGGTGGAGCTGGCAGAGAAAGCCAACAAGCTGCAGGTAAGAGAGGAGCAGCCCCAGAGGGGATCTCAGCAATGCTCAGCAAGACCTAAAGGACCTGTGGGGGGCAAGAGGCTGGGGCCAGACTCTTGTCACTGGTGCCCAGGGACAGGACAAGGGGCTGTGGGCACAAACTGGAACCCAGGAGGCTCCCCTTGAGCAAGACCTGTGTTGTGAGGCTGCTGGAGGCCTGGAGCAGGCTGCCCAGAGAGGTTGTGGAGTCTCCTGGTGTGGAGAGCTTCCAAGCCCAGCTGGGCAGTGTGAACCTGGGCAGGATGTTGTAGGTGCCCTGCCACCTGGGATCTGTGGAGGTTCTGTGGGACTCAGGCTTTGCTGTCAGCCAGGCAAACTCTCTCCCTTTGGTCTGTTTGCTTTGCAGAATGAGCTGGATAATGTCTCAAGTCTCCTGGAGGAAGCAGAGAAGAAAGGCATCAAGTTTGCCAAGGATGCAGCCAGCTTGGAATCTCAGCTTCAGGATACACAGGTGTGTGGGCAGGGAGGCTCCAGCCTTGCACTGGAGCTTTCTTCCTGCTTCAGTGCATAATAAAAAGTCCATTCCCAGCCTTGGTTTGGCAGATCCAGGAGGTGCAGAAGCTGAAGTGGGATGGCCCATGGTTGCTCAGCTCCATGTGGAGCCAGTTATTCATCAGCTAAGATTCTCAACTTGACAGACTGGAGCCTTTCAGCTTCTCTTTTCTACCTTAGTCTCTGTAGGAGAGAAGAATGAAGTCCAGAAGTGCTTTTCGAGTAGAATGTGAATGTAAATGAGACCCTTGTGGGGTGTGAAAGGCACAAGGGACAACACTCTTGTCTGGTACTGACAGCTGAAGCTCAAACTGCCAGGCTTTGGGTTTGAGTTCAGCAATGGAGTTTGCTGCATGTGTTCATCACTCAAATATCCTCTTTTTATCTTCCTTTTGTGAGAGTGGTGACTGCCTGACTGATGTTAATTACAGCTGGGGAGGTCTGGGAGGAAGAGGATGGGGGAGATGGGATGGTGGTGGTCACACCTTCCATTAGTTTCTGTGATGGCAGAAGGCTCCACTGCCAAACTCCAGCTGTCCTCAACCTCCCCTTTAAGAGTAACCTTGGAAGAGTGCTGCCACTGCAGGCTGCCCTGCTGTGCATTCCTCCTGGGTGCTTTAAAGGAGTTGCTCTGGATGCTTGGCTGAGAGCAGAACAGGAGGTTTGGAAGGTGACTTCTGTGCTCATCCTTTGAAGATGACAAAGTATCATCCATTCACATCTAGACCAGACCAGGGGCACAGATCCCCTGATGCTTTGTGAAGGTGTAGGTGTGCCCCAAAGGAATGAGCAGGGCCTCTGGAAAAGCCAAGTCCCAGCTTGTGGGGACAAAAATGCTGTGAGAACAACCACCAAACCTGGAACTCCACATGGGGGAGGAGGAGGGTCATAGCCTAAGGCCACCACAAACACAGCTGAGCTCTGGATGTGCCTCTTCTGCCAGGCACCCAGCACCAGAACAAGAGGACACAGTCTCAAGCTGTGCCAGGGGAGGTTTAGGCTGGAGGTTAGGAAGAAGTTCTTCCCAGCAAGACAGATTGGCCCTTGGGATGTGCTGCCCAGGGAGGTGGTGGAGTCCCCATCCCTGGAGGTGTTTAGGAAGAGCCTGGATGAGGCACTTGGTGCCATGGTTGAGTTGATGAGATGGTGCTGGGTGAGAGGTTGGACTCCATGATCTCAAAGGTCTTTTCCAACCTGGTTAATTCTGTTCTACTCTACTCTACTCTACTCTACTCTATCCATGTTTGTGTACCAGGAGCTGCTTCAGGAAGAAACCCGCCAGAAACTCAACTTGAGCAGCAGGATCAGGCAGCTGGAAGAGGAGAAGAACAACCTGCAGGAGCAGCAGGAAGAGGAAGAGGAGGCCAGAAAGAACTTGGAGAAGCAGATGCTGGCCTTGCAGGCACAGGTAAGCTGTTGTAAAGGGCAGGACTTGTGTAAGGCTCTCACATCCTCGCTCCCAAGGAGGACGTTGAGGGGCTGGAGCACGTCCAGGAAAGAGCAACAAAGCTGGGGAAGGGTCTGGAGAAGATGTCTCACAAGGAGCAGCTGAGGGAACTGGAGTTTTTTAATCTGGAGAAGAGAAGGCTGAGGGGAGACCTCATTGGTCTCTACAGCTCCCTGGAATGAGGTGTGGGTTAGCCTCTTCTCACTGGTAACAAGCAACAGGACGAGGGGAAAGAGCCTCAACTTGTCCTAGGAGCGGTTTAGGTTGGACACTAGAAGAAACTTCTTCCCTGAAAGGGTTCTCAAAGCCTGGCACAGGCTGCCCAGGGAGGTGGCTGAATGCCCATCCCTGGAGGTGTTTAGAAGATGCAGAGATGTGGTGCTGAGGCTTAGCACCAGCTGTGGTAGAGTTGGAGAATGGTTGGACTCCATCATCTCCAAGGTCTTTTCCAACCCAAATGATTTGTGATTCTAGAAGGCCAGAACATTCCAGGTGGGATGTATTGGTGTCCCAGCCCTCTTGGAGAGGTGCCATGGAACTTGCACACATGCTAGACTAGATTTCAGAACAAAGTTTCCTGTGGCCACAGAAATGATCAGGACAACCCAGTGCAATGGACAGGATTTGAGGGTGCTGGAGGCCTGGAGCAGGCTGCCCAGAGAGGTGGTGGAGTCTCCTTCTCTGGAGAGCTTTGGACCCCATGCTTGAGATGGTGTGACTTTCTCCTGCTAGCTCCCAATGTCTGTGTCACTCCATCTCTCAAGGACATCTCTTTCTGGGGCTGTTTAGACCTGCAGCCTTCCTTTCCCCCCCCTCCTGCTGCTCCTTGCTTTCCTTTCCCCCTCCTGCTGCCCCTTGCTTTCCTTTCCCCCTCCTGCTGCCCCTTGCTTTCCTTTCCCCCCTCCTGCTGCCCCTTGCTTTCCTTTCCCCCTCCTGCTGCCCCTTGCTTTCCTTTCCCCCTCCTGCTGCCCCTTGCTTTCCTTTCCCCCCTCCTGCTGCCCCTTGCTTTCCTTTCCCCCTCCTGCTGCCCCTTGCTTTCCTTTCCCCCCTCCTGCTGCCCCTTGCTTTCCTTTCCCCCTCCTGCTGCCCCTTGCTTTCCTTTCCCCCTCCTGCTGCCCCTTGCTTTCCTTTCCCCCTCCTGCTGCCCCTTGCTTTCCTTTCCCCCTCCTGCTGCCCCTTGCTTTCCTTTCCCCCCTCCTGCTGCCCCTTGCTTTCCTTTCCCCCTCCTGCTGCCCCTTGCTTTCCTTTCCCCCCTCCTGCTGCCCCTTGCTTTCCTTTCCCCCCTCCTGCTGCCCCTTGCTTTCCTTTCCCCCCTCCTGCTGCCCCTTGCTTTCCTTTCCCCCTCCTGCTGCCCCTTGCTTTCCTTTCCCCCTCCTGCTGCCCCTTGCTTTCCTTTCCCCTCTCCTGCTGCCCCTTGCTTTCCTTTCCCCTCTCCTGCTGCCCCTTGCCTTCCTTTCCCCTCTCCTGCTGCACCTTGTTTTCTTTCAATGCATTCCAGCTGGCTGATGCTAAGAAAAAGGTGGATGATGATGTGGGAACCATTGAAGGCCTGGAGGAAAACAAGAAGAAGTTACTGAAGGACATGGAGTCCCTCAGCCAGCGCCTGGAGGAGAAGGCAATGGCTTATGACAAGCTGGAGAAGACCAAGAACCGCCTGCAGCAGGAGCTGGATGACCTGATGGTGGATCTGGACCACCAGCGCCAGATTGTCTCCAACCTGGAGAAGAAGCAGAAGAAGTTTGATCAGGTAGCCTGGCTCCAGGCCCTCTTGCTGCTCTCTGGTTTCCAAGGGACATCCTCTTTGGTGTCCCTGCAGAAAGGGAGAAGGCTCTGGCCAGAGTGGTGTGGGTGCTGAGGGATCCTTCCTGAGCAGCTTGGCCTTTGTTCAGAGCAGCTTCTCACCTACATCTAGGGAGCTAAATGCCACCAGCAAGTCTTGTTAGACCTCTGCTGTGAGGACAGGCTGAGGGAGCTGAGGTTGTTCAGCCTGGAGAAGAGAAGACTCTGGGGGCACCTTAGAGCTGTCTCCTAGTACCTGAAGGGATCCTACAGGAAGGCTGCAGAGGGACTTTCATGAGGGTGCCTGGAGACAGGCCAAGGGAGAATGGTTTGAAGCTGAGGGAGAGCAGGGTTAGACTGGAGCTGAGGAAGAAGCTCTTCAGTATGAGGGTGGTGAGACTCTGGAACAGGTTGCCCAAAGTCTTTGTGGATGCCTCCTCCCTGGGGGTGTTGAAGGCCAGGCTGGATGAGGCCTTGGTGACCAAGTCTAGTTGAGAGGTGTCCCTGCCCATCATGGGGAGCTTGCAGTAGGTGATCTCTGAGGTCCCTTCCAGCCTAGGCCACTCTGTGAAGCAGTAAGCTCTTTGTACACACAAAGGAAATGGGAACCAAAGCTTGAGGATTGTATCTCCTGAGATAAACCAAGAAGGGAAGATGAAAATCTCAGAACCCTTATTCGATCTGGAGTAGGAATTCCCTTTCCTCCTCTCATCCCAAAGCAGCTGTAGCAGTTTCTTTCCTAGCACTGTGATCCAGCTGGAGAGAGCAGACAGCTTCTGGAGGCCAGCTACACAGAGAGCATTCATTGACTGACCCCTGAGGCAGGAAGGACCTGGTCCTAGGACCTCGTGAGCTGCATTCATTGTTTCTTACGTGCAGATGCTGGCAGAAGAAAAGAACATCTCTGCCAGGTATGCAGAGGAGAGGGATCGTGCCGAAGCAGAAGCCAGGGAGAAGGAGACCAAGGCACTGTCTCTGGCCCGGGCCCTGGAGGAAGCCCTGGAAGCTAAGGAAGAGTTTGAGAGGCAGAACAAGCAGCTGAGGACAGATATGGAAGACCTGATGAGCTCCAAAGATGATGTGGGCAAAAACGTGAGTGTGCTCCCACAGCCTGCATGGGGAGCATCCAGCAGGGCTCCCCAGCTGGGGAAGTTCTCCTGACACAGAAACACAACTTTCTGTAGCTGCTTTAGAACCCCAGGGCTGGAGGAACTCGGGGCACAGGGGTGCTCTTCACTGACATGAGGCCTCTTCAAGAGGGGTGAAGCCATGGGGAGCCAAAGCTGCTGGTCTAGTGCTGTGCTGGAGTTGAGAGCTTGTCCCGCTGCTGCTCTCCTCTTTGGCACTGCACAGCTCTCTGTCCAGTCCCCTGCAGAGGGCCTTCCCATGAGGGCGTCCAGCAACAAAGGGCAATGAGCAGGGTTAGGCTTAGGAAGAAGCTCTTCAGTACGAGGGAGGTGAGACTCTGGCACAGGTTGCCCAAGGGGGCTGTGGCTGCCTCCTCCCTGAGGGCGTTCAAGGCCAGGCTGGATGAGGCCTTGAGCAAGCTGGGCTGGTGGGAGGTGTCCCTGCATGTGGCAGGGGGGTTGGAGTAGATGATGCCTAAGGCATTGTGTGATCTGCAGAGATGTTTGGTGAGGTCTCTGGCACAGACTCAGAGATGCTGCTCTGCCTGTTCTAATCCCTTGTCCACTTCAGCCCCTCCCCAGATGCAGTGTCCTGAGTTCAGTTCTTGTCTGGCTCTTAACTGCTGATGTTGAGCTGCCCAGGGCAGTGGCAGAGTGCCCATCCCTGGAGGACTTCAGAAGCCATGTAGATGTGGTGCTGAGGGACATGCTTTAGTGGGGACCTGGCAGTGCTGGCTTAGTGGTTGGCCCCAGTGGTCTTAAAGGTCTCTTTCAACCAAAATGTTTCTGAGCTACCTGAAGGAGAGGGTCTGATGAATATTTTTGGCTTAGGTCCATGAACTGGAGAAGTCAAAGAGGACTTTAGAGCAGCAGGTTGAAGAGATGAGGACTCAGCTTGAGGAGCTGGAAGATGAACTGCAGGCCACTGAAGATGCTAAGCTGCGTCTGGAGGTGAACATGCAAGCCATGAAAGCCCAGTTTGAGAGAGATCTGCAGGCCAGGGATGAGCAGAATGAAGAGAAGAAGAGGATGCTGGTTAAACAGGTGAGCCTGCTGTGCTGCACTTGAGGCAGGAGGGTGGTGTGAGGATCTTTGGCCAAAGCTCTGTGGCTCCAGTGGGAGCTTGCTACCAAGAAAATCAAACTCTGCTGTAAGGTCCCATCCTATAGGAGCCTCAAGCACTCATCTTTGCCAGTGACAGAGTTGCTCTTGTTGGCCACTGGCAGCTGTTGGCATTGTCTGGTGCTGCTGGTCCTCCAGAAGCATTCAGCATGCCAGCAGAGGCTTGGCTGCTGCTGGGGGGGGCTGTGTTTGGCTTAGGGGGTGGTGGTTTGCTGCTTAGATCCTGCACACCAGCCATGGGTAGTGTTTAAGTGCTGGCAGCACAAGGGCTTCAAAGGGAATGACTTCAGTTCTTTCTTGAGAAAATGAGGTGAACCTACTCAGCCAAAGAGCAATGGGCAGAGGAGATCATTCCAGTTGGCGGCCAGGCACCACTGCTCTTCCCCAGGGCTCAGTGCTGGGGCCAGTGCTCTTTAATGTCTGTTTCAGTGATCTGGAGGAGGGGATTGAGGGCAACCTTGGTAAGTCTGCAGAGGATGCTGAGTGGGTCAGGAATGTTGGTCAGCTGGGGGCCAGGAAGGCTCTGCAGAGGGATCTGTGGGCAGAGGCCACCAGGGTGAGACTCAACAAGGCCAAGTGCTGGGTCCTGCACTTGGGTCATGGCAGCGCCATGAGTGCTCCAGGCTTGGGGCAGAGTGGCTGCAAACTACCCAGAGGAAGAGGAGCTGGGGGTGTTGGCCTACAGCAGCTGAAGATGAGCCAGAGTGTGCTCAGGTGGCCAAGAAGACCACCAGCAGCCAGGCCTGCATCAGGTACAGTGTGGCCAGCAGGACTGGAGAGGTTGTCTCCCTCTACTCAGCACCAGTGAGGCCACAGCTTGAGTCTTGGGTTCAGTTTTGGGCCTCTCACTCCAAGAAGGACACTGAGGGGCTGGAGCAGGTCCAGAGAAGGGCAACAAAGCTGGGGAAGGGTCTGGAGAACAGGGCTGGGGAGGAGCAGCTGAGGGAACTGAGGTGGTTGAGCCTGGAGATGAGGAGGCTGAGGGGAGACCTCATTGCTCTCTACAGCTCCCTGAGAGGAGACTGCAGTGAGGGGGCGTTGAGCTCTCCTCCCAAGGAATGAGTGACAGGATGAGAGGAAATGGCCTCAGGTTGCACCAGGGGAGGCTTAGGTTGGACATGAAGAACAATTTCTTCCCCCAAAGAGTAGACAAGGCCTGGCCCAGGCTGCCCAGGGCAGTGGTGGAGTCTCCATCCCTGGAGGGGTTTCAAGGCTGTGTAGGTGTGGTGCTGAGGGCCATGGGTGGGTGGTGCCCTGGCAGTGCTGGGTTCAGGGTTGGGCTGGGGGATCTGAAAGGTCTCCTCCAGCCACAGTGACTCTGTCGTTTGATGATTTTCCTCTTGGTGGTGCAATCAGGGTGGTGAGACCTTCTCTAGGGTGATACCTGTGTGTGGATGGCTCTGCAGGGCCAGGAGCTGCTGTTCCTGTCTGCCTCCCCGGGCAGTGCAGAGCTCTGCTTCCAGTCTGTGCCTTCGGGTTTGCCACCCGCAGTGTCCTCCTGTGCGGCTTTGTCTCTGCACTCCTCTGCCTGGTTGAGTGCTCTGCTCTGCAGAGGCCTCGTGGTGTCCCCAGCCACCTCGCTGGGCTTGTGTCTCCTGCGTTGCTGGGCCTGAGCCTGTCCCTCCCCCACCAGGTGCGAGAGCTGGAGGCAGAGCTGGAGGATGAGCGCAAGCAGAGGGCTCTGGCTGTGGCAGCCAAGAAGAAACTGGAGATGGATCTGAAGGACCTGGAGGGGCAGATGGAAGCTGCAAACAAGGCTCGGGACGAGGCAATCAAACAGCTCCGGAAGCTGCAGGTAGGCACAGACCGGCCCGGCCCAGCCCAGCCGCTCCGCTCACCGCCTGGCCCGGCCCAGCCCAGCCACTCCGCTCCCCGCCCGGCCCAGCCCAGCCGCTCCGCTCACCGCCTGGCCCAGCGCAGCCGCGCCGCTCCCTGCCCCACCCAGCCCGGCCTGGCCCAGCTGCTCTGCTCCCCGCCCTGCCCGGCCCGGCCCAGCCGCTCCGCGCCCGGCCCAGCCCAGCCGCTCCCCGCCCTGCCGGCCCAGCCCAGCTGCTCCGCTCCCCGCCCTGCCCGGCCCAGCCGCTCCGCTCCCCGCCCCGCCCGGCCCAGCCCAGCTGCTCCCAGCCCAGCCCAGCCTCTCCGCTCACCGCCTGGCCCAGCGCAGCCGCGCCGCACCCTGCCCCACCCAGCCCGGCCCAGCCGCACCGCTCCCCGCCCGGCCCAGCCCAGCCACGCCGCTCCCCGCCCAGCCCAGCTGCTCCCTGCTCCCCGCCCGGCCCAGCCCGGCCCAGCCGCTCCCTGCTCCCCACCCGGCCCAGCCTTGCCCAGCCACTCCGCTCCCCGCCCGGCCCAGCCCAGCCCAGCCGCTCCCTGCTCCCCGCCCGGCCCAGCCCAGCCCAGCCGCTCCCTGCTCCCCGCCCGGCCCAGCCCAGCCCAGCCGCTCCCTGCTCCCCGCCTGGCCCAGCCCAGCCCAGCCACTCCCTGCTCCCGGCCCAGCCCAGCCGCGCCGCCCCCCAGCCCAGCCCAGCCCAGCCCAGCCGCACCGCTCCCCGCCCAGCCCAGCTCCAGCCGCACCGTTCCCACGCCCAGCCCAGCTGCTCCCTGCTCCCCGTCTGGCCCAGCCGTGCCGCTCCCCACCCGGCCCAGCCCGGCCCAGCCCAGCCGTGCCGCTCCCCGCCCGGCCCAGCCGCTCCCTGCTCCCCGCCTGGCCCAGCCGTGCCGCTCCCCCCGGCCCAGCCCAGCCCAGCCTCTCCCTGCTCCCCGCCCGGCCCAGCCCAGCCGCTCCCCGCCCGGCTGAGCTGCTCCCTGCCCGGCCTGGGCCACCATGGGGGCTGCTCTCCGCTGCTTGCAGCATGAGGGCAGAAGGACCCTCAGCCTCCCCTGGGCTGAGGTGGCACACAGCACCTGCCCTCAGCTTCTGCTCACAACTCAGCCTTCTGCAGGGGGGCAGTTAAGGTTGTCCCCCCCTGTACCTCTCTGCAGTACTCTCTCTGCCTTGACACCACCACCTCGTATGAGGACTCACTCAGGCTTGCTTTCTGCACCCTTAGGCTGAGCTCAGCTCTCCTGGCTGCTGCTTTCTCAATGTGTTGCTTTTGAAGGCATTTTCAGCCCAAGATGCTCCAGAGGAAAAAGGAGGAGCAAATTTCAGTTGCTTTTAACCATCTCCATGCTGCCCATTCTTCTCAGCTTGGCAAGAGCCACCCAGTACTTGTAGCAAGGACCTGTGTCCCATTGCCAGAAAAACATGCAGTGCTTGGCAGAGCTCAGGCCTGGCAGAACTTTTCAGTGCCATGCCCCAAAGCTGCAGGAGGGTCAAGAAGATGCTGAGGGCCCTGGAGCAGCTCTGTGAGGAGCAAAGGCTGAGAGCCCTGGGGCTGTTGAGCCTGGAGAAGGGCAGCCCCAGAGGGGAGCTGAGCAATGCTCAGCAAGAGCTAAAGGAGCTGTGGGGGGCAAGAGGCTGGGGCCAGACTCTGCTCAGTGGTGCCCAGGGACAGCACAAGGGGCAGTGGGCACAGACTGGAACCCAGGAGGTTCCACCTGAACAGGAGAAGAAACTTCTTTGTTGTGAGGGTGCTGGAGGCCTGGAGCAGGCTGCCCAGAGAGGTTGTGGAGAGCTTCCAAGCCCAGCTGGGCAGTGTGCTGCTGGGCAAGGTGCTGTGGGTGCCCTGCTGGAGCAGGGGGTTTGGACTGGCTGATCCCCAGAGGTCCCTTCCAACCCTCACCATGCTGTGCTGTGAGTGTGGGGCCATGGCAAGGGCAGGTGGAGCACACTGATGTCAAATTGTCTTCCTCCCCTCTCCTCACTGCTCTTTGGCAGTGCTCCTGCAAATCCTCCTTCAGCCCAGTGGGGGCAGTTCTGGAGCTGAGCCCTGGGTGAAGGTTTAAGTGAGAAGTGCTGGCACCCAGCAGTGCCCAGCTGCTCTGCTCCCCCAGGCCAGGAGAGCTGGAGACTTCGCACCAAACCCCTGTGCATCTGCATGTAGCCCCTGAAACAGCTGCTCCATGCCTGCTGGTGTTCCAAAGGTGCAGGTACAGCCTCAGTGCAGTTTCTCCACCTTTCTTTTGGCATCTCAACTCAGCCTTGGGATGAAGATTTGCCTGTCAGGTGTCTAAGGGAAGCATGAGTGTGTCTCCTGGCTGGGCTTCATGTTGCTGCAGCACTCGCAGCTGCTTAGCTCACAGATTTCTCATCATGTGGATTTTTTTTCACTCAATGTGCCAGTCTGCACTGGGCACTGCTAAACCTTCTGCCTCTCCATGCAGAGCAGATCAGGCAGAAATGCTTTCCAGTGAGGGTCAGGAGACACTGGCACAAGCTTCCCAAGGAGGCTGTGGCTGTCCCCTCCCTGGAGGTGTTCAAGGCCAGGCTGGATGAGGCCTTGAGCAAGCTGGGCTGGTGGGAGGTGTCCCTGCCCATGGCAGGGGCTTGGAACTGGATGAGCTTTAAGGTCCCTTCCAACCCAAACCATTCTGTGTCTCCTTAAGTTCCATCACCCATGGCAAGGAGAGCTCTTGATGTAGAGAGGATTTTTTTCTCCCTACAAGAAATGTGCCAGATAAAGGAGGTGAAGTCTTTGAATGTGCTGGTTCTGGGGAGGAATTAGTGCTGGAAAGAGAGAAAGTGGAAGTTGTAGTGTGAAAATAGCAACTGAAAATGCACTTGAGTGGAGAGAAACCACTGTGGGATGAAGGCCTTGGCTGTAAGGGCCAGAACGCTCCAGAGCTGCTAAGAAATCCTGTCAGGGACCTAAGGCACTGTGGCTTCTCCCTTCTTCCTCCCCCTTCTTTTCTTCCTTCTTTCCCTCCCTCCCCACCACCACTTCCTTGCTCCCTTCTTTTCCATCCCTCTTTCCCCCTGCAGGCTCAGATGAAAGACTACCAGCGGGAGCTGGAGGAAGCTCGAGCCTCCAGGGATGAGATCTTTGCACAGTCCAAAGAGAGTGAGAAGAAGCTCAAAGGTCTGGAAGCAGAAATACTCCAGCTGCAGGAGGTGAGTCTGTAACCCAGGAGGTTTGTTTCTCTTGCTGAGGTGAAGAGCAGAGAGTTAAAAGCAATCTAGTGAGGTGAGCAGAGAAATGGGAGCCAGGAGAACCTTCTCTTCCCCTGCCCCAGGACATCGGTGAACCTCTTGGGGCTCTGTAGGACTCATTGTAGGAGCCTGGACTCATTTCTCTGCCAGGTGAGCAGGAAGCTTTGCTCCTGCTTAGACCTGAGGCCTCACTAACATCTGCAGGCTGCTTCAAGGCTCTGAAGGGTGCAGTGCTCTGAACAAGCTCTGCAGCTCCTCAGCACCATGCCAGGCTGCGGAGGGTCCTCACTCTGCCCTGAGGGTCCTCACCCCCTTCTCTTCTGGGCAGCAGCTCCCTCACTTCCTCTAAGAGCTCCAAGTCTTGGTACCTGGCACTTAGCTGCCATCATCCCCTCAGGCTGCCACAAGGTCCAGCAGCAGCAGAAGTGCCAGCTGTGACAGGCTGCCTCTTTTTGTGGCCTCCTTTAGCAGCAGACCAAGGTTTGAAGCAGCCACTCAGATTTCACCACACTTACTCTGAGCCCTTACAGAAAACCTGTGACCTCCTACAGCTTCTCCCTGGCATGAATGTGTGGCCTTCAAACTTGTCACTCTTGCACTGGCAGGACCTTTAGTTGTCCCTCTCAGCAGACACTTGGGTGTTTGTGCCACTGCATGCAGTTTGGCAAGGAGAGGTTGCTCTGCTGTGCTGAAGGGTTTGGTTCCTGTGCTCTGACAGCAGCCCCAGGAATGCTCCAGGCTTGGGACAGAGTGGCTGGAAAGCTGCCTGGTGATGGAAAATGACCTGGGAGGGTGTTGGCTGACAGCTGGATGAAGATGAGACAGTGTGGGCCCAGGTGGCCAAGAAGGCCACCAGCATCCTGGCCTGCATCAGCCACAGTGTGGCCAGCAGAAGCAGGGAATTGATTGTCATCCTGTACTGGACAGTGGTGAGGTCACAGCTTGAGTCCTGGGGTCAGTTTTGGGCCCTCACTCCAAGAAGGACATTGAGGGGCTGGAGGAGGTCCAGAGAAGGGCAATGAAGCTGGGGAAGGGTCTGGAGAACAGGGCTGGGGAGGGGCAGTTGAGGCACCTGGGGCTGTTGAGCCTGGAGAAGAGGAGGCTGAGGGGAGACACCAGGTAGGGGTTGGTCTCTGTTCCCAAGGAAGAATTGATAGGACAAGAGGAGATGGCCTGAAATTGTGCCAGGGCAGGTTCAGGTTGGACATGAGGAACAATTTTGTCCTCAAAGGGGCTGCCAGGACTTGTCCCCAGCCTTGGAAGGGTTTCAGAGCTGTGTGGATGTGGTGCTGAGGGCCGTGGCTTAGCAGCAGGCTTGGCTAAGGGCTGGACTGGATGATCTTGAAGGTCTCTGCCAACCAAACTGATCCTGTGACTCAAATCTTGGCTCAGGTCAGTGCTCACTTCACCAGATGTGGCTCTGGGGCACATGACAGCAGCTGTCTCCTGCAGCTTAGGTTTGACCGCTGCTGATCCTCAGAGTCGCTTCCTTGTCCTTAGCTCGGTGCGAGGAGCTCTGCAGGGACAGGGAGGAGGGAGCCACCGGGGGGGGGACATCCTGACATGTTGTTTCTGCTCAGCCGTTCCAAAGACCTCGGGGCTCCCAGCCCGGCCGCAGGAGCCGGGCGGTCCCTAAGGCCTCTTGTCCTGCCCCCGCAGGAGTTCGCGGCCTCGGAGCGCGCGCGCGGCGGCACGCGGAGCAGGAGCGGGACGAGCTGGCCGACGAGATCGCCAACAGCGCCTCCGGGAAGTGAGTCCCCGGCCCCGCCGCGGGGCGCTGCGCCTCTGCCGCCGCCCCCGCGCCCACCGCCGCGCCCCCGGCCGCCCGAGCGCCGGCGGCGGCAGCTTCTCCCGGGCTGGCGGCGCCGACGGGCCGGGAGCGCTCCGGCCGGCAGCTTGGTGTCAGATGTGAGGGAGGCTTGACCCAAATGCTTCCTTTCTAGGTCAGCGCTGCTGGACGAGAAGCGGCGGCTGGAGGCTCGCATTGCACAGCTGGAGGAGGAGCTGGAGGAGGAGCAGAGCAACATGGAGCTGCTCAACGAGCGCTTCCGCAAGACCACGCTGCAGGTGGGCGCCGCTGGCAGCTGAGCCTGCAGGCAAAGGCGGCCTCTGAACAGCACCAAATCGTCCTGGGCCATGATTAGAGCGCTGCAGAACCTCCCCTCTGGGGACAGGCTGAGAGCCTTCTCAGCCTGGAGAAGAGAAGGCTCCAGGGAGACCTTAGAGCAGCCTTCCAGGACCTGAAGGGGCTGCAGGAGAGCTGGGGAGGGACTTTTGGCAAGGGCTGGGAGTGCCAGGACAAGGGACAATGGCTTTGAGCTGGGAGAGGGGAGATTGAGACTGGAGGAAGAAATTCTTTGCAGTGAGGGTGGGGAGACACTGGCAAAGGCTGCCCAGGGAAGCTGTGGCTGCCTCCTCCCTGGAGGTGTTGAAGGCCAGGCTGGGTGAGGCCTTGAGCTACTGGGGCTGGAGGGAGGTGTCACTGAGGGTGGCAGGGGGATTGAAACTGGATGACCTTTGAGGTCCCTTCCAGCCAAAGCACTGTGAGCATCTCCTGTTCTCCTCTCAGGTGGACACTCTCAACTCGGAGCTGGCCGGGGAGCGCAGCGCGGCCCAGAAGAGCGAGAACGCGCGGCAGCAGCTGGAGAGGCAGAACAAGGAGCTGAAAGCCAAGCTGCAGGAGCTGGAGGGCTCTGTCAAGTCCAAGTTCAAGGCAACCATCTCTACTCTAGAAGCCAAGATTGCACAGCTAGAAGAGCAGCTCGAGCAGGAGGCCAAGTAAGGAGCAATCTGTCTGCCTGCTCTGTCAGTCAGATGTTGGGTGGTGGAAGGACAGAGGTCACAGAATTGTCAGGGCTGGAAGGGACCTCAAGGCTCAGCCAGTTCCAACCCCCCTGCCATGGCCAGGGACACCTCACACTGCAGCAGGTTGCTCACAGCCACATCCAGCCTGGCCTTAGAAACCTCCAGGCAGGAGGCTTCCACTACCTCCCTGGGCAACCTGTGCCAGGCTCTCACCACCCTCCTGGGGAACAACTTCTTCCTTACAGCCAATCTGAATCTCCCCATTTCTAGTTTTGCTCCATCCCCCCCAGTCCTATCACTCCCTGACACCCTCAGAAGTCCCTCCCCAGCTTGCTTGGAGCCCCCTTCAGATAATGGAAGGCCACAATTAGGTCTCCTCAGAGCCTTCGCTTCTCCAGACTGAACAGCTCCAACTCCCTCAGTCTGTCCTCACAGCTGAGCAGCTCCAGCCCTCTGCTCCTCCTCCTGGCCCTTCTCTGGACACCTTCCAGCACCTCCAGATCCTTCCTGGCACAGAGGCTCCAGAACTGGACACAGAGCTCCAGCTGTGGTCTCAGCAGAGTGGAGCAGAGGAGCAGAATCCCCTCCCTGGCCCTGCTGGCCACACTTCTCCTGCTGCAGCCCAGGCTCTGCTTGGCTCTCTGGGCTGCAGGTGCTCACTGCTGGCTCCTGTTGAGCTTCTCCTCCACCAGCACCCCCAAGGCCTTCAGGGCTGCTCTCAAGCCAGTCCCTGCCCAGCCTGCATCAGTGCTTGGGATTGCCCTCACCCAGCTGCAGGACCTTGCACTTGGTCTTGTTGAACCTCATGAGGTTGTCATGGGCCCAGCTCTGCAGCCTGTGCAGGTCCCTCTGGATGGATCCCTTCCCTCCAGTGTCTGCTGCAACACACAGCTTGGTGTCATCAGCAAACTCAGATGGAGATGGGGCTCACAGAACCACACAGGCTTCAGCCAGTGTTTAGGAAAGGACATTCAACAAGGCCAGCAGAAAGGAGCTGCAGTTGAAAGCTGCAGAAGCCTTTTCCTCCCTGAGTGCGAGAGCTGAGTCAGCTCCTGGCATCAAGCAGTGGATGTGTGACTGTGGGCCCAGGTTCCACGAGGTGCTGCAGAAGTTTCTCGAGGTGAGAGGAAATGTCCCCTTGAGACCCTGACCTGCAGGACAGAAAGGGACAGCATGGAGCAAGAGTCTCCCTGCAGCTGCTGGGGGAGGCCCTTTTTGCCCCCAGTTCCTCAGGGATGGTTATGGGAAGCAATTTGGTCAGCTTGCATGTGACAGCTGCAGCTGGTGGAGATGGATCCTGTGCTCTGCAGAAGCCCTGCTGCAGGGGGCTCTGCCTGTGCCACCTTGCTCCTCCACACGCAGTGCACTGTCTGGTCCTTAGCTAGTCCTTCCCAGGCTCTGAGGAGCCACCTCCATCTCCACCCCTCTTGTGCTGCTGGCTCTGCAGGAGGACCATGCTCCTGGTCAGCAGGACCTCTAAAGCTGCTCTGTTGCTTCTCACTGAAGAAGAACCTTCTCACCCCTCTCCTCCCCCCATCCTCCTGCTGCTTCACTGCTGAGACTCTCAAAGCCGCCTCCCACCAGCAGACTAAGCCCAAGCGGGTCCTGGTGGTGGTGGCAGGTGTGGAGAAGACTTGTGTTGGCCACACAGCGAGGCCAGAGCCTCGCAGAGGGGCCAGAGCTCATGTTCCCAACCGGGGCTTGTGCTTGTCCTAGGGAGAGGGCAGCTGCCAACAAGCTGGTTCGGCGCACGGAGAAGAAGCTGAAGGAGGTGTTCATGCAGGTGGAGGACGAGCGGCGGCACGCGGACCAGTACAAGGAGCAGGTGGGTGCAGGCTGAGCGCGGGCTCCGGCTCCCCGGGAAAGCCGAATCAAGCCGTGCCTGGAGCAGGAAGGGCTGCTGCTGGAGTCAGGGAACTGATTTGACTGGAAGAGACCTTTAAGGGCGTCCAGTCCAAGCCTTACCCCAGCACTGCTAGGGCACCACCAAACCATGGCCCTCAGCACCACAGCTACACAGCCTTGAAACCCCTCCAGGGATGGGGACTCCACCACTGCCCTGGGCAGCCTGGGCCAAGCTTTGACAACCCTTATGGGGAAGAAATTGCTCCTCATATCCAACCTCCCCTGGTCTAACCTGAGGCTACTTCCTCCCCTATTACTTATTTCTTGAAAGAAGAGCCCAAGCCCCCTCACTGCAGCCTCCTCTCAGGGAGCTGTAGGGAGCACTGAGGTCTCCTCTCAGCCTCCTCTTCTCCAGACTCAACAGCCCCAGCTCCCTCAGCTGCTCCTCACAGTGCTGCAGACCCTCTAGAAATATGAAGTGGTTCTTTAGTGACCAGATCTAAGGATCTTTTGATAACCACTGAAGCAGTTCCCAGCAGTCAGGAGGTCTGTGTGGTGGCTGCAGTTGTGGCTCCCATCCTGCTCCCCACACCCAGCAGCCGTGCAGTGTTCCCAGCAGCCGAGGCTGCAGGGAGGCTGCAGGCTGGTCTCCAGCTGGGGGCAGGGGCTGTCGGTGAGCAGGTCGGGCGGCAGCAGCTGTGGAGGCGGCAGCAGCTGTGGAGGCGGCAGCAGCTGTGGAGGCAGCAGCTGTGGAGGCCGCAGCTGTGGAGGCCACTGCTGAGTGCCTGGGGCTGCGTTTCAGATGGAGAAGGCGAACGCCAGGATGAAGCAGCTGAAGCGGCAGCTGGAGGAGGCGGAGGAGGAGGCGACGCGCGCCAACGCCTCCCGCCGCAAGCTGCAGCGCGAGCTGGACGATGCCACCGAGGCCAACGAGGGCCTGAGCCGCGAGGTCAGCACCCTCAAGAACAGGCTAAGGTGAGTGGCAGCAGGGACCCTGAGCCGCTCTGTGCCCGCCGGGATCCGGCCCTGGGGAGCTGCTGGGGGATGGGTCACGAGGGAGCCTGCTGGGCACCGCTGCCCAGGCCTGGTGGTGGCGGTAGGAAGATGTCAGACCGCAGGGACACTCCAGATGCCTCTTGGGCCCAAAGCTTCTGGAGCTTACATTGGCAGGTCCTCTGGGGTTGCCAGCTCAGCCCAGCTGCAGGCAAATGTGACAGAGGGGTCAGTATTGGGACCTGCAACGTGTGAGGGGTTCCTCAGCAGGCGCTCGGAGCACCAGCAGGTGTCTGAGCCCAGCATGATGGGAGAGAGGGTTTCAAGACACCACTTGGGAATTTTGTCCCATGGTGGCCAAGCTGCCACATTCTCCCATGGTTCAGTCTTTCAGGGGTGGCTGCCAGCAACAGGCCTTGGGCTGGGAGTGAGGTGTGAGCCATCAGCAGTCACAGGGGCTTGGGTTGTATAAGACCTTTAAGGTCATTGACTCCAACCATTAACCCAATGCTACCAAGCCTGCTGCTAAGCCATGGCCCTCAGCACCACATCTCCATGGCTTTGAAACCCCTCCAGGGATGGGGACTCCACTGCCCTGGGCAGCCTGGGCCGGGCCTTGGCAATCCTCGAGGGGAAGAAATTGTTCCTCACATCCAACCTAAACCACCCCTGGTGCAATCTGAGGCCATTTCCTCTCATCCTATCACTTGTTCCTTGGGAGAAGAGTCCACCCCCCACCTGACTCCAGCCTCCTCTCAGGGAGCTGTAGAGAGCAATGAGGTCTCCCCTCAGCCTCATTTTCTCCAGGCTCAACCCCCCAGCTCCCTCAGCTGCTCCTCCCCAGCCCTCTTCTCCAGACCCTTCCCCAATTTCGTTGCCCTTCGCTGGACCTCCTCCAGCCTCTCAATGTCCTCCTTGTAGTGAGGGTCCTAAAGCTGAGCCCAGGGTTTGAGGCGTGGCCTCAGCAGTGCCCAGCAGAGCAGACCCCAGCCCCTGCCTGCTCTGCTTGACAGGAGGGGGGGTCCCATCACCTTCTCCTCGAGCCGCTCCGGGCGCCGCCAGCTGCACATGGAAGGAGCCTCTCTGGAGCTGTCTGACGACGACGCGGAGAGCAAAGGCAGCGACGTGAACGAGGCGCAGCCGGCCCCCGCCGAGTAGAGCCCTGAGCCTCCACCCAGAGAGCTCTGGCAGGACAGGCAGCAGCAGGAGGAGGAAGAGGAGGAGGAAGAGGAGGAGGAGCGGGACTTCCCTGACCACCCAACTGCCTTGTGGCCCTAACTCTGCCTTACGGATCGCCGGCATGCTACAAGGTTACTTCTCTTAGGTCAACTCTGTCTTAAGGCTCTGCAGCCTCCCCACGCCGCACCCTGCTTCTGACCTAGGCCCAGCTGCTCCTGAGCGCCAGCCCTGGGCACGGGGCCCTCCCTGCTCAGCGCAGCTCTTCCCCAGAGCCTCGAGGGAAAGCCATTTTCTAAAGCATCATGTGAAGGATGAAACTCTTTGGGGTTGTTTTGTTCCGTTTTTGTTGGCTCTTTTGTTGTTGTTGTTGTTGTTGTTTTGGGTTTGTTTTTGTTTTGGTTTGGTTTTTTATCACTACAGCAGTGTCATTCCCAGAGGGGGGTTGGGGGGTTGGGGCAGAGCCAGGGGCCAGGCCATGCATGCTTTGTACAGACAGCACCCAGCCAGCTGTGCTCCGCCCGCCCCCGGCCTGCCGCACCCCGGACGACCAAACCTCACCCCGACCTTTCTCTGTCCTCCTCACCCTTGTGACCCCCCCCCACACCACCACCAGCCAGTGAACTGTGACACAGAATCAGCCAGGCCTCGGGGAGAGGTGGTGCAGGGCCGGGGGCGCAGGGCCCCGGTTACCCTGCGGTGTGCTTCGGGGCTGTACCCAGCAGCTGCCGCGCCTCCTCCTGCCTAGGCAGGAGCCTGCAGCCTCCCCGCCCCTCTGCCCGGCAGGGCTGTGCAGCTCTCCAGGCTCCTCTAAATGTGAACAGCAGTGGGAAACCAACACCCAGCACAGGCACCGTTAATTTATTCACGTAGGGCCCAGCCAGGCCCCCAGCCACGCTGGGGAGGGGGGGCGAGCTGCTCTGCCCCGGTCCTTGGGGGCTGTGCTCTGTGCTGTGGGGGTGCTGCCTGCCGGCGAGGCGAGATGCCAGCGGATGTGAAATCCTTTCTCTCTCTCGTTTCTTTTTGGTCATTGTTGTTGGTTTGGGTTTTTTCCTCCTCTTTTTTGAGCAGTATTACAGCCAGTAGTTAGCCTTCCTGATTTGGTTTTCGTTCAGCTGCACACCTGACCTACGGAAAGTGCCTTAGACACTACAGTACTAAGACAATGTCACCACCTTTTGATTTGCCTCTCTTAACGATGGGTTAATGTCTGCATTGTTTCATATCACACGTTGTTACCTCTCCAGTCCCGAGTGGGGGGAACTCAGCTGAGAGGGTGATGATGAAATCAGTGTTAATTAGGAGACTTCCTCTGCCAGGCGCCGGGCCAGGGCCGAGCCCCAGCTCCCGGGTTCCAAACGAAGCTTTAACATCCGTGGCGAAGGTTTCGTCCTCTGTGTGTGTGTGTTCTGGGTGTTTTTACTCGAACTGGCTGGTGCCCACCAGGCATCTTGACTGCAAAGGTCTTGTTTTCTTGTACCCCATCTTTCTAGACAATGATTTTTTTGTAAGACAATAAATTTATTCATGATAGATGCGGCCGCCTGCTCTGGTTCCTTCCGGGAAGAGGCATCTCCTGAGGCTGGCATGGAGCTTAATAAACGAGAATGACCGGAAGCTGCTTCTCCCTTCTTCCTGCTTTGTCTGCTGGGGGCTTGGCTCGGGCTCTTGCTCCTTCTGTTGTATTGGGGTGGGGGGTAGCTGACACCTGTCAGGCTCTGCAGCCATCCAACCACAGCGGGACAGGCTGAGAGCTGGGGGAGGGCAAACCTCATGAAGTTCCACGAGGGCAAGTGCAGGGTCCTGCACCTGGGGAGGAAGTACAGGGGGCACCAGGACAGGTTGGGGACAGCCCTGCTGGAGCTCCACAGAGAAAGACCTTGGAGTGCTGGTGGGCAGCAAGTTCTGCGTGGGACAGCAATGTGCCCTTGTGGCCAAGAGAGCCAATGGGATCCTGGGGTGCAGCAAGCAAAGTGTGGCCAGCAGGGCTGGGGAGGTTCTGCTCCCCCTCTGCTCTGCCCTGCTGAGACCACACCTGCAATACTGTGTCCAGTTTGAGGCTCCCCAGTGGAAGAGAGACAGAGACCTGCTGGAGAGAGTCCAACAGAGAGCCATGAGGACGAATAGGGAACTTGAGCATCTCCCCTATGGAGAGAGGCTGAGAGCCCTGGGGCTGTTTAGTCTGGAGAAGAGAAGGCTGAGAGGGATCTGATCAATGCCTATCAATAGCTGAGGGGTGGGGGTCAAGTGGAGGGGGCCAAGCTCTTTTTCCGTGGTGCACAGGAACAAGACAAGGACCAATGGAGACAAACTTGAACAGAGAAGGTTTCAGCTCAGCATGAGGAGAAACTTCCTTACAGTGAGGGTGCCAGAGGCCTGGAGCAGGCTGCCCAGGGGGGTTGGGGAGTCTCCTTCTCTGGAGACTTTCCAACCCCACCTGGATGCATTCCTGTGCAGACTGCCCTGGGTGGTGCTGCTCTGGCAGGGGGTTGGACTGGATGAGCTCTGGAGGTCCCTTCCAGCCTCTCATGTGCTGTGATTGTGTGATACAGCAGGAGTGGCCTGCTGGGGGCTGAGCTGCTGAGCGCCAAGGGCAAGGTGGTGCTGGAGCACAGGGGGAGCTCTGCCACCTCCTGCTGACCTCCAGGACCACAACACAGCCCCAGCCACCAGTCCTGCCTTGAAAGGGATCTGGCCTCTCAGCACCCTGATGTGTGTGCCCTGTGCTGCAGTGCCCATGTGTGGGTGCCCATCATCAGTGCCCATCATCAGCCTCAGACCAGCGCTGTGGCCCTGAGGGGGTAAGCCTGAGGCTGCAGGCACCAGGGCCCTGCGGTGGATCCCTGCTTGGCTCCACAGCTGGGTGAAGGTTGCTTTGCTGTCTGCACAGCAAACAGGGACCAGGCTGCACCTTCAGCCACCCCAGGAAAGGAGAGTATGGGGATTAAAAAATGGGATGAGGGGAAAGAGGGTTTGGAGCAACAGCAGGGGTGGGGGAGCTAAGGTGGGGTGGGCCAGAGGAGGCCACAGCAGTGCTGGCAGGGCTGGAAGCCCTCTGCTGGGAGGCCAGGCTGAGAGAGTTGGCCTTGGGCAGCCTCGAGAGGAGAAGGCTTCAGGGAGACCTTCTGGTGGCAGTGCTGGGGACAGGCCTCTGAGCAGCGCCTGTTGGAACAGGAGAGGATGGTTTGGAATTGAAACCAGAGAGAAGTGAGATGTGTTTGCCCGAGGGTGGTGAGAGCCTGACCCAGGCTGCCCAGAGAGGTGGGAGCTGCCCCCTGGCTGGAAGCATTGCAGGTCAGGTTGTTTGGGGCTGTGAGCCACCTGCTGTGGTTGGGGATGTCCCTGCTGGCTGCAGGGGTTGGACTAGAGGCTGTCTGTGGTCCCAGCTTCCTGGTCTCTGCAGGCTTCCCCACACCAAGGAACCAGCTCCTGGAGCCCTGCCCGGTCCTGGGCACCTTGTCCTCGAGAGGCTTTTTCCCTGCATGAAGAGCAGCAGCAGTGCTGAGAGAAGAGCTGAGGAAGGCTTCTTCCTACTTCTAGCCAAGGCTGTCACAGGCCCCAGGGCAGGCCTGGTTCTGCCACCTGCAGCTGGGGGATTCTGGGGAGCTGGGAGCATGCTCCAGGACCTGGATGGGGCAGAGCCCAGGCTGGGCAGGGGCAGGAGGAGCTGTGGGAGACAGCAGCTGCTGACCCAGCTGCCCCAGGGTCAGGGCCCCACTGTGGTGGCTCAGGAGCTCCAGGGCTGGAGCTAAAACCCAGGACAAGGGAGAGGCAGCAGCGACCCCAGGCTGACAGCCAGGGCTGGGAGCAGGAGCAGGCTGTGGGGAGGGGCCCTTGGGGTACCCAGCTCCATGTCAGGCTCAGGGGCAGGGAAGGAGCAGACTGGGGAAGGGCTCCAGCCCAGCCCCCTGCAGAGGAAACTCCTTTTAGCTGCTCAAGGTGCCAAAACTCCTCTGGGTGACTGCAGCTGGAGGCCTCCAAGCACCTCCCTGGGCTCTTCCCAAAACCAGATCTTGAAAGCCAAGCTGCCAAGAGGAGAGAATTGCTCAGCCTTGATTCCAGCAGTGGCTGCTCCCTCCTGGGCACAAAGTGACTGCTGCAGAGATGCTGCAGGAGCTGCACAGCCCCAGGCAGCTCCAGAGCACACACACCCCCTCCCCAGACAGAGCACAGCCAGGGGCAGCAGTGCTGCCAGCCCCAGGCAGCTCCAGAGCACACACACCCCCTCCCCAGACAGAGCACAGCCAGGGGCAGCAGTGCTGCCAGCCCCAGGCAGCTCCAGAGCACACCCACCCCCAGACAGAGCACAGCCAGGGGCAGCAGTGCTGCCAGCCCCAGGGCTTCCACATTAAAAGAGCTTTATTTCTGGAAGGTGACTCTCAGTTGGGTTTGTTTTTCCACACCAGCTCCTGCTCTGTGGCACTGCAGCAGCCTGGCCCTGCCCTGCTGGACCAGGCCCTGGAGCTTCAGAATAAATAAAGCTACAAAGCCCAAGGGTCTGTACGAAGCTCTGAGGCACAGCTCTCCTGGGTACAAACCTATGTACAACCCAACAAATGTAAACAGTCAATGCAGCAGAGGATGCACAGCAAAGGACCAGCACGAACCCCCCAGGGCAAGGCCTCCCCTCAACACCCCCACCCCCTGCCCTGCTCCTGGGGCCCTTGGGGTTGGGTTTGGTTGGTGGCTTTCTTCTCAGCACTTGTAAAGAAACCAACTGGGAGCTGCAGAGCCGAGGAGGGAGCAGCCTGGGCATGACCCTTTGCCAAGGCCCAGAGCAAGCCCCACCTGGAGTTGCTGCTTCACTCTGACACTGCCCCCCACCCCCACCTCTGTGCTCTCTCTGAGGCACAGAGAGAACTCACACAGAGCCACAAGGGACAAGAGCTGCACAGGACTGGCAGAGGAGCCCGGAGGGGAGGCTGTGAAATCCTGCCCCAGGCCCCACAGAGCTGAGCAGGGTGGGCAGGGTGGGCACAGGCAGGGCAGGCAGGTGGGGCAGCGGCTGCCCAGCCCCCAGCCAGAGTCCCTGCTGTGCAGGGGGCAGAAGCTGCGGGGGCAGGGCCGGGCTGAGGCTGTGCTACAGCACTGGGAGCTCCTCAGCAGCTCAGCACAGCCCTGCAGTGCCAGGAGGGACGGGGCAGCACCACCCAGCCCTGCTCCCTCACACTGAGGCAGGGGCTGGTGGGGTTGTCCTGTGCCCATCACGGCCACCCCCCAACCCCCACCCCGAGCTGCCACCCAGCTCCTCCAGCCCTCCCTCAGCCTTGGCCCCAGGGGGTTTAGCCAGCAGGAGCCAGGGCTGCTCAGGCTGGGCTGTGTGGAGCTCTTCTCTCTGCCAGCCCTGCACCTCCCCGTTGCAGCTAGCCAGCTGCAGGAACCCACTCACCTACCTGGAACCAGGTGCCGGGGCCACAGGGCCACGGCACAGCCTCGCCCAGGGTCCCTCTCCTGGGGGCCTGGGAGGGCAGCAGCTGCCCAGCCTCAAGGGCAGGGTGCTGAGCAGGCAGGGAGCAAGGGGGCCTCCAAGAGGGGAGGCCACCCCTGTGTGGTGCCAAACCCGAGCTGGAGAAGAGCTAAAGCAGAGAGCTGGTGTCTGCAGAGCAAGGCTGCTGCGAGCCCGTCCCAGCCCCGCGGGTCCCGGGCAGGAGGCCGCCGTGACGGGAAGGGCCGCGCAGGGTCCCCGGCAGCAGGGGCGGGAGCGGGGAGGAGCTGGGAGCGGATCTGGTGGTGCTGGGCCGAGACAAAGCCTCCAAGTCCAAGGGGAGCTGCCCGGGCTCATACGCTCAGGGGCAGCATGCCCGGCGCCGAGGAGGGCCGGGACGTGCCCAGCCCGGGGGGGCCTTGGTCAAAGCCGTTCACTGCCCTGCAAAGCAAGAAGAGAAAGGAGGTTAGGGAGCGCGGAGGCGGCAGCACGGCTCAGCACCGCCCAGCACCAGCAAGGCTCCCGGGGCTGCCCGGGCTGCGGCTCCTCTCCCTGCCTCCCGGGGCTGCGGCTCCTCTCCCTGCCTCCCGGGGCTGCTCCCCTGCCTCCCGGGGCTGCGGCTCCTCTCCCTGCCTCCCGGGGCTGGCTCCTCTCCCTGCCTCCCGGGGCTGCGGCTCCTCTCCCTGCCTCCCGGGGCTGCGGCTCCTCTCCCTGCCTCCCGGGGCTGCGGCTCCTCTCCCTGCCTCCCGGGGGCTGCGGCTCCTCTCCCTGCCTCCCGGGGCTGCCTCCTCTCCTGCCTCCCGGGGCTGCGGCTCCTCTCCCTGCCTCCCGGGGCTGCCTCCCCTGCCTCCCGGGGCTGCGGCTCCTCTCCCTGCCTCCCGGGGCTGCGGCTCCTCTCCCTGCCTCCCGGGGGTGCCCTGTGCCCTCTCCTCCTTCCTCACTGCACCCCCAGGGCTCCTGCAGCTGGCTGCAGAGGGCGCTGCTCACCCCTAGCCCCAGTGCCTGAGCCCAGAGCAGCACAGGAGGACAAGTGGCTCCAGCCCAGCTCCTGAGCCCAGTGCAGGTTCAATAAGGCCAAGGGCAAGGTCCTGCACCTGGAGCAGGTACCTGGGCAGGAGCCAGCAATGGGCACTGGCAGCCCAGAAGGCCAATGGCAGCTCAGCTGCCATTGGCCTTCTGGGCTGCCAGTGCCCATTGCCAGAGATGAAGAGAGGGAAGGACTTGGACCTGCTGGAGAGGGTCCAGAGGAGGCCGGCTGGGGAGGGACTGTGGGGATAGGCCCAGGGGCAATGGTTTGAAACTGGAGCAGGGCAGCGGTGGGGAGGAAGGAGGAAGTTCTGCACACAGTGAGGGTGGTGAGTGACTGGCACAGGTTGCCCAGGGAGGTTTTGAGGCTCCATCCCTGGAGCCGTTCAGGATCAGCCGTGCTGTGGCCCTGGGCAGCCTGCTGTGGTTGGAGGTGTCCCTGCTGCCAGCAGGGGCTTGGGCAAGATGCCCTTGGAGGCTCCCTTCCCACCTGACACCATCTGTGAAGCTGTGAGCTGCTTGCTGGGGACCTGCTCCTCACCCTCAGCTCCACTTCCCTCCTCACCACTGCCTGTTTGCCCAGGAGGGTGCAGCCCCCCAGGCAGCGTGCAGCCCCCAGGCTGTGGTCACAGCGGTGTGCAGCTGGGCTGGGGCCAGCTCCCTGCTTGTTCCCAAGTCCTTCCTGGCTGCTACCCAACTGCTGCCCCACAGTGGGATGGACACAGAGCAGGGGCCCAGGGGCTCTGCAAGAGCACAGCAGGGTTGCCTCTGTGCTGCGGTGCAGTTGGGCCTCTGGCTGCCTCCTCTCCACCAGGATCCATGGCTCTGGGGTCCCCTCTTCCCCAGGCTGTAGGAGGGGGAAGGCATGGAGCCCTTGGTCCCTGGTGGGTTGGGAGGGGAGGACATGGGGCTGACAGCTCTTCCACCTCTGCTCTGCAGCTTTGGCAGCTCATCTGTGGTTAGGCTCAGCACACAGCAGCTGCCCAGGCTCAGCACCTGCTGACCCCCACCACCACAGGGCTTGCAGCCCTGAATCAGGACAGCAAGTGCCCCCTCAGTGCTGCCCCAGAACCAGCACCCTGCCCTCCTGTTGGTTTGGCAGGGCAGGACAGGTCCCAGCTGCAGCACCTCACAGCTCTGCCTGGGCCACCAGCTCCCAGGAGATGCCATCTGGGTCTCTGCTGGCAGAGCTGCACCTGGGAGGGGCAGTTGGGCACACAGCTTCTGGTGCTGAGCTCAGAGCTGAGGTGAGTGAAAGCAAGAAGTGAGGGCTCTGCTGAGGAGGAAAAAGCCAACCCAGGAGCTGGTGGCTCTGGGGTGCCAGGCTGCAACCAGTGCAAGCACCCAGAGGACCACTTCCCACCTGCTGCCATCACTGCCTGTGGCACCAGCACACCCCTGGGGCACAGCAGGGCTGTTCCCATGGCACACTGCTCCCGTGCTGCTCACCTTCTCCAGCCTCACAGATCCTGCTCCAGGGATGCAGAATGCCTGCAGCACAGCCAGGAGCAGTCACAACCCCCCTCCAGAGGAGCTGGTAAAGAGCTCAAGTCCCAGCAGCTCCCATGGCCCCCTGGCTCACCCAGAGCTGGGCTGTGCCCTTCCCCTCTCACTGTTACCAGCCTGGAGCACACCAGAGCAGGGAGAAACCTTTTCCACCTCCTCCCCATGCAGCTGGAGGCCTCAGCTCCCACTCAAGTGCTGCTTTGATTCACTCCCCAAGGGAAGAGGCTCAGGGACAGACACTTGGGTGTGGGGGCAGGAAGTGGCCTGCTGCCAGCACGGCTCTGCACATCTCTGCTGAGGAGCACAGGGAGGAGAACACTGACAAAACCGAGGCAGCATCACCACCAGCCAGGCCTGCAAGGTGGCTGTTCACTCCTCTGGAAAGGCTCAGTGGCAGCTGCCAGCAGCAGCCTGGGGTGCTGCTGTTGGAGGGCTGTGCTGAAGCCAAGCTCCAGAGACTGCTCACAGCTCCTGCACTCAGCTCAGAGCTGCTCCCTGTGCCTGACAGACACCCCGGGGCAGTGCCTTCCCCTGCCAACACCAGCACCCTGAGCAGCTCTGCAGCTTGCCTCAGCCCAGCCCTGCTCTGCACCAGGCTCTCCCAGCAGGGCATGGTGGGACAGGCAGGCTGGAGAGGACAACTGATCCCTTCCAGGCCCATGGCAAATGCTCCCCAGGCCGCTGGCCCCATGCCCCACTGACTCCCTGTGCCCCAAGCAATGCCCAAAGCTGGGCAGGAGCAGCCACATCCCTGCAGGGCTCAAACCCCCTGGCACCAGGCCAGCTGCCTGCCACCACCTGTGCCCCCTGACACACCACCACAGAACTGCTTAGGATGGGAAAGATCACCCAGGCCAACCCTGAACCCAGCCCAGCCAGGGCACCACCACCCCATGGCCCTCAGCACCACATCGAACAGCTCTGAAACCCCTCCAGGGATGGAGACTCCGCCACTGCCCTGGGCAGCCTGGGCCAGGCCTTGACAACCATTTGGGGGAAGAAATTGTTCCTCATGGCCAGCCTGAGCCTCCCCTGGTGCAACTGGAGGTTGCCTGCTCTGGTCCTATCACCTGATACCAGGGAGCAGAGCCCAGCCCCCACCCGGCTCCAGCCTCCTCTCAGGGAGCTGCAGAGAGCGAGGAGGTCTCCCTCAGCCTCCTCTGCTCCAGGCTGAACACCCCCAGCTCCCTCAGCTGCTCCTCCCCAGCAGCTTCAGACCCTTCCTCAGTTTTGTTGCCCTTCTCTGGACCTGCTGCCTTGCACAGAGGGACCTGACTCCAAGCCCCACAGGCCATGGCAAGCAGCACCAGCTTCTCCAATATTGCTGTGTCTGGGCCATGAGCTTCTCCCAAACTGTGTTTCCAGCACCCAAACTCTGCCTGTGGGGAGAACACCTCCCTGCAGCTGTCACCATCCAACAGAGCCACCTCTGCAGGCAGGGTCTGCCATTAAATGAAGCCACACATCTCCAACCCTCCTCAGCTCCTGCTCAGCGGCACCTCAGGCAGCTTGGGTGCCCTTTCCCGTTGCCCAGGGACACAAGAGCGAGGCCAGAAGCCATGGAGCAATCAGATGCTCAGCCCAAAGGCCACAGGGACGTGACAGGACTCAGCCTGAATCATTTGTGTCACAATCCAGGGCTGGCCAAAGCAAGGAAGGAAGCCATGGCCCATGGCAGAGCCAGGGCAGCAGCAGCAGGAGTGCCCTGAGTGCTCCCCAGCATGAGCCAGGCAGTGCTCCCAGGGCCCCCAGGGCTGCAGTGCAGGCAGGAGAAGGCTCTCTGCTGAAGGAGGGAAAGGTGGCAACCCCACTGGGAAGCTGTTGGAGGTTTCCCATTCTTTGCTAATTGAAAAGCCAAGCAGGCAGGCAGCGGTGAGAGCTTGCTGGCAGCAGCCTCCCCAGGCTCAGCTGCTGGTGCTGGCACCTTGGGCTGCTCAGCACATCCTGCCAGCACAAACCTGCCCTCGGTGCAGGGACACAGGCACAGCAGCAGCTTTGCTTTGCTGAAAGGCAGCTCAGTGAGTGGGCCACAGGACAAGGCTTGCAAAAGCAGCAGCAGCTGGGGGAGAACTGGAAGCTGCTGTCGTGGCTGAGCTCACCGAGGTCTTACCCAGCCAGGGACTTCCATCAGGAACATGAAAATGCACCAAAAAAGGGAAGCAAATCAGCACTGCTGCAGCTAGGAACAGAGCTGAGGTGAAACAGAAATACATTAAACACAGCAACTGTGGAAAAGAACAACTGGAAGGGGCTAGGTGCCTCCTGCCCAGGATCCCCGAGGTGAGCTGGGAAGGGAAGTCCTTGTGCTGGCTCCCTAATGGCCTGTGCCTGACCCTGGGGAGCCAGCACAAGGACAGGGATTGAGTCCAGCCAGATCACTCCAGTCCTGCTTCTGCCTCACCTCCTGGCCCTCAGACCTCACCCCACATGCCCTGTGAGGCCCCTGTGCTGCCCTCACTCTGGGCTTGCTGAGAAACTGGGCTCTGGTGCTCCAAATGGAGCCAACAGCTTCCACTCCCTGCTGGAAATGTCCCCAGCAGCTGTTCCTGAGGATGCTTCCCACTGCCTGTCCCTACAGCAGCCTGCATTGTGTGCCCATTTCCAACCACTCTCTGCCCTGATTGCTAAAGATAGATTTTTACTCATTAAACCTCCTCAACTGTCCAACAAAGCCTCAGCAGAAAGGGAGACCTCAGAAAAGCCTGCAGGAGAGCTGGGAAGGGACTTTTGACAAGGGCTGGGAGGGACAGGATCATAGAGTCACAGAACTGTCAGGGCTGGAAGGGACCTCAAGGATCAGCCATGGGCAGGGACACCTCACACCGCAGCAGGTTGCTCACAGCCACATCCAGCCTGGCTGCAAACACCTCCAGGCAGGAGGCTTCCACCACCTCCCTGGGCAGCCTGTGCCAGGCTCTCACCACCCTCATGGATGAGGGACAGTGGCTTTGAGCTGGGAGAGGGGAGACTGAGACTGGAGATGAGGAATTGTTTAGAATGAGGGTCAGGAGACACTGGCACAGGCTGCCCAGGGAGGCTGTGGCTGTCCCCTCCCTGGAGGTGTTGAAGGCCAGGCTGGATGAGGCCTTGAGCAGCCTGGGCTGGTGGGAGGTGTCTCTGCCCATGGCAGGGGGTGGGACTGGATGAGCTTTAAGGTCCTTTCCAACCCAAACCATTCTGAGTCTATAGATCTCCTGCAGCTGAACAGCCCAGCCTGAGGAGTAAGTGGATGTGCACAAAGCTGGAGAGTGGCCCCACAAGGACAGAGGAGGAAAAGGCACTTCCTCTGCCCAGGAGCAGCAACAGCACAGGGAGGTTGAGGAACACCCAGCACAGAGATGCAGGGAGAAGGATGGGGACAAGGCTGGAGCAGGTGAGGCTGGGAGGGACCTGCAGCTCCTGGCAGCAGGGACAAAGCTCCATGCTCCCTCGGAGGCATACATGGGATTAGTCTGACCTTTAGTCACTCCCTGTGCCCCCCACAGAGCCTGTGACCCCAGCACCTGCACAGCCTGCCCCCCTGGCTGCCCCCAGGAATGGGGACAGGGGGCCCTGCTGTCTCCACCCACAGCTTCAGACCAAGGTGTCCTCTCCCCCTGCTTCCTGGCCAGCTCCCAGCACCGCTGTGCCTGTGTTTGCTTCCCATCAGCCAGAACCACGGCAACCAAGCTCAGCGAGAGAGCCACACAGAGCCGAAGGGGAAACACAGCCACAGGGCAAACTGACTTCAACAGGAACTAAAGGGGCAGCAGTGACACTGAGCTCTCAGCAGGGCAGTTGTGAGAGGACAAGGGCTGACGGGTCCAGACTGGAGAGGGGCATTTGGGCCAGATGGAAGGAAAGTATTTTTTCTGCTGAGGGTGGTGAGAGCCTGTCCCAGGCTGCCCAGGGAGGTGTGAGCTGCCCCCTGGCTGGAAGCAGTGCAGGTCAGGTTGTGTGGGGCTGTGAGCAACCTGCTCTGGCTGCAGATGTCCCTGCTGGCTGCAGGGGTTGGACTGGGTGAGCCTGAAAGGTCCCTTCCCACCCAAACCACTCTAAGGTCCTGTGACTCATCCTGTGCCTGGTGTGCCCCAGCCAATCCCACCAAGCAGGCAGCTGAGGAAACACTGATTAGAGGGAGGAGGCAGGCAGCACTCAGTCTCATGCTTCAACAGGTCACAGCACCAGAGAGGTTTATCTGAAGTGAGGAGATAGGGAGGAGATAGCTCAGTCTGATGATGGAGTGAGAGAACTCCCTCATGCAGTTAGCACAAGCCCAGCTCTGCCCCCAGGCCCCTGTTAGAGTCATGCAGCTACCAATCAGTGCAAATGGATTCATTACCCATGACCAGGGTGGGGAACAGCACCTTGTCCCGCCTGGGGGAGAGAAAGCACAACAGTTTATGCACACACAAATGACATTCTGGGGCAGAACCCTGCCTGCCAGGCCTGGGGCACAGCAGAGCTGGTACTGAACCTCCTCTCTGAGCCCTGCCTGGGTGAGGGCCCAGCAGCACTGCCCCCGGGCTCTGAGTGCAGCAGGGCACTGCAAAGCCCCCTGCAGCCCATGGGGCTACTCACCTGCAGCTCAACTTCCCACAGCTCCTTCTTCTCCAGGGAAACCTTGGTGCCAAGGTGGCCCAGGGAAGAGAAAAGCTGATGTGACAGCCTGCTGGGGGGACCACAGTGTCCACACAGGTGCAGCAACACCTCCAGGCTTCACAGGGCTGCTGCAAGAGGGCAGGCAGGGCTGCTGCTCGCACTCCAGCTCAGTTTGTTGGTGCAAAGACCAACAGATCCACAGACCTGACCTAAAACCAGGCCTCAACCACAAGCACTTAGACACTCAGCAGTGTAGGGAGCAGTGAACAAGGAGTTAATGCCCCAAACAGCCCAGGCTGGCTCAGCTCTGCTGTTCCAGTGCCAGGCATCTGTGGAGCCCATCAAGGTCAGAGCCCTGCATGGAAGTCAATAAGCAATTAAAAACAATTGTCACAGCAAACCCCAAGGACCTGAGAAGATCCTCAGGTGCTGCTCTGCCAGGCCCTGGCATCTGGGCAGCAACAGCATGCTCCTGAAGGAGCAAGCCTGCAGCAAGCTGATCTTACACCTGACACTGCTGAGCTTCACAGGACCTAGGTCGTGATGTTTCCAGTTCTCCAGCAGTACTTTGGTCCAGGCCCAGCTGCTCCCCAGGCCTCCCCTAAAGCCATGCTCCCCACAGCAGCCTGCAGCTGCCCAGCTCCACTCAGCCAGCACAGAGCTGGTGTGTGAGGAGAACTGGAGACTCAACACAAAATGGCAGAGGAAGGGAAGGAAATGGGAGTTGTAAGGATGTGGCTGAGTCATGCCTGTCCCAAGCCCACCAGCCAGCAACCAGCTGTTCCTCCAGCAGCACATCTGCTCTGCAGTCACACATGGCTCCATCAACAACTAGGGGCAGGGAGGAGAGTAGGGGCTGGGGAGAAAGGGGAGAAGAAAGGGCAGGCCTCAACTCAGCCCCTCCTGCCCAGCCACCATGGACCCAAGGCCTGCCAGCAAGGTGCCAGCAGGGCTGGGAGCTCAGAGGTGCCACGGCCTGCAGGCACCACGGGGGTGGTGTCAGTGAGGGGGCAGCTTGGGTTAGCTCCCAGGTGCAGATGGCACTGCAGGGGTTTTACAGAGCACAGGCACTGAGAGCAGCCCTGCTGTGCACAGACCTCCGTGGGGGTGCAAGGCAGAGCAGGAGCTGATGCAAGAATCAGAGTCACAGAATGGGTTGGGTTGGAAAGGATCTTAAACGTCAGCCAGCCCCAACCCCTGCCATGGGCAGGGACACCTCCCACCAGCCCAGGCTGCTCAAGGCCTCATCCAGCCTGGCCTTCAACACCTCCAGGGAGGGGACAGCCACAGCCTCCCTGGGCAACCTGTGCCAGTGTCTCCCCACCCTCACTCTAAATAATTTCTTCCTGATCTCCAGTCTCAACCTCCCCTCCCTCCTCTCAAAGCCATTGTCCCTCATCCTAGCACTCCCAGCCCTTGTCAAAAATCCCTCTCCAGCCTTCCTGGAGCCCTCTTCAGGTACTGGAAGGCTGCTCTAAGAGGAGAGGTGTGGAGCACCCTGCCGTGGGCAGCATATGAAGGAGCAGAGGAGAAGGGGAGGACAGCAGGGATCTCTGAACAACTTGCAACAAATACGTCGGTCATTGCCACCTCCTCTCCTAGCCCACTGAGCTCCCCCAGCCCTGCAGCAGAAGTTCTCTTGCAGGAGCCTGGGTTTCTCAGCCTTCTGCAGCTCCCTCCAGGCAGCCAGCCCAGATAAGAAGTGTGATGACAAGCTGGATAATTAAAAGTGACCACCACCACCACCTCCCCCCAGCAATCAGCTTACTCCTCACCACTCGATATAACCAAGCTGCCTCCTAACAGCAGCGTTAATCCCAGCTTGAGCCTGAGATGCAGCAAGAGTGAGCACTGCTGAGGGGATGGCCCAGACCCCAGGCAGCCTGCCAGGGCACAGCCAACCCCAAAGTCTGATCAGTTCCCACAAGGCACTGACTTTATGAGCCTCTGAACTCCTCCTCTCCCAAAGCAGCAGACAGCAGTGGCTCTGAATATCCTGAATGCCAGTCTGTAAACTGCAGCTCACTCTGCTACCCACATAGCAACACAAGTCAGCTCAGGCTGAGCTTCCTACAGTCATCCTCCTCTGCCTGCTCCATCTGTGGCACTCTGCAGGCTGGGAACAGCTCCTGTCATACTCTGAAGCAGAGCCTGGATTGAGGCTGTGCTGAATATTAGCATCACATTGCCCTGGCTGGAAGTCTGCATGGGAGATGAGCACCGTGCAGGGAGGCTGTGCTCAGGCACACCAACCAAAGCTGACACTGGAGCAGTGCTGTGCTTCCACCCTGCTCCTCAGGGCTCCTCACACACCCACGAGGGCCTGTGGGCAACCCCTCCTGCTGAGCCACCTCCCAGTATGCCAGCGGAGGCTGTGACCAGGGCTGAGTCACTCGTGTGGGGCAGCTGCTCCTGGCAGCAGCTTCTGGCTCCGTGGCTGACGCAGAGCACAGGCAGCAGGCAGGCAGCTTCCCTCTCCTCAGCCACAATTGCATCATCAATGACTTGGCTTTCCCTTCACTGAGGGGGAAGTGAAGCAAGCAGGACACTGCCCTGCAGGAGGGTATTTGCTGCCTGCACTCAGCTGCTCTCGCCCAGGGGATCTCCAGCCCCCCGCGGGAGCGCACCAGGAGCGCTCAGATCCCCTCCAAGGCCATGGCCACTCCACCAGCCCTGCTGCCTGGGGTTTTGTACCGCCTGAGAGGCAGCCACCACGAGATCAGGCCACAGAGGAGCAGAACAGGCACTGCTGAGGGACAAGCACACTTGCTTTGCCTTTGCTTCACAGAAAGCAGCACTGCCACCTTCCCTGTCCCCTTCCCTGTCCCCTACAGACTGTGGCTCCACAAACTGTTTGTTCTAGGGGATGAAAGCTGTGAATCCCAGAATCCCACCCAGCACTGTGAGGGCTGGAGGGGACCTTTGGGGATCATCTAGTCCAACCTCACTGCTGAAACAGTGGTCAATCTTTAACCACTTCTTGGCATCCAGGGAGACCTTTCCTTGTACTGCAGCTCCTGAAGGCCCCCTGGTTAAGATTGCCACCAAACTGTTTGTGGGAAGCCACACAGCCACAGCAGCCAGCCCTGCCTTGGCCATGCAGCTTCATCCACAGCTCAGCCAGCAAGCTTCCCTCAAGGGAACATTCCCAGCCTGACAACCTCCTCAAGCAGCTTTCAAGCTCACAAGAGTCAGGCACACATTCTGCAGAGTTTTCTTCAGGTTTTTCCTCCTACATATCCCAGACCCCCAGCATGGTGGAGGCTGGAAGGGAGCTCTGAAGATCAGCCAGTCCAACCCCACTGCTCAAGCAGGGCTCCCACAGCAGCTTGCCCAGCAGCACACTGCCCAGGGGGTTGAAAGCTCTCCAGAGAAGGAGACTCCACAACCTCTCTGGGCAGCCTGCTCCAGGCCACCACCACAACAAAGAAGGTTCTCCTCCTGTTCAGGTGGAACCCTTTGGGATCCCCTTGTCCTGTCCCTGTGCACCACTGACAAGACCATCCTCCTGCCTCCCATCTCAGCTCTTGCTGAGTATTGATCAGATCCCCTGCAGGCTCAACAGCCCCAGCTCCAAAGCCTATAATTCAAGCAACTGCAAGAATTCATTCCCAACCACCTCTGCCAGCTCTGAGGCTGCACATGTGGGATTACAGGGAACCCACTGACCTGGCAGATACAGCTGGGGCTGGATATGTGAACAAGCAACCCCAACAGCTTTATTCCCAACCTTTGCTTTCACTAAGGCAACTCAAGACTGCCAAACCCAAGGCTTTTCCAAGAGGCAAGAACTTGCTAATCAGTTCAAAGAAGACATCAGTTAAAAGCCTCCTCCTGCACACCCAGATCCTTCTGCAATCCTGGCTGCACAGATCCAGCTGCTAAAGAATGAGGAGACTCTCCCTGACAGACGTGCACAGGTCACCCATCTTCAGCTGGCTTTCAGCTCTCATAAATCCAAGGAGACCACCTGGGCAAAGCAAACCCCAGCATGCAAAGAATCCTTCTGCAGTCCTGGCTCCACAGATACACCTGAGGGTAAACCAGCTCTGAGGATGCCCAGGATCATAAAGGCCAGCTGAGCACGGAGCCCCTCCAGAGAAGGAGACTCCACAGCTTCTCTGGGCAGGCTCCTCCAGGGCTCTGGCACTCTGGAGGCTACAAGCCAGCCATGAAGAGCTTCTGCTCCAAGCAGCCTCCTGAAACACACTCCCCTTGCAGGGCACCAGCAGGCCCTTTGCTTACCCTTTGTCAAAGAAGGAAGTGTGGCCGGGGTGTGGGTACTTGGTGCCGTTGCTGCTCCCCACGCCGCCGCTCCCGCGATGTAGGACTTCCGAGAGGCCTGGTCCTTGGCAAAGTTCCTGCAAGCAGCTAATTTGGATTCTAAAGCCTGTGAAAGGGAAAGAGGAACCAAATTATATCCCTCCCAAAGACTTGGGGGGTGCTGGTGGGGGAGAAGCTGGACAGGAGCCAGCAAGGGGCACTGGCAGCCCAGAAGGCCAATGGCAGCTGAGCTGCCATTGGCCTTCTGGGCTGCCAGTGCCCATTGCCAGAGATGAAGAGAGGGGAAGGACTTGGACCTGCTGGAGAGGGTCCAGAGGAGGCCACACAGATGATCTGAAGAACCTCTGCTATGGGCAGAGGCTCAGAGAGCTGGGGGTGTTCAGCCTGGAGAAGAGAAGGCTCCAGGGAGGCCTTAGAGCAGCCTTCCGGGACCAGAAGGGAACCTACAGGAAGACTGTTCAGAAGGGCCTCAGGTGAGAGGAGCAGGGGCAAAGGTTTGGAACTGGGGCAGGGCAGGTTTAGGTTGGACATCAGGAGGAAGCTCTGCACAATGGGAGTGGTGAAGTACTGGCACAGGTTGCCCACAGATGTGGTTGAAGGCTCCATCCCTGGAGGCATTCGAGGTCAAACCTGAGGGGGCCCTCAGCAACCTGATCCCAGTTGGAGATATCCCTGCTGACTGCAGGGGGTGGACAAGGTGACCTTTAGGGGTCCCTTCCAACATGATGCAAACCTTCCTGCAGAGAAAGGGACTCTAAGGCTTGGGATAATAGAATCATGGAATTGTCAGGGCTGGAAGGGACCTCGAGGCTCAGCCAGTTCCAACCCCCTGCCATGGGCAGGGACACCTCACACTGCAGCAGGTTGCTCACAGCCACATCCAGCCTGGCTGCAAACACCTCCAGCAGGAGGCTTCCACCACCTCCCTGGGCAACCTGTGCCAGGCTCTCACCACCCTCCTGGGGAACAACTTCTTCCTCACATCCAATCTGAATCTCCCCATGTCTAGTTTTGCTCCATCACCCCCCCCCCCAGTCCTATCACTCCCTGACACCCTCAAAAGTCCTTCCCCAGCTTTCTTGGAACCCCCTTCAGATACTGGAAGGCCACAAGAAGGTCTCCTCAGAGTCTTCTCCTCTCCAGACTGAACAGCCCCAACTCTCTCAGTCTGTCTCCATAGCAGAGCAGCTCCAGCCCTCTGCTCCTCCTCGTGGCCCTTCTCTGGACACCCTCCAGCACCTCCAGATCCTTCCTGGAACAGAGGCTCCAGAACTGGACACAGAGCTCCAGGTGTGGTCTCCCCAGAGCAGAGTAGAGAGGGAGAATCACTTCCCTCAAACTGTTGGCTATGCTTAGATTTTGGTTTAAGATTTCAGTGCAAGGTTATTTTGAACCTGCCCATTAAAACTTTTGAACCTTGCAATTTAAGCTTTGGAACCTTCCTGTTTAGGGGTTTGACACCACCCTTTAGAATCTCTCTTTCCAAAGTTGCTTTCAGTCATAGAATGTTTTCAGTCTAAAAAAAAAAAACAAAAACAAAAAACCACCACACCTAAGATCATTGAGTTCAACCTTCAACCCAACACCACCACGGCCATCAAACCACCCAAGAATGCTCTGGGTTGAAAGGGACCTCCCAAAGATCATTTAACCCAACCCCCCTGCAGTCAGCAGGGACATCCTCCACTGGATCAGGTTGCTCAGAGTGTTCTGGACCCTGAACTCCAGGGTTGAGGCCTCAACTACCTCCCTGGGCAACCTGTTGCAGTGCTCCAGCACCCAGCTGGTGTACAGCACGCAGCAGCTCCCAAGTCATCCACTTGCAAGGCTCAGTGTGTGCTAATGTATTTGGTTTTGATGATCTTGGTGTGTAAATTGTGTTCCTAAGGTTCTGAAGCCAGCTTTAGGTGATGGAATTCATATATGGGGTAAAAAGTTCCTCAAGCCCTTTGGGGTCTGGTGGTGGCCACTGTCAGGTGCTTGTTCTCACCTCCAGTGGCACCTGCACCTTCCTCCCTGATAAGGCCAAGATGCAGACCTAGACCTCAGCCCCTGGGTGCCTGCAGCACAGTCACTGCATGTCATGGAAAGGGAGCTGAGATCACACTGACAGTGTCTCCTCACAGCCCTGGGCAGGTCTGCAGCAGGTGCTGGAAGTGGGGAAAACATCTCAAAACCTTTGAGAAGAAAGTGAGAAAACAAATCAGGAGAAAGCCAAAATCTGCCATCTGCAGTTGATGGGGAAGTGAAATGCCTGAGCCCTTAAAGGGATTAGCACTGTAAGCAGGGAAGAAGTGCTTTAAACATGTCAGGGCGGTGTTTGGGATGCCAGGCTCTCAGCTGAGTGACAGAACTTCCAGGATGCTTGTTGAGGTGCCTCAGAGCTCAGTGCTGTGAGTGGCAGCCTGGGTGTCTGGCCCGGAGCGCTGCCTTTCCTCTGCCTCCTGTGGTCAGTGGTGGGAAAGAGCTGCAGCAGGGGCAGTTGTTGCAGCAAGCTCTGACATCCAGAGTGACCTCGGTGCTGGCAGCTGCAGCCAGTGTGGCTGGTTTGAAAGGGCAGCAGGAGGGCTGGGGGTTAGGGAGTGACATGTTGAAAATGGGATCATTGTGAGTAAGAGTCTGCAGGGGATTTAGGGAGCTTAGCCACAATCCCTGGTGATTACTCTGCAGGGACAGGAAGTGCCAAATAAGCAGGCTGGCTTCCCAGCCTGCTCCCAGCCACACGCCTGCCCACAGGGACAGCATTCCAGCTCAGGCACTTGGGCAGGAACAATTACAGGCTGCTGAGGATTTCTTTGGCCTTGGATACTCAGAGGATGCCTCATCCCAGTCTGGTACTGGGACCAGTCTTGCTTGACATCTTTGTTGGTCACATGGACAGTGGCATTGAGTGCACCCTCAGCAAGTTTGCTGACAACACCAAGCTGTGTGGTGCATCAAACAGCTGGAGGGAAGGGATCCATCCAGAGGGACCTGGACAGGCTGCAGAGCTGGGCCCATGACAACCTCATGAGGTTTGACAAGACCAAGGGCAAGGTCCTGCAGCTGGGTGAGGGCAATCCCAAGCACTGATATAGGCTGGGCAGGGACTGGCTTGAGAGCAGCCCTGAAGAAAAGGCCTTGGGGGTGCTGGGGATGAAAAGCTCAACAGGAGCCAGCAGTGAGCACTTGCAGCCCAGAGAGCCAAGCAGAGCCTGGGCTGCAGCAAGAGAAGTGTGGCCAGCAGGGCCAGGGGAGGGATTCTGCCCCTCTGCTCCATTCTGCTGAGACCACAGCTGGAGCTCTGGGTCCAGTTCTGGAGCCTCTGTGCCAGGAAGGATCTGGAGGTGCTGGAAGGTGTCCAGAGAAGGGCCACGAGGAGGAGCAGAGGGCTGGAGCTGCTCTGCTATGGAGACAGACAGAGAGTTGGGGCTGTGCAGTCTGGAGAAGAGAAGGCTCCAAGGAGTCCCTTCCAACCCTAACAATTCTATGATCTAGTGGAGGATGTCCCTGCTGACTGCAGGGGGGTTGGACAAGATGACCTTTGGACTCCTCCAACCCAAACCATTCTTTGATTTTAGGATTCTGCTGCAGGTGAGCTCCAGAACAGCGGCACGGGGACGGCGGGCGCCGGGCCGGGGCGGGAGCCGGGCGGGAGCTGGGCCGGGCCGGGGGCGCCGGGGGCAGCACTCACCCCCACTTTGCGTAGCAGGTCTCCCACAATGTTGAGCGCAGATATTCTAGCTGAAGGAGTAAGGGGGCTGGTACCAAATCCATTTGGTATAGCTGCAAACACAACACATTCTGTTACACTCCACTCCTCCACGGCTCTGTTTCTTCTTCATTATCAAATTGCAATCAATCACCTTCGGCCTGCAAAGAGGACTCAAATCCTGCCACTGACTGCTCATGCAACCACCCCCAGTACCACATACACCAGCCATGGGAAAGGGGAGAAGCCTAGCTCCTGCCCACTGCCCTCTTCCCCTCTCTCCAGGCAGAGTTCAGGCACTCTCCATCAGCAAGGCTGCTGCCCACAATTCATCTAATCCAGCCAGAGCCTCCTCTGGAGTCTACTCCAATTTGGAAAACCATGTAGTAATGCTTGTGATGGTCCAGAGCCTTCTAGATGGGGAAGGGGAGTAACACCCTGCTGCTGACAAGAGAAAACAGGACCCCTGTTAAGAGGCAGCCTAGACCTTGGAATTGCTGCCCAGCAGTTACTCACCTGTGCTGCTCCAGATTTCAGCAGAAATAGCAGACTGCACTTCCTGCAACCCCAGATGTCCTCAGTGCTCTACTTCCCTGTCCCTCCAAAGCTGCACCTAAGCTTTGCTGTCCTTCTCTTCCAGGCTACTTACTCAATGTTCCTCTTCAGTATTCCAGTGCTGCCCCAGGATTCAAACACCCCTCACACCCTGCCTGTGGGACCTGCAGGTGCCTACATTTACCGCAAGCTCACCACCAAGCCCCGGAATGGTTTGGTAGGAGCTGAACGTGCTGCCCAAACAACTGGAGACAGATTCTGTGAGGGGATTCTACCTTTTGGGGAAGGAAAACTGTTCTCTGATCCTTTTCCAACGGGGGTAGCTGGCAAAGACAGAGATGCTTGGACAGCTGAGTCCATCTTCTCACAGTCTAGAGTTGGAGAGCTGGGTGCTGACTTCCGGGTGACCTCCTGTTGCCTCTCCCGTACTGCTAACTCTTGCCGCAAGTCTGAGGGGTCAGAGAGGAAAATCTTGGTGACCAGCTCCTCTAACAAACAGCAGATCCTCCAACAAACACTCTTTCTAGTCATTTGGGATGGAGGAGGAAGAGGAGACAGTTTACAACAACCCTACATTAACTGCATGCTGCTGGCTTGCTGCAGCAGTGAGGACCCCCCACCTCAGAGCAGCCCCCAGCCCAGTGCCATCACCTCCAGGTACAGCTGGGAGCAGAGAGGCAGCCAACAGCGACCTCTCAGACCAAAGCTGGTGGAGTCCCAGCAGTCTGCATGGTCCCAGAAGTGCAAGTCACAGGATCAGAGGATAACGGGATGCTAGGGGTTAGAAGGGACCTCTGGAGATCACTGAGTCCAATCCCCCTGCCAGAGCAGGGCCACAGAATCCAGCACAGGTCACACAAGAGCACAGCACAGAATCACAGAATTGTCAGGGCTGGAAGGGACCTCAAGGCTCAGCCAGTTCCAACCCCCCTGCCATGGGCAGGGACACCTCACACTGCAGCAGGTTGCTCACAGCCACATCCAGCCTGGCCTTCAAAGCCTGCAGGGATGAGCCTTCCACCACCTCCCTGGGCAACCTGCTCCAGTGTCTCACCACTCTTATGGGGAACAACTTCTTCCTAACATCCAGTCTGAATCTACCCACTTCTAGTTTTGCTCCATTCCCCCAGTCCTATCATTACCTGAAACCCTCAAAAGTCCCTCCCTAGATTTCTTGTAGGCCCCATCCAGACAGGGCCTGAAAGTCTCCAGAGAAGGAGACTCCACAACCTCTCTGGGCAGCCTGCTCCAGTGCTCCATGACCCTCACAGTAAAGAATTTCCTCCTCCTTGGAGAGTGTGTCACAAACTCCTGCCAAACTGTGACCAGCTCCTACCTACACACAGGCTGGATAAGGGAGGAATGACCTTTTCCCAAGTTTTCCAGTCCCCCACATTATTCTTCCAGTTAATAATCCACAGAACTGCAGAGCAGCCAAAGGGTGGTATCCAGTTTCTTGATGGTCCTCAACAAACAAAAAGAGCAAACTGGAGAGGCTGGGCAGGCCAAATCTCAGGGAAAGAGACTGGGGATGAGGAAGTCTGTGAATGTCTATTTGAGAAGGCAAAGAGGATGAGCAGAGGGCTGGAGCTGCTCTCCTATGAGGACAGACTGAGGGAGTTGGGGCTGTTCAGTCTGGAGAAGAGAAGGCTCCGAGGTGACCTCATTGTGGCCTTCCAGTATCTGAAGGGGCTACAAGAAGGCTGGGGAGGGACTGCTCAGGATCTCAGGTAGTGATAGGACTAGGAGGAATGGAATGAAGCTGGAGGTGGGGAGATTCAGGCTGGAGGGGAGGAGGAAGTTCTTCCCCATGAGAGTGGTGAAGCCCTGGAATGGGTTGTCCAGGGAGGTGGTTGAGGCCCCCTCCCTGGAGGTGTTTAAGCCCAGGCTGGATGAGGCTCTGGCCAGCCTGATCTAGTGTGGGGTGTCCCTGCCCATGGCAGGAGGGTTGGAACTAGATGACCCTTGTGGTCCCTTCCACCAGGCTGCCCAGGGAGGTTGTGGCTGCCCCCTCCCTGGAGGCGTTCAAGGCCAGGGTGGATCAAGCCTTGAGCAGCCTGGGCTGGTGGGAGGTGCTCCTGCCCATGGCAGGGGGTTGAAGCTGGATGATCTCTAAGGTCCCTTTCAACCCAACCCATTCAAGGATTCTTTGGAATGTAAAATTTATCTTTTCATATTTATTACTCTGTGCTTCCAGAGGCTTTCAATTCATTGGTTCAAAGAGGTTCAAAGGAGAAGAAGAAAGCCACAGCCTGTTGGGGTGTGACTTAAACTCACATCTAGGTCCCAGGAGAGGAATTAGTTTAGAAGGCTTTGCTTTGGAGCCACCACTGGTGTCTGCACTACATGGGCAGATTGTCCCCACTATGACAGAGATCAGCCTCCATCAACCATTACAAAAATGCTTCCCCAGCAGCCTCAGCATGAAACACACTGGGGAAGTCCTAATTCTCGATCACATCACATTTGGGGACCTTCTCAATGCTGATCAGTACCTAAAAGGGCAGGAGGCAAGAGGATGAGGCCAAGACAAGGGGAACAGAGTGGATCCCAGGAAGTTCCATCTGAAGAGGAGGAGAAACTTCTTTGTGGTGAGGATGCTGGAGGCCTGGAGCAGGCTGCCCAGAGAGGTTGTGGAGTTTTCTCTGGAGGGCTTCCCAACCCAGCTGGGCATTGTGCTCCTGGGGAAGCTGCATGGGGGAAGCTGCATGGGTGAACCTGCCTGAGCAGGGCGACTGGACTGATTTCCAGCAGTGCCTTCCAATCCCTACTAATCTGTGACATCACAGAACATCTTCCTGAAGGTCTCTCTCTATCCCCCAGTCTTTACTGGGATATCTTAAACCAGGCAATTTCCAAGAGGTGCAGAGGAAGCAGAGCAGAGAGGCTTTCCACAGGCAGCTCTTTAACCACTCAGCATGCATGTCCCTGACATTTCCTCTGCTTTTCCTTCCTCTACGAGGCACAAACCCACGGCGAGTAGGAACTTTTGAAGCACACTTGAGCCTCCACATGCAGAGCACAGCATTTTTGTACTCACCTGTGTTACAAATCCCCAATCAATCTGATACTAATTTTTGCTCTGCATGAGGGAATTTTCCCTCTGAGCTACCCTGGGCATACCAAGAGCAGAGAAGAGCCAGAGCTTGTGTTACACATGCAGCTCAGGTCTCACGACCTGAGGCTCTCTCTACACATGAGCTCTGCTCTCTGGTAGGAGGCCAACAACATACACAAACACACAACCCATCAAGCCAGCCATTACCTCTTGCTTCATCCTTTAATCTCTGTACAGAAACTAGCAAGGACTCCTTGTCATCCAGCTCGCTTTCTAAAAAGGCATTTCTCTCAATAGCTTGGTTCAGCCTTTGTTCAAAGTCTTCCAATGAAACTATTGTTGCCCTAGAAACAAAATCCAGAATATTAGGTTCTTCAGCTCACCAAAAAAAAAAAAACCCAACACAACAACCTATTTAAACACAGAATGGAGGGGGAAAAACATGCTAGCAGGGCTTACATTGAAGTCAGGCATTTGAAAGCTATGGAAATGCTTCTTGAAAAGGACTTACAAACTCCAAAGAAGCAAGGGATAGGATGAAGAACAGAAAATGATAGCATCTGGCTCCCAGTCATGTACCAAAGAGCTGGGAAAGAGCCAATCCACTGAACCCAGCTCCATTTTTTCCCAAGCCATGCTCCAAAGCCATCTATTTGGCAGTGTTAGATTAGCAGTTACTCAGTGATTCATAGATTCAGAGAATGGGTTGGGTTGGAAGGGACCTTAAAGATCATCTACTCCAGCCCTTCTGCCATGGGCAGGGACACCTCCCACTAGATCAGCCTGCTCCAGACCCTGTCCAACCTGTCCTTGAACACCTCCAGGGAGGGGATATCCAAGACCTCCCTGGACAATCTGTTCCAGTGTCTCACCACCCTCACTCTAAAGAATTTCTTCCTGATCTCCAGTCTAAATCTCCCTTCCTCAAACTTTGCCTCTTGAGTGAGGTGATTCTCCCCCTTTGCTCTGCTCTGCTGAGACCCCACCTGCAGCCCTGTGCTGAGTTCTGCGGGCCCCAGCACAAGGCGGGCATGGAACTGTTGGGAAGGGTCCAGAAGAAGCCACGAAGATGATTGGAGGGCTGGAGAACCTCCCCTGTGGGACAGGCTGAGGGAGTTGGGGCTGTTCAGCCTGGAGAACAGAAGTCTCTGTGGAGACCTTAGAGCAGCCTTCCAGTAGCTGAAGGGGGCTGCAGGAGAGCAGGGCAGGGACTCTTGACACGGGCTGGTTGTGGAGGTCTTTTCTTAACCATTCTCTGATTTGATCAGAGCATCAGCTCAGATGGAGCTGCACTCCCAGAGGTCTGGACAGGCAACATCCTGCAGTGGGAATCAGTGATCTTAGAGGTCTTTTTCAACCAAAACAATTCTATGACCCTACCATCCCAGTGAGAGTGGAAAGCAGGGCACTGGGACGTTACCTAAGACCCAGTTCGTGCTATGACTTCAGCAGGACAGCTCATGTGTGTCAGAAGTTAGTCATGAGGTTAAAAGCCTTGTGGAAACAAGGCCTCAGCTCTCAGATCTTTTTGCCAGATAGCCAAAGGATCATTCCTGGTCCCAGTGAATGAGTGGCAGGAGTCCCATTGAGCAAAGGGGAAGCATGTCCTAGCCCAGAGCTGGGCGTTTCTGCCTCAGCCTGCTGCTCTCAGGCACCACCACAGGACAAGCTCGCTCCCCACACTAAGCTCTTGCACAAGGGAAGAGGAGACTCCTTTGGCCTGCTGGATTTGAAAGGGACTATGTAAAGCATCAGCTTCTTGCTTCAAAGGGCCTTTTGAGCTACAAGGTTCACAAAGACAATAAAGAAGTCACCTAGCTGGTAGGATCCAAAGCAGTGCTCCAGCCTGGCTTGCTTTGCAAGCCTGTGTTCACGGGAACACAAGGAGCAAGTTGCTTCCTGCCTCTCCTGCTGCAGCCAAGCTGGTGAAGGGCCTTCAACACAACTCTGGTGAGGAACACCTGAGGGAACTGGGGTTGTTGAAGAGAAGAATGAGTAGAGACTTCACTGTCCTCAACTGGTCCCTCAAAGGATCTTGGAGTAAGGTGGGGGTCAGCCTCTTCTCACCTACAGCAAGTGACAGGACAAGTGGAAATGGCCTCAAGTGGTGCCAGGGGAGGTCCAGGTTGGATATTAGGAAAAAATTCTTCCCAGGAAGGGTTCTCAGGCACTGGAGCAGGCTGCCCAGGAAGGTGGTGGAGTCACCATCCCTGAAGGGGTTTAAAAGAAGCATGGTTGTGGTGCTGAGGGAGGTGGTTTAGTGGCAGTGGTGGCATTGTGAGTGAGTGAGTGGTTGGACTGGATGATCTCAAAGGTCTCTTCCAACCTCAACAGTTCTATGCTTCTAGAAGTTGCAAGACAGCATCAGCTAGCAGCTGATGGAGGTGAGCTCCCCAGGGTGAACTGTACTGTACCAAGAGAGTAGCAAAGAAAGGAGCTGGTGAGAACTGTAAGGACAGGAGAGGTTTGCAGCCTTCACCTCTTTGCACGTTCCAAGTCATCGTTGGCCTGCTCCAGCTCCCTCACATACTTATGCAACTGGTCTTTAATGGCCCGTGTCTGGCTCAGGTCATCCTCCAACAATGACACTTGCTTGTAGCTTTGCACATGCTGGTGCTCCAGTTTCTCCTGAAAGAAAGCAGCATCAAGATAAGGATCAGTCACACACACTCTGCAGGTCAGCAGCACGACAGCAGCACAAAGCGAGCACCACACTCCCTGCAGGCTGCTGCTGTGGGAGCACAGGGCAGCCACTGGAGTGAGGAGGAGCAGGCTCTGGCCATCAGAGCTGGGCACAACTGCTGCCACTGGAGTGAGGAGGAGCAGGCTCTGGCCATCAGAGCTGGGCACAACTGCTGCACTGTGCACAGCCACTGGAGTGAGGAGGAGCAGGCTCTGGCCATCAGAGCTGGGCACAACTGCTGCACTGTGCACAGCCACTGGAGTGAGGAGGAGCAGGCTCTGGCCATCAGAGCTGGGCACAAGAGCTGCACTGTGCACAGCCACTGGAGTGAGGAGGAGCAGGCTCTGGCCATCAGAGCTGGGCACAACTGCTGCACAGCTATCTTGCCTCGACTCAGCTGGCAGCTCAGAGATGCAGCCCTGCATCTGCTCCCAACAGCCTGTGCTGACAGCTGCTCTGAAGCCTCCAACGTTTAGGAAGCCAGGGAGAAATCCAACAGCAGCCTCCCTGGCAGCACCTCTCCTCTCACAACAGCCATGCTGCTGGCAGAACTTGTCTGACATCTGAAAGCCATGGAAACACGAGCTACACCTCCAGGTCCACAATCAGCATCAGAGAATTGTTTGGGTTGCAAAAGACCTTTAAGATCATGGAGTCAAATCATTACCCCAGTCCTGAAATCCCATCATGGTGGTGGCTGGAAAGGCCCTCTGGAGATCAGCCAGTCCAACACCACTGCTCAAGCAGGGCACCCACAGCAGCTTGCCCAGCAGCACACTGCCCAGCTGGGCTTGGAAGCTCTCCACACAAGGAGGCTCCACAACCTCTCTGGGCAGCCTGCTCCAGGCCTCCAGCACCCTCACAACAAAGAAGGTTCTCCTCCTGTTCAGGTGGAATCTTTTAGGATCCAGTTTGTGCCCAGTGCCCCTTGTCCTGTCCCTGGGCATCACTGACAAGAGTCTGGCCCTAGCCTCCTGCCTCCACCCTTTAGCTCTTGCTGAGTATTTACCAGATCCCCTGCAGGCTCAACAGCCCCAGCTCCAGAGCCTATAATTCAAGCAACTGCAAGAATTCATTCCCAACCACCTCTGCCAGCTCTGAGGCTGCACATGTGGGATTACAGGGAACCCACTGACCTGGCAGAAACAGCTGGGGCTGGATATGTGAACAAGCAACACCAACAGCTTTATTCCCAACCTTTGCTTTCACTAAGGCAACTCAAGACTGCCAAACCCAAGGCTTTTCCAAGAGGCAAGAACTTGTTAATCAGTTCAAAGACGACATCAGTTAAAAGCCTCCTCCTGCACACCCAGATCCTTCTGCAATCCTGGCTGCACAGATCCAGCTGCTAAAGAATGAGGAGACTCTCCCTGACAGACGTGCACAGGTCACCCATCTTCAGCTGGCTTTCAGCTCTCATAAATCCAAGGAGACCTTCTGGGCAAAGCAAACCCCAGCATGCAAAGAAAGATGACCACAGAGTGGTCTGATAAACATACTTGTGTTGCCTGCCTTGTTGCTATGCTGGTGCTGCCCAGGGAAGTAACAAAGCTCCCACTTGGCAAAGGCTGGGGAATCCAAACACAGCACAGGCTCCACGACAAAGAGTTCCATGATGTGAACAAGAAAACTTCCACCACCATTTCCCTTGGGAAGCTGCTGGCCTTATTTGGTGCACACAGCATCCTCAGCTCTGGATGCTGCAAGAGGCAGCTCATTGCCTCGTTTGGCTCTTCAGCGACCACAACCAGACCCAGAGGGTCCCAAAGGAGATCAAGACTCAGCTGTAAGCAGCAGCAGCAATGCTGTCACAGAAAGGACCTACCTTTAATGTTTCCACTTCACACTTCAGCCTTTGGTTATCTGCTTGCAAATCTCGATTCCTCTGCTCAGCTTGCACTAGCTGTGCCTCCAACTCAGCTTCTAACTCTCTGCTTCCCTCCTGAAACTCAGCCAGCTCTTCACGGGCTTCCTGGAAGCTGCAAGGAGAGGAGGTTTCATCAGTGGAAAACCCAGCACCTCCCAAGTTCAAACAAAAGCCACAGCACTCTGAAAACAATAAGCTGGGAAAAACGGGAGTTTTCAGGCACCTAAGCGTCACCCACAGTCCTCTAAGCACTTTGAGAACAACAAGCTGGGGAAAAAAAAACAAGAGTTTGAAAGCACTTAAGTATCATCCACAGCCCTCCGAGGAGAGGAGGAGAAATGGACAGGCAGAGAAATTATGTTAAGCTCAGCTATAAAAGGAAATTAATTCTCTTACATCAAACAAACAGCCACATGAAATGTGTGTGAACACAGCCCTGTACCAAAGCTGTTCCACGGAAGCCTGGCAACCACTTGGTACTCCATTAGGTTGCACTATGAGAGGACCCAAGGGAGTCAATGGACTGAACAAGCCTTTAACCTGCTATTGGTTAAGAACTGTGAGAGAGAGCAAGTTTCTGGAGCCCTGCACCACCTGGAAGCTGAAGGTGGTTGAAAAGCAGGAAGGTTCGAAGCTGAGGGTTGCTGCTGAGCACCATGGCAGGCAGCCAGCACATACCTACCTATACCTCTGCAGGTTATTAACTACCAGAAGGAGCCACTCCACATACTTTTCTTATTAAATTTGCATCTTTACCACAGCTCTTAGCAAGCAGCAGAGAAAATTACCAGGGCTTTAGGAAACAACACAGCCAGTGATGCTCCAAGACAGAATTTCCTGACGCCCAGGCATGGCCCAGGGTTCTCCACAAGGATAGGTCTCTCCACATGCCCAACACCTCCCACCCAAAACCAAAGAAATCCTCAAACCAAGCAGCAATGCAACTTGCTTGCTGGGCTTGAAAGAGGTTTAAGTGACTCCACCTGCACTGCACATGAGTAACACTGACTGCAAAAAAGGCTTCCCAAAGAAGATAAACTGGGAGCCTCCACTGCCCCTAGAGCTCCAAAAAGCCCCAGGCAAACCCCACCCCAAGAAGCAGCACAGCTCTACTCTGGGAAACAGCCTCCCCCTGATGTGTTTGGCAACCAAACAGCCCTCTGCCCCCCCACAAAAGATGCACACCTTCAGTTCAGGCTGGACTACAAGGTACAGACAGAATACAGAACTAACCAGGTTCAAGATTATCAAGTCCAACCTATCATCCAACACCATCTAATCAACTAAACCGTGGCACTGAGTGCCTCATCCAGTCTCCTCTTAAACACCTCCAGTGATGGTGACTCCACCACCTCCCTGGGCAGCACATTCCAACGGCAAATCACTCTTTCTGTGAACAACTTCTTCCTCACATCCAGCCTAAACCTCCCCTGGAGCAGCTTGAGTCTCTGTCCTCTCCTTCTGTCACAGGTTGCCTGAGAGAAGAGCCCAACCCCCACCTGGCTACAACCTCCCTTCAGGGAGCTGTAGACAGCAGTGAGGTCTCCCTGAGCAGCTCAGCCACTGTTCACACCAAGAATTCAAATACAAGAAGCTTGAGGGAACAGCAGCGATACAAGGCAAGCCCAAAGGCACCTTCTCATGATAAAACATCAAGATACCACTTAAGGCAGCACTTTAATTATGCAAAGATGCACATGACAGCAGAAGGGCTCTGTTCAAACAAGCTGCAAACATAGCCCGGGGGTCACGGCACGGTAACGCCGGGCGAGAAACACTCAGCTCCCACGAGGCTGCAAGTGCTGAGGCTCAATTTAAACCTGGAAATGCAGAGGCTGTTACTGAAATATCTAATCCCCATCTTGGTGCAGCGTTGGAGAGAGAGATTAAGCAAAACACTGGTCATTAAGGACCAAACCCAGCCTGCAAAGCTACCCCAGTACCTTTGTTTGTACTTCAAGGAAAGCTCTTTCCAGTATGCAGTTTCCTCCTTTGGACTCGAGAAAGTTGGGATTTCTTCACTGTCCATGATCAACACGACCTGCAGGACACAAACACAACACACTCAGCATGAACAGGCAGGGAGGCTGCTCCTGACACTGCTCCCAAGCACTGGGCTGCAACACCACAGCCTCTCTGACAGCGGCATCCGGACTTGGCAGCCCCGAGCGGGACGTTAGTGATCCCTAACCAACAGCATTCAGCACTGAGACCTGCCCCAGCAAGCCACAGGACTGCACCCAGCTTCTTCTGCAGGAGCCTGGAATGAGACTGGACATCTGGGCTGCATTTTGTACTCAATGCCACAAGCTCACTTAGGACCACAGTTGGTCAGGACAGTCAGATTTACAGCTATTGGCTTCCACTTTGCTTGCTCAAATGTTCTTAAGGAGATTCCTCCTCCTGCCTCCAGCACAGCAATGCACACTGCAGCTGCCACGAGAGCTGCAAAGGTGTGGAAGCATCGAGGGCAAACACTCTGAGGTCAGCCACCAACTGCTGTGCTGCAGAGATTAAAATTCACAGATTCACAGGGTTGGAAGGGACCTTCCAGATTATCCAGTTCTAAGCCCGATGCCATGGGCAGCAACACCTCCCACCAGCCCAGGCTGCTCCAGGCCTCATCCAACCTGGCAGAGTGACCATGCTCCGTGGATGAGGACCTCCCGTCTTCAGCTGCCTAGATCACAGGGTGCCATTTGTGAGCCAAAGTAAGAGACAACCCAGCAAGCAGGCTCTGTACTGCTGCTCAATGACAGAGCAGTGCACAGCCCAGGAGGCACAAGAGGTCTTGACGTGCACCAGGGCTCAGAAGCTGGTGAAGGGGATGAAGAGAGGCTGAGAGAGTTGGGGTTGTTCAGCCTGGAGAAGAAAGGCTCCAGGGAGACCTTCTGGTGGCCTTGCAGTGCTTCAAGGGGCCTAGAAAAAGCTGAGGAGAGACTTCTGGGCAGGGTCTGTTGTGTCTGTCTGATGGTCTGAAGCTCAGAGGGAGATTGAGAGGGGAGGGAAGAAAGCAATGTTTGACAGAGTGGTGAGAGCCTGTCCCAGGTTGCCCAGAGAGGTGGGAGCTGCCCCATGGCTGGAACCATTGCAGGTCAGGTTGGTTGGGGCTGTAAGCAACCTGCTCTAGTTGGGGATGTCCCTGCTGAGTGCAGGGCATTGGACTGATGAGCTTTAAAGGTCCCTTCCCACCCAAACCAGACTGAGATTCTCTAAGTGGTGTTGATGGTCCTGTCATGCCAAGCAGGACAAAGAGAGACGCTCAGACAGACACAGATGTGACCACAGCCAGGAGATGCAGCACACCATGCACCATGCCTGAGCTCCCCCCAGAAAAGCCAAGGCTCATGTTAAGTTAGTAACACCCAGAAAAGAACAAGCTGAAACCAGCCTCCCCCCTGTCTGAAGCTCACACCAAGCTCATCCATCAGTGGCAGCTGACCTACGTGTCCTGACTTTCACACTCTGCCAGGCATCGAGAGCCGACGCTTCGGGCCTCCAATCAGCACACAGATGTGTCCTGCATCTCAGTGACCCACATCTCACACACCAAAAAGCAGGACAAAGCAAAGCCAGGCTCTCATCAGAGGGCACACAGGCTCATTCCAGAGACTGGCACCTAGCTCACAAAACCAAGTGAGGCAGAACTGGCATCTTTCTGCTCCAGCTGCCACAAGCCAAGGACAGGAGATCAGCTTGAGGTGCTGAGCCCCTCAAACACACCTCAGCTCTGGCACTGTGTTTCTTTAACTTCACAGCTGCATGGCAGAGGCAAGTCTGTCATGGACCAAGTCTCCACCATTGCCTGAGAGAACTGCTGTGGTTTCCTATTCAGCACTGCTCTGTGCTGAGGAAATAAAACCAGGTGGAGCCATGCTGATGCCCTCAGCACAGAGGCTTGCCCTGGGAAGTTGCAGACACCTCACAGATTCATAGAATGGTTTGGGTTGGAAAGGACCTTAAAGATCATCTCCTTCCAACTCCCCTGCCATGGCCAGGGACACCTCCCACTAGACGAGATTGCTCAAGGCTCCGTCCAACCTGGGCTCCTCCAGGGAGGGGACACCCACAATGTCCCTGGGCAGCCTGTCCCAGTGTCTCACCACCCTTCCTGTGGTAATCTTGGAATTGTTTAAGACCAGGCTGAATGAGGCTTTGATCAACCTGATCTAGTAGGAGGAGTCCCTTCCCATGGCAGGGGCGTCGGGACTAGATGATCTTTAAGGTCCCTTCCAACTCAAACCATTCTCTGATTTCCAGCTCTGGTGGACCTCTTCAGATAAAAACTTGTTTGGCTGCACTTGTTCCAGCTGCTGTGTCTGACAGCAAGGCACAAATCACAAGTTCTGCACAAAACAGTTTACAGCCCATGAATCAGCTCCCAAAGCACGCTGGTGTCACAGCCGTCCGGATGCGCTGTGGTGAGCAGACATCTGCTGTGGCTCAGGGACACCTCGGGCTGCTCCTGAACCATTCCCATGGCCAGGAATCACAGAATGGTAGGGGTTGGAAGGCACCTCTGGAGATCACCCAGTCCAACCCCCCTGCCAAGGCAGGGTCACCTAGGGAAGGACACAGAGGAACACATCCAGGTGGGGCTGGAATGTCTCCAGAGGGGGAAGACTCCAATACATCTCCGGGCGGCCTGCTCCAGGGCTCTGGCACTCTTAAAGAAGTTCCTCCTCATGTTTAAGTGGAGCTTCTGATGTTCAAGTTTGTGCCCACTGCCCTGTGCCCTGTCTCTGAGCACCACTGAACTAAGCATTCATCAGATGCCCCTCAGGCTGCTCTTTTCCAGACTAAAAAGGAAGAGCTGCACAGCTCCATGGTGTCCATAACATCAGTGCTGCACTGAGCTCCCTAAAACCCCTTCACTGACTCCTCCTGACCTGACATGACCTTCCCTTCCCTCTGAGCACTCAGCTCCCAACCGATGCACTCTGAGAGGCTTAGATCAGCACGAAGCAGGTTTCTCCCCCAAATAAAGGCAGCAGAACATGGCACGGGGGCAGCTCCCCACAGCTCCACTGGAGCTCCCTCAGAAGGTGAGCAGCCAGCAAGCAAGCCTCAGCACAGCAGTGCTCGGAGAAACGAGGAAGCACCTGACATCATTTCCTGGAAGTAGCTGAGATAAGGGAGCCCGGCCAGGACTCCTTCCTGCCTGCTCACGGGGGCACGCCCTTGGAAACAAACATCCCAGACGCCTGCAGAGGGGCCGCGGAGCTCCGTGGGCGGCCCGGGACCCACCCGCGGGGCCGCCGAGCTCCGGGGGGGCGGCCCGGGACCCACCCGCGGGGCCGCCGAGCTCCGGGGGCGGCCCGGGACCCACCCGCGGGGCTACCCACGAATGCTGACAAAGTCAAACAGCTGCTGATGCAGGAGGTTTCTGCTTCCTCCCCTTCCCTTGTCAAAAGACCCTTTCCTTTTAGACCCCAGAGGAAGACTCAGCCCTGTGGTACTTCAGGCCCTCGGCAGCAGCTTTGTGCCCAAGCCCAGCTGGCAGGCACAAAGTGACCTTCTCCATGCCTACCACCCCTTGTTTGCCTTGGTTAAGCAGGTGGTGGTTCGTGATTCCCCACACCGTGTGCCCAGCATCATGCCTAGCACTATCAGCATGGATTTGGGACCTGCATCCTGCACCACATAAAGCCCTAGAGCAGATGTCACAGAATGGCAGGTAGGAAGGGACCCCAAGGAGTCACAGATTCACACACTGCATCAGGTTGGATGGGACCCTCAAAGCCCACCTTGTCCAACCCTCTACAGTCAGCAGGGACACCTCCAACTAGATCAGGTTGCCCAGGGCCACACCAAGTCTGATCTTGAATGTCTCCAGGGATGAGGCCTAATCACATCCCTGGGCAGCCTGTTCCAGGGTCTCACCACCCTCATTGTGCAAAACTTCCTCCTGATGTCCAACCTGAATCTCCCCTGCTCCAGTTTCAAACCACTGTCCCTCATCCCTCATCGCTCCATACCCTTCCAAACAGTCCCTCCCCAGCCTTCCCATAGGTTCCTTTCAGATACTGAAATGCTGCTCTAAGGTCTCTCCAGGGCCTTCTCTTGGACTAGGTGATACTGATGTTCAGCCTGGAGAAGAGAAGGCCCTGGAGAGACCTTAGAGCAGCGTTTCAGTATCACCTAGTCCAACACAACACTAAGCTCCGACACCTATACTTGAGGTTTTGTACACAGTTACACCAGAGGCCTTCCTTCACATGCATGGGGGACAAGAAGAAGAGGGAACAACACACAAACCCAAGGCAAACAAGGTGCTTCAGGGCCAAAATGCTGCCCAGAAATGCAGGCAGCTCCCAAAGCTGCCCCAGCACACATTCCACGAGCAAACCCCTCCACTTACAGAATACATCTGGTTGGAAGAGACCTCCAAGCTCATCCAGTCCAACCCTTGACCCAGCACTGAAAGGTCAACGCTAAACCACGTCCCTAAGCACCAGGTCTACGTGCCGCTGGAACACCCCCAGGGGTGGTGACTCCAGCACTGCCCTGGGCAGAACATTCCAATTCTTGAGAACTCTTTTAGTGAAGAGCTATTTCCTCATATCCAGCCTGAGCCTCTCCTGGTGCAGCTTGCAAGCATGTCCTCTGGTCCTGTCACTTGTCATCAAGGAGAGAGGCTGCCCCCTCCTCGCTCCAGCCTCCCTTTGGGTAGCTGCAGAGAGTGATGTGGTGTGGTGGGTTGGTAATTCCCCCAACATTACACTTGCCAGCCCAGCTCACTTGGAAGCAAGTGAAAGCTGTATTTACAAGCCAAAACTACAATCTGCAATGGAATGGAATCAATGTGTACAAATATACAATATTTACAGACATTTACAATTAATAAACAGCACAAGAACCCCCTGGCCAAGCACCAGGGGAAGCCACTGGCTACTTCTGTCAGGCCTTGCCTGTCACACAATCATAGAACCAACCAGGCTGGAAGAGACCTCCAAGATCATCCAGTTCAACCTATCACCCAGCCTGATCCAATCAGCTACACCAAGGCACCAAGTGCCTCATCCAGGCTTTTCTTGAAGATCTCCAGGGATGGTGACTCCACCACCTCCCTGGGCAGCACATCCCAATGGGCAATCTCTCTCTGTGTGAAGAGCTTCCTGCTAACATCAGCCTAAACCTCCCCTGGCACAGCTCAAGACAGTGTCCTCTTGTTCTGGTGCTGGCTGCCTGGCAGAAGAGACCAACCCCCACCTGGCTGCAACCTCCCTTCAGGGAGTTGTAGACAGAAAGAAGGTCTCCCCTGAGCCTCCTCTTCTCCAGGCTAAGCAAGCCCAGCTCCCTCAGCCTCTCCTCACAGGGCTGTGCTCCAGACCCCTCCCCAGCCTTGTTGCCCTTCTCTGGACACCTTCCAGCAGCTCAACATCTTTCCTAAGCTGAGGGGCCCAGAACTGGACACAGGACTCAAGGTGTGGCCTAACCAGTGCTGAGCACAGGGCACAATGACTTCCCTGCTCCTGCTGGCCACACTCTTCCTGCTGCAGGCCAGGATGCCCTTGGCCTTCTTGGCCCCCTGGGCACACTGCTGGCTCATGTGCAGCCTATTCTCTACCAGCACCCCCAGGTCCCTTTCTGCCTGACTGCTCTCAGCCATTCTGTCCCCAGCCTACAGCACTGCTTGGGGTTGTTGTCCCCTCTCTTGACAGCACAGACACAGAGAGCTATCTAAGCAGGAGGATTTTCCTGGCAGAAAGCAACTCCTAGGCATTACCAGGCCATAAGCAGAGCACTTCAAGCATCTCACGTGTGGGAGGGGTGTGGATGCCCACGGAATACCAAGAGATTAACAAAAAACCCTGCTTTGCTTCAGCTTGTTGCCAGTTGTCCCAGCTCTGGGCATTATGTGAGGAGCTGAGAAGCTGCACAGCAGGTCCCTTCCTATTCAGGAGCTCCTTTGCATCCGTGGGGGTGGCAGAATCCAGCCTTTGAGAAACAACAGTGAGGCTTTCAGGACACAGAGAAGACAATGCAGCAGCGTCTTCCAAGGAGAAGGGGAGCAGGCTGATGCTGCTGCCCACTCCAATTCATTACACCCCAGCTTAGCATTCAGGCTGTGCCCTGGGAAAAATGCAGCCACATGGGCACCACTCCAGCAGCCAAAGCAGCTCTCAGACAAAACTATGTTCAAAAGGTGGTGGCTCTCTTCACCCCCCTTCCTAAGGACTCAGGGACAGAGTGTAAAGGGAACAGGTTTTCCACACTGCCATCACTCTAGAATATGTTAAGAACTTCTCTAAAGCCAGAGGGATTTGTACAGAACAAATATGGTTTCCCATGTCCAAAAGAGGCCTTCCAGTACCTGAAGGGGGCTCCAGGAGAGCTGGGGAGGGACTCTTGGCAAGGGCTGGGAGTGACAGGATGAGAGGCAAAGGCTTTGAGCTGGAAGAGGGGAGATGGACACCGGAGATTAGGAAGAAACTCTTTAGAGTGAGGGTGGGGAAACACTGGCACAGGTTGCCCAGGGAGGCTGTGGATGTCCCCTCCCTGAAAGTGTCCAAGGCCAGGCTGGGTGAGGCCTTGAGCAGCCTGGGCTGGTGGGAGGTGTCCCTGCCCACAGCAGAGGGGTTGGAACTGGATGAGCTTTAAGGTCCCTGCCAACCCAAACCATTCCAGGATGCTACAAACATCATCCTTACAAGTGAGATGTTTCAGTATCCTCTGGGTGTTGCAAGAGCCAAAATCAGGATCAAATGTAGGAGAATGAACAGAACAAACCTGCAGATGGTATTCTTAAGTATCACTGAATCCCAGAAAGGCTTGGATTGGAAGAGACCTTTAAAGCTCATCCAGTCCAACCCCTGCACTCAGCAGGGACATCTGCAGCCACACACATCCTCACCTGCAATGCTTCCAGCCATGGGGCAGCTCCCAACTCTCTAGGCAGCCTGGGCCAGGCTCTCACTACACTCAGGGTCAAACATTTCTTCCTTCTCTCCAGTCTGAATCTCCCTCTGAGTTTGAAGCCATCCCACCTTGTCCTGTCACAAGAGGCCCTGCTAAAAACTCTGGCCCCAGCTTTCTGCTCAGCCCTTGAAGCACTGCAAGGCCACCAGAAGGTCTCCCTGGAGCCTTCTCCTCTCCAGGCTGCCCAAGGCCAACTCTCTCAGCCTGGCCTCACAGCAGAGGGCTTCCAGCCCTGCCAGCATTGCTCTGGCCTCCTCTGGCCCTGCTCCAACAGGTCCCTGGCTGTGAGGACTCCAAAGCTGTCCCAGCACTGCAGGGGAGGTCTCAGCAGAGCACAGCAGAGGGGCAGAATCCCCTCCCTGCCCCTGCTGCCCACAGTGCTGGGGATCAGCCCAGGACAGGCTGAGGTTGGGGCTGGGCTGGCAGCACTCAGTGCCAGCTCTTCTCCAGCTTTGCACCCACCAGCACCCAGAAGTCCTTCTCCCCAGGGCTGCTCTCCAGCCCTCCATCCCCAGCCTGTGCTGACAGGTAGCTGCAGGAATCTCAAGCTCAGGGCCAAGCTCAGCTCTTTCAGGAGCCACCTCCCAGCTAAGTCACAGCAGCACAAACGCAGCTCGAAGTGCAACAGAGCGCTTCAAAAAGCTGCCCGGGCTCTCCACGTGACAGGAGGCTGCTGCTGGTGCGGGGATCAAGTATCAGACCAAAACACTGAGCCTGAAATACAACACCGTGTTTTGAGTTCCGCCCACCCTTTCCCACAGCGGGGAATCCATCCCCTCCTCCCCGCTCCCGCAGCCACATCAATTGGCAGGTGCGTGGTGCTGGGGCTGAGCTACCGAGAGGTGCTGCTGCAGTTATCTCAGGATGGATCTGCAGCATCTCCGCTGGCTGGAGATGTTCTTCCTGATTTCCATCACCTCCCATTCTCCCGGGTATAATGAGTTTAGATGTATTTGCCATATGAAGTGCATGGATATCATTTCATGCTCAAGGCAAGGTCTCTTTCTGCACAGACCCTCAGTCCTGTTGGCACAATACATCCAAACACCAAACATGAGGAATGAAGCAGAGGCAAAGCTCAGAGGTGCCAAACCACAGTGCTAAGACTCCCTCATCTACCCTTTGCTGTCCCACCACTGCAGGCAATGCAAATGTCCACTGGCCTTTGTAATTAAACCAGCAGCCACCTAACCAGGACTTGATGGATTGCAGCACAGTTGCATTAGCAGGGGGGTTGGACTGGATGATCTCCAGAGGTCCCTTCCAACCCATACCATTGATTCTGCCAAGCTAACATCTGGCCTTCAGCTCTTGAGATAACAACCCACTGCTGGCTATCAGAGTGCCCAAACCTGCCAAGAGCCATGTAATGGCTGCAGTCCTCCCCTTCTCCCAGGGAATGACTCTTGTCATTGAGTGCTGGCACCATCCAGAGCTGCGGTGGAGAGCACGAAGAGCTGTCAGCAATCAGCTCTCCTTCCTCACCCCATTTAATGCTGATTCACTGGAAGAAAAGTAGAGGAAAGCTTGTTGTCACCACTCCTCACCTCCTCAATCCATGAGGAGCAACAGATACCTCTCCTTTAGAATCAGAATCACAGAATTGTTTGGTTGGCAAAGCCCTTTCAGATGATCCAGTCCAACTATTCTCTACCGAGGCTGGAGCTAAACTGTGTCCCCCAGCATCGTATCTCAGCACCTCTGAAACATTCATCCCTATCCAACCACTTCCCTGGGTGGCCTGGGCCAGTCTTTGAGAACACTTTCAGGGAAGGAATTTCTTCTAATGTCCAACCTAAACCTCGCCTGGTACAACTTGAGGCCATTTCCTCTCATCCTACCACTTGGTACTAGGGAAAAGAGCCTAACACCCACCTGGCTCCAACCTCCTTTCAGGGAGCTGCAGAGAGATTTCCACCACTCCTCACCTTCTCAAACCACAGGAACCCACAGGTAACCACCCAAGACCTCTGAAGCTCCTCATCATCTTCTCCAAAACCCAAGCAGGACACAGAGCAAAGGAAGCTGAGCACTCCAGGCCAAAAATCAAAGCAAATTCACCTTGCCTTTCACTTATTGTAACATGGAAAACAAACACAAGCCCTGGATTAGATTTCTGCGGTCGGTTTGTGTCTGTTTTCCTCATCCTGAGCCAGGAGTGGTCTGGGAGGCTGCCAGAATTCATCACTGCTTCGGAAAGTGAACCTCTGGCTTTTCCTGCAAGGCTATTTTTGAACTGGCTGTTCTTGAGTGAACCACAACAAATGCCTCCTCGCCTCTTCCAGCGGCAGCTTTCAGGGGAGGAGGAGAAGTAGTCACAGAGCACAGTGTCAGCACAACTGCCATTCCCCTGCTGCAATAATAAATCCTGCATTTCCATGCTGCTCAACATGGGAGGCAGGAGATAACCAAATCCTACCTGAAGGGATTTTGTGCAGGGTTCAGACACAAAGCCTCTGAGATAACCAAACAGTACATAGTTAAAGCCCTGTTATCTCAACAGCCTCTTGTGGAACTGGCCTTATTAATCAAATAAAGAAGCTCTGCTTTAGACCACAGGGCCCAGACTCACTTTGTGAATATATAACCCCCCCCCCAGCACATATAATCCAGCTAGCACTGAGATGCATAAAATGTTTTGGGTTGGAAGGGACCTTGAAGATCACCCAACCCCCAGTTCCAACGCCCCTGCCACCTCCCACCAGCCTAGGTTTCTCAAGGCCTCATCCAGCCTGGCCTTGAACACCTCCACAGAGGGGACATCCACAACCTGCCTGGGCAACCTGTGCCAGTGTCTCACCACCCTCACTGTATGCCTTGAAACCAGAAAAAAAAAAAAGGTAATGATACAAAAAAACCTCTTTTCAGAATTCAAGCTACAGCTGCCACAGGCATCAGAATTGAGTATTACAACCCATTCATCCCTTCCCAAACATGGGAAGTTTATCACATCCAAACTCTGCTTGTTCCCAAGCAACAAAGTGATGTGTAAAAAAGCCAAGCTGAAGAGGCTGGTGCTCCTGATGCAGGTTCAGTATGTGCCAAGATGAAACAAAGGCCCCTGGAGATGTGCACGTCCCAGAACAATCTGGCTCGGACCACGAGAACTATTTGCTCCCAGCTCCATACCTGGGAACTCCAGAAGGGTGTGGAGTAAATAGCAAACTGAGAAGGAAATTATATGGACCTGCTTCTCCCTGCCTTGGTGTCTGCTTGCTGGAAAACCACCTCTTGGGAAAGTCAGTGAGATGTGATAAGCACCACCAGGAGCACTGATCCTGACTCTAGAGCATAGGCTGAGAGCTGGCACAAGCTGCTAGGGGTCTGCACACCCTGACACCACCCCTGGGGATCATCCACCCAGTGTGCAGCTTATCAACCCCACAGCCGCCTGCTTTTCTCTTCAACCCTTGAAAAATTACAGAGCATCCTACCCAGAAGCAATGAATTTATCAGAAAGCTTGTAACAGACACAGTAAAGAGCTTGAAACAAATGACAGCACACAGGTCCCTTGGGCCTCTCTATTATCCCAGCAATTAATATCATCCCAGTGACGACAGCCCCTGGAAAGGCAATGGCCAGAGGGCTGAGATGTTTCCAGACACTGCAGAATGACAAGTGACCAAGAAACTGGAAAGAGAAAGCACTTAGCACAGGTTTCTCCCAAGAATTCTGTGGCTTTTACATCTCTGAAGTCCAACCAGTGCCGAGGAGGGGGAAATGGTTTGGAAAAACATGACCCAAAAGCTGGGCACAGGGCAGGCATCAACAGTGAAGGCCTCAGGTCTCTTCAGTAAGCACTTAACGAGATGAGAGTTAAAAATAAATCCCCAAACTCTGTGTTGATCAGGAGAGGCAAGCAGCACAATCTGCTGCTGAGCTGTATGGACAGAAGAGCCCTGGAGGTGCATGATCACATCAAGAAAAATGAGCTCTGATGGGCATGTCGAGGGCAAAATGAGACACGTGCAGCAGAGCAGTGAAAGGAGGATTGCCTGAACACACCTCAGTGTACCCTGACTGTGTTCGTGGGGTCATAGACATCCAAAAGGTCCATAAAAACACCATTGCCTTTCTGCACTCTGACTTCCTTTGCTTCTCAGAAACAAATGTCAGAGAGAGAGGAGACAAATAGCACTTTGCTGCTGTACTTTTTCAGTAGCCTGCTCCCAGCCATGTCTCCAGAGACAAGACTCCTTCTGGCACCAAGGTCACAGACGTCACCAGTCATGTGCTTGCTCTCCTCCCTGCCTCCACGCATGCAAGATAAATACACAGCCCGGGCAGGTCTGGCCCTGGAAGCAAGGCAGAGGATCTCTTCCAGAGCAGATCTAGCACTGTGAATCCCAAAAACACTCATCCTACCCTCACCTCTCACATCCCCTACAACTGCAGTGAACTGGCACCATCAGCCTGTGCAGTCACATGCTGACACATCCCATTTAAACAGAAATACAGAACCTAGCCACTAGTGTGCCCTGGGACAGCTCCTTCCTCATACTGTCCTTGACAAAACACTGACCTTCACAAGGCCATCTACCCTCTGTGGTGTCCAGGAATCCTTTCTGGGAGAGAAAAAAACCAACACCTGGTAAGCATCCAAGGAACTCTTCTAATGCAGCTTCAGAGATGTAACCACCTCTCAGGCACCCAGAAAGTGCCCTCCACACCTCTTTGTACTCGTGACCAAGTCGAGACAGCTTCAGAGGGAACAGAGAAGCCCTGAATCATCAAATACTCCTAACCCAAACTGGTCAGGAGCAGTGAAGCTGGGCTGTGGGTGGGGGAGGACAGCTCTCCTCCTGCCTCCGAAGCAGAGCGAGCTGTGCTAATGGGAAGTCATTTAACTGAAGCCTAACCCCAGCAGTGTATTTCCTCCGGTGTCAGCTGTGTTCATCCTTCATGGCATGTCTGCTGCAATTCGGGTCAAACTCATCAAACTGGGAGCACCAGGCAGGGGCTGGTCGAGTTCCGTCACGTTTATACCAAACACAGCAGGACTTGCTAAGCTGAGAGGGAGGGAGGGAGGGAGGGAGGAAAAACCTCACAGGATTACTGGAAAACATTCAACAGAGAGGTGCCCTTAGCTACACCTACCATTCGAAGAGAATGGAGGAAAACTGGACATCCAGCTCGTTATTAGTGACTGGGGATAGGTGATGAGAAAATAAACACCTTCTGAGACAAAGCCAGTTCCAAAGGAGGCTGAGACACTGCAAAGGGAGCAGCTGTGAGAGCCAAGCAAGTCACCCAGCTTACTCTGCCACATGTTTTCGTACAGGCACACAGAGTCCCCTTGCATTTGGAAATCGCTCTGAGGAAGCAGTCCAAAGCCATTCACCGCCATCGAAGCCCTGCTGGCTGCCCTCCTTGGGGCAGGGTGAGGATGTACAGAGAGCAGAGCCCACCCAACGCAACCGAGTGTCATCTCTGACACATCCCGTCAGGGAGGCACTGCCACAGCCCGGGGAAGGCGAGACCCGGGGCTGAGTCACCAGCCGCCTGCAGACCAGAGGAACGGCTCAGGGGCTGGCCGGGCTCCACGGGTCGGGCAGTGCGGCCCTAACGCATCCAAACGCAGCACCTTCGCCCTGCCCCTTGCCCCAGCAGGGCTGCCGGCGCCGCCTGCGCTCCCCTCCGCCAGCCTGACCCGGGCTGCCCACGGACAGACGCGCTCGCAGGCCGCCGGCCGCCCCTGCCGTGAGGCGCAGGCACCGGGGGAAGCCAGCCGCGATGGAGCGAGAAGGAAAGGCGTTCCCATCCCCCGGGCCCGCTGTCGGCGGGCACCAACGGCCCCGGCCCCCCAGCACCCGCGGGACGGCAGCTCCACGCCAGACATGGCTCCTTCCCTCACGCTCAACTGAAAATACCTTTCAAGAGAGGCTCTTTCTCCCTGCAGGCCGCTGCTCCCGAGCGGGCAGGGCCGGTCCCGGCGGGGAGGGGAGCCCCGACACCGCGAACCCCCAGCCCCCGCTGCCAGCGGCCCCTCAGGAGGTGACGGGGTAGGGGGAACCGGCTCTCGCAGGGCGGTGGCCGGGCGGGCAGGGCCGAGCCGGGCCGGACAGTGACAGGCAGCCACTCCCACCAATGAGAAACGCGGAGGCTGCGCCTTCAGCTAATAGCTCGTGGGGGAGGGTGGGACCTGCCCCGTTGTCAGTTCGCAGCCAATGGGAGAAGGGTGCGGGGCCCGCAGCCCCCGGCATGGAGAGGGGCGACCCCCTCCACCCCCGCCAGTCCTGACCGTGCGCCTCGCCGGGCCGGGCCGGGCCGGGCCGAGCCGAGCCGAGCCGAGTCCGATAAGGCCAGGCCGAGCCGAGACAAACCGAGCCCAGACGAGCCGAGCCGAGACAAACCGAGCCCAGACGAGCCGAGCCCCGGCCTCTGCCACTCACCGGGGCGCATCCCCTGTCACAGCCGCAGCATCGCCCGCCGCCGTCGGCTCTGCCTCATCCGGGCACTGCGGGACGGGCCCGTGATGCAACGGAGAGGCGGGGGCGAGGGGCGGGGCGCGGGGCGGGGCGCGGGGCGGGGCCCCCCCGGGACTGCACGTGCGGTGGTGCCCAGTTAATCCCGAACCGGACCCGGCACCGGCTGCCGCTTCCCGGCCCCTCCTGATCACCGCCACCGGCACTCCGTCACGGCCTGAGATGCCGTGTCCCCATCCCAGCGGCTGCGCCCCGGGGCACGGCGCCTCCCGTCCCGCCCTTCCTCCTTCTAACCGTAGTTCGGGAGCTGCTCCCGCACTGTCCTGCGCGGCTCCATAGCGCGGGGAGGGGGCTAGAGCCAGGCACCGGCACTGCGGACCTGGGCCCCTGAGCAACCATCCATTCATCCATCTATCCCTCCATCTCTCTGTCTGTCCATCCTTCATCCCTCTGTCCATCCATCCATCCATTCATCCAGCACTGGTGAGCAGTGGACTCTGAGCATGGCTGCAGCCACTGCCACACCCACCTTTGCCACCCCAACCTTGAACCTCCTTCCTTGTTCCCTACATGGCTCTTCTGCCCCAGGTGTGCACCCAGAGAGCCCAAAGAACCAGGAAACTTGCTATGGTCAAAATCTTCTTGACTCCCCCAGGAGTCCCCACTAGCCCTAAGCCAAGACCATCCCTATCCATCTTTCTTATTCCAAATGTTCCCCCTGGAGGGTGGCTCAGCCACCATCCCATACTGCTGTCCTTGTGACATTTGCACATGGCCCTGTGGCCTCTTGGGGACCTCCTTGGTGACTCTCAGACAGGACCTGCCCCACAGCCGACCTCCTGGCTCCTTCCTCTGACCTAATAGTTCGGCTTCATTTGTATGCTTCATTTCCTGCCCTCTGTAATTAGCCAGCCAGTCTCTCATTAGAGGCTATCAGGATGCCCTCATGCCCTGTGGGCCAGTGCTGCTGGCACTGTGGTGGGACGGTGGCCGAAACCACAGCCATGCCAACTGCCCTTGTCAAAACAACCTGTGTCTTCCATGGGCATGGTGCCACCAAGGCCACCTTTGTCCCCTACCTCTCCTCTCCCACCCACATGTGTCTGTGGGTGTCCAGTGCTCATGCTCTGTGCTTTTTCACCCACAGCAGATGGGACAGCCCAAGGATGGAGAGCATGCACTGCTCCCTCACATCATCCAGCCAGCACCATGGTTGTCCCCCAGTGCCTCCACAGGACTTTCTGTGTCGCCCAGTGTTCCCTGGGTATTGCACAGGGTCACAGATGCTGCTCGGTAGCGTCAGTGCCACACGCAGCTCCGAGCCACAAGCTCCTGAATTAGAGGCTGCAGGAGGTTGAGAAGCCACAATGTCCTGGGAGAAGTCATCCTGGTGGTGACTTGCCCTTGGAGCTGTTCATCCCTCCTGGAAACTGAGCCTCTTCCCAGATTGTGCACATTCCACTGCATCCCCCAAGATGATGGGCACAGTCCTGGTCCACTCCACCTTCCACCTTCTTACCTCAGCTGAGCCCTTCCTTGGGTCTCTGGAACCTTCTCTGGAGGGCAAAGCAAGAGGTTGAAGAGGCTGTGCAGAGGCTGGAGGCCTAGCTGGGAGAATATCTCCTTTTCCACCATCCAGCCCTGTGCTAGCCCAAGCTGAGAGCAGCCAGAGCTAACCACGCTGCGTGCATGCATAGCCCAGCTTGAGCTGGGTACCCACCATCATGCTCTGGTGTACACTGGGTGCCCATCATGGTCTGGTGTACACTGGGTGCCCATCAGGCTCTGGAGTACATTGGGTGCCCATCACACTCTGAAGCAAGTCAAGTTCTTGTGCTCTGGGGCAGGCTGGGTGCTCATCATTGCATTCTGAAGCAGGTGAGGTGCTCATTCTTGTACTCTGGGGCTGCTTGGATGCTCATTTTTGTGCTTTGGAGCTGAGACCTTAGAGTAGACTTCCAGTATCTGGAGAGGACTACAGAAGAGTTGGGGAGGGACTCCTGACAAGGGCTGGGAGTGACAGGACGAGGGACAACGGTTTTGAGATGGAAGAGGGCAGAGCAGAGATGAGGAAGAAATTCATTAGAGTGTGTGTGGTGGGACACTGGAACAGGTTGCCCAGGGAGGTTGTGGATTCCCCCTCCCTGGAGGTGTTGAAGGCCAGGCTGGATGAGGCCATGAGCAGCCTGGGCTGGTGGGAGGATTGGAACTGGATGATCTTGAAGGTCCCTTCCAACCCAAACCATTCTGTGATTCCATGATTCCATGACACCACTGTTGCAGACAGCTGCTGACATCTCTGCAGCATCTCTTGGACCAGGGCTGGATGCCACCAGCTCCATCAAAGCTGCCTTCACCAGCCGCCTGTGTCCCAGCCCAGCAGGGCTTTGCCTGCAGCCACAAAGGCGTGGGGCCGGCGGGGGCTGCCCCCGCGGGGGAGGGGGGGCAGCCTGGTTAACAGCGAGGTTTAAGTCAATGTTTGCTTTGAGGTCGCTCCTGGTGACACCCCATTGTAAGGCAGAGCTGTTCCCAGGCTTTGGAGGAGGGCTGGGAGCTTCCAGGCGCACAAAGGAGCAGTCACTTAGCATTAGCTGGGGCACAATGCGGCCGCGGCACAGCCACCGGCAGGTTCCACCAGGAAAACCTCTCCCTGAAAGGCTGGGACGGACGAGGCAGCCCAGGGGAGCCCAGGAAGGGGGGCGGGACTCTCACACAGGGCTGGGAATGAGAGCTGGGACTGTCCCACGGCCCAGGAGTGTGGCTGCTGGAAGTCATTTCAGTATGGGGTGTGAGGGAGGGGGTGGGGGGCAGAGACTGGTAAGGGCTATGCCATGGCACAGGGGATGTTGTTGGGGGACAGACCCAAATGGAGGCATACAGGGTGGGTGTGGGTCCCTGGGGGGTAGTTATGTAGGCCACAGTAGTGACCTGAGGGTGGAAGCCCTCTGCTGTGAGGCCAGGCTGAGAGAGTTGGCCTTGGTCAGCCTGGAGAAGAGAAGGTTCCAGGGAGACCTTCTGGTGGCCTTGCAGTGCTTCAGGGGCTGAGCAGAAAGCTGGGGACAGACTTCTGAGCAGGGCCTGTGGTGACAGGACAAGGGGAAATGGTTTGGAACTACAAGAGGGAGACTGAGACTGGAGAGAAGGAAGAAATGTTTGACAGAGTGGTGAGAGCCTGTCCCAGGTTGCCCAGATTGGTGTGAGCTGCCCCCTGGCTGGAACCATTGCAGGTCAGGTTGACCGGGGCTGTGAGCAACCTGCTCTAGTTGGGATGTCCCTGCTGAGTGCAGGGCATTGGACTGGGTGAGCTTTAAAGGTCTCTTCCCACCCAAACCAGTCTGGGATTCTGTGATAATGGCTGGCCCAGACGTGGCAACCTGCAGGGTCTCATGGCTACCACCTCAGAGAGAAACTGGCAAGAATTCAAAGGGGAGAGACATCTGCTGGGAGTGGGTTGGAGCAGGGCAGGGATTTTCTCACTCATGCCTGCTTTGTAGAGGTGTCTGGGACCAGCAGCTCTAATGCAGCATCCAGGCTGGGGGGACAGAGCTGGGAGTAGCCCAGCCAAAGGGGAACATTTCCAACAGGACACATGGGATCACTGGCATCTCTCCTACCTCTTCCCAACACCAGCAGCATGAATCCTGCCTGCCCACACGCCTTGACCAGCTGGAGTGGCTAGGGAAAGCTGGATGCTGTGTGGACCCTCTCAGTTGCCCAGCAAAGGATTTGAGATGAGGTGAATCAGTATCTGAGCTGGCTCAACCATGATGTTAGAACCTGGCTGGGCTCCAGGGCCAGAAGCAGCTCCTAGGACAGGTAGCCAAAGGGGGAAAGAGGCTTTGGATGAAGGAGAAACTGAGGTGGGATAGAAGACAACCCAGGGAACTGGGTGCTGATCCATGCTAGGCATCAACATCCAGATCTGCTTGTGGGTCTCGAGCTGTGGGATTGCCCCTGAGAGCCATCAACTCACTGCACCCCAAGAGATTGCTGGGGCTTGAAGTGGCCAAGCCTGGCTGCTCCTGGGCCTGGGAAAGGTGGCCTCAGGTCCAGCAGACTTTTTGACCACTGGAAAAAGCCTGGGGGACTCTCCTCAGGATGAGGCATGTCTGGAGGAAGCTGAGTCGAGTGTAGGACCACAGCTCCTGTCCTTGCAATGCTTGCAGTAGCCTGAGGCTGATTTTTGGGAGGAGTGAAGTTGGATGCTGACCATTAACCCAACACTACCAAGTCTGGTTGGAAGGGACCTTACACATCAGCCAGTTCCAGCCCCACTGCCGTGGGCAGGGACACCTCCCACCAGCACAGGCTGCTCAAGGCCTCATCCAACCTGGCCTTGAACACCTCCAGGCAGGGGACAGCCACAGCCTCCCTGGGCAACCTGTGCCAGTGTCTCCCCACCCTCACTGGAAAGAATTTCTTCCTCATCTCCAGTCTCAGTTTCCCTTCTTGCAGCCTCAAACCATCGTCCCTTGTCTTGTCACTCCATGTCTTCTGCAGAAAGTCCCTCCCGAGCCCCCTTCAGGTACTGGGAGGCTGCTCTAAGGTCTCCCTGCAGCCTTCTCTCCTCCAGGCTGAACAGCCTCAACTCTTTCAGCCTGTCCCCACAGGGGAGATTCTTCAGCCCTCTGATCACCTTCGTGGCCTACTCTGGACCAGGTCAAACAGTTCCAAGTCTTGTTCTAGGGGCACCAGAACAGGACACAATGCTGTCCAAACTAAACCTCCCCTCGTGCAATTTGAGGCCCTTTCCTCTCATCCTGTCCCTTGTTCCTTGGGAGAAGAGACCGACCCCCACCCGGCTCCAGCCTTCTTTCCATTGTTCACCCTGCCCCTGGTCCCAGGAAGCCTCTGCTGAGTCGCTGGGCTGGCAGGACCCCCAAAGCGAGCCCCGGGTGAGCACAGGCATCGGGCAGCTGCCCGTCCCGGCTGCCACCGCTGAATGGATGCCTTCTTCTCCGCGGAGCATCTGCCTGCTGGCTTCAAAGCCGCATTGTTTTTCTGCTGCGCACTCGGTGCCGCGGATTAGCATCCTGACAGCTCCCCCCACTGCCCAGCAGCAGCGCGGAGAGGCCGCGGTGGGATGTGAGATGGGACCAGAGCAGGGGAGAGGCTGCTGGGGAGACAGGGAGGCATGTAGGGAGGAAACCTTGAGTCAGAGGAGGGGGACCCGGCTGGCCCTTGCTGTGAAAAAAACCCAGGTGGGTTTGTTCAGCCCTGGTCTTCTTTGACTTGCCCTAGGAGACCCTGCTTTGGCAGGAGGGTTGCACTCGGTGATCTTCAGAGATGCCTTCCAACCCCTACCATTCCATGATTCTGTGATTCCTCATCACAGATTCCTCATCATAGAGGTTCAACAAGACCAAGTGCAGTATCCTGCATCTGGGTCGAGGCAATCCCAGGCACAAATCCAGGCTGGGCAGGGACTGGCTGGAGAGCAGCCCTGAGGAGAGAGACTTGGGGGTGCTGGGGGAGGAGAAGCTCAACAGGAGCTCTCAGTGTGCACTTGCAGCCCGGAAAGCCAATCAGCTCCTGGGCTGCATCAGGAGAAGTGTGGCCAGCAGGGCAAGGGAGGGGATTCTCCCCTCTGCTCAGCTCTGGTGAGACCCCACCTGGAGTACTGCCTCCAGTTCTGGAGCCCCTATGACAAGAGGGATGTGGAGGTGCTGGAAGGTGTCCAGGGAAGGGCCACGAGGATGAGCAGAGGGCTGGAGCACCTCTCCTGTGAGGACAGACTGAAGGAGTTGGGGCTGTTCAGTCTGGAGAAGAGAAGGCTCCCAGGTGACCTCATTGTGGCCTTCCAGGATCTGAAGGGGGCCTACAGGAAGCCTGGGGAGGGACTGCTCAGGCTCTCAAGTAGTGATAGCACTAGGGGGAATGCAATGAAGCTGGAGGTGGGGAGATTCAGGCTGGATGTGAGGAAGAAGTTCTTCCCCATGAGAGTGGTGAAGCCCTGGAATGGGTTGTCCAGGGAGGTGGTTGAGGCCCCGTCCCTGGAGGTGTTTAAGCCCAGGCTGGATGAGGCTCTGGCCAGGCTGATGTAGTGTAGGGTGTCCCTGCCCATGGCAGGGGGGTTGGAACTAGCTGATCCTTGTGGTCCCTTCCAACCCTGACTGATACTATGATACTATGATCATCTCAGATGACTCTGCCTGCAGCCTCCCTCGAGGCATTTGCTGCAGAGAGCTGACACCCTGCTCAGTGGAAGGCATCTTTGGGTGAAAGAAGTGCAGGAGATGCCCCTGGAGACAGATTGTTCTCCCAGGCATGGGAAAATCCTCCACACCATGGGGCTGTGTGGCTCTGCATGGACTGAATGGGGCAAAGCCCCAATATTTGGCGCCAGAACAGAGCTCCAAGGGCTCAGGCCAAGCTCAGGGTCATTCCTGGGAGGATTTGTTACCAGAGAGGGACAAGCAGGTCAGAGCTGTGATGCTCAGGTAATATAGGATCATAGAAACATAGAATTGTTTGGGCAGGAAAAGCTGCCTTAGTTCAGCCAGTCCCACCATCGACTCAGCACCACCATGGCCATCAAACCATGGCCCCAAGTGCCATGGCCACACATTTCTTGAGCATCTCCAGGGCTGGGGACTCTACCACCTCCCTGGGTAGCCTGTTCCAATCCCTGACAACTCTTGTAGCAAAGAGATTGTTCCCAATCTCCAGCCTAAGCCTCCCCTGGCACAATTTCAGGCCATTTCCTCTCCTATCACCTGAGACCAGAGAGAAGAGCCCAAACCCACCTCACTGCAACCTCCTCTCAGGGAGCTGCAGAGAGCAATGAGGTCTCCCTTCAGCCTCCTTTGCTCCATACTAAACCCCCCAGCTCCCTCAGCTGCTCCTCCAGACCCTTCCCCAGCATCACTGCTTTGCTGAGTTAGCTCTGGGATGGTCCTCTCCCCACGTCCTTTCACAAAGGAGGAGCAGGTCCCTTCACACAGCCCCCAGCGTCTGGCAGGAAAAGAGAGATCAGAGAAGCGTCTGGGGACTACCCTGCCCCTTGTTCCTTGGTGTTTGGTAAGCATTGACCCCATCAAATGTCTGAACCCGTATTCCTGAGCGGCAGGAGGATGAGCAGATCCCTTACTCCCTGGTGGGGAAGAGACAACATCCCAAGTCGGGGGCGGGGATGGACAGCCCCAAACCTTGGAGCCCCTCCGGACCTCAGGGATTGTTCTCAGCGCCCCGGACTGTTGGACTTTTTTCGGGTAGACAAAGCAGGTCTGAGAGCACCACCTCCTGGGCACGGCAAAAAGCGCCCAGGAGAAAGCTGAAGGAAGTGCTGCTGGTGCCTGCTCTGGGCTGCCGGGGCCGAACTGGCATCCCCACGGCGGGGCTCATCCGGCCAGATGCCTGAACGGCAGGATGGAGACGCCCAGATGGAAAAGACACTGATTTTCCCACTCTGAATTCAAGCAAAGCAAGCATGGGAAAAGATGGGTGAGCCTGGAGGAACCCCAAGAACCTTTAAGGAGCTGGGACAGCCCTACGCTCATGTCTTAGAATCATGGCCAAGCTGTCAGCCCCTGGCTTGGAGAGCAGCATCTGTGCTGGGTTAGGAACTGGCTGGAGGGCCAAGCCCAGAGAGTGATGGTGAATGGTGCCACAGCCAGCTGGCAGCCAGGCACCAGTGGTGTCCCCCAGGGATCAGTGCTGGGCCCCATCCTGTTCAATATATTTATTGATGATCTGGATGAGGGCATTGAGTCCATCATCAGTAAATTTGCAGATGACAGCAAGCTGGGGGCAGGAGTTGATCTATTAGGGGGTAGGAGACCTCTGCAGAGGGACCTTGCCAGGCTGGACAGATGGGCAGAGTCCAACAGGATGGCATTCAACAAGTCCAAGTGCCAGGTGCTGCACTTTGGCCACAGCAACCCCATGCAGAGCTACAGGCTGGGGGCAGAGTGGCTGAGAGCAGCCAGGCAGAAAGGGACCTGGGGGTGCTGGTAGAGAATAGGCTGCACATGAGCCAGCAGTGTGCCCAGGGGGCCAAGAAGGCCAAGGGCATCCTGGCCTGCAGCAGGAACAGTGTGGCCAGCAGGAGCAGGGAGGTCATTGTGCCCTGTGCTCAGCACTGGTTAGGCCACACCTTGAGTCCTGTGTCCAGTTCTGGGCTCCTCAGTTTAGGAAAGATGTTGAGATGCTGGAAGGTGTCCAGAGAAGGGCAACAAGGCTGGGGAGGGGTCTGGAGCACAGCCCTGTGAGGAGAGGCTGAGGGAGCTGGGGTTGCTTAGCCTGCAGAAGAGGAGGCTCAGGGGAGACTTTTTTGCTCTCTCCAACTCCCTAAAGGGAGGTTGTAGCCAGGTGGGGGTTGGTCTCTTCTGCCAGGCACCCAGCCCCAGAACAAGAGGACACTGTCTCAAGCTGTGCCAGGGGAGGTTTAGGCTGGGGGTGAGGAGAAAGTTATTCCCAGAGAGAGTTGTTGGAGCAGGGCCAGAGGAGGCCACAGCAATGCTGGCAGGGCTGGAAGCCCTCTGCTGGGAGGCCAGGCTGAGAGAGTTGGGCTTGCTCAGACTGGAGAGGAGAAGGCTCCAGGGAGACCTTCTGGTGGCCTTGCAGTGCTTCAAGGGCTGATCAAAAAGCTGGGGCCAGAGTTTTGAGCCGGGCCTGTGGTGACAGGACAAGGGGGATGGCTTGAAAACACAAGAGGGAGATTGAGACTGGAGAGTAGGAAAAAATGGTTCAAGAGGACTCCAATACTGGCCTGGAGCTGCACTTCTTACAGCCCAAGAAAAAAAGCCACAGGCAGCATCTGGGGACTCCCTTTGCCCCTCAACTTGATTCCTCGTCCCTCAGGCAGCAGCAGGCTACATCCTGTCCCTCAGGAAAGTTTCTGCCACAAGGAAAAGTGGGGCAAAAGCAGGAGAAAAGAGCCATGCCCAGGAAAGAACCAAAGTGCCGAGTGAGCTGGGGCTGTGAGGGGGCCAGGGCCCTGGGGCTGTGGTCAGAGCAGGGAGGGCAGGCGGAGCCCTCGGCGCAGGGCTGTGAGCTCGTCGCCCCCGGCCCTGCAGAGCCTTCAGAGCATGGGCAGTGGGAATTTCCACCCCACCTCGCAGCCAGCAGGGAGCAAAGTGGAGCTGGGGAGATGCTCACCTGCCCCACATCTGCTCTCTCTGGCCCAGCTGGCTTGCTCAGTGATGGAGAACCCAACGGGTGCAAGCTGCCCTGACACCTCCAGCAGCTTCAAGGAGGGGTCAGGGGATGGGGACATCTACCCCAGGGTGACTCTGCAACCTCAGCCCTGGCACAGTCTGGCTGGAGAGGTTTCAGTTTCAGTTTCTGATCCTCTCTAGAAAACTGGAGTAAGGAGTGGAGCGGCTTGGTCTTAAGCAGAGGCGTGGAAGGTGTTGACACACTCTGAATCTCCTTCCAGCGAGGAACAAAGGACTTCATGGCTCATGAGGTCCCCCTGGGGCACAACCCTCCCGCCCCAGGTGCTCTCTGCGGAGGGCAGATACATTTTGGCAGCTGCCCCAGCACATGGGTTGTCCCAGTGGGGCTGCACCCACCCTTCTCCTTCCAGAAACCAGCCCCATGTTGTAAGCCCTGTGCCCATGAGTGACTGATACTGCTGCCCACGCCTGCCGCCCTGCCACAGCACCCAGCCACGTGAAGCCACCCCTCCTGCCCACACAGGGTCCCACCTCGCGGGCTTTGGGTGCCAGGGCTGCATCTCCTCTTCTGCCTGCCACACAGACCCTGCAGAACCCAGGGCACCTTCCTGCAGCTGGAGGAGCACAGGGCTGGGAATGCTTCTGCAGAACACCTCTCTGCCCCGAGAGAAGATGTCCATTGATGTCCAGGTTTCTCTTGAAGGGTTTCTGTGATGGAGACCCCAGGTCCTTCAGGGCATTCAGGCCCCTGGATAGTGCAGATCAAAGTCCCATGGGTGCACAGAGCCAGGGAAGATGTGCAGGCAGGCAACCTGAGGTCACCACATCTTCTCTTGGGATCTCCTCTGGATGGGGCAAGCAGCATCTAGATCCCCAAGACTGAGTGTGGGCTGGCAGGTCTGTGGCCACTGGCTGGGGTGAATGGTGGCAGAGGTGGCTGGGAAGAGTTGAGAGGGAGGCAGGAGTCATCCACCCTGCAGCGGTTTGCAGACAAGATGCTTCTCAACTTCTTGTCTGGAGGTCAGGGGAAGGAGGGACAGCACACTGGGGTGTGGGTAAGGCCACAAGGAACCTTCTCTGTCTGGGTTTAAAGCCAGCATGTGGCCAAACAGTGACTCATGAGCCACCTGCAGCTGCTTAGATGGCCAAGCATGGGGCTCCTGCCTGCCATGAGCCTGCTGGCTCCTGCTGCTGCCTCGATCACGGTGCCCAGAGAAGTCCCAGCAGGGCAGGTGCAAGGAGGTGGAGGCCCACATGGCTGCTCAAGTGAATTTATGGGGCCATAAACTGCCTCACTGGGGCTCTGGTGAATGTCTGATGATGTGGGTTGGGCAGTGCAGGGCTGGGAGGATGAGTGTTTAGGGGAGGGGGCTGGGGCAGATATGACCAGGCTGTGAGTTGGGGATTGGTGGTGGATGGAGGGGAGAAGTGTTTGCCAGGAGCACAGCTCCAGTGCAGGATCACTGAAACACAGATTAGCAGGGGTTGGAAGGGAGATCACCCAGTTCAAGCCCCCTGCTAAAGCAGGGCACCCACAGCAGCTTGCCCAGCAGCACACTGCCCAGCTGGGCTTGGAAGCTCTCCACACAAGGAGACTCCACAACCTCTCTGGGCAGCCTGCTCCAGGCCTCCAGCACCCTCACAACAAAGAAGTTTCTTCTCCTGTTCAGGTGGAACCTCCTGGGTTCCAGTCTGTGCCCACTGCCCCTTGTGCTGTCCCTGGGCACCACTGAGCAGAGTCTGGCCCCAGCCTCTTGCCCCCCACAGCTCCTTCAGCTCTTGCTGAGCATTGCTCAGCTCCCCTCTGGGGCTGCTCTTCTGCAGGCTCTCAGTCTTTGCTCCTTCCAGAGCTGCTCCAGGCCCCTCAGCAGCATTGTAGCCTTCACTGGAGTCTCCCCAGTGGTTCCCTGTCTCTACCGAACTGGGGAGCCCAGAACTCCAGATGTGGCTTCACTAGGGCAGAGTAGAGCAGGAAGGACCTCCCTTGTCTGCTGGCCACACTCTTCTTCATGAACCCCAGGGGACCACTGGCCTCGTGGACACATTGTTGGCCCACCCTGCAGAGGTATCTGGGGTCTCAGCATCCCCTTTAGTCCTGTCTCACTGGGAGCTGATCCCAGGGCTGAGCCCAGCTGCAGCTTCCCATTACAGGAGGGAAACCAGGCGGGACCGTGCTCCTGTCCCTGCCCTCCAACGCCTGACGCTGGCTCCCGGCCCACGCCTTGGCCAACCAGGTGCGGATCAGCCCTTTAAAACCCAAACGGGTTCCTCCGCATTCACCGCCCGGGAGCTGTCCCTGTGCCTGCTCCCGCAGTTGTGCAAGGTCCCCGCGGCCGGCCCCTGGCTCTTATATAGGATACCGCTGCGCTGGTGCTCCGCTCAGCCCTGCGTCCGCCGGGGACAGCGCTGCGGTGCATGGGGGGCTCCTGCCCGGGGGCTCGGCAGCAGGTAAAGGGGGGCTTGGGGGCACGGAGAAGCAAGGAACTCCTTCTGCAGAGCTTGGGGGGAGCATCATGTCCCAGAATGACAGAATCCCAGAAGGGGAAGGGTTGGGAGGGACCTCTGGAGATCATCTAGTCCGACCCCCCTGCCAGAGCAGGTTCCCTTACCCCACCGAAACCAGAGCGGGAGCCTGGATCTCTCTTCTCTGGCTCATTGTGGTCTCGTGGCTACTCCAGTGGCTCCCACATGAGAAAGCAGCCAAGGAGGGTGTGGCAAAACCTCCAGTGAAGTGGCTGTGAGGAGTTCCATGGGCACAGGCATGCATGAGAAAAGGGGTGCAGCTTGGGCTGGCTCCGGAAAGGCTACAAGGTCTGGAAACGGCTGTGGGGCTTATGAAGCTCCAGCTGCTGAGCTAGGCTGGGAGAAGGGAGCTGAGCAACCCTTCTCCCTTCTCCCTTCTCCCTTCTCCCTTCTCCCTTCTCCCTTCTCCCTTCTCCCTTCTCCCTTCTCCCTTCTCCCTTCTCCCTTCTCCCTTCTCCCTTCTCCCTTCTCCCTTCTCCCTCCCTTCTCCCTTCTCCCTTCTCCCTTCTCCCTTCTCCCTTCTCCCTTCTCCCTTCTCTCCCTTCTCCCTTCTCCCTTCTCCCTTCTCCCTTCTCCCTTCTCCCTTCTCCCTTCTCCTTCTCCCTTCTCCCTTCTCCCTTCTCCCTTCTCCCTTCTCCTTCTCCCTTCTCCCTTCTCCCTTCTCCCTTCTCCCTTCTCCCTTCTCCCTTCTCCCTTCCCTCCCTTCTCCCTCCCTTCTCCCTTCTCCCATGCTCCATGTCCTGGAGAGCCTCAGTCCCAGCCCAGATGCAGGTCTGGGGGTGCCAGCAGCCCCATGCTCCCCAGGTCAGGGTGGGGGATGGTGAACTGGTGAGGCTCTGCCCTGCTGTCTCTGACTCACTGGAGATGCTGGTCTCAGGCTCACTGTGAGGAGCACATCATGGAGATGGCTGTGGCCTGGCCCCCAGTCTGGGCACATCCTCCAGCAGCCTGGAAGGAGCCTAACATGGGTGCTCAGTACCCAGCTCTGGTATGGCACCTCCCTCTCCATCCCTGTGGTGGCTTCTATCTGCCCCACTGATGTGGCTTCCACCTGCTCCTCCTAACCCCTCTGTGTCCTCCAAGGTGGAAGCATCTCTCCTTCCCTGGTAGGCTTCTTTGTGGGGTGGAAGTTCTCACTCTCCATGCACCTGGAGCCAGCAGCAGAGCATGGAGGCACTCATGGCACAAGCTGAATGTGCTTTATCTGTACCAGGCATGAAGCAGCTGCACACAGCTCCATGCAGGGGCTCATGCCTTTTCCATGCCACTTTGCAACCAGGGATTATTTTCCCTGGTGACTCTGGAGCTGAGGTCCTCCCATCATTTCTGTTTTGCCCTAAGTGCCACACTGAGAAGCTTGTTGCTTCTAAAAATGCCTTGCCTTGTTGGGACCATGTCTAGCAGCCACCCACTGCATCTGTTTGGGGCGAGAGGGCAAAGCCAAGAGCAGGGAGGAGGAGGAGAGATGAGGAGGTGGAACATGTATGTTCAGTTTTGGGCCCCTCACTCCAAGGAGGACATTGAGCTGCTGGAGCAGGTCCAGAGAAGGCCAATGAAACTGGGGAAGGGTCTGGAGAACAGGGCTGGGGAGGAGCAACTTAGGCACCTGGGGGTGTTCAGTGTGGAGCGGAGGAGGCTGAGGGAAGACTTCATTGCTCTCTGCAGCTCCCTGAGAGGAGGCTGCAGGGAGGTGGGGGTTGGGCTTTTTTCCCTAGTCTCAGGTGATGGAAGGAGAGGAAATGGCCTGAAATTGTGCCAGGGGAGGGTTAGTTTGGAGAGGAGGAAAAATCTCTCTGCTGCAAGAGTGGTCAGGGATTGGCAGAGGCTGCCCAGGGAGGTGGTGGAGTCCCCAGCCCTGGAGGTGTTCCAGCAAGGTGTGGCCCTGGCACTTGGGGATATGGTTTAGTGGTCACGGTGGTGTTGGGCTGATGTTGGACTGGATGAGCTTAGAAGCCTTTTCCAACCCAAGCAATTCCATGATGCTAATCATTGCAACATTATTAAGCCATCACACCTTCTCCTTGCAGCTGGAGGCCACCTGAGGCTGTCAGAGCAGGGATGTCTGAGACCTCCTCCAGCAAGGACGGGTCCCCGGCCGAGTGCCCTGTGTGCTACGAGAAGTTTCAGCCCCTGGAGGCCATGCACCGCAGGCTGAGCTGTGGCCATGTCTTCTGCCATGACTGCCTGGTGAAGTGCCTCCTCTCCACCAAGCTTGATGGCCAGGTCCAGAGCAGCATCATCTGCCCTGTCTGCCGCTATGTGACCTTCCTCAGCAAGAGGAAGGCTCTGTGGCCGCCAAAGGCAGGCACCGGCCCCCACACCCTGGAGATGCCTCTCTCGCCTTCCTCCTTGTCCCACCTGACCAAAACAGAGGCCAGCAACACCTTGGTGGTGCCCAGCCATTTTGTGATGCCAGTACAGAGCTTGGACCGGTGCTGCAGCTCTGTGGACTCGCAGAAGGTTCCAGGAGAGCTGGTGAGGGAGGCTCACATCTTTGTCATCAGTGACCACGGCATGCCGCTGGTGGACGTGGACTGTGGCTCCCTGGGGAGGAGAAGCAGAGCAGAAACGCAGAGCTCGGTGTCCTCCAGCTCGGCCCTGGGGGTGAAGTGCTGCCAGTCCCCCATTGCCCTCGCTGTCCTCCTCATCCTGACTGTGTCCATGCTGGCAGCTGTGCTCCCCTGGCTGCTGCTGGTGAGGAGGGACTCGTAGCAGGATGGGATCAGCTCGCACGCTGGTGGGGTGCGCTGATTCTGGATCCTCTCTGGAAAGGCCTCTGGAGAAAGCTCAGAAGCAGCTTGGAGTGAAGCTCTCTCATCTGGCCACTTTCAGCCCTTCCCGCAGATCTGGAGGAGCTCACCGTGCCACTGCTCGCGTTTGCTGCCTCTTTTGGTCAGGCCCTGCTAGTGGCTTCCTCCAGCGTCTCAGCAGAGAGGGTGGTTGCTCCTCCAGCACTCTGTGACAGCATATGCAGGGCTGAGGGAGCCATGCTGGTGCCTCCCCTCCATTCCAGCTGCTGGAGGACTGTGACCATGGCACCCAGGTGCCCAGAGCCCAGGGACAGGCAAGGATCAGGGCTGCCAAGGCTGTGGGGCTTCTGGATGTCTCCAGGCTCCCTAGGTTGGGAGTGTGTGATGCAGCCACCCTTGGAGCAGGAACTTGTGGCTTTCCATCCCAAAGATGTGAAGATAAATCAGAGCCTCTAGCTACCAGGCAACAGGGGCAGTGACACCAGAGGATGGGGAGAGCCCTCCTGTCCCCTGTGAGCAAACATTCCCCTCCACCAGCCAAGCCTGAGCAGCCATGTGTGGGAAGGGATGCCAGCTCATGCCCCAGGCAGTCCCAGCCTTGTCCTCCTTCATCTCTTCTTCTGAGCTCCCCAGGATTGTAGCCACCCTCCTGGGGTCATAGCTATCCCTCCTGCCCTGAGGATCTGGGGACAGGCAGCAGGATGTGGGGCAGAGCTAACCCAAAGGTCTCACCTGGATGAGGGGAAGATCTGGGATCCCACCCTGCTCTCCTTGCTAGAGCCCTGTGCCTTGGTAGGGTGATGTTTCCTCATGCCTCCTGAAGGTGAACACCTCACTTGCACCAGTGCCAAACAGGTCAGGCACGGCTCAGCCCTGCATGCCTCCCAGCTCTGCCCTCTTTGGGACTGGTTCCACCCAAGGAACTCTCAGCTCCTCATGGTTTGGGAGTGGAGTAGGCATCTGAGATGTACAGCTGAGATTTGGGACCCTCCATTCCTGTTCCCAGGGAAGTGGGCGTGCTGGTCACCCCCATGCCAGAGCTGCCTGCTGGTGCTTCACATTGTTCCCCAGCTGTACCCCGCCCCCAGCACAGCTCTGCACCCCCATTGTCACCTTTGTCCTCCTGACCAGAGCACTTTCATGGCTGCCCCAAGGTGCCCCGGAGCAGGGGCAGGAGGTCGCTCACCATCACCCCCGGGGGAGCTGACAACGGGATGGAGATTTGTCATGATCCCAAAGGGCTCTTCCCACCAGTGCCTGAGCATCAGGTGGGACAAACACGGCCTGCAGTGCCCCCGAGACAGCTCTGGGATCAGCCAGAACATCTCAGGGGAAGAAGTAAGAACCACTTGGTGCTGGAAAGGGCTGAGCTGTCTGGGGCAGAGGAGCTGGTGGCATTCCACCCCTTCCTCTGGACCCACAAGCAGAGCATGGTGACCTGGCTGGGGCTGCCAGCTGCCTGGCTCCTCCTCATGGTGTTGTTGCTGTTCTCTCCTTGCTGCTGCCTCAGTTTCCCCACCCACACTTGGGGTGCAACCAGCACTGACCTCTCTGTGAAGCACTGGGAGATGGCCTGGGGGAAGCGCCTGAGACACCACCCTGGAATGGAAATCCAAGTTCATAAGAAGTGATTAGCTTCTAATGATGCTTCCACACCTCTTCATTGAACAATAAACCTTGTGATTAATCTGTCTGGAGAGCTGCTGCAGGTTCCAGGGAAGCAGCCCCTTGGCAGGTGGGGCTGCAGGACCCCACTTGCAGGTGCTGCTGCTGGAGACATTTGGGCAAGGCAAAGGGCAGAGGTGGGAGCTTCGGTGGCAGCACTGGGGTGAGACGGGATGCCTGGTGGTGTGCTGGGCCACAGGAGAGGGGAGCAGGGCTGGGGGTGATATAAGAAAGGGCAGTCAGTGCCTGGGGTGGGGGTCCAGGGCCTTCAACCCCTTTGGAGGTGAGGAGGATGTTTGCCACAGGATGGCACTGCCTGGCCAGGGACAGGAACAGAATCACAGCATCAGAGTCCTTTACACTGGAAGAAGTCCTTGAGAGCATCCAGTCCAACCCTTAGCCCAGCTCTGCCAGGCCACCACCAACCCATGGCCCTCAGCACCACATCTCCAGGGCTTTGAAACCCCTCCAGGGATGGGGACTCCACCACTGCCCTGGGCAGCCTGGGCCAGGCCTTGACAACCCTTTCTGGAAGGAAGTTGTTCCTCACCTCCAAGCTAAACCTCCCCTGGCACAACCTTTGGCCCACATGTCTTGTCTTGATGTTCAGGGCCAGCTGATCAGCCACTATTCCCTCACCAAAGCCTTCTCATCTCCAGGCAGCAGGGGCCATGCTCAGGGCTCTCAGAGACCTGGGTGTCAGTTGGTTTAGGTTGGAGTCTGCCTGCATGTGGGAAGGACACTCCCAGCCCTTTGCTGAGCAGATGGAAAAGCTCTCACCATCCTCTTTGCTTGTTATTAAAGCTGCTGGCCAGAGCCAGACCTTCCTGAGCCCTTTTCTGCTGATGGTCCCCAGGGACATGTTTGGATCTCCAGCAAACCAGAGCCTCCAGGTGCCATGGTATGTCTTCCCACCAGTCATGAGTCCATTAGAGGACACTGGGGCCATTTCCAGCTCGGTGCTTGGATTTCTCATGGTGACCTAATGCCCAGGATAAGTCCTGCCTGCAGCTCCAGGACCTCTGTTGGGTGGTTGTGTTCTCTGCAGGCATCCACCCTGCACATCACTCGTGGCAGGGAGACTCACACAGTCCTGCCTTGGCCTTGCCACATCCCTCAGCGAGGTGTGAGCATGGAGCATGGGACAGCTGCTAGCTGACATGGAGCCAAATTTGCTGGTGAACAGCCCCAGTTCTCTCAGCCTGCTCCCAGCACTGCTGTGGCCTCCTCTGGCCTCCTCTGGCCCTGCTCCAACTGCTCCTGTCTGTGCTGTACTGAGGGCTCCAGACCTGCCCCAGCACTGCAGGGGGAGTCTGAGCAGAGCACAGCAGAGGGGCAGAATCCCCTCCCTGCCCCTGCTGCCCACACTGCTGGGGACCAGCCCAGGACAGGCTGGGGCTGGGCTGGCAGCACTCAGTGCCAGCTCACCTCCAGCTTTGCACCCCCAAGCAGCCCCAAGTCCTCCTCCTCAGGGCTGCTCTGCCTTTCACCCCCCCCCAGCCTGGACTGATCCTAGGGACTGTCCAAACCCATCTGCAGGAGCTTGCACTTGGTCTTGCTGTATCTCATGAGGTTCACCAGGCTCCACTCCTCCAGCTTGGCTAGGTGCCTCTGGATCCCATCTCACCCCATCCTCTGTCCATCCACCCCAATCCCCTGTCCCACAGAAGGCCCTGGTGATGTGGGATCCATGCCCCACTGCCCACAGGCCGAAGCCCTGTGGCCAGGTTCTGCTCACCTGCAGCCACAGACCACCCAAGGCAGTAGCTTGTGGAGGGCATGGGTCAGGCCAGCAGCAGAGTCCATTAGGGCAATTATTTCCTGATGGGCATGTGGGAGGGAAGCAAATGGCTCTGTCCCGCAGAGAAGGAAGTCCAACATGCATAGACACAAAATTAAGGGTCAGCTAAAGGTATTGGCATAGCTAAAGGGCCAGGGACACATCTTCCAGGCAGCTCTGGAGGAGAGGCCACATCCCCAGGGGACAGGCACTTGGTAGGAGTCAGTGATGAGGACAAAGGGCTCTCAATGATGAGGACGAAGGGCTCTCAGTGATGAGGGAAGATGCTGTGATCCCCAGCACTGGGCTGGGACTGCACAGGCTTGTGGCAAGAAATAAAGCCCAGGCAGGGCTGGGTGGGTGCTTGTGGGCAGGGGCAGAGTCACCCCAGCACGGGCAGGACTCCTGCAGATCCCAGGACCCGCGACTTCCCTGGCTGGAGAGTTCACACTGCCCTTCCCACACCAACATCTTTGCATGATGGCAGCAGGGCTGCATAATGCATCATTAGCAGGAGAAGGTGGCATGTTTATGGCACAGAGATGAGAGAGGTGGGAATTGTGCAGGGCCCAGGAGTGCTTACTGGCCTGACATGTCAGCAGGCTCCATTAGGAACCAGCCTCTGAAAGCCCCAGCTCCATCAGCTGAGATCTCACCATCAATAATTGAGAGGGAAGCTCCTCCAAGCTCCCTCCCCTCCCCTGCACCCAGCCAAGGCTCTTGGAGAGCCATGGTCAGCTGGAGGCTGGAGTGGAGCTGGGTCAGTCCCATGTGGCCAGCATGGGACATGGGCAAGAGGCGACACCAGCCCAGCTGGCTGGCTCTGTGTCTGAGTGTCTCCGGCAAAGAGCCTTTGGTCTTCATCTCCAGCAGACTGCAGACACTTTTTAACATCATCACCTGTGCATGGCCCTGGGCATGGACTCTTCTCCTTGGGATTTGCAGGAGAGTGGAGTTTTCCAGTCTCACAATGGGACCAGAGGTTTGGCAGTGCAGGGAGGGTTAGCTGATGTCCTCCTTGAGAGATCAATGCCCGGGGCAGGGCTGGATCACCAGCATGAGATCCCCAAGCACTCAGCTGAGGGATCATGGGGACAGAGGCTGGGCTGGAACCAGTTCCTTAGGGAGGTTCTGATTTATCCTCCTATGATGGCAAATCACAGCATGGCACAGCACACCCTGGGACACATCCTGCTCAGGTGGCTGGGGAGGTTTCACGTTTCCCTGTCTCTTCTTACAGATGCTTTTTGTCAAAACCTCAGCATCCTTCCATGAAAAAAACCAGCAAAACCCACCCTGGAATATCACCCAAGGTCTCATTTCCCTTCCATCAGCTGCTGCCAAAGACCTGCAAATGTGTGTGCTTGGAGGAGCTTCTTTTCAACAGGTTTTGCTTTAAACAATGTCCTGTTTAGTACCACCAGATTCAGCTGGGCAAACCACATCCCATGGCTCAAGTGTGGCTTCTCTGCTGATGTCCTCCCCAGGCTCACTGGTGGCAGACCTGTGCCTGCTGCTCCCAGCTCTGGGTGCAGGCAGGGCTCAGTGATGCTGAGATGGGCTGTGCCCAGGGGTGCTGCAGGCCCATGCTGGCCATCCAGCTAACTGTTCATGGGCAGGTCCTGGCACACTTGCAGAGGAGCCCTTAAAGGTCCTTTCTGCAGCAGAGCTGGAGACAAGCAGGGTTTGGAATGCATCATGGGGTGCCCAAGGGTGGGAAGGTCAGGGGGTCCAGTGAGGAACTACACTATGGGAGAGATTTGTGTGTGCTAGCAAGGCCCAAGGTTACTTAGCTACAAGGTGTGGAACCTTCTAGAAACCCATCATGCCCAGTCAGGTGCCTCAGGGGTTGGAGCTACCAGATGCTGATACAACCCAGGACTGCAGGTGGCTGCTGTTGTATCAGGGATCTTGAGGGACCCATGTGGGTGCACATCCTTGAGGGGAACTGATGACTGCATCTGCTGGAGTGAGACCACATCCTTGCCAGCCCTGGTCCCTGCCATGGTGGAATGATCTGGTCCCAGAGTTTTAATTCCCGAGGTTTTAATTCCCTGGCTTGGGTGGAGAGCAGCCGTAGAGCACTGCTGAGCATCAGCAGCAGCAGGTGCTTGTTGCCTGCTCAGGGAGAGCAGTAGCCATGAGGGCCAGCTGGACAGCAGAGCCACCCAGCCACCACCGGTGCTTTGGCAGCTGGCTTCCTCCCAGCCAGCCCCGGGGGTGCCCAGGGATGGGGGTGCCCAGGGATGTGGGTGCTGAGCAAGACTCTTGTGTCACCAAGAGCAGCTCTTCAGCAAAGCTCCAGGGCGAGTGCCTTTGGCAGCTGGTGACACCAACACTTCCTCTCAACCCCTCTCACTGATGACTGCAGGGCTCCCACTTAACCTTCCAAATGAGCAGCAATTAGCTCCTGGCCGGCTCTGCTGGGCTGATCCATTTGGAGCCTGGCCAGGACAGGGACAGCATTAACGAGCCCAGTTCCTTAATGGAGGATGGGCAGAGCAGGGCTGTGGGATGGAAGGGGTTGCAAACCCCAAAGGGCTGCCCATGCTTCCCCTTCCCCGGCAGCCCCTGAGGCAGGAATGTGGCTCTGCTTCCTCTGGGAGGCTGGGGGTGGATGCCCATGCCCTTCCTCAAGGAAACCAAGCAGTATCCTGCTTTTCCTCCTGTAGATCCCACCACAAACAGCTCCATGGCATGAATGGCAGCTGCGGGGTGTGTCGTCCCAACAGGCAGCTCAGGCACAAAGTTCTGTCTCTGCCTGACAGAGGAAAAGAGGTCTGGGCTCATCCTAGCTGCACTCTCTCTGTGGATAAAGGTGAGGGTGTGAAGGCAGATGGAGATTAGGTAAAATGCCTGCACCTCTCTTTGCTATTGCCATCAGAAAAGGTCCCTATGGGCTTGGCTAAATCCACTTGCCCAGGATGAGGTCTCTCTGTACTGCCAGAGATGTTATAGAATCATAGAATCACAGAATTGTCAGGGCTGGAAGGGACCTCAAGGATCAGCCAGTTCCAAGCCCCCTGCCACGGGCAGGGACACCTCACACTACAGCAGGTTGCTCACAGCCACATCCAGCCTGGCTGCAGACACCTCCAGGCAGGAGGCTTCCACCACCTCCCTGGGCAACCTGTTATCACAGAGCAGCCTCTGAAGGGGTCTCCTGTAGCCCCAGCTGGGGAGTCCTGGCTTCATGGTCTTAGAGCTGGTGGCTTCATGGTCTTGAGGCTTGCCTAAAAATAGACTTAGGTGTGCCAGGATTGTACTGGTGGTGTGTGGAGCTGCCTCTGACATCCAGTGTGGCAAGAGGGCTGGCCAGGAGCTAGTGACCAGGCTGAGCACGTTGGCTCCTGGAGACTGGCAGCAGGGTGCTGTGCTGCAGCCGTAGGTGCTGTAAGGGCAGGAGGTGGCACTGGTGGCTTGGTGCAGGCAAGGTTTGCAGAAGGGGAGGTGGGAGGTGGTGGTGGTGTGGGCAGCGCTGGTGAGGGGAGGGCTATGAGGAGGGGTGCAGGGCTGGCAGCAGGGGCTGGTGTGTTGCGGTGTGAGGCGCTGGTGAGGCTGCTGCGGGCAGGCCGAGCAGTGCAGTGTGGTGTGTGTGGAGTAGGTTCGGTGCGAGTGGGTGTGGGTGCGCGGGGAGGGCTGTGGGCGGTGGGATCGCGGTGCGGGCTTTAGGCGGGAGCGGCGGGTCGCCGTGCGGGCTGTAGGGGGCGCTGTGGCTCAAGCTCCGCAGCACGGGCGCCGTGGCCTGGCGGCAGCGAAGCCTCCCAAGGCGCCGCGCTGGTCGCTCGCTCGGGTCCGCTCCCCCCGGGTCCGCTCGCTCGCTAGGGCTGCTGTTTTCGAATCCGTTTTGCCCTCACAACATCCAACCCGAATTTTTTTCCAGGCACCCTGCACCACCTCCCGCTCGCCTCCTCTCAGGGCTGGCTCCTAACAAGGCAACCCTGCCCCCGCCGGGGCTGCTTCTTTGCCCCCCAGCCCTCCGTGGGCTTTCCACACCTGCCCATCCGGCAGGCACAAGGCTCTAGGCACCGAATCGGAGACTCACAGAATCGTTCAGTTGCAAAAGACTTTCCAGAGCATCCAGCCCAACCATTCTCTAACTCTGCCAAGTGCTGCTAACCCTTGTCCCTCAGCACCACATCTCTGCATCTACTAATCATCTCCAGGGACAGGCATTCAACTACCTTCCTGGGCAGCCTGTGCCAGGCTTTGAGAACCTTTCCAATGAAGAATTTACTTATAATGTCCAACCTAAAAAGCCCCTGGTGCAACTTGAGGCCTCTTCCTCTTGCTCTATCACCCTCCAGCAGATCAACACTTCCTTCCAGATTAGAAACATCTGCCAGCTTGGTCAGGATGTACATGCAGTCACATTTAATATTTGTCCCTTGTTTCAGAGCCTGCAATAGAGCTGAAGAGTTGTCCCTTCCACAGAGCTGAAGAGTTGTCCCTTCCAAGGAGCTGAAGAGTTGTCCCTTCCAAGGAGCTGAAGAGTTGTCCCTTCCATACAGCTGAAGAGTTGTCCCTTCCAAGGAGCTGAAGAGTTGTCCCTTCCAAGGAGCTGAAGAGTTGTCCCTTCCAAGGAGCTGAAGAGTTGTCCCTTCCAAGGAGCTGAAGAGTTGTCCCTTCCAAGGAGCTGAAGAGTTGTCCCTTCCATACAGCTGAAGAGTTGTCCCTTCCAAGGAGCTGAAGAGTTGTCCCTTCCATACAGCTGAAGAGTTGTCCCTTCCATACAGCTGAAGAGTTGTCCCTTCCAAGGAGCTGAACAGTTGTCCCTTCCATACAGCTGAAGAGTTGTCCCTTCCAAGGAGCTGGAGCTGTCCCCTCCACAGAGCTGAAGAGTTGTCCTTTCAGTAGAGTTGCTGCAGCCATAGCTTCCCTCCTAGCCCACCACCCACCCCCAGTAGACAAACAGCTTCAGAAAGGAAGGTAGAAACTTTAATTATACACTTCCAGAATGTTTGCACCAAAATGGTTCCTGCAGAGCAGAACAAACCAGGAGACTGCAAACACTCTGGTGTGTACTCCCCTGCGCTTTGCATCCCCAGCAGTCAGCCTTTTACCCTCCTCTGTGTTCTTGATGGCAGCTTTTAGCATGATGAGTCTCTGTCTGGTGTCCTGGGGTCTAGGAGGTGGTCCATGTTTTACCCAGGACAGGATTAGGGCCCAGATATGCTCAGTTTTCACACAGAAGTTATTTCAGTGCTTTGGGGCTGTGGGTCCTGCACAGCTCTCCCATGGACCTGAGCCTTTCTTCCTGGGCTGGAAAAACAGTGTTTAGATGGCTACAGGAGACACCAGCTGGGGGCTTAGGTGCCAGCCCTGCCACCCATCTCGTGCCCAAGTAGCTAGAGAGAGAAGAGCTGCTGGTGCCCTGCCCAGCCTGCAGTTCCCACGCCGAACAACTTGCCCACAAACCTCACTGCCCTTGCTGTTGGCACACAGTGATAACATTAGTGACAGCAGGGACACCGGAGGCCTGATGTCACCCAGGAAGTGTTACATGGTTCATTCTCCTGCCTGGGCAGTGGTGAAGGTGGGCATCCCCAGCTCGGTCCTCCCTCTGGAGCACCAAGTGTCCATGATCCAAGATGTGGACAATCTTTGGAGTAGGGCCTGTTGTGACAGGACAAGGGGAGGGGGCGTGTGGTTTGTCACTCACAGAGGGAGGTTCAGACGGGATAGAAAAGGGAAATGTTTGACACTGAGGGTGGTGAGAGCCTGTCCCAGGCTGCCCAAGGAGGTGTGAGCTGCCCCCTGGCTGGAAGCACTGCAGGTCAGGTTGTCTGGGGCTGTGAGCAGCCTGCTCTGGTTGCAGATGTCCCTGCTGGCTGCAGGGGCTTGGACTGGATGAGCTTGGAAGGTCCTTTCCCACACAAACCAGTCTGGGATTCGATGAACCTGTTTGATAGGTGTTCTTTATGCTTCCATCCTATACAAGTGTCTTTATGGTCAGCTGAACACTGCATCAGGAGCACGGGAGGGGGGAGATATAGGTCTCCTGGCCTCCTTGCGCCTGAGACTGGTCCTTTAGGTCAGCTGGGAAGTTTGTTTCCACATTGAGCCACCACTGGTTTGACAGCTGAAGCACTAAATCTGCTCCTAGCCTTGGCAGCTCCCACAGCTCCAGCAGCTTTTGAACAGAGCTCTTCTGAGTGCTGGGATCTTCTGAGTACTCCACTAGGTATCACTCAGACATTCCCTGGCACCTTGGTGAGATTAGGTGAAGTGTACCTAAGATCTCATCTAGCCAGCAGCTGGACTTTGCTTAGAAAAGCCTCTGTCCTGTCCCATGTTGTGGCCTCCCTCTCCAGTTGAGTGCAGCAGTGCACAGCCAAGGTCCCCAAGCTGTGGAGTCAGCTGCAGCTCAGGCAGGTCCTGCAGCTGTGAGCCCTGTGGAACCAGCTCCTGCCATCCCTTCAGTGGGGTCTGCAGATAAGGCCCAGCCTGCCACCCAGCCTGCAGCAGCCCACAAGCTGGCACTGTCTCCATGGCTACCAGGCTGCTGGGCTGAGTCCTCTGAGGCAACAGCAACGATATGCTTAGAGAGAATGTGAAGAGGTTCTCTGCCACCCATCCATGGGTGCCCTGGCTACGTGTGCCCAGAATGGTGGCAGTGCCCAGCAGGTCAGAGCAGTGCAGCTCTCTCTCTGGTTTCAGCGATGGGTTTGAAAGAGTAGCAGCACAGAGTCTTGGTTTGGTGCTGGTCCTCTTCATCTGCCTGCTCATCAGCTTCACACTCTGAGCCTTTCTGCTTGCCTGTGAACAGACAGTGAAAAGAGAGGCAAATACTTAGAATCATAGAATGGGTTGGGTTGGAAAGGACCTTGAAGATCATCTGGTTCCAACAGCCTGCCATGGGCAGGGACACTTCCTGCTACACCACTACAACCTTAACAGACCCTGATGACACAGACCCTGGGAGAGACACTGGCACAGGTTGCCCAGGGAGGTGGTGGAAGCCTCATCCCTGGAGGTGTTTGCAGCCAGGCTGGATGTGGCTGTGAGCAACCTGCTGCAGTGTGAGGTGTCCCTGCCCATGGCAGGGGGCTTGGAACTGGCTGAGCCTTGAGAACCCTTCCAACCCTGACAGTTCTCTGATTCTATGACATCTGTGATATTCCAATGCAATCTCTGCAATCAAACCTCTGGGACTCAGGAGCCCACTGAGCACTTGTCAGAGCTGGCACAAAGGCACCAGCAGATTCTGTGTGACAAACAGGATCACAGAATGGCAGGGTTTGGAAGGGACCTCCAGAGATCATCCAGTCCAACCCCCTGCCAGGGCAGGGTCACCTAGAGCAGATCACCCAGGAACACATCCAGGTGGGCACTGAAGGTCTCCACAGAAGGAGACTCCAGCACCAATCTGGGCAGCCTGCTCCAGGGCTCTGCCATCCTCCAAGTAAAGAAGTTCCTCCTCATGTTTAGGTGGAACTGGCTGTGTTCAAGATGCCCAAGTGTGCAGCCAGGTCAGCTTCTGGGCTGGACACTGCGGGCTGCCCAGGGATATTCAGGGTCAGCCCAGGTCAGGAGGATGTTTTCTCTCTTGAAGCTCTAGACCCATGAGCAATCACTTGACATCATTGGGTTGATATTCTCCCAGTGCTTCCCCTGGTACAGGGGGGTGCCAAGGCTGTGGTGCTGTTGGGGGAACTGGTGTGTAGGAGCCCACCAGGCTCCTGAGCATGTGTGGGAGTCATGAGAGAGGAGTCCCCACACATCTCCGCTGCCCTTGGGGGCTAAGCTCTCAGGGCAGGAGGAGCTGGGGGTGCTGTTCAGGTCAGCAGGGTGGCATGAGGAGCACAGGCTGGTCAGTAAGTGGAAGGAGGCTGCCCTGCATGCATGGGCACTGTGCCACTGAGCTATGTCATGCCCATGGCTGTAAACCACCCCCAGCAGCCTGGAACAAACAGACCAAGCACAAACCCACAAAAACCCAATGGAGAAAGATAAGCTCCTGGTCAATAATGTGCTGGACTTGGGCCAGCTCTCCCAGTGCTGCACAGAGCTGAGCCTCCAAGGCATGGGGACTCACAGATGCTTCACTCATCCTGCCCACCACAGAAGGGTAAAGCTGGCTCTGGTGTCCATGGACTCTGCTCCACCCACAGAGCTCTGGGGACGGCAGAAGAAGGAGCAAAGGTCCCTGTGATGGAAAGGGCACATTGGAGACCATTACAGCTGGTGTCTGGACATGCTGGGGTGTGCAGGCTCAGGGGTACCCACCATGGGAGGGGTGGGACAACGGGGCAGGAGAAGTCCCATGGCCCTCTGCCTGGTGTGAGAGGTTTTTCTTCTGGAAGTTGGTCCTTGGTGATGGCTTCTGCCCAGGCATGGGGGACACTGAAGCCATCAGGACACTGAAGCCATCATGTCCTGCCTGTGCCCTCTGTGCTGGCTGCCTGGAGAAGGTGAAGGACACTGAAGGTACCTTGTGCACACACACATGTCCTGTTGAGGAGCAGGGCTTGCCCTACCCATGGTGACAGGATGAGGGACAGTGGCTTCAAACTAGAGCAGAGCAGACTGAGATTGGATGCTAGGAACAAGTTCTGCACCATGAGGGTGGTGGAACACTGGCAGGGGTTGCCCAGGGAGGTGGTTGAGGCTCCATCCCTGGAGATAATTCAAGGTGAGGCTGGACAGGGCTCTGGGCAGCCTGATCTAGTTGGGGATGTCCCTGCTGAGTGCAGGGGGCTGGACTGGATGAGCTTTGGAGGTCCCTTCCAACCCAAACCACGCTACGATTCCATGGTTCTGCTTGGAGCCACGTGAGCTGGGTGACTGAGCCAGCGGAGGGAGTGTGCAAGCAGCAGTGTCTGGGGGTGACTGCTAGAGCCTGGGCTCTTGGACTGGGTCAGTGTGTGGTGGGGGCCACTGGAGGCCTCTGCCCCTCCATGAGAATGGATAGAGCCTCATCAGCACAAGGCAGGAGATCCGGGCTCAGGGCTGTCAATACTTCCTGGGGTGGCTGAGGCATCGCTCTCCACTCATTGTCACCCCAAAGCTTTCCCCTGGCCACAGGCTGCTGCTGTGCACTGGTTCATCCCAGGTCAGCTGCCGGCAGGGACCTTTCTCCCCACCAAGCCTCCTTCAGGAGGGACAGGCAAGTGGTGATGGAGACCTTGCACCCACTTCCCACTGGATTCCCATTGGGTTCCCCCTGGACTCCCCCTGCGTTCCCTCTGGGTTCCACGGGGTTCCTTGAGTGATGCCACCAAGCACCCTGGGTGTTGTCCCTGAGGGCCACACCCAGCAAGGGGCAGGCACTGAGTGGTGACGAAGCCCTGAGCCAGGCTTCCTGGGCTGGGTCGAGCAGGCTGAGCATTAGCAGCTCAAAAGCCCTGAACAAATAAAGGAGGGTGTTGGTCGCTGCTGCCCTTCCTCACGCCGAGCTGCAGCATTCAGCTCACGCTTGCTACAGACTCCTATCTGGAGGCACATCAAGGAAATTCTTGAAGGAGGTAGTCCCAAGGGCACAGGGGTGAAAAAGCACCCAGAGACTGGTGGTGACGCTGAACTCCTGCTCTGGGCACCCTGGGAGGTGTGGGGCTGTAAACCACTGTGACTCTGCAGTTTCAAATCGTTGCCCTTCATCCTCTCACTCCAAGCCCTTCTGAACAGTCCCTTCACAGCCTTCCTGTAGGTCCCCTTCAGATATTGAAATGCTGCTCCAAGGTCTCCCTGGAGCCTTCTCTTCTCCAGGCTGAACAGCCCCATTCTTTCAGCCTGACTTCACAGGAGAGGTGCCCCAGCCCTCTGATCATCTTTGTGTTCTCCTCTGGGCCCTCTCCAGCAGGTCCAGGTCCTTCCTGTGTTGAGGGCTCCACACCTGGATGCAGTACTCCCCTCTCTCCATCTCTGGCCATGCTGCTTTGGATGCAGCCCAAGCTGCCATTGGACCTCTGGGCTGCAATTCCTTGGCTGGAAATATATTCTCCACTAGCAAGACTTTCCCAGCCTGGGCAGCCCAGTGGCACCCAGGGGTGTGCTGGGCTGTGCCAGCCAGCAGCCAGCTTTGCTCACTCACACCCTACTCACACAGAGAGTTTGGTGCCAAGGGACAGCCTGGACCTGGATTATTACTATTGACTGTCTCTGTCTGCCCAGGCTGGTGAGAGCCTGGCACAGGTTGCCCAGGGAGGTGGTGGAAGCCTCCTGCCTGGAGGTTCTTGCAGCCAGGCTGGATGTGGCTGTGAGCAACCTGCTGTAGTGTGAGGTGTCCCTGCCCGTGGCAGGGGTTGGGACTGAATGAATTGGGGAAATCAAAAACAAATGCAGAGTGGAGCAGCTGCATTCCCCTGTGTGGCAAAGAGCTTTCCAGCCAGGGAGTCTAAATAAGAACAAATAATTTGTCAGCAGCACCTGGAGCCCTGCTGTTGGCTTGTCACCATGAGGAGGCTGCAAGAAAAGCACAGGGAGGAATCTTCATGTGCCTTGTTCACAAGCAGGGCTGAGGAGCACAGAATGAACACCCCTCGGAGAGGGAAGTGATGAGAAGCTCAGCCTGTGCCAGGGAGTGGGGCTGCTGCCCCTCAAAATGCTGGGGTGGGAGCCCAGGAGCCCCTGTTAGGGAGAGCAGCCTCTGCTCAGCACAAGAGAAAGGAAATGGGGCAGGACATTGGGCTTACTGCAGAGGGGGTTGGCCTTGATGACCTTTGGAGGTCCCTTCCAGCCTGGACCATTCTATGATCCTTGAGGTCCCTTCCAGCCTGACAATTCTGTGACTCTGTGACTCTGTCTCTGGGTGGCCACCCAGGCTCCTTGGCCCTCTGCCACCAAAAGCTGGCATGAGTGGTTTAGCTTGGACACTGAAAGGAACGTCCTCCCTGGAAGGGACCTCCATGCCTGGCCCAGGCTGCCCAGGGAGGTGGCTGAATGCCCATCCCTGGAGGTGTTCAGAAGCTGCAGAGATGTGGTGCTGCAGGACATGGCTCAGCACCATGGCAGAGTTACAGAACAGTTGGGATGGATGAACCTAAAGGTCTTTTCCAACCAAAATGATTCTATGACTGTCTGGAACAGGCTGCCCAGGGGACTTGTGGAGTCTCCCTCTCTGGAGATATTCAAAGCCTGCTTGAATGTGTTCCTGTGTGACCTGCCCTGGCAGGGGGTTGGACTGGATGAGCTTTTGAGGTCCTTTCCTACCCCTAACGCTCTGTGATCTCCAGGAGCCTGCTCACCACCTCTCTCCTGAAGGCAGCAGTGTCTGTAAGCACTCCCAGGAGCCTGTTTAGCACCAGACTTGGTGGAGTTAGAGAATGCTTGGACTCAGTCAGCTTAAAGGTCTTTCCCAACCCGAAGCATTCTGTGATTCAGTGCCAGAGCAGTGGCTCTCCAGGACCCTCAACTCCCAGCACCATCTGATGGGAAGAACTCAGGAAAAAAGCCCCCTCCCACTGGCACAGAAATCCCCTCCCCACATTCTCTCAGGCAGGCTGATCTCATCAGCACCAAGCTCCTGTCCACCGTTCAGCCATGCCAGAGCACTTTGCAGTCTGTGTCTCCTGAAGAGGACCTGTCAGCAGCAGGAAGGTCTGGCTGCCCTGCCAAGACCTCTGCATCCCCCAGCACTAGCAAAGCATCCCTGGGCATGCTGAGCTGTAGGTACCTTTCCCCTGAGAGTCCATCTGGCTGCTTGCTGCTTCAGGGACCAGCAGGTTCTTCCCTCTGGACTTTGTGGATGCTCTTCACCAGCTGGATGATGCTTTAGAGCTTCCCAACACGTGATGCTGCTCCTTCAAGTGCAAGTTTCCATTTTGGCTTTGCTGGCTCACTTCAAACCCAGCGCCTCGAAGGAGGCCTCGATGTTGAACGTGTACCAGAAGACCCAGAAGAGGAGGCTGAAGGCAAGCAGCAGAGCTCCCAGGTAAACAAAGAAGTCCCAGGAGCTTAGTGGAGCAAAAATTCCCACGAAGAGGATGATCAGCCCGACCACATCACACAGCACAGCCAGAAGCAGGATCACGGGACAGCGACCAACCAGCCTGAAGAGGACCATGGAGGGGGTGGAGGTGCCAGCAGCATCCAGCAGTCTCTCCTTGCAGCCTCTGCTGGCACAGGAGGAAGTACAAATGTCACAGCACACCCTGGGAGCACGACACTGATACTGCTTTAACCCTTCCATGGCCCTGCCATCGCCCTGCTTGTCCTGGAGCAGAGCCCAGGGTGTGCGTGAGCTCTCCAGGGAAGGGACCTGCTGCTGGGCCACCCTGTGGTCACACCCACACTGCCTCAGAGGTGCAAGTCTGGTCCTGACCCAGCCTGCAGACAGGCTCTGCTCCTGCCACGTGACAGCCACGGCATCTTGTGTCGCTCCTGAGCAGCATCCTTCATGCAGAGGTCTTAGCAAGGTCTGCAGGACACTGGCTCTGGCATCCCAGCCATGGCCTGGACACATTGCTCTGTTCCCTCTGTTCATAGGTAAACTGAGGCATGGGAACTGCATAGCATCACGGAATGGGTTGGATTGGAAGGGACCTTAAAGATTATCCAGTTCCAGCCCCACTGCCATGGGCAGGGACACCTCCCACCAGCCCAGGCTGCTCAAGGCCTCATCCAACCTGACCTTGAATACCTCCAGGGAGAGGACACCCACAACCTCTCTGGGCAACCTGTGTCAGTGTCTCACCACCCTCACTGGAAAGAATTTCTTCATCTCCAGCCTCAATCTCTCCCCTTCCAGCTGAAAGGCATTGTCCCTCGTCCTGTCACTCCCAGCCCTTGTCACAAGTCTCTCCCCAGCTCTCCTGGAGCCTTGGAAGGCTGCTCCAAGGTCTCCTTGGAGCCTTCTCTTCTCCAGGCTGATCATCCCCAGCTCCCTCAGCCTGTCCCCATAGGGGAGGTGCTCCAGCCCTCTGATCATCTGTGTGGCCTCCTCTGCATCCACTCTGTGCCTTGCCCAAGGCATCAAAAGCACATCACCTTTGCACATCATCCTTGCAACATCTCCAGGGAGCAGTTCTTGCTGGAAAGCCACACATCAGACAACCTGTGCCACCACCCAGACCAAACACGGGAACAAAGCAAGTCAGAGCTGAATCACCAAACAGGACACCGCTTCCTAGAGCTCCTGGCTTGACCCATGTCTTGGCCATGCAAAGAATGCCAAAGCTTGAGGGAAGACCATGGAACATGAGGTCAGTTTTAGGCTCCTCAATTCAAGAGGGACAGGGATCTGCTGGAGAGAGTCCAACAGAGAGCTCCAGGGATGATGAAAGGACTTGGCCATCTCTCCTATGAAGAAAGGCTGAGGCTGTTTAGTCTGGAGGGGAGAAGGCTGAGAGGGGATGTGATCAACAGCTATCAACAGCTGAGGGGTGGGTGTCAAGGTGAAGGTGTCAGGCTCTTGTCAGTGGTGCCCTGTGACAGGACATGGAACAATGGGTACAAGTTGGACCTCAGGAGATTCCACCTCAACATGAGAAAAAACTTCTTTGGTGTGAGGCTGCTGGAGCCCTGGAGCAGGCTGCCCAGAGAGGTTGTGGAGTCTCCTGCTCTGGAGACTTTCAAACCCCTCCTGGATCTGTTCCTGTGATCTCTAGAGGTCCTTTCCAACCCTCACTATGCTGTGATGCCAAGATTCCTTCTGCTGCAGCCTCCAGCTTTCATGAGCCAAACCTTGCAAGGTGAGCCCCTCACACTGATTGTCCTCCAGGAGGGTGTCTGCAGCCAGCTTGGATGTGCTCTGTGTGAGGCAGGGATTGCATCTGGATGCCTTTCAGGGACACCAAGCAGTGCATGGCAGCAACCATTTGCCCATGATCACAGAACCACAGAATCAACCAGGTTGGAAAAGACCTCAGAGATCATCAAGTCCAACCTGTTCCTTAATACCCAGCACCTCCTGACAACTAAACCATGGCTCCAAGTGCCACATCCAAGCCCCTCTTGAACACCTCCAGGGATGGGGACTCCACCACCTCCCTGGGCAGCACATCCCAAGGGCCAATTGCTCTTTCTGGGAAGAACTATCCTCAACTCCAGCCTAAACTTCCCCTGGCACAGCTTGAGACTGTGTCCTCTTGTTCTGGTGCTGGGTGCCTGGGAGAAGAGACCAACCCCCACCTGGGAGAAGAGACCAACCCCCAGCTGGCTACAACCTCCCTTCAGGGAGTTGGAGAGAGCAATGAGGTCTCCCCTGAGCCTCCTCCTCTCCAGGCTAAGCAACCCCAGCTCCCTCAGCCTCTCCTCACAGGGCTGTGCTCCAGACCCCTCCCCAGCCTCGTTGCTCTTCTCTGGACATGTGATAGCCCCAAAGGAGATGTGGCACACTACATAAAATCACACCCTGGCTTGGAGAGGAACCCAAAGGTTTGCAGAAGTTCATTCAGCTCCAATTAATGGCTCAGAAAAGGCCACAAACAGCTGCATTTTGTTCCAAAGACACATAAACTAGAGCAGAAAACTCTGCTGACCACCTCTGCCTTGTCCCAGCCCAGTCCTGCTGCAGCTGTAAAGACGAGGTCAGCAGCCAACACTTGCTCCTGCAGCTGGCCCAGAGCAGGTTTGCAGAAGAATGTGGCAAGAGTGAACCAGTTCTTCAGAGGGGACAATGACAGCTGCTTCCCAGAGCTATGTGTAAGTTGGGAGCAGCAAGAATTTGAGCAGGGGAATGGAAGTGGCTAGCAGCAGCCAGTCAGTATTTACTGAGCTGAAGCAGGTGGAGACAAGCCCCAGAAGGAGCCTTCAGGATGTTTGTCCTGTGGTGAGATGCAGATAACAATTTGCAGCCTGGGCTGAGCTCTTAGCAGCTACCTGCCTGAGGATGAGGAGGAAAAGGAAGGGCAGCATGGTGCTGCTTGACCAAGCAGCCCAGGGGTGCTTCATGCATGGGGGCCTCCAGCCACAGCTCCACAGCTCAGGGCTGGCTGTGCGTGGTGAATTGCTCAAGCTGCCATAGATGCAGGGGCCTTGGTGGTGCTGGGTTGATGCTTGGACTTGTTGATCCTGGAGCTCTTTCCCAACCCAAACAATTCCATGATTCCATGATCTGTGGCTGCAGATGAGCTCAGCCTTGGCAGGGGTGGGCAGGAGGACTGCTCTCCTTCAAGGGCCAGCAGCTCCATGCACAGCCTGAGTCTCAGCTGTTGGACTCACAGCTGCAGGAGCAAAGCTGCCCTCCAAGGGCTCTCTTCCCAGGTGTGGCTGTGTGAAGAGCTTCCTTGAGCCAGTGAATCACAGCACCACAGCAACATTCAGGTTGGGAAAGCCCCTCAGGGTCACCAAGTCCAACCCAGAACCCTACTCTGCAAGGGTCACCCCTAAACCACAGCCCCAAGCACCACATCCAAACCACCTTCAAACACCTCCAGGCTTGGGGACTCCACCACCTCCCTGGGCAGCACATTCCAACCCCTGACCACTCTTGATGGGAAAAATGTTTCCTACTGTCCAGTCTAAACCTCCCCAGTGGCAGCTTGAGGCCATTCCCTCTCGTTCTGTCACTAACTACCTGTGAGGAGAGACCAGCAGCAGCCTCTCCACAACCTCCTTTCAGGTAGCTGTAGACAGCCAGGAGCTCTCCCCTCAGCCTCCTCTTTTGCAATCTGACACCTCAGAGCAATTTATATCAGGTCCTGAGGACATCCTCCTGTGGAGGAATGGTAAAACCAGCACAGCCCTCCCTGAGAGACACCAACTGATTGATGTGCAGTGGTTGCACCTCTTCAGACAACTGGGAAAGGAGCCCAGACAACATGGCAGGACAGGAATAGCACTGGAGCAGGAAGTCTCCTTCCCCAGTGCATTCCTCTGTGAACCCTGGGTGGTGATGCTGGTCCCCTGGAAAGCATCCCACAGAAGACAATGCTTCAAAGCAGCCCAGTGCATAGGAGCACCTCCTGTAAAGAAAGGCTGAAAGAACTGGGGCTGCTCAGCCTGGGGAGGAGAAGGCTCTGGGGAGACCTCAGAGCAGCCTGCCAGTACCTGAAGTGGACCTACAGGCAGGCTGGGGAGGGACTGTGCAGAAGGGGCTGTGGGGATAGGATGAGAGGCAGTGGTTTGAAACTGCAGCAGGGCAGAGTTAGGCTGGACTTCAGGAGAGAGTTCTGCACAGTGAGAGTGGTGAAATACTGGAAGAGGTTGCCCAGGGAGGTGGTTGGTGACCCATTCCTGGAGATATTCAAAGTGAGGCTTGCCAGGGCTCTGGGCAACCTGATCTAGTTGGAGATGTCCCTGCTGACTGCAGGGGTGCTGGGCACGATGCCCCTTGAGGGTCCCTTCCAATCCATCACAAAGGAGCTTCCACACTTTGCAGGACCATTCACATCCTTGACCAGGGGCTGCTCAGCCCCAGCAGACCATGGTGCAGAGGGAGCCCAGCACTGTGAACATCATCAGCCTCGGGCTGGCAGGCAGCTCTGGTGGGCAAGTGGCAGCTGAAGGCTTTTCTGTGCAACCTGCAAATGCTCCTCAGAAGGGGTCAGCAGCTGGAGGTGCTGCTGTGCAGTCCTGCCTGTGAGACCCGAGCAGCAGGAGCTGGGGAATGGCTGTGGGGTCTGACCTGCAGGGCAGCATCCACCAGTGCTGGCAGGAGCCTCTCTCAAGCCGTTGCAACAGGCTGAGACTCATCCTGCCCCGGGCAGGCCAATGGCTGCTCCCAGCAGCAGTGTCCTGGGGACTCTGTCTCTGCTCACTCCTCCACTGGCCTGCTGCAATCACCAGGTGCTGCTTGCCTTGGGCAGCAGCTCCTTCCTCAGCAGGAGAGAAGCTGAGGGGCATGCTGGCAGTGATGGTTATCCTGGGCTGCTGCTTCTAGCCACCCCAGCTGGAACCTCAGGCTTGGGGCTGGAAAATGCCTGGAGGAAAGGGACCTGGGGGTGCTGGTCAACAGTGGCTGGAGATGAGCCAGGGTGTGCCCAGGGAAGGGAAGGGAAGGGAAGGGAAGGGAAGGGAAGGGAAGGGAAGGGAAGGGAAGGGAAGGAAGGGAAGGGAAGGGAAGGGAGGGGAAGGGAAGGGAATGGGAGAAAGTCAGGGTTCTGGGTGACAGCATTCCCTCCCCTCCCTTTGCAGGGCTGAGGGCAGAGCTGGGGTCTGTTGGCTCTCCTCTGCCTCTCACTGCTTTGCTGTGCCCATCTCAGCGGTGCCCTGGCATGAGCCTGAGCGGGGGGAGAGCTTCCATGTGTCTAACCCCCAGTGCAAAACCAGGGGGCTCAGGGTGTTTTGTAGGGTTTCAAACTTCGTGCAAGTACTGAGGGTCCTCTGAAAGAGGTTCCTCTCATCACTGCCCAGGAAGGACTGAGAAGGGCTCCTGCTGGGTCTGACTGGGACATTGCTGCTCACCCTGCTGGGATGCTGTCTGCTCCTTACACTGCAAGGAAGCACCAGCAGCATTTCAGCATGTGCTGAACTGGTTGCCCAGCTGACATCCAGACCTGGGCATGAAGCTGAGAACCCAGGGGGAACTCTGCATGTCAGCAAGACCCTGTGAGCCCTTGGCCATGTTTCCAGGAAGGAGTGGTGAAAGTTCTCAGGAGCAGCCAGCAATGTGCTGTCAGAACCAGGAAGGCCAAGGGTCTCCTGGGGGGCATTCAGAAGAGTGTGACCAGCAGGTTGAGAGAGGTTCTTCCCCACCTCTACTCTGCCTTAGTGAGGACACATCTGGAGTCCTGGGTCCAGTTCTGGGCTTCCTAGTTCAAGAGGGACAAGAAACTACTGGAGAGAGTCCAGGGAGGCTGCAAAGCTGCTGAGGGGCCTGGAGCAGCTCTGGGAGGAGCAAAGGCTGAGAGCCCTGGGGCTGAGAGCCTGCAGAAGAGCAGCCCCAGAGGGGAGCTGAGCAATGCTCAGCAAGAGCTAAAGGAGCTGTGGGGGGCAAGAGGCTGGGGCCAGACTCTGCTGAGTGGTGCCCAGGGACAGCACAAGGGGCAGTGGGCACAGACTGGAACCCAGGAGGTTCCACCTGAACCAGAGGAGAAATTCTTCATTGTGAGGGTGCTGGAGGCCTGGAGCAGGCTGCCCAGAGAGGTTGTGGAGTCTCCTGGTGTGGAAAGCTTCCAAGCCCAGCTGGGCAGTGTGCTGCTGGGCAAGCTGCTGTGGGTGCCCTGCTGGAGCAGGGGGTTGGTCTGGATGACCTCCAGAGCTCCCCTCCAGCCCTCACCATGCTGGGGTTCTGGGATTCTATGACTGCACACAGACACAAGGGCTCACCTGCTTCCCTCCATGTCATTCATAACCCATGGGAGATGGTTTGGTGTTAGTGCAATTCCCAGCAGTAAATCTGCAAATGGCACCAAAGCTGGATCTAGTTTATGGGATCAGAGGATCAGAGGATGTTAGGGGTTGGAAGGGACCTCTGGAGATCTTCCAGTCCAACCCCCTGACAGAGCAGGACCATAGAATCCAGCACAGGTCACACAGGAACACATGCAGGCAGGGCTGGAAAGGCTCCAGGGAATGAGGCTCCACAACCTCTCTGGGCAGCCTGCTCCAGGGCTCTGTGACCCTTACAATCAAGAAATTCTTCCTCCTGTTGATGAGGAATGTTAATGTGAAGTGAGATAAACCAGAGGAAAGGGCTGTGGGGCAGGTAAGTGGCACCTTAGGGCAGGTTGAACTTTTGCTGGTGGCCAGGAATGAAGGAAGAGTTGTAATCACCCTGCCAGAGTCAGCAGAGCCTGCTGGGCTGAACTTTGAGATCCAGGAGAAACCTTTCTGCCTTCAGCTGCTCTGTGAAGATAATGGATTTGGTAATGCACTTCCTCTTCTTTGTAGAGAGCAGAGGAAGCTGCCCACAGCTCAGCTTGCTCCTGTGCAGACAGACATCATTGTGGTTGCTGGAGAGCCTGATGCTCTGTGGAACACAACTGCCTTGGGGCTGAGCCACAGCAGGACTCAGCCAGGCTTCAGTGGGAGCGGGGAGGAATGCTGGGGAGTGCTCTGTAGGTGCAGCCAACGACCCAAAGGCAGGAGCTGCCCTGTGGTCAGGCCAAAGGTCTCTCCAAATCAGTGCTGACTCCAGCAGTGGCAAGAGGAGACAGCATGTGAGCACAGCCCTTTGTGCCATCTGCTCCCCATGGCATTCTCCAGCATGCCCCACTGGGACGGTACAGAGGTTAGAGGGCACACCCCATGTGGCTGCTTTTGTCTTTGTTGTCCCTAAGCCCATTTGAGCCCATGGATACCCCACCCCCTGCCTCTGCAACCCCCCACATCAATGGCATGTAGCAGTTCATGGGTCCCACAGCACCAGGCCAGGATTTCACTTCTCAGCAGCTCTCTGGGGCTTTGTTGGGCCCCAGCAGGACATGAACAGCCTCCAGGACGCCCTGCTCCTCAGTTTGCCTGAGCTGCTCCAGCTCAGCCCCTCTCACTTCAGCAGAGTGTTGCATTTCCCAGCACTGGAATCATTTGCATGACAGAATCACAGAACCCCAGCATGGTGGAGGTGGAAGGGACCTCTGGAGATCAGCCAGTCCAACCCCCCTGCTCAAGCAGGGCTCCCACAGCAGCCTGCCCAGCAGCACACTGCCCAGCTGGGCTTGGAAGCTCTCCACACCAGGAGACTCCACAACCTCTCTGGGCAGCCTGCTCCAGGCCTCCAGCATCCTCCAAGTTAAAGAAGTTCCTCCTCCTGTTCAGGTGGAAGCTCCTGGGTTCCAGTTTGTGCCCCTTGTGCTGTCCCTGGGCACCACTGACAAGGGTCTGGCCCCAGCCCCCTGACATCCACTTTTACATATTGATAAGCATTGCTCAGACACACCCCCCCCTTCTCTCTTCCAGGCTAAAAAGCCCTCAGCCTTCCTTCAGAAGAGAGATATTTTACTCCCCTCAGCATTATTGTAGCAAGGTGGAGCTTGGTCTCTTCTCCCAAGCAATAAGCTGTATAACAAGAGGTAAATGGCCTCAAGTTGCACCAGGGGAGGTTTAAGTTGGACATGAAGAACAATTTCTTCCCCAAAGGGTTGTCAGGGCCTGGCCCAGGCTGCCCAGGGCAGTGGTGGAGTCTCCATCCCTGGAGGGGTTTCAGAGCTGTGCAGATGTGGTGCTGAGGGCCATGGGTTGGTGGTGCCCTGGCTGGGCTGGGTTCATGTCTGCTCTAACCAAACCAGTTCTGTTCATGCACAAATGCAAAGCCCACCCAGCTTCCAGCAGCAATCAGTTATATCCCAGGCAATGAAGTGGAGACTTCCCACTCTGCTCCTGGACTTCCATCTGCACATCGATCTTCCAGCTGTTAATCTTTCTTCCCTTCAGCTGACATCTCCCTGCCTTTGCCTCACTGTCCCCCTGCAGATCTGGGCAGCAAATGGTGAGATCCACCTGGCAAATCCCTTTCCTCTCCCCACCAAGCTTTGCTGATCCCTGGCTCTTGCTGGGCACTTCCCTGTGGCACCCACCTGCTCCTCAGGCTTCAACAGAGGTGTGCACTGAACACAGAGGTGACCACGGACCCGAGACCCTCCCCTAGGGCACGAGGGCAGCACCTAAACAAACAGCCCCAGCCCCACTCTTCCTCCTCCTCTCATCCTCAGTGAGCCCTCCTGCATGGTGATGCCACACCATCATGGATCCCAAACCACACCATGTCCCCTCTCAACCCTCAGGAACAAAGCCACAGAGATGAGACCAGAGCAGCAGCGTCCAAGTCCCTTGGGCAATGTTGTCTTTAATCAAAGCTACTCCTGCTGTGAGTGAGCAGCCTGGAGTCCCACCAGGCTCCTGCTCTCCCATTAACATTTCACTGACTGTCTCTTTATTCTTGCTCATGAGACATGGAGAGCAGGACCCTTGCAGACCTGGAGAGCCATGCTCCAGGCCATTTGGTTCTTCCAGTTCTCCTGTTGTGTCCCTTTGGATGTCTCTGCCAGGTTGAGCACTCTCTTGCCCCAGCAGAGCTATTTGCAGCAGTGTCCACTGCCAGATGCCTCCTCCAGATTCTGCAGCTTTAGGACCCCCATCTGTGACCAGTTGGGACCTGGAGGTGCTCTTTACATTGCTCCATGATTTTCCCCTCACGAGTCCTGACGTCTGGCTGCTCTTCTGGCTGCAGCTGCCCATTGCAGGAGTTTTGGGTGAGAGTCCTCAGCCCATTGCAGCTCAGTCAATGGAGACTGCTCCTCTGCCATGTCAGCATTGTAGAAACCAGCAGAGAATGGGAAATGGCTGAGGAGCCACATGGAGGCTGCCTGGGGCCAGTGGCAGGTCATACACCTTGTGCACCCCAGCACAGACCCGGCATGGGCTACCTGGGGACACACCTGCACCCCCAGGAAAGTAAGCTCAGGATCAAGCTGAGCTTGGGACAAAGGGATTTGCTTTGCTTGAGTACTACTAACCCATCTGTGTCATCTGCCATGCTGGGAGATGCTTCCTCAAGCTCTCCAAGCACTGGTGGAGGGGATCTCTGGGTGCGTGGCACTGGCCAGGCTCAGTCACGTACTGGTGGGAGCCTGGCAGCGGTGCCAAGGTGAGCCTGAGCTGCCTGGTTAATTGTGCTAGCCAGCCTGTGGCAGCACAAATGCATGCTCCACTTGAAGGCTTTGGGCTGTGGGCACCCTGGGCCACATTTGCAGGCAGAAATTCTGGCGTGGGCACCAGCTTCAGAAATAAAGGATGGCCGCCAGAGACGGCCAAGAGGAAGCCAAATATTCCCCACAGGGAATCAGCTCTTGGCCCTGACGGCAGCTTCCGCGGCCACAGCTTCAGGATCCTCGACTCCAGCGAACACATCTCCCTTTTCTCTGACCTTCTGCTGCCCACCAGCCTGGAGCAGCAGGATCTGCTACCCTCTGCTCTTGCTGCGTCCCCTGATGCTCTGCAGAGCTTCCAGCGCGTCTGGCAAACCGGAGCTTGATGAAATTATGGCTCCAGGATGCTGCAGAGACTAGAAATACAAATTAATTCGAAAAAAGGGGTGGAAGAGGAGGAGGTGGCCGTGGTGGCCATTAAACAGTGCTCTGGAACAGCTGCTGCCTTGGCTCTGAGCTGCTGCTAGCTGGGAGGGGGCACTAAGCAGGAGAAGGCCGGTGTCTGCATGCCCCATTCCTTGTGCTTTCCTTCAGAGCTCCTTGGCAGCTGTTGGTGGATGTGGGAGAAAGCTGAGGGCTTACACAAGCAGTTGGTGGAGGCTGCCATGCCCTGTCTGGCACCCAAGAACCAAGACATCTCACATTCTCTCTGGGCACCTCTGCCAGCCTCTCTGTCTGCCACAGAAGAGCAAGGGGCTGCCTTGGCTTCCCCTTGGAGGTGCCCGTTGCCAAGAGGGCCTTGGTGGGGTCTCCTCTTCTGTGCTTCTCTCCTGCTTCTGAACAGCACTGACCACATCCTCACCCTGCAGTGTGTGTCAGGGCCTTGGTCAGTGCTTGCCAGGCTGGGAACTCTCCCCCAGCCCAGACAGACTGAGGAGGGGCTGCTGTGGCATCCAGACTGCATCAGCACTTGTGAAGAACCAGGGTGGGTTTAGACTGGGGATGGGAAAGAAACTCTGCAACGAGGGTGGGGAGACATTGGAACAAGTTGCCCAGGGAGGCTGTGGCTGTTCCCTGCCTGGAGGTGTTCAAGGCCAGGCTGGATGAGGCCTTGAGCAACCTGGGCTGGGGGAGGTGTCCCAGGGGTTTGGAACTGGATGATCTTTAAAGCCCTTTCCAACCCAAACCATTCTATGAATTCATGAATCCCACCAACACCTGAACCCAGAACTGGGAGCTGGACACCATGCACCCAGACCTTGCTGTCCAGACTGAGGCCAGATCTTCAGACTGAGAATCTGCATTTCAGCTTTGTCTTTTCAAGTAAACCAGGCCTGCTGGAAATGTAAACCTAGAGCAAAAATCCATGCAGGAAGTGTCCCTGCTGCCCTGGGTGCTTTGCCTCGTGGCACACATCATTAAAGGCAGGTAGCAAACCTGTCTCTCTTGCCTGCAGTCCACTTCTGGTGGCATGAATAAGCCATGGTCAGGGTTTATGGGCAGCTGTGGCAGCCAGCATCGGAGCACACAGACAGATGTTGCAGAACAGCTTCATCCATGCAGGTGAGGAGGGGGATGAGGAGGACCTTTCTTAAACACCTTCTGCCAGAGGGAGCATAGAGTGCTGCTTGTGATGGTGCTCCTTGATTGACCCTTTGGAGCAGCAAACAAAGCTTGGGGGCTCTCCATGCTGAGTGAGGAGTGAGGTCCAGCTTGCAGCCATGTCTCAGCTCAGGTCAGTGACAGGAGCATCCTGGCTGTGTGCACCACCCTGGTCCTCCTGAGCTTTGGTGTCTCAGCTCAGGTCAGTGACAGGAGCATCCTGGCTCTGTGCATCACCTTGGTCCCCCTGAGCTTGGTGATGTGCATTGCCCTTTCTGATGGCCTCCTCTAATATGAAGCTGTCTGGAACAACGCTGTCCTGCTTCTCCTCTCCACTGATTCTGGGTGAACCATCTCTGGTCTCCCAGTTTCTGCATCTGAAGTTCAGGCTGAGGTCAGCAGTGTCCACACCAGGCTGTCCTCGTGCTCTGCAGTCAGCTGGCTCCTCTCTGGTGATGATCTGGCAGAAGTTACTGGGGAAGCCATGCTCCTTTGGAGCTTTGCTTTTCCCAGTGTGTGACTTTGGGTTGCTTCTGGGACAGGAGGGTGATGCAGAGAGCTTGGACTCATCTTGGTGAGCTCAGCTGCAAAGTCCTCTCATTTATTCCTGGGCTGTGAAGTTCATTTGCAGACTGGAGACTGGTCCAGAGCATTTCACCTGCAGGGAAGAGACTTACTGGGGTGAGATCCTTTAGGAGAGGACAAGAACATGTTTGGTTTTTATGGCTAACCAACACAGATGGGTGGAGGGGAGAGGAGCCTTCCTGGGAAGGTCCTGGGCATGCCTTCAGCGGTTGAAGAAGAAGGACTTGAGGCTCTGCAGGAACTGAGACTTCTGCCTCTGCTTCTGCTTCTTGCGGATGATGGGGATCCAGACAAGGCCACAGACCAGGAGCATCAGTCCCAGGGACAGGAAAGCTGGGCCACACAGCTTGTAAACCTTTTTGTTCTTGGTTTGGAGGCAGGACAGGCTGGTGATGACTATGCCAAAGAGGAAGACAGCTGCTCCCACAGACACCACAATGACAGGCTTGTGGTAGATCTCCCACTTGCTCCTGGGAGCGTCGGTCCAGACAGACTCGCTCCGGGAGCTGGTGCAGAGGGTGCTGCCCGTGTGACTGGTCAGCAGCTCCTTGGTCTGAGGAGACTTCTCACTCCCATCAGGGCTCTTTGGGGAATTTCCATGGTGACAGGATCTGAGGAGGAGACCTGAGGTGGGTGAAAGAGGAAGAGCAGAGCAGGGCTAGTGACTGACAATGGATTGGGTGCTTCCCATCTGGTCATTAAGCAGTGCCAAGTGAAATGAATCAGAGAATCACAGAATGGCTCAGGTGGGAAGGGACCTCAGAGATCCTCTGCTCCAACCTCCCCACCAGGGGCAGGGACACCTCTCAACTACACTTGGCTGCTCAAGGCCTCATCCAACCTGCCCTTCAACACCCCAGGGAGGAGGCAGCCACAACCTCCCTGAGTAACCTGTTCCAGAGTCTCACCACCCTCATACTGAAGAACTTCTTCCTCAGCTCCAGTCTAGCCCTGATCTCCCTCAGCTTCAAACCATTCCCCCTTGTCTTGTTGCTCTGAAAATGAAGCTGGAGAAGATTTTGTGGGCCACTGCAGGGACAGAACATCACACCTACGAGAGCCAAGCAACACAGGACGAGACAACAGGGTCCTAGAAGCAGGCTGGGCTGAGGATGCCTGTAGGGTGCCACTGCTCACCTGTGGGCCTTGGGACTCCCACACTTCCCATTCAGCTCAGCAGCTTCAAGCTCCCACAGCAATTGAGTGGTGGGATGAGTAGATGGTTCATTGGAACCCACCCCCTGAGCCTTCCAGGGCTCTTGGCTACTCTCAGGGCAGTAGCAAGGTGCTGCAAGGCTGCTCCTTCTCCTGCAGGCTGCACTCAAGCCACCCCTTGCACTAGATTTGTGCTTGGGATTGCCCAGCCCAGGTGGAGGACCTGTCCTCGGCCCATCACTCGGGCTGCCTCCACCCCTGGGCAAGGGGATGCTCTGCAGTAAGAGTACAGCAACAGTGCCAGCCAGGAGCAGCCCAGCACCCTGCATTGCCCTTCTGCCAGCCCCACTGAGCAGAGCCATTGAAGATTGCTGCCAGCTCCAGAGCTGTCCCTGTGGGGCTGCCCTATGCTAAGCAGCAGTCAAGCTCGAGCCACATCCATGCTGGCCTAGGCACCAGACCCTGGTGTGGCTCAGGTGTGTGGGCACTGCCCTGCACCTATTCCACTGTCAAGCTCTGTGCCACCAGGGCCCTGCACCTATTCCACTGTCAAGCTCTGTACCTGTTCCACTCTTCCTAAGGACAGTGCAAGCTTCGAGCCCAAGTGGACTTCGATCCAGAGCAGGTGATTTAAAACCCTGCTTCAGCCCTTGATTGCCAACACAGCACCACGAGCTGTGCTTGCTCAGCTCAGGCCTGGCTGCAGGCAGACCCAGTGATGACCCTGGGCATAGCTCACTGTGAGTGGAACACCACGGGTGATACCAGGCTGGATTTACACTCTGTGTGTGCCATGGGAAGACAGTGGGCAGCAACAAGGTGTAAATGGCCAAGAAGGTCAATGGTACCCTGGGGTGCATTCAGAAGAGTGTGGCCGGCAGGTTGAGAGAGGTTCTCCTCCCCATCTGCCCTAGTGAGGCCACTTCTGGAGTACTGTGTCCACTTCTAGGCTCCCCAGTTCAAGAGATTCTCCCCAGGGAGATTCTGGAGAGAGCCCAGTGGAGGCTGCTGAGATGCTGAGGGGTCTGGAGCAGCTCTGTGAGGGGGAAAGGCTGAGAGCCCTGGGGCTGTTGAACCTGGAGAAGAGAAGGCTGAGAGGATCTTACTAATGTTTACAGATATCTGAAGGGTGGGGGCCGAGAAGAAGTGGCCAGGCTCTTGTCAGTGGTGTCCTGTGATAGGACAAGGGGCAATGGACACAAACTGGAACCCAGGAGGTTCCATCTGAACAGGAGGAGAAACTTCTTTGTTGTGAGCATGTTGCAGAAGGCTCTCCCCCACCTCTACTCTGCCCTAGTGAGGACATATCTGGAGTCCTGGGTCCAGTTCTGGGCTTCCTAGTTCAAGAGGGACAAGAAACTACTGGAGAGAGTCCAGGGAGGCTGCAAAGCTGCTGAGGGGCCTGGAGCAGCTCTGGGAGCAGCAAAGGCTGAGAGCCCTGGGGCTGAGAGCCTGCAGAAGAGCAGCCCCAGAGGGGAGCTGAGCAATGCTCAGCAAGAGCTAAAGGAGCTGTGGGGGGTAAGAGGCTGGGGCCAGGCTCTGCTCAGTGGTGCCCAGGGACAGCACAAGGGGCAGTGGGCACAGACTGGAACCCAGGAGGTTCCACCTGAACCAGAGGAGAAATTCTTCATTGTGAGGGTGCTGGAGGCCTGGAGCAGGCTGCCCAGAGAGGCTGTGGAGTCTTCTTCTCTGGAGACTTTCAAGACCCAGCTGGATGTGTTCCTGTGTGACCTGCCCTGGGCGCTCCTGCTCTGGCAGGGCAGTTGGACAGGGGGATCTGGGAGGTCCCTTCCAGCCCCTGGCATTCTGTGATTCTGTGAGACAGGCACAAAGCTTGGCAGCCTCAGCTCCTTTCCTGTCACTGCCGATCAGTGTGAGGCCATGGAGCAGGTAAGTGGAGCTGCACAGGGGCTGGCACATCTCCACAGGCACCATCTAAAGGAAACCTGCCCATATTTGGGCCATACTGGGCCCAGTGCCCACCAAGGGAGGCTGATGACTGAGTGCCAGCCAGCACCTCCTGTATTCTTACCTGCAGCCCCTGCCAAGCTTTGTGGCTAATTCTGAAAAGAGAGAGCTCACTTCAGACCTCTCACCACAGGCACTGCTGCAGGAATACAGACCCGGGGCACCGAGGTACTGGCTCACGTTTCAATCTGGCCAGATCTGGACCAGCAAGGAAGACACTGAAAGCCAGGAGCAGTGCACACTATTTACATCCCTTCTGTCTTCAGCTTTTACAGAATCACAGAACCCCAGCATGGTGAGGGTTGGAAGTGACCTCTGGAGATCACCCAGTCCCACCCCCTGCTCCAGCAGGGCACCCACAGCAGCTTGCCCAGCAGCACACTGCCCAGCTGGGGCTGGAAGCTCTCCACACCAGGAGACTCCACAACCTCTCTGGGCAGCCTGCTCCAGGCCTCCAGCACCCTCACAACAAACAACTTTCTCCTCTTCTTCAGGTGGAACCTCCTGGGTTCCAGTTTGTGTCCCTTGCTCCTTGTGCTGTCCCTGGGCACCACTGAGCAGAGTCTGGCCCCAGCCTCTTGCCCCCCACAGCTCCTTCAGCTCTTGCTGAGCATTGCTCAGCTCCCCTCTGGGGCTGCTCTTCTCCAGGCTCAACAGCCCCAGGACCCTGCTCACAGATCTGCTCCAGGCCCCTCACCATCTTTGTAGCCTCCCCTGGACTCTCCCCAGCAGCTCACCATGCAGCTGACTGGCTGCAACTTCATGCTGCTGCCAGGCTCTGTGATGCAGCTCACCTCACTGCTGCTGTGAGCTGTGGTTCCAGCCATCCAGAGGCTCCTGAGACAAAGCACAGACCCTGACAGCAATGCTCAGTGTCCTGAGGAGACAGTGAGGCTGGCTCTGTGTGGGCCAAAAGCTGCCCAGGGGTAAGCCCAGCCACACATGAACCTCCCCAGCTGCTGTTTTGCAGTGATGTGCCCAGCTCCTGGGTGGCTTCTTGCTTGGCTGCCCTGTGCAGCTTGGCCACCAGCTGCCTTGCTCAGAGCCTTGCTGGGTTGTGAGCTTCCAGCTCAAATCATTTGCAAGGCTCTTCCTGACATTTCATCCCAGGCAGCAGAGGCACTGCCTGGCTTTCTCCTGGTAGCACCCACTGTGGAGAGGTTTGATGGCCAAGCTGCTCTGTGGTTTTCATTTGGCTCTGTGGCTGGAAATTTGCTTTCTTCTCTGGAATGCTGCCCAGCTCTCATCTCTCAGCAGGCTAATGCAGGGAGACACTGGAGCAGGCTGCCCAGGGAGGCTGTGGATGTCCCTTCCCTGGAGGTGTTCAAGGCCAGGCTGGATGAGGCCTTGAGCAGCCTGGGCTGGTGGGAGGTGTCCCTGCCCATGGCAGGGGGCTTGGAACAGGATGGATTTGAAGGTCCCTCCCAGCCCAACCAATTCTATTCCATTCTCTCAGGCACTCCACTCCCTGCTTGCCCAGGAGCTGCTGCCCTGCCTCTGCATCCAGGGGTGCTCCAAACTCTGCAAAGCACAGAACCACACAGTCCCAGATTGCATCAGGTTAGAAGAGACCCTCCAAAGGCATCTTGTCCAAGCCCCCTGCAGCCAGCAGGGACACCTTCAACTAGATCAGGCTGCCCAGGGTCACATCAAGTCTTGTCCTGTTTGTCTCCAGGGATGGGCCCTCAGCCACATCCCTGGGCAGCCTGTGCCAGTGTCTCTCCACCCTCATTGTGCAGAACTTCCTCCTGATGTCCAACCTAACTCTGCCCTGCTCCAGTTTCAAACCACTGCCCCTTCTCACCCAGTGTCAAACCATTGCACCTCCCTCTTCTCATTGCAGAGCATTCATGCCGGGCTCCTGCAGAAGCCATCCTCTTCCTCTCTGCACTGACACTGGAGTGGATTCCCCCTCCCTTTTAGTTTCTGGCACAACCTCCCCTCTCACCACAATTCCCAGACACATCATTTCTCTCAGGCTTCCTGGCAGAAGAGGCTTTTATGGCCACACTTCCCTCCCGGTGTTCTCTAGTGAAGGATTTCACTCCCTGCCAGCGGCCAGGAGATGGTTTGTGAGCACTGCACAGATCTGCAGCTCTGGGGACAGCTAATGTGATTGCAGCTCCAGCCTGATTCATCACAGATGTGCTCACAATCAGATGAGATGGTCCCACAGAGCAGCCTGGTGGGATAATGCCATCAGATATCTCTCAGGGTTTTTTATCATTATTGTTGGAAGGAGATCTTCAGCAAATAACTCCTGGCCTGAAAATGCCTCCAGAGCACATCTCAGGTTTCATGGCTGCTGCTGCTGCTGGAATCTTGGGCAGCTCTTGGCCAAGATTCTGGGGTCTTTGTTCACACACATCCCCTCTGCAAGGAAGAGCCTCACAGAATCAGAATCAGAGAGTCACAGATTGCATTGGGTGGGAAGGGACCCTGGAAGGTCATCTTGTCTGACCCCACTGCAGTCAGCAGGGACATCTCCAGTTGAGATCAGGTTGCCCAGGGCCCCATCGGCCTCCTGTGATTCAATTTCTCCTCTCTTTGCTCTCCCACTGCGTTGTGTGGGGATGTTTGGTTTCTGAACTGGGAAATTCCATGGAGGTGCTTGCTGGGGACCCCAGTGCCCACACCTGGGTACCTCCTGGACCGTGGGGACATTAGCTGGTGGTGCTGAGGAGAGAGCTGTGCACTGAACAGATCACCCAAGCTCTCTGCCCCAGGTCCCTCAGCCCATCCTGGCAGTGGATGCTGTCCCTCACCTGCCAGCTCCCAGCAGCCCAGCACAGGATGCTGCAAACAAGCTGGAAGTGTGGCCAGAGCTGTGCTAAAATTGGAGCTGCAGCCCAACCTGCAGACTCTGCTCCTATGCACAGCTCTGTGTTCTCCTGGCCATGCAAGACCTGGATTCTCCCTCCCAGTCCAGTCCTCAGCCCAGCCAACTCCTTTACCTTTGAGCTGGCAGCCCTGATTCTTCAGGAGCTTCCAACATGCTCCTCTGAAGTCCTCACCACTAGCAGTTTCAGCCTGCTCTTCCTCCCACTATGCACAGCTGGGGACACCAGAGCTGCTCCAGCTCACACAATCTCACCCCATGGTTGGGATCCATCCCCGTCTGACTTGCTCATGAAGATTCCACTTGGTATCTCAAAATGGAGCTGCTCTTTGTCCTAGGACTAAGGAAGTGCCCCCCATGGGAGCCCTGGTGGTGTGGGTGAGTGTGGACCCTCCCTGGGCACAGAGCCATAGGTGTTGGTGGTGTTGCCATGCACAGGGTGGGGCAGAGGGGCTGCAGCACTTGAGGTCTCTGACCTGGGTTTTACCACACAGATCACTGGGGGAACAGTTCAGGTTTGCAAACCAACCCCCAGTATTGCTGAAGCCCAGCATTAGGGACATATTTTGCCTTCTCTGCTGCCAAGCTACTTCCCTGAAGAATGTTCCCCACCAGGGGTGGGGCAGGCAGCAGCAGAAGCCTCTGCTCTCCTAAGCCAGGTTCCCTCCAGCCCCACATCCCTCTGGGAATCATCTGTCACAGAAAACAACATTTGGAGGCTAAACCAAAGTGGGTTCTGCGCTCCAGAGATGTGGCTTGCCCTGATTTCTGTTGGGGAGAAGCAGAGACCAGCCTGGATGGAGCAGCAGGGCTGGCCAGGCTTCTGCTGAGGGCTCAGACCCTGCCAGCTGCCCCCAAGACAAAGCAGGTGAGCTCTGCTGTGCCCAGCACCAGCACCACCACTGGGTTTGGGTGAATGACATCTCCAGAGCTACAGAGCACTTGGGGAGAAGTCAGCTGAGCACAGATGTGCACACACGTCCCCAGGCTGTCCCCAAGCTGTCCCCAGGCTGTCCCCAGGCTGTCCAGCTAAGGTTCAGATGCTGCTCCACCAAAGCCACAAGCAGTTCCACAGAGAGTCCCCCAAACCCTCCCCACTGCCCCATGGCTCCCTGGGCTTTCCAGTGGCCTCCAGATGGCTCTTCCTGCTTCAATCTCAGCCAAACCCAGGATCTGCAGAAGCTGCCAGCCCTTGGAGGTGAAGAAGCTGTGGGCTGAGAGTGACCTGCATGACAAGCTGCACCTTGTCCAAGGCAGAGTGTGGGGAAGGAAGGGCTCTCCCTAAAGGGAGCCTTGAGGGTGTCCTGCTAGCCTCCTGTCTGCAGTGCAGCAGGGTTGGCTCTGGGCAAGCTGCTTGGGCTTGACAGCAGGTGGAGAGAGGGCCCAGGGCAAGCTGACCCGGCTGAGGATGTCCCTGCTGAGTGCAGAGGGGTTGGACTGGATGCCCTTTGGAGGTCCCTTCCAACCCAGACCATTCCATGATTCCATGATGGCTTGGGATGTGCCTTGGCAAACAGCAGCAGCAGCAGGTGCTCTGCAAAGCCTTGGGGTAGGACCTGAAGGGTTTGTTTGTCTTTCAGCCAGCAGAGAGGTCCTGCCTGCCACCCTGTAATGTGTGGGCAGCAAAGTCCTCTCTGGGAGGAGGTGGTAGTGCTGGGGAATGGAGGAAAACTGAGAAGTGCTTTTTGGGGCATGGCTTCTCCTGCTGCTCTGGGGTGTCCCAGTCTGACTCTGTAATAGGTCAGTGCAGGACCCCCAGCTGACAGTCATGGGCCCATAGTTGCCAGGGTTAGGAGTTAGCTGCTCTAAAGGCCACATGTGGGATGGGTGGGCAGGAAGGCTGCTTCACTGAGCAGCATGAGCAGCAGGAACCTCCTGTTAGATGCCAAATTCCTCTCATTGGAGATGTCCCTGATGATGGGGGGGGGGGGGGGGGGAGTGAGGGATGTTGGACTAGAGGAGCTGTAAAGGATCCCTTCCAACCCAACCCATTCCATGATTCTGTGAAATTTAGTTGAGGGTGCCCATCAGTCAGGTTCAAGGTGAAGAGGAGAGGAGAGTGTGCCCAAGAGGTCCCCAAGGAATTGAGCAAGCTGGGGGCTGGGGGTCTGCCTCTTGGTGCAGCTGCCCCCAAAGGGCTGCCCTGCAGCCAGACACCTGCCTGGGGGGGGACTTGCACTCAGGGAGGGCTGGCAGGGGACAGCACCCAGCTCCTTCTGTGGGCATCATTGAATAGAATCACAGAATTGTTTGGTGGGAAGAGACTTTTAAGATCATCCAGTCCAAGCATCAACCCAGCACTGCCAGGGCACCACTAAACCTGCGGTCCCTCAGCACCACATCTCCACAGCTTTGAAACCTCTCCAGGGATGGGGACTCCACCACTGGCCTGAGCAGCCTGGGCAAGGCTGTGACAACCCTTTGGGGGAAGAAACTGTTCCTCCTGTGCAACGGGAACCTGCCCTGCTGCAACCTGAGGCCATTTCCTCTCTCCTGTCTGGGAAGGGAATGCCCCGGGGAGGGAGCGAGCGCTGAGAGCACACTCACCATGCCGTGCCTCTGTCGTCCCAGCTGTCCCCCTGCTGTGGGGGCTCTCTGCAGCAGATGAGGTGGTCGATGGCACTAAACATCCCCTGAGCAGGCCGAGGAGCAACGCAGCCACCAGCTCCTGCGGGCGCAAGAGGAGCTGCTCGGAGCAGCCAGCCTGCTGCTGCCTTGTGTCAGCCCTCAGAGGGCTGGGTCCTGCTGGGCTGAGGGGGCTCTGCCCTGGGGGAGGACAAGGAGAGCTGTGTTGGCTCACGACCTGAGTGCTGAAGCCCCTTCCCCTGCCATGCCCAGCCTCTGCTCCTCTGGGAGCTAGGAGGGGGCTGGCAGGGGCTCCGTGGGCAGCTGTCCCTGCAGACCGGCTGGCTCTGGGCTGCAGGAATAAGGCAGTGGGGTTCACATCAGCCACAAGCCCCAGCAGATTTTGGATGTAAACGGAGATGGAGCCAGCATCCATTTGCTGGAGTAGTGGAGCTGGGTTGGGCCCAGCCCCCTGCATCTCTTGGGAGCAGCTTTCCCAGTCCCAGAAACACACCCAGGGTCTAGCTGAGCAAAGGACATCTGCAGGTCCCTTCTTGGGGCTCAGCAAGAAGATGACTCCCAGTCCTTCCGTGCTGTATCCTCTCTCCCCTTCCACCACCCCAAAGCCAAACCCATGGAATTCCATCCTACTTACGTGGGGAGCCGTGGGGGTGGCTGCCCACCCCACCAGCAGTGGGACAAGCTACAGCAGAAGCTCCTGCTCTCCTAGGGCAGGCTCATCCCAAGCCCTCATCCCTCTGGATGTTGTCTGCTGGGCTCTGTTGAGCCTAATAAACAGCCCCAGCTCGGATGAGCTCACCAGCCCAGCGCTGTACCGCTTAACTCTTTGTTTCCCTGCCTCGGGTCCTGCAGAGCTGGCTTCTGGGAAGCTTGCCTGGGAGGGCTGTGGGAAGGGCCACGGTGTGGGAGGCTGTCCAGCAGCAGGGCAGGAGCAGCAGGGGGTGTCAGTGCGTGGAGCAGGGCGCCGGGACTGGGGGTGGCTGTTGATGACCCAGCCTTGGCTCGTCAGCACAGCTCCTGAAACACCTCTGGACTGCAATTTCTGCACCCCCAAAGCAGTGTCTGCAAAGCACTTTGAGGCTCTTTGGTGAGACATCAGATGGATGCAAGATATTAGCAATTAGCTATTAATTAACATCCTGAGTCCATTACAAGGAGGGGGTGGAAGAAGGAGGTAGTTCTGGCACGCTGCCTCCATGCACAGACCCACAGCCAAACTTTAATGCCTTCTGACATCAGCATGATCCACTGTCTGCAGGGAAAGGCTCCAGCCTGACACACACATTAGTGGCACCCAGAGCTGGGTTCCAGCCTTGCTGAGGTTGCCTCCATCCCCAGGGGCTCTTTGTTGGTTTGGTGCAGTAACAGTACCTAAACTTCACCACAGACCTGGGCAGGGGAGTGGGATGGGGTGGGATGGGCAGGAGGTGGGGGAGCTCTCATGGAGTTGGGCATGTCCCACAAGGGGCACAGAGCATCCCAGGGCAGCACCTGGGGCTGGAAGGGGAGGAGGAGGGTCCAGAAGGACTATGGGTCAGGGCTGGGGAAACCAGCTCACCCAGGTGTGGGCAGCTCAAGGAGGAGGACCAGAGGCTTGTTTGTAAACATGAGGTCCTTCAGCTCAGCTCTGTGTAGGTCTTTGAGCAGTGGTATGTGGCCACGGGACAGCTTCTGGAGCTCTTCAGTAAGGGACAGCTGGGGCAGTGGGCTCACAGGGTGGAGCAGGAGCAGAGAGGAAGAGTGGCAGAGGAGGGATGAGCTCATCGTCCTCCTCCATGGTCTGTCCTCACCTCTGGGGGTGAGTTCATCTGAGTTCATCTGGGGGCCTGTTCATCTGGGGACCATCAACCTAGTCCTCAAGGAGCATTTGAACAGGGAAAAGATTCTGCAGATCTGGGAGAGCTGAGTGGATTTGGATTCCCTAGTGCAGGGCTGAGGGTGTGAATAATTTGGAGCACATGGGGTAAAATTTAAAAAAAAGTAATAAAAAGGAGGTGGGAAGGCTTTGTTCCAGCACCTGCAGAATGCCTTTCACTCCCTGGCTCTGCACCATCTCCAGGCTGACCTCGGCTTCTTCTGCCCTGCTAGGGAGCATCCAGCCCTGTGCTCCAGTCCCATACCCCACCACAGGGCTCTATGCATTTCAATGCCCCCAACCGGCTCTGTGCTACTTGCAGTGCCCCTGGCAGCTCCTTTGTGCCCCAAGGACTAAGCTGTGGTGGCAGAGAGCAGTCAAAGGGCCCTGGCTGTGGTCAAAGGCAGGAGTGTCTTTTGAACATGGAGCCCCATGCATGACAAAGTAACCTGACCAAGGGGGCAACTGTGTACTAAGCACAGCTCCTGCCCCTTCGAGGCTGAAGTCCATAGCTCCAGGGCTATGGTCCATCTGTCTAGGGCTGAGGTCCATTTCTCCAGGGCTGAGTTCCACCGCACAAGTAATTCCAACCAGGACTGAGGCCCATCCCAGAGGTCCATGACTCCAGGCTTGAGGTCCATCCTTGCAGCACTGAGGCCCATCCCAGAGACTGAGGCCCCTAGGGCTGAGGTCAGAATCACGGACTCACGGAATTGTCAGGGCTGGAAGGGACCTCAAGCACCATCCAGTTCCAACCCCCTGCCCCCTTCAGATACCGGAAGGCCACAAGAAGGTCTCCTGGGAGCCTTCCCTTCTCCAGACTCAACAACCCCAAATCTCTCAGTCTGTGTCCATAGCAGAGCAGCTCCAGCCCTCTGCTCACCCTCGTGGCCCAACTCTGAACACCCTCCAGCACCTGCAGCACTGGGTGATGTCCTAGGTACTGCAATCAGCTCTAAGGTCCCATACATGGAGCCCATGAGCTGAAAGAATTCCACATGCACGCTGCTCTGCCTGTCGCGAAGAAGCCGCGGGTACATTGCCCACTCCAGCCGGGTCCCACCCCGACAGGGCTCTCGCCCCATCGCCCCAGCACCGCGTCAGGCTCTCTGGCTGCTGCCTCCGCCCACAGGCGCAGCGCCCCAGCTGCCTGCGCGGAGCTTTGCTGCCACCTGCCGGGGACAGGAATGGAGCCCGGCAGCGCCCAGGTCTGCTTGGTGCTGCCAGCAGAGGGTTGCACTGGGTGACCCTTAGCTCCCTTCCAGCCCACACAGTCTGTGCTTCATCCTGGCTGCCCTAAGAGTGTCAGGGGGCAGCCTTCAGGAAGGCCAAACCCATAAGGGGTGACTGCCTATGGCTTTGGACATTGCAGGGGACAGTGCCAAAGGTCTTGCTGGTGCCCAGGCAGACACGTGCCCAGCCTTCCCCTCCCCAGCAGGTAGTTGTCCTGCTGACAGGAGGCCAGGGTGGTGGGGCAGGACCTGCCTTGCATGAAGCCAGGCTGCCTGGGCCTGCCCCTGGCTGTGCTGCCCATGCTGAGTGAGCTCCCTCTGCACGCACTGCTCCAGAGCCTTCCCCGGCACTGAGGTCAGGCTGACAGGCCTGGAGCAACCCAAACCTGACCTGGCTGAAAGGGGCCAGAGGAGAGCCGGCCAGGCGCTGTTTTGCAAGGGCCTGTGGCCATCTCTCAAGGGTTTGAAACCAGCACAGCAGGGGGGTTAGGCTTGCACCTCAGGAAGAAGTTCTTCACCAGGAGGGGGCTGAGGCTCTGGAATGGGCTGCCCAGAGAAGATGTGGATGCCTCAAGCCTGGAAGTGCTCAAGGCCGGGACGGAGGAGGCTTTGAGCACGCTGGGCTAGGGGGAGTCTTCCTGATCTTCAGGTGATCTTCAGGCTCCCTTCCAACCCAACCCCTTCTAGGATTCTATGAGAAACCCTTCTGGGCCTTCTTGTGTTAGGGTGACATTGGCCACTGCCAGTGGTCTGGAACTTCCCCTGTTAACCAGGACTGATGATAGAGGATGGAGAGCATCTCGGCAAGGTCCTGTGCCAGCTCCCTCAGCACTCACAGGTGGATCCCTCTTAGCACAGTGGCCAGGAGGTGTTCTAGCAGGACTTTTGCCTCTCTCTTTTCCTCTCTGCATGACCTAACAAGATCCCTGAGCAGGCAGAACCAGAACTTTGGCATGGCTTCATGCCCCACCTCAGCATTCAGGCTGCATCCCATCAGAGCCAATGGCTTTGTGAGTGCTCAGTTCCCAGGTGATCTCTGGCCCTCATCGACCAGGGGAGAGTCTTCCCTCCTCCAGACTGTTTCTCCCCCTCCCAGGCTCTGGGATTCCTGAGGCCCAGCGTGGGCAGCAACGACTGAAGCCAGGAAGCCCTTCAGTAACTCTGGCTTCTCTGCATCCTCTGTCCCCAGGGCTCCCTCCTCCTTCAGCTGCAGGCCCACCTTTTGCCTGCTCTTCTTTCACCACTGAGGGATTTGAAGAAGGCCTTCTTGTTCTCTTGTACTTCCATTGCCAGATTTCATGGCCAGAGGGCCTTGGCCTTCCCCATTGCATCCCTCCCTTGGCTGGCAGTGTTCCTATCAGCCTCCCAAGTGACCTGTGCCTTGTCCCACACATTATGAACTTCTTTCTCCCCTGTGAGGTTTTGCAGCAGCCCCTTGCTCATCTGTGCAGGTCTCCTGCCTCCTCAGCTTGATTGTTGACGTGGAGCAATGCATTGCCCTTGAGCTTGGAGGAAGTGGTGTTTGAATGTCACCCAGCTCTCCTGGGCTGCCCTACCCTCTAGATCCTGGCCCATGGCATGCCTCCCAGTAGCTCTTTGAAGGGGTCAGAGTTAGGCCCTGCCAAAGACCAGTGCTGAAGTCCTACTTCTTGGCCTGCTTGCTCTTCCTGGGATCCTGATCACCAGCATCTGCTGGTCACTGCAGCCAAGGCTGCCCCCAGGCTTTACCTCCCAAACCCAGACCCTCTTTGTTCTAAGTTCAAGCAAGGCCCAGCAGCACAGCTCTCCTGGTTGCTTCCTTAGGCCCCTGCATCAGAAAGTTGTCATCAGAGCAGTGCAGGAACCCTGTGGGCTGTGTGTGCCTCGCTGTGTGGTCTCCCTGGCAAGGTTCGGGGTGGCTAGAGGTGCTTCAGAGACCTCAGCTCATCATGCAGTGCAAGCAGTGAGCAAAGAGTGCCAAGGACCCCACCAGAGCTTGTCACAGGAAATATCTTTCCTTTATTGATAACAGGCAAAGGGGAGGGTGATAAAGGGGGTGGCTGGGGCTGTTTGGTGGAAGGGGTAGGGGTGGAGGGGGGAGGGGTGGTGGTGAGTGAGCCAGGGCTGAGAGCGACCTGTGACGGGGGAAGGGTGGTGGAGGTGGAGGTCCTTTGGGTTTTAGTGTCGATGGTGCAGTTTGACTGGGAGAGGGAATCTGGGGATGTCCTGGAGGTGGAGTGGTTGGTGGGGCCAAGGAGCTCTGAGGATCTCCAGGAGGTGGTGTGGCTCGTGGGGCCAAGGGGCTCTGGGGACATTGTCGAGGTGGAGTGGTTTGAGGGGCCAAGGGCCTCTGGGCATGTCCTGCAGGTGGTGTGGTTTGAGGCACCAAGGCCTTTGGGGACATCCTGGAGGTGGTGTGGCTTGTGGGGCAAAGGGGCCTGGTGGACAAGGAGGCTGTCCAGGGCTGGGGGGTGCGAGGCTGCTCCAGGGGCTCAGGTCTGCAGGGCTATGCGAGGGCAGTGGGGAATCGAGGGGCTGTTGGGGCCAGGTGTCCATCTGTGTGTGCCTGTTCAGCCACTCTCGTGCTTCTGCCCTGGCTTTGCTTTCCCTGTGGAGAGAGCAGAGCCTTTGAGTGCTCAGCTGCTGGTGGAGCTGTTTGCCCAAGTACTCAGACCCTGCTCCACAGCAGCTGGACCAGAGGTGCTGGCTGGCTCCCAGCAGCCAGAGCAGGCAGCAGGCAGGGGCAAGAGTCCCAACTGGCTTTTGTCTCTACTTGTGCCACCGCCTTGCCAGGTAGCACAGCAGAATGGTCACTGGCACAGTAACCACAATGGAAGCTGTGGCCGCCATACAGCTCTGCAGCACCTGCTGGGGACACTGAGGGCTCTGGGCATCCTGGGCATCATCCCCAGTTGCGATTCTCTCCTTGGCCATATCAGGAGGAGCAAAGGCAACGATAATCCTGCAGCAGGGAGTGCCTCCCCTGCCTCCCCTCCCTCTCTCTGGGCCAGCTCCCACATGCGGAGGGGGAAGCTGCCCCTTCTCAAAAGGCACTTGAACCTTGCTCTCCCTTTCTGCCTTTCCTCCAGCCTGGGCATTGCTTTCCAGCTGAGTTCATGCAGCTTGCAGCTGGGATCGACCCCTTGACCCCTTCCCTTCTTGCTCCTGTGCAGGCCACAGCGTGGCCAGCCCTGTGTCTGCAGCCTCCTGCTGCCAAGACTGAGGCCTAAGGCAGAGGGCAGGATACCCACCCTGTTCTCTCTCCAGCTCATCCAGCACTCCGGGGGCTCTAAGAGGATACAAAGGTCTGGGTGTTTAGCTAGATAGCCAAGGACTCTGTGGGAAGTGAGGACTGAAGCACACGACTGGTTGTGGTTGTGAGCTCCACGTGGAGTCCCAGGCCCAGAGCAGAGAGGAGGGCAGAGTCCCCAGAGGGGGCCAAAAGCAGCTAAAGAACAGCTGGGGATGGGTGGCTCTTGCTGCCTACCTGGCCCCCTCTGCCCCATGCCCGTTCTGCTCTGTGCGCTCCCCGTGCCTGCCCTGTGCCCAGTCTGCCCCTTGCCAGCTCCGTGCCCATTCTGTCCCGTGCCAACTGCGTCCCCGCCCCGTGCCCACACCTCGGCAGCAGATGAGCAGCTTTGCCCGATGGGCAGCAGCGATCTGCCCGGGGCGGCTCTGCAGCCTCCTACTGGCTGCGCTCCTCGGGCTCGTGCCCTCTGCACAGACTGCTGCAGCATGGGCTGCTGGCATGGCCTAGCATCGGGGCCCTGGGTTAAGGCTCATGCTTTGAAGTACCATGGAGCACAAGCTGCAGGCTGCAGAGCCTCCTGCTGCTCACGTAAAAATACAAACAAAAGTGTTTTTTCCACCCAAAGCCTGAGCCATGGCTGTCACTCAGACAAGGCTAGAAAAACAGCATCTACCCAGGCAGAGCTGCTGCAGCAGCATGCAGGAGTCCAGGCTGCCCGCTGCAGAGAGTGCTTCAGCCTGGCACTTGCAATGGAGGGGGAAGGAGAGAACACCTGTGTCAGGTGTGAGCAGGTGAACTTTCTCCTCAGTCTGGTGGCGCAGCTGAAGGATGAAGTGGCCGAGCTGAAGGAGGAGGTATCTAGGCTCAGGTCAATAAGGGAAAGCGAAAGGGAGTTAGATATGTGGGAGAAGGCTCTGCAGATCTCCCCTGCTGAGGGAAGGGTCCCTGGAAACGGGGAGGGACGGATACAGGTCCCTGCCAGGGGTGGCAAGGGAAATCCATCCCGGCCCTCTCCTCCTCCTCCTCCGCTGCCCTTGCGTAACAAGTACGAGGCCCTGCAGGCCGAGGGCAGTGGGGATGAGAGGGCCGAGGAGCAGCCATCTGGGCCAAGCGGTCCCCACCAGCTATAACGACCAGCTCCACAGAGAAAAGGGGAAGGGTTAGAGTTGTTGGGGACTCTCTCCTGGGGGTACTGAGGGACCCATATGTTGTCCCGACCCTTCCCGCAGGGAGCTCTGCTCCCTACCCGGAGCGCGGGGACGGGACATCGCAAGGAGACTCCCAAGGCTAATCCAGCCCTCTGACTATTACCCTCTGCTGGAAATACAAGCTGGGAGTGATGAAACTGACAAGAAGGGCACCAGGGCGATTAAAAAGGAGTTCAAGGCCCTTGGACAATTGATTGATGGGACAGGAGCTCAAGTGGTGTTCTGCTCAGTTCCCTCAGTGGCAGGGGAGTACACTTATGCCTCTGAGAAAAGGATCCACAAAGGTATCCAAATACTGCTGCACTACACCAGCCCCACAAGCCATCTCCCATGCAGGTGGCACCTGAACGACCTCCCCACTGCCACACAGAAGAGGTGTGGTTCACAGCTGCATCCTCCCACAGGGCAGGGGCGCAGTGGCATTACAAGGCCGCAGCTCTGGAGCTTGGCACCGACAGAACTGTCATTGAAGAGGGCCGAGGCAGCGCCCGAGCAGGGCAACGGCGTGCTCTGACGTTAGCTGTAGGAAACGCTGCAGAGACCCTACACACCCATTCCTGTGCTGCGTTCCAAGTGCCACAGGATGGATTGGCCAGGGGGAGCAAATCAGAGGAGAGTTGGCAACACCCAAGTTGGGAGGGCAACCGGCTGGCAAAGACTACTAGAAATAAGCTGCTCCAGGCCTCTTAAATTAGGATGGGTAAAGGGACACTCCAAGAAGCAGTTGGACTGGGAGAGGGAATCTGGGGACATCCTGGTGGTGCAGTGGTTGGTGGGGCCAAGGGGCTCTGGGCATGTCCTGGAGGTGGTGTGGCTGGCAGTGAAGCAGTGCTGCCTTCCAAAGCCTTCTGCTCAGCCTCTCGCTCCCTCTCTGAAGAAAGCCAGCAGGAGAGCTGGGTGAGATGGAAGCCTTCCCCATCAGGGAGAAGGCCTCTCCAGGAGGCAATCCAGCTCAGAGACAGGGACAAGGCTGACATTTGCTTCAGCAGCTCCTTGGCAATTTCAAAGCCTTTCTGGAAATCGTTCCCTGGTCACAATGGCTAAATAGCTCTTGGAGGACCTAAGCAGAAGAGCTTTAGCTGAGTTTCTCAGCAATCCAATGCAGAAAAGCAGTGCTTGGGCTGTGAGGGCAGCAGAGACTCACCGCTGCGATGCCAGCCAGGCTGCAGTGAACGATTCCAGCCCTGTTGCAGTGCTCGTTGCCAGGGGGCATTGAGCCAGTCCTCACTGCAGGCACATCTGGACCTAATGACCCAGAGAAGGTTCTGTCACCTCTTGGCACCTGCCTGGGCAGAACTGACTCACAGAAGCCTTCAGGGGCTGATGGCAAGGGAGCCCACCATGAGCAGGTGTGTGTCCTCCTGCCTGCTGAGGCACCCAGCTAGGTGAGCCTTGGGCTTGGAGCTGGCAGCTCTCAAAGGGAGGGAAGAGCCAGGACCTACTTGTGCCATGTGCCAGAGCCTTAGTCTTGGAGCAGGAAGCTGGAGTGCCTTGGCCTCCAGGCAGGTCTGCAAAGAAGCACAGCAGGGAAGAGCCTCTGAGACACAGCTGCAGACAGCTGTGCAGGAGGCAGTGGCACCCAGTGCCACTCAGAGCCGGGCACCCCACGGCACTCAGCTCTGCCCTCCACTCAGGAGCAGGCTGCAAAGAGTTGCAGCCTGCCTGCAGTGGCACCGTGCTGGGAGCAAACTCAGCTCTGAGCTCAAGGCCAAGCAGCCCCCTGGCTAGGCAGCAGCTCCTGCTGCAAGGGGCCAGAGAGAGCTTCTGAAGGCAAAGTGCCCTGGGGCCCATGGCTGAGCCCTACTCACTTCCCCATCTGGCCCTGTTCTTGGCTGCAGGTGAGATGGAGGAGTGACCAAGAGAGGATCTGAAGGCAAAGTGCACAAGCAGCTGCTCGTGGCACACACGTCCCCAGGCTGTCCCCATGCTGTCCCCAGGCTGTCCCCAGACTGTCCATCTAAGGTCCAGATACTGCTCCTCCAAAGCCACCCGTGGTTCCACAGTGAGAGCCCTCCCCAAACCCTCCCCACTGCCCCATGGCTCTCTGGGCTTTCCAGTGGCCTCCAGATGGCTCTTCCTGCTTCAGTCTCAGCCAAACCCAGGAACTGTGGAAGCTGCCAGCCCTTGGAGGTGAAGAAGCTGTGGGCTGAGACTGACGTGCATGACAAGCTGCACCTTGTCCAAGGCAGAGTGTGGGGAGGGAAGGGCTCTCCCCAAAGGGAGCCTTGAGGGTGTCCTGCTAACCTCCTGACCGCAGTGCAGCAGGGTTGGCTCTGGGCAAGCTGCTTGAGCTTGGCAGCAGGTTGAGAGAGGGCCCAGGGCAAGCTGATCCGGCTGAGGATGTCCCTGCTGACTGCAGAGGGGGTTGGACTGGATGCCCTTTGGAGGTCCCTTCCAACCCAGACCATTCTATGATGGAGTCGCCAGCCAGGAGAGCGGATTGCGGCTTGGCTGCTCCGCTGCTGGGGTAATGGGGCTGCCAGCCAACTGCTGGAAGGGAAAGAGGCCCAACAATTGGGACCCCTTGCCAGAAAGAGAGGTACTGAGAAAGGCACTGCAAAAGAGACAGGCCTATGCAGCCTCTGGAGACGACTCCTGCTAAGTGTGAGGGCCAGGTACCCATGCAAGGAGGACCTTATGAGTTCTCCAGGGAAGTGGAACACTGCAGATGAAGGAATCCAGTACTTCAGAGAATTAGCAGCGTTGGAAGTTATCTGTGGTGATTTAGATGATCACAGTCTCTCAAACAGCCTAGCACTGATGTACTGTTTGGACGAGGACACACGGTCTGTGGAGACAGGATGGGCCCGGCTCCAGAATTTTGAGGGTAAGCTCTGCACCGACTCATTCCACGAGCCAGTGCCTCATCGGCACAGTAACCACAATGGAAGCTGTGGCCACCATACAGCTCTGCAGCACCTGCTGTGGGCACTGAGGGCTCTGGGCATCCTGGGCAGCATCCCCAGTTGCGATTCTCTCCTTGGCCATATCAGGAGGAGCAAAGGCAACGATAATCCTGCAGCAGGGAGTGCCTCCCCTGCCTCCCCTCCCTCTCTCTGGGCCAGCTCCCACAGGCTGAGGGGGAAGCTGCCCCTTCTCAAAAGGCACTTGAGCCTTGCTCTCCCTTTCTGCCTTTCCTCCAGCCTGGGCATTGCTTTCCAGATGAGTTCATGCAGCTTGCAGCTGGGATCGACCCCTTGACCCCTTCCCTTCTTGCTCCTGTGCAGGACACAGCGTGGCCAGCCCTGTGTCTGCAGCCTCCTGCTGCCAAGACTGAGGCCTAAGGCAGAGGGCAGGACACCCACCCTGTTCTCTCTCTGGCTCATCCAGCACTCCCGGGGCTCTAAGAGGATACAAAGGTCTGGGTGTTTAGCTAGATAGCCGAGGACTCTGTGGGAAGTGAGGACTGAAGCACACGACTGGTTGTGGCTGTGAGCTCCACGTGGAGTCCCAGGCCCAGAGCAGAGAGGAGGGCAGAGTCCCCAGAGGGGGGCCAAAAGCAGCTAAAGAACAGCTGGGGATGGGTGGCTCTTGCTGCCTACCTGGCCCCCTCTGCCCCATGCCCGTTCTGCTCTGTGCGCTCCCCGTGCCTGCCCTGTGCCCAGTCTGCCCCTTGCCAGCTCCGTGCCCGTTCTGTCCCGTGCCAACTGCGTCCCCGCCCCGTGCCCACACCTCGGCAGCGGATGAGCAGCTTTGCCCGATGGGCAGCAGCGATCTGCCCGGGGCGGCTCTGCAGCCTCCTACTGGCTGCGCTCCTCGGGCTCGTGCCCTCTGCACAGACTGCTGCAGCATGGGCTGCTGGCATGGCCTTGCATCGGGGCCCTGGGTTAAGGCTCATGCCTTGAAGTACCATGGAGCACAAGCTTCCCGAGGCTGGCTGGGTGCAGGGAGTGGGCAGGAAATTGTGATCTTGGGGGATTTCATGCCCATACTTCTGCTCTCTTACTCCATTTCAGCGGTCAGCAAGGCCAGCTCGTTTTCTTTCTCCTCTCTCTTCTCCCGGGGAGGCTCTCTTGGCTGCTGCTATTGTTACTGCTCAGCCATGGCTGCGGCCTGGGGGTGTTGTGCAGCCCTGATGGGCCTCGGGGAGGGAGGACAAGGAGGGGGCAGTTTGGACCTGGCCAGCCTGAACTCGCCTGGCACTGGGGGGAAGAAAGAGCCCTGGGGCTTTGGTCTGATTTGCTGGAGGCTTCGCTCTGTGAGTGCTCAGTTCCCAGGACAAATTCCCAAGAACAAAAGGGAGCTTCGGCGGCTCCTGGGCACCTTGGGTTACTGGGGAAAAGCTATTCCAGGTTTCTCAGGAATTGCTCGTCCCCTCTATGACCTGCTTGGCAAGCACAGAGTCTGGGACTGGACCCCAAGGCACACCGAAAGCCTAAAGGTCTTGAAAGCCGAGTTAAAGGTTTCCAGAAATTGGTCCCTTTGCACCCACACGACCCCTTGAGGGCAGGATGGGGCTTTTCTGAACATGCCTCCTACGGTGGGATTTCTCAAGGGGGACCCAAAGGCCCCAACAGAGCCCTTTTATTCTCTTCAACAGCATTCCAAGATGCTGAAAGGAGGGCCTCCCAATGGCAGAAGGGACTCCTGTCCCTAACCCGAGCTGTCAAAGAGGCAGAGAAGCTGCGCACTACGCAGGACAGCGTAGCGCAAGGCCCCTTCTCGCTGCTCAGAGCAATCCTCAATGGACCTCCTCCAGCAGAGGGAATTGCTCAGAGGGCTACCGTGAGGAAATGGTATGCCTGCCTGGAAGGGATGGCTCAGCTTATGCCTCTGAGAGAAGGACCCACAAAGGTATCCAAATGGCAGCAGCCCCTGTATCCAAATACTGCTGCACTACACCAGCCCCACAAGCCATCTCCCATGCAGGTGGCACCTGAACGACCTCCCCACTGCCACACAGAAGAGGTGTGGTTCACAGCTGCATCCTCCCACAGGGCAGGGGCGCAGTGGCATTACAAGGCCGCAGCTCTGGAGCTTGGCACCGACAGAACTGTCATTGAAGAGGGCCGAGGCAGCGCCCGAGCAGGGCAACGGCGTGCTCTGACGTTAGCTGTAGGAAACGCTGCAGAGACCCTACACACCCATTCCTGTGCTGCGTTCCAAGTGCCACAGGATGGATTGGCCAGGGGGAGCAAATCAGAGGAGAGTTGGCAACACCCAAGTTGGGAGGGCAACCGGCTGGCAAAGACTACTAGAAATAAGCTGCTCCAGGCCTCTTAAATTAGGATGGGTAAAGGGACACTCCAAGAAGCAAAGCCCTGCTGCTACTTGGAATCAACAAGCAGATCACCTGGCAAAAATCAATGCAGTTAACCGTCAGGGGAAGGACTGGGAGCGACTGGCTGAGCGGCTACACATTAGAAGAGGTCACTCAGGTAAGCCAGACCTTTATTATGAATGCAGGCCCAGAGGGTGGCCAGTGCCTCCGGCCACATGCAAAACCATGCTCTCAGCCTGTCCTCAGTGCCAGATCAGACTCAAAGCTAACCACCCTGGCCTGGCTCCAGCCCAACCTATCAGAAGGGATAAAGCGCTGTGGGGTACATGGCAAATTGATTATGTTGGCCCCCTGAGACCTCTCTTTGGGCCGAAACTCCGGGGGCTCCAAGAGGATATGGAGGTCCAGGTGTTCAGCTGGGTAGCCAAGAACTCCTCCATCCTCCTCTAGAAACAAGCACAGATGGGAAACGTTTGATTGGAAGTGGGGATCCAACTCTGCCACAGGGTCCTGCGAGCGCTGGAAGGGGTCAGGGAACACGGAGGGAAGGAACACCAGGAAACCAGGGCTCAGAGCTCCTGACCTCCTCACTGGGGCTGTTCCCAACAGCTCAGGAGCCTCCCCAGGGAGGGATTTCAGCCTGCATACAAGCACAGGATGCTCTCCTGTAGTAGGCAGCTGCCAGTCTGGAGCCCAGTTTGCCAGCTTAGGGGAGCCCAGGGCTCACAAGACCCTCACATGGGAAAAAATACAGAGTGGTAGGGGTAGAAGTGGTCTCAGGCCTAGTCATGGCCACTGCCACTAGCACTGCCTCAGGAGCCCAAACCATCGAAACTCTAAAGGACTGGTTCAGCATCCTGCCTATGCCTGAACATATCCAAAGTGATAACGGTTCACCTTTCACCTCAGCCTTAGTGCAAGACTGGGCGTGAGGAGAACGGGCTGTTTGCCCAAGCACTCAGTCCCTGCTCCACAGCAGCTGGGCCAGAGGTGCTGGCTGGCTCCCAGCAGCCAGAGCAGGCAGCAGGCAGGGGCAAAAGTCCCAACTGGCTTTTGTCTCTTCTTGTGCCACCGCCTTGCCAGGTAGCACAGCACAATGGTCACTGGCACAGTAACCACAATGGAAGCTGTGGCCACCATACAGCTCTGCAGCACCTGCTGGGGACACTGAGGGCTCTGGGCATCCTGGGCAGCATCCCCAGTTGCGATTCTCTCCTTGGCCATATCAGGAGGAGCAAAGGCAACGATAATCCTGCAGCAGGGAGTGCCTCCCCTCCCTCCCCTCCCTCTCTCTGGGCCAGCTCCCACAGGCTGAGGGGGAAGCTGCCCCTTCTCAAAAGGCACTTGAGCCTTGCTCTCCCTTTCTGCCTTTTCTCCAGCCTGGGCATTGCTTTCCAGCTGAGTTCATGCAGCTTGCAGCTGGGATCGACCCCTTGACCCCTTCCCTTCTTGCTCCTGTGCAGGCCACGCCTGGCCAGCCCTGTGTCTGCAGCCTCCTGCTGCCAAGACTGAGGCCTAAGGCAGAGGGCAGGATACCCACCCTGTTCTCTCTCCAGCTCATCCAGCACTCTGGGGGCTCTAAGAGGATACAAAGGTCTGGGTGTTTAGCTAGATAGCTGAGGACTCTGTGGGAAGTGAGGACTGAAGCACACTCTGATTCTGTGCTCCTGCCTCTGCTGAGCTGCAGAAGCTCAGCCAAAGGGGGAATGGATCACAGCACTGGGTTGTGCTGAGCTCTTGAGACTTGGCAGCTTCAGTGGCTGCCTGGAGAGCTCAGAGCCCTGTGAAGACTGTTGGAACTTCACGTGTGCTGGTGTTGGCATTGCTGAGCTGGGCGAGATCCACCCAGGTGTGCTCCCCTCTGCCCCAGGAGCCCTGGGAATGGACATGGAAAGCCTCCAGAATCTGTGGCTGCACTCAAATGTCATCTTCTGTATTTCCCTGTCAAAAGCCACCAGAGCCCAGGCAGAGCTGTGGTCCTTGCTCCTTGTCTTGGGAAACCTCAGGCAGAGGCTTTTAAGGGAGGGTGAGGGAAGATGTTCCCCAGAGTGCACAGTGGTTGCTCTAGCCCCGATGGCTGGGGCTGGCTCCCCTGCACTGCAGTGGTGCTCTGGGGTCATGCTCAGCATCTGGTGCCCGCTCCGTGTACTCCCCGTGCCCGCCCCATGCCCAGGCCTCAGCAGGGGCAGAGCAGCTTTGCCCGATGGGCAGCAGCGATCTGCCCGGGGCGGCTCTGCAGCCTCCTACTGGCTGCGCTCCTCGGGCTCGTGCCCTCTGCACAGACTGCTGCAGCATGGGCTGCTGGCATGGCCTTGCATCGGGGCCCTGGGTTAAGGCTCATGCCTTGAAGTACCATGGAGCACAAGCTTCCCGAGGCTGGCTGGGTGCAGGGAGTGGGCAGGAAATTGTGATCTTGGGGGATTTCATGCCCATACTTCTGCTCTCTTACTCCATTTCAGCGGTCAGCAGGGCCAGCTCGTTTTCTTTCTCCTCTCTCTTCTCCCGGGGAGGCTCTCTTGGCTGCTGCTATTGTTACTGCTCAGCCATGGCTGCGGCCTGGGGGTGTTGTGCAGCCCTGATGGGCCTCGGGGAGGGAGGACAAGGAGGGGGCAGTTTGGACCTGGCCAGCCTGAACTCGCCTGGCACTGGGGGGAAGAAAGAGCCCTGGGGCTTTGGTCTGATTTGCTGGAGGCTTCGCTCTGTGAGTGCTCAGTTCCCAGGACAAATTCCCAAGAACAAAAGGGAGCTTCGGCGGCTCCTGGGCACCTTGGGTTACTGGGGAAAAGCTATTCCAGGTTTCTCAGGAATTGCTCGTCCCCTCTATGACCTGCTTGGCAAGCACAGAGTCTGGGACTGGACCCCAAGGCACACCGAAAGCCTAAAGGTCTTGAAAGCCGAGTTAAAGGTTTCCAGAAATTGGTCCCTTTGCACCCACACGACCCCTTGAGGGCAGGATGGGGCTTTTCTGAACATGCCTCCTACGGTGGGATTTCTCAAGGGGGACCCAAAGGCCCCAACAGAGCCCTTTTATTCTCTTCAACAGCATTCCAAGATGCTGAAAGGAGGGCCTCCCAATGGGAGAAGGGACTCCTGTCCCTAACCCGAGCTGTCAAAGAGGCAGAGAAGCTGCGCACTACGCAGGACAGCGTAGCGCAAGGCCCCTTCTCGCTGCTCAGAGCAATCCTCAATGGACCTCCTCCAGCAGAGGGAATTGCTCAGAGGGCTACCGTGAGGAAATGGTATGCCTGCCTGGAAGGGATGGCTCAGCTTATGCCTCTGAGAGAAGGACCCACAAAGGTATCCAAATGGCAGCAGCCCCTGTATCCAAATACTGCTGCACTACACCAGCCCCACAAGCCATCTCCCATGCAGGTAGCACCTGAACGACCTCCCCACTGCCACACAGAAGAGGTGTGGTTCACAGCTGCATCCTCCCACAGGGCAGGGGCGCAGTGGCATTACAAGGCCGCAGCTCTGGAGCTTGGCACCGACAGAACTGTCATTGAAGAGGGCCGAGGCAGCGCCCGAGCAGGGCAACGGCGTGCTCTGACGTTAGCTGTAGGAAACGCTGCAGAGACCCTACACACCCATTCCTGTGCTGCGTTCCAAGTGCCACAGGATGGATTGGCCAGGGGGGAGCAAATCAGAGGAGAGTTGGCAACACCCAAGTTGGGAGGGCAACCGGCTGGCAAAGACTACTAGAAATAAGCTGCTCCAGGCCTCTTAAATTAGGATGGGTAAAGGGACACTCCAAGAAGCAGTTGGACTGGGAGAGGGAATCTGGGGACATCCTGGTGGTGCAGTGGTTGGTGGGGCCAAGGGGCTCTGGGCATGTCCTGGAGGTGGTGTGGCTGGCAGTGAAGCAGTGCTGCCTTCCAAAGCCTTCTGCTCAGCCTCTCGCTCCCTCTCTGAAGAAAGCCAGCAGGAGAGCTGGGTGAGATGGAAGCCTTCCCCATCAGGGAGAAGGCATCTCCAGGAGGCAATCCAGCTCAGAGACAGGGAGAAGGCTGACATTTGCTTCAGCAGCACCTTGGCAATTTCAAAGCCTTTCTGGAAATCTTTCCCTGGTCACAATGGCTAAATAGCTCTTGGAGGACCTAAGCAGAAGAGCTTTAGCTGAGTTTCTCAGCAGAGAAATAGAGAAAAGCAGTGCTTGGGCTGTGAGGGCAGCAGAGACTCACTGCGGGTTTGGGCTGAGACTGACGTGCATGACAAGCTGCACCTTGTCCAAGGCAGAGTGTGGGGAGGGAAGGGCTCTCCCCAAAGGGAGCCTTGAGGGTGTCCTGCTAACCTCCTGACCGCAGTGCAGCAGGGTTGGCTCTGGGCAAGCTGCTTGGGCTTGGCAGCAGGTTGAGAGAGGGCCCAGGGCAAGCTGATCCGGCTGAGGATGTCCCTGCTGACTGCAGAGGGGGTTGGACTGGATGCCCTTTGGAGGTCCCTTCCAACCCAGACCATTCTATGATGGAGTCGCCAGCCAGGAGAGCGGATTGCGGCTTGGCTGCTCCGCTGCTGGGGTAATGGGGCTGCCAGCCAACTGCTGGAAGGGAAAGAGGCCCAACAATTGGGACCCCTTGCCAGAAAGAGAGGTACTGAGAAAGGCACTGCAAAAGAGACAGGCCTATGCAGCCTCTGGAGACGACTCCTGCTAAGTGTGAGGGCCAGGTACCCATGCAAGGAGGACCTTATGAGTTCTCCAGGGAAGTGGAACACTGCAGATGAAGGAATCCAGTACTTCAGAGAATTAGCAGCGTTGGAAGTTATCTGTGGTGATTTAGATGATCACAGTCTCTCAAACAGCCTAGCACTGATGTACTGTTTGGACGAGGACACACGGTCTGTGGAGACAGGATGGGCCCGGCTCCAGAATTTTGAGGGTAAGCTCTGCACCAACTCATTCCACGAGCCAGTGCCTCATCGGCACAGTAACCACAATGGAAGCTGTGGCCACCATACAGCTCTCCAGCACCTGCTGTGGGCACTGAGGGCTCTGGGCATCCTGGGCAGCATCCCCAGTTGCGATTCTCTCCTTGGCCATATCAGGAGGAGCAAAGGCAACGATAATCCTGCAGCAGGGAGTGCCTCCCCTGCCTCCCCTCCCTCTCTCTGAGCCAGTGCCTCATCGACCAGGTGCACTCCAAGAGATCAGTCCCCTCCTGCCTCAGTCGCAGGGCAGGGGAGCCCCAGACGCACACCACGTGGAGCACTCTGGCTCTTTCTGCATGACCAGGGGGAGGACACGAGGAAGTGGGAGGGTGAAGCCACTTATAAATTGGAAGCTCGGGTGCGTGAACTGAGAGGGAAGACGATGGTTAAAAAGGGATCATCTAAGAAGGCAGCAAAGGTATCTGCTGCAGAAAGCCAAGAGAGTCATCAAGGATCTCTCAGGAGGAAAAGAACTGAGGTTACAGCCCTTGATCCTGAGGAGGGGACCTCTGGCCAGGCACCACCCGGATCAGAGAGTGAATACTCTGATGAAGACCAGGAGCAGAGGGTCCCTGCCCTCGGCCAGGAGAAGGAGAGGGATGAGAGAGTACATTGGCCTGTGTGGATTCGATGGCCTGGCACAGCGAAGCCACGGCCATATAAGGCGCTGGTAGACACGGGGGCACAGTGCACGTTGATGCCATCAGGACACAGAGGTGCTGAATCTATTGGGATTTCTGGAGTGACAGGAGGCTGCCAGGAGCTGTCTGCGTTAGAAGCTGACGTGAGGCTAACGGGGAACAAGCGGGAAAGACATCCCATTGTGACGGGCCCAGAGGCCCCTTGCGTCCTTGGTCCAGATTACCTCAAGAGAGGGTACTTCAAGGACCCAAAGGGCTACCGATGGGCTTTTGGCATGGCCACGGTGAACACAGAGCAGATCAGAGAGCTGTCTGCCCTGCCTGGCCTTGCAGAAAGTCCCTTCCTTGTGGGAGTGCTGCAGGGTGAAGAACAACAGGTGCCAGCTGCTACCGGAACAGTGCCCCGACGGCAGCGTCGCACCAGCCGAGACTCCCTGGCTCCCCTTCATGAACTGATTCACCAGCTGGAGGTCCAGGGAGTGAGCAGCAAAACACACTCGCCTTTCAACAGTCCCACCTGGCCAGTGCCCAAATCTGACGGAGGGTGGAGATTAACTGTGGACTCTGGTGGCCTGAACGACGTGACGCCACCACTGAGTGCTGCTGTAGCAGCCATGCTGGAGCTCCAGGAGGAGCTGGAGTGGAAGGCAGCCACATGGCATGCTGCTATCGACATCTCCAATGCCTTCTGATCGATTCCAGTGGCAGCAGAGTGCAGGCCACAATCTGCTTGCACCTGCCTGGAATCGATTGCCCCGGGGTAGAAGTCTGTGTTGTGTGGGATGTGTATTGGGAGAGAAAGGGGAGGCTGCGAGATGCCTGAAGACTAGCCGGGCGCGGCAGCTTAGGCTAAGTGCCTCCTGCTGCTGCCACACTGGCTGCACCTCTGGTGTCACCAGTGTCCAGTGGGTGGACACAGGAAATAGCCTCTTTCGTACCCATCCTGGCCTGCTCCCTAGCGGCAAGGTCTCACACTTCCTCTTTCTTCCCTCGCTGCCCCCTATCTGGCAATGGGAGTTTTCTCAAGGCCTCTTAGGCCTGGCTAGGCCTAGTGCCAGGAGGAGAAGGGGGAAGGGCAATCCCAGATCTGGCCAGCTGAGATTAGCCCAACGGTGGAGGGGCAGGGAAGAAAGAGCCCTGGGGGCCATGGCTCTCTACTCTCCAACCACAACTCTGCGGTGGCTAAATCTCCAACTTCCACGCTGTGGCTGCTGCTGCAGTTGGGCCCAAGGGCTGAGGGGCTGTGTTTGCAGAGAGCAAAGCTTTGTGACAGCGGAGGGCATCTTGTGACCTCACGGCCAGGTCCTGGCCCAGGGTAACAGCTCTTGGAGAGCTGCTGCAGCACAACCGGCAAAGCTTCCCTCCTGGGGAGGGCATCACATCAACCCACCAGTCGAGACCCCAGGCAGAGCTGTGGTCCTTGCTCCTCATCCTGGGAAACCTCGGGCAGAGGCTTATCAGGGAGGGTGAGGGAAGATGTTCCCCAGAGTGTGCTGTGGCTGCTCTAGCCCCAACGCCTGGGGCAGAATGTAACGAAGTAAGAAGAACTGAGAGTGATGAAGGCTTGCAAGGGTCAAGAGCGACACAGAGGTTGAGACCAGCTGGAGCCGGTGCCCAAGAACAGAACACCCTGCTTCTCCTGTCCTGAACACTGCCCAGTAACATCTGGAGGAGCAGAAGAGCATTGTATTTAAATAGAGGACGGAGACATTGCTGTAAGTCTCCATATGTTGGCTATTGAGATAGGTTAAGTATGCAGAGCAGCCTGTACTGTTGCTGGAGCAGTGGAGCTGGGTTGGGCCAGCCCCTTGCATCCCTTGGGAGCAGCTTTCCAGCACCTGCTGGACTCATGGATGGAGCCCAGCAGCGCCAGGGCCTGCTTGGTGCTGCCAGCAGAGAGTTGCACTGGGCGACCCTTAGCTCCCTTCCAGCCCCCACAGTCTCTGCTTCATGCTGGAAGCACTGAGCATGTCAGGGGGCAGCCTTCAGGAAGGCCAAACCCATGAGGGGTGACCCACTCCCCACTCCCCACTGCCACACAGAAGAGGTGTGGTTCACAGCTGCATCCTCCCACAGGGCAGGGGCGCAGTGGCATTACAAGGCCGCAGCTCTGGAGCTTGGCACCGACAGAACTGTCATTGAAGAGGGCCGAGGCAGCGCCCGAGCAGGGCAACGGCGTGCTCTGACGTTAGCTGTAGGAAACGCTGCAGAGACCCTACACACCCATTCCTGTGCTGCGTTCCAAGTGCCACAGGATGGATTGGCCAGGGGGAGCAAATCAGAGGAGAGTTGGCAACACCCAAGTTGGGAGGGCAACCGGCTGGCAAAGACTACTAGAAATAAGCTGCTCCAGGCCTCTTAAATTAGGATGGGTAAAGGGACACTCCAAGAAGCAAAGCCCTGCTGCTACTTGGAATCAACAAGCAGATCACCTGGCAAAAATCAATGCAGTTAACCGTCAGGGGAAGGACTGGGAGCGACTGGCTGAGCGGCTACACATTAGAAGAGGTCACTCAGGTAAGCCAGACCTTTATTATGAATGCAGGCCCAAAGGGTGGCCAGTGCCTCCGGCCACATGCAAAACCATGCTCTCAGCCTGTCCTCAGTGCCAGATCAGACTCAAAGCTAACCACCCTGGCCTGGCTCCAGCCCAACCTATCAGAAGGGATAAAGCGCTGTGGGGTACATGGCAAATTGATTATGTTGGCCCCCTGAGACCTCTCTTTGGGCCGAAACTCCGGGGGCTCCAAGAGGATATGGAGGTCCAGGTGTTCAGCTGGGTAGCCAAGAACTCCTCCATCCTCCTCTAGAAACAAGCACAGATGGGAAACGTTTGATTGGAAGTGGGGATCCAACTCTGCCACAGGGACCTGCGAGCGCTGGAAGGGGTCAGGGAACACGGAGGGAAGGAACACCAGGAAACCAGGGCTCAGAGCTCCTGACCTCCTCACTGGGGCTGTTCCCAACAGCTCAGGAGCCTCCCCAGGAAGGCACACAAGCACAGGATGCTCTCCTGCTACAGCTGTCAGTCTGGAGCCCAGTTTGCCAGCTTAGGGGAGCCCAGGGCTCACAAGACCCTCACATGGGAAAAAATACAGAGTGGTAGGGGTAGAAGTGGTCTCAGGCCTAGTCATGGCCACTGCCACTAGCACTGCCTCAGGAGCCCAAACCATCGAAACTCTAAAGGACTGGTTCAGCATCCTGCCTATGCCTGAACATATCCAAAGTGATAACGGTTCACCTTTCACCTCAGCCTTAGTGCAAGACTGGGCGTGAGGAGAACGGGCTGTTTGCCCAAGCACTCAGTCCCTGCTCCACAGCAGCTGGGCCAGAGGTGCTGGCTGGCTCCCAGCAGCCAGAGCAGGCAGCAGGCAGGGGCAGAAGTCCCAACTGGCTTTTGTCTCTACTTGTGCCACCGCCTTGCCAGGTAGCACAGCACAATGGTCACTGGCACAGTAACCACAATGGAAGCTGTGGCCACCATACAGCTCTGCAGCACCTGCTGGGGACACTGAGGGCTCTGGGTGTCCTGGGCATCATCCCCAGTTGTGCTTCTCTCCTCGGCCATATCTTGAGGAGCAAAGGCAACGTTAGGTCCACAGCAGGGAGAGCCTCCTCTCCCCCTCCCTCAGCCAGCTCCCACATGCTGAGGGGGAAGCTACCCTGACTCAAGAGGCACCTGAGCCCTTCTCTCCCCCTCTGCCTTTTCTCCAGCACGGGCATTGCATTCCAGCTCGCCTTGGTAGACTGAAAATGCTTCTTTTAACAAAATAACAGCATTGATAAGCTTCCTCTTGTTAGCTGAAATGCTGGAATGCAGGAAGGGGGGAGAGGAGTTGGCAGACAGCCTCTGCATAGATAAGGAATAACAGGATTCTTCAGTGATTTACTTTTGCTGGTCTAGGGCAAGATGATCTTTTGTATAAGATAAAGGACATCTGGACAATATGTATGTTTTTGCTATTTTTAGATAGATAACCTTTGTATAGATAAGAAACACCTGGACTCTTTCTGTGAACTTTTTTGTATAAAAGTTTGCCCGAAGCTCTCTGAACACACACAGGTCTTCGGAAATGATTCTAGCTGTGTCAGGCGCCTAAATAGAAGCATAATACAAGAAACTTAATGAGTGTCTTGTGTCTTTCTCTAAGTCAGCCTCATAGAGCTTGGAGCTGGGATCGAGCCCTTGAGCCCTTCCCTTCCTGCCCCCGTGCAGGCCACATGCAGTGCATGGTGCTTATGGCCAGGATTGTGCCCCAAATATTGCCAGAATACGCTTCTGTGTCTTGGACTCAAACCCCCTCTTGCCCCCTCCCTTCCGGAGTCGGGTGGGGGCTGCATCTTGGCACCACTGAGTCCCGGGAAGCAATCTGCCTGGGCTGTTTCCACCTCTGCGGTAAACAAGGGCCAGGCGACATGTTCGTGTTTGCCCCGACGCGAGCGGTGCCTTCAGCCGAAAGCCCTGCTCAAGGCTCCGGGAAGGCGTTGCTGGCTTTGGCTGGAGAGCCGCTGGTGTGCCCGAGGGCTGGAGGCGACTTTGATCCGGTGCCGCGGCGTTAGAGACGGCGGCAGCGCTGCCCTGCCGTGCCTCGGGCGGCAGCTGCACTCTGTCCCCGCTCTCGGGACGTGCTCCGAACATGGCGCCCAGCCCCTGGCTGCCCAGCCCCTGGCTGCCCCTCCCTTCTCGGGGGTTGCGGCGCAGCCACTCCCTCTCCCGGGCAGGGCAGTGGAGCCGGATGCCGCCTTGCCTGCTTGCCTGCTCCGCGAAGGCTCAGCGGGGAGCGCTGTGCTGTGCGTGGCGTGCGGGTAGCCTCGGGCCGCGGCTGGAAGCGGTGGGCATTGGGCTGGGGGCAGGTCCGGGCAGGTTGTGAGAAGTGTTGGGAGGCTCTTGGGTATGCTGTGAGCCGACTCTGTATGCTGTGTTGCATCTCTGTCGCTATGCTAGTAGCTTCTGTAAAACACTCGCTGCTTTTCCACTTACACTCTCCATCACTTCTGCAATCCATTTGTGTGAGTCTCCTTTTTCTGCCCCAGAGAGAGTTTCACTATGTAGTTAGGCCCTGCCAAAGACCAGTGCTGAAGTCCTACTGCGTGCCCTACTTGTGCCTCCTGGGATCCTGATCTCCAGCATCTGCTGGTCACTGCAGCCAAGGCTGCCCCCAGGCTTTACCTCCCAAACCCAGACCCTCTTTGTTCTAAGTTCAAGCAAGGCCCAGCAGCACAGCTCTCCTGGTTGCTTCCTTAAGTCCCTGCATCAGAAAGTTGCCATCAGTGCATTGCAGGAACCTTGTGAGCTGTGTGTGCCTCGCTGTGTGGCCTCCCTGGCAAGGATGAGGGTGGCTGCTGTCACCCCTGAGCCCCAGGGCATGGCATCTTGGGGCTACTTCTTCCCCATGGTGTGTGTGTTGACCTAGAGGTGCTTCAGAGACCTCAGCTCATCATGGGCTGCAAGCAGTGACCAAACAGTGACAAGGAGCCCTCCAGAGCTTGTCACAAGAAAAATCTTTCCTTTATTGATAACAATCAAAGGGGAGGGTGAGAAAGGGAGTGGCTGGGGCTGTTTGCTGGAAGGGGGAGAAGTGGAGGGGGTAGGGGCAGTGGTGCTGGAGCCAGGGATGAGAGCGACCTGTGACGGTGGAAGGGTGGTGGAGGTGGAGGTCGTTTGGGTGTTAGTGTTGATGGAGCAGTTTGACTGGGAGAGGGAGTTCTGGGGACGTCCTGGAGGTGATGTGGCTTGTGGGGCTAAGGGCCCCTGGGAACGTCCTGGAGGTGGTGCAGTATGAGGGGCCAAGGAGCTCTGGCCATGTCCTGGATGTGATGTGGCTCATGGGGCCAAGGAGTCCTGGGTATGTCCTGATGTGGTGTGGTCTGAGAGCCCAAGGGGCTCTGTGGGCATCCTGGAGGTTGTGTGGGTTGAGGGGACAAAGGGGACAAAGGGCTCTGTAAGCTTCTCTTTAATCTTGCCATCCACTCCAAAGGAGGCTTCCTCTGATGCTCACTAGAGGCTTTATCAACATTTCTGGGCACAGCTTCTTTGATTCCTCGTAATATTATAGTTCTCAGGTCTCCTATAGTCTATCTCCCTTGAAGCTGTTGATGGTCCCACTCAGGATCTTGATTAGGCCACTTCTGATCTCCTGGTGCGTGCCCCCCCCCCCCCCCCTCCCGATTCTGCCTCTCCCATAGTCTCATGCCAGCCTGTCTGATCATGTTTCTTTCCTCTGCAGTGAATAGAATACTTACTCAAATCAGGCTGCATCTCTTTCCAGGTATATCTAATTGGAGCCCAAAATTGGTCCAGCCTCTCAGCTGCACCTAAGGGGTCATCTAACAAGGTACCCATCTCTTTCTTGAAACTGCAGACATCTGATGCATTAAGAGGGACAGGGACAAATCCTATTCCTCCCCATGCCCCCCATAGGCACTTCCCTAAGTGGATGTAAACCTATATTACCTTCTTGGTCCTTCCTAAGCCTGCTTCTTTGAGGTGGTGAATGAGCAGGGAGGGGGCTGCGAGCCACGGGAGTGAGCGCGACGGCTGCGAGCCACGGGAGTGAGAGCGCCGGCTCCGAGCCACGGGAGTGAGAGCGCCGGCTCCGAGCCACGGGAGTGGGAACGGCGGCTGCGAGCCACGGGAGTGAGAGCGCCGGCTCCGAGCCACGGGATTGGGAACGCCGGCTGCGAGCCACGGGAGTGAGAGCGACGGCTGCGAGCCACGGGAGTGAGAGCGACGGCTGCGAGCCACGGGAGTGAGCGCCGGCTCTGAGCCACGGGATTGGGAACGCCGGCTGCGAGCCACGGGGTGAGAGCGCCGGCTCCGAGCCACGGGAGTGGGAACGCCGGCTGCGAGCCACGGGAGTGGGAACGGCGGCTGCGAGCCACGGGAGTGAGAGCGACGGCTCCGAGCCACGGGAGTGGGAACGGCGGCTGGGAGCCACGGGAGTGGGAGCCACAGCTCCGAGCCACGGGAGTGAGAGCGCCGGCTCCGAGCCACGGGAGTGGGAGCCACAGCTCCGAGCCACGGGAGTGGGAAGGCCGGCTGCGAGCCACGGGAGTGGGAAGGCCGGCTGCGAGCCACGGGAGTGGGAACTCCGGCTGCGAGCCACCACACACTAAATCACCAGGATCTCCTGGTTACCGCAATACAAATGCTTCTTTCGCAGCGCTGGGTTCCGCTCCCTGCGAACGACCGATCCCTCACTATGCCGATCCCGTGAGATAGTCAAAACGGCAGGAAAAACCCTCACAAACGCCGCAGCCCAGGTGCCTCCTGCCCTCTTCCCGAAGTCCGAGACCACGGAAGCCAAAACCTCCCGAACCGGGTCCCCCACCGCCGGAACACCGGAAACCGGGACGCAGCGCTGGTCACCCGATCCCTACGGACGACCAGTCAGTCTCCCCAGCCCCTAGGCTGTAGAAACAACGCTGCACCTCACAGCCCGATTTCTCCAGGGCTGTGAAGACCTCCGGGCTACGCCTAGAATCCTGGAATCCCCACTCACAGTGAAATTCTGGGACCCCCGTAGCCAGGACCCCCTACCCAGGCTAGACTCATGGAATGGCCAAGATCCTATGCTCAGGGCCTGCACAGGGGTAACACTGCCAATTGGACTATGACAAAAAAGAGGAAAAAGAAGGAAAAGAAAAACAAAAAAAGAAAAAAATAAAAAATTCCCTTGCTTGCAGGTATCTGAGTTGGGAAAGCACTGCCTCCTGAGCTCCCCAAGCACCAGGGAAGCCACCACATGGTGGGGACCCTCTCCACTGGGAGTTCGGAGAAGAGAAGGTCGAGCGAACTTTGCTGGCCAATGCACCAGAGTTGTTACGAAGGGCTGCACCAGAACATGGCTGAAGTCTCTCGTGAGAGTTGTTTTATTGAAAAAGATAGAGGCAAGCAAGCAGCAGAGGAAAAGAAGGAGTCCTGCGTATGTCCTGGAGGTGGTGTGCATTGAGAACCCAAGGGGCTCTGGGGAAGTTCAGGAGGTGGAGTGGATCATGGGGCCAAGGGGATATGGGGACATACTGGAGGTGCTGTGGCTCCTGGGGAAAAGGAGCTCTGGGGACGTCCTGGAGGTGGTGTGGCTTGTGGGGCCAAGGGGCCTGGTGGACGAGGAGGCTGTCCAGGGCTGGGGGGTGCGAGGCTGCTCCAGGGATTCAGGTCTCCAGGGCTGCGGGAGGCCAGTGGGGAATCGAGGGGCTGTTGGGGCCAGGTGTCCATCTGTGTGTGCCTGTTCAGCCACTCTCGTGCTTCTGCCCTGGCTTTGCTTTCCCTGTGGAGAGAGCAGAGCCTTTGAGTGCTCAGCTGCTGGTGGAGCTGTTTGCCCAAGCACTCAGTCCCTGCTCCATAGCAGCTGGAGCAGAGGTGCTGGCTGGCTCCCAGCAGCCAGTGCAGGCAGCAGGCAGGGGCAAAAGTCCCAACTGGCTTTTGTCTCTACTTGTGCCACCGCCTTGCCAGGTAGCACAGCAGAATGGTCACTGGCACAGTAACCACAATGGAAGCTGTGGCCACCATACAGCTCTCCAGCACTTGCTGGGGGCACTGAGGGCTCTGGGCATCCTGGGCAGCATCCCCAGTTGCAATTCTCTCCTTGGCCATATAAGGAGGAGCAAAGGCAACGTTAGGTCTGCAGCAGGGAGTGCCACCCCTGCCTCCCCTCCCTCTCTCTGGGCCAGCTCCCACAGGCTGAGGGGGAAGCTGCCCCTTCTCAAAAGGCACTTGAGCCTTGCTCTCCCTTTCTGCCTTTCCTCCAGCCTGGGCATTGCTTTCCAGATGAGTTCATGCAGCTTGCAGCTGGGTTCGACCCCTTGACCCCTTCCCTTCTTGCTCCTGTGCAGGACACAGCGTGGCCAGCCCTGTGTCTGCAGCCTCCTGCTGCCAAGACTGAGGCCTAAGGCAGAGGGACGGATACCCACCCTGTTCTCTCTCCGGCTCATCCAGCACTCTGGGGGCTCTAAGAGGATACAAAGGTCTGGGTATTTAGCTAGATAGCCAAGGACTCTGTGGGAAGTGAGGACTGAAGCACACGACTGGTTGTGGTTGTGAGCTCCACGTGGAGTCCCAGGCCCAGAGCAGAGAGGAGGGCAGAGTCCCCAGAGGGGGGCCAAAAGCAGCTAAAGAACAGCTGGGGATGGGTGGCTCTTGCTGCCTACCTGGCCCCTCTGCCCCATGCCCGTTCTGCTCTGTGCGCTCCCCGTGCCTGCCCTGTGCCCAGTCTGCCCCTTGCCAGCTCCGTGCCCGTTGTGTCCCGTGCCAACTGCGTCCCCGCCCCGTGCCCACACCTCGGCAGCGGATGAGCAGCTTTGCCCGATGGGCAGCAGCGATCTGCCCGGGGCGGCTCTGCAGCCTCCTACTGGCTGCGCTCCTCGGGCTCGTGCCCTCTGCACAGACTGCTGCAGCATGGGCTGCTGGCATGGCCTTGCATCGGGGCCCTGGGTTAAGGCTCATGCTTTGAAGTACCATGGAGCACAAGCTGCAGGCTGCAGAGCCTCCTGCTGCTCACGTAAAAATACAAACAAAAGTGTTTTTTCCACCCAAAGCCTGAGCCATGGCTGTCACTCAGACAAGGCTAGAAAAACAGCATCTACCCAGGCAGAGCTGCTGCAGCAGCATGCAGGAGTCCAGGCTGCCCGCTGCAGAGAGTGCTTCAGCCTGGCACTTGCAATGGAGGGGAAAGGAGAGAACACCTGTGTCAGGTGTGAGCAGGTGAACTTTCTCCTCAGTCTGGTGGCGCAGCTGAAGGATGAAGTGGCCGAGCTGAAGGAGGAGGTATCTAGGCTCAGGTCAATAAGGGAAAGCGAAAGGGAGTTAGATATGTGGGAGAAGGCTCTGCAGATCTCCCCTGCTGAGGGAAGGGTCCCTGGAAACGGGGAGGGATGGATACAGGTCCCTGCCAGGGGTGGCAAGGGAAATCCATCCCGGCCCTCTCCTCCTCCTCCGCTGCCCTTGCATAATAAGTACGAGGCCCTGCAGGCCGAGGGCAGTGGGGATGAGAGGGCCGAGGAGCAGCCATCTGGGCCAAGCGGTCCCCACCAGCTATAACGACCAGCTCCACAGAGAAAAGGGGAAGGGTTAGAGTTGTTGGGGACTCTCTCCTGGGGGGTACTGAGGGACCCATATGTCGTCCCGACCCATCCCGCAGGGAGCTCTGCTCCCTACCCGGAGCGCGGGGAAGGGACATCGCAAGGAGACTCCCAAGGCTAATCCAGCCCTCTGACTATTACCCTCTGCTGGAAATACAAGCTGGGAGTGATGAAACTGACAAGAAGGGCACCAGGGCGATTAAAAAGGAGTTCAAGGCCCTTGGACAATTGATTGATGGGGCAGGAGCTCAAGTGGTGTTCTGCTCAGTTCCCTCAGTGGCAGGAGAGTACACTGAGAGGAAGAGGAGAACCCACACCATCAACAATTGGCTCAGGGATTGGTGCCAGCAGCGGAATTTTGGGTTCTTTGATCATGGGTCAGCTTTTACTGCACCCGACCTGCTGGGTCCCGATGGGGTGCAGTTATCTAGAAAGGGTAAGAGAGTCCTGGCACTAGAGTTGGCAGGGCTCATTAAGAGGGCTTGAAACTAGGTCTGAAGGGGGTGGGTGAGGAAATCAGTCCCTCTGTAGAGGAAAGAGTGGGGCACAGATTAGGGTCAATAGAGAAGTCGAGAGCCCAGCTGAAGTGCAAGTACACCAATGCACGCAGCATGGGCAATGAGCAAGAGGAGCTGGAAGTCCTGGTCCACCAGCGTGACTATGCTATAGTCAGCATCTCAGAAACATGGTGGGATGACAGGCACGATTGGAGTGCTGCACGGGGGGGTTACAGGCTCTTTAGGAGAAACAGGCGAGGGAGAAGAGGAGGAGGGGTGGCTCTGTATATTAGGGAGTCACTCTCTGCCACAGAGCTAGAGGTGGAGGGTGAAGGGATTGAGAGCCTGTGGGTTAAAATCAGAGGGAGGCCTAAGAAATCTGACATCCTGGTTGGAGTCTGCTATAGACCACCCAACCAGGATGAGGAGGCAGAGGAATTATTCTATAAGCAACTGGAGGCTGTCTCAAGAGCATGAGATCTTGTCCTGGTGGGTGACTTCAACCTGCCAGATATCTGCTGGGAACTTAATTCAGCAGAGAGGAGGCAGTCCAGAAGATTCCTGAAGGGCATGGAGGACAGCTTCCTGATGCAGCTGTTAAGAGAGCCTACCAGGGGTCAGGCCCTGCTTGACCTGCTGTTCTCCGATAGAGAAGGGCCGGTGGGAGACGTGACCGTGGGAGGCTGCCTGGGGCGCAGCGACCGTGAGACGGTGAAGTTTTCAGTGTGCGGGGAGGTAGGGAGGAGCACCAACAGAACCCTCACCTTGGACTGCCAGAGGGCAAACTTCAGCCTGTTCAAGAAACTTATTTGCAAAGTTGCCTGGGTATCAGCCCTCAAGAACTGAGGGACCAGGGTGGTTGGACCTACTTCAAACAGGAGCTCTTGAAGGCAGAGGAACTGGCGGTTCCCATCTGAAGGAGGGGAAGGCTTCTCGAGGGATGTTTAAGGAAGTTGTTAGATTAGGTAGGAAAAAAATTAAAGAGGCAGAGGCCCAGTTGGAACTGAAGCTGAACACCTCTGTGAAGGACAATAAAAAGCATTTTTACAAATATGTTAACGCTTTGCCCAGGCTTTGCTTTCCCTGTGGAGAGAGCAGAGCCTTTGAGTGCTCAGCTGCTGGTGGCCAGCCCTGTGTCTGCAGCCTCCTGCTGCCAAGACTGAGGCCTAAGGCAGAGGGCAGGATACCCACCCTGTTCTCTCTCCGGCTCATCCAGCACTCCGGGGGCTCTAAGAGGATACAAAGGTCTGGGTGTTTAGCTAGATAGCCGAGGACTCTGTGGGAAGTGAGGACTGAAGCACACGACTGGTTGTGGCTGTGAGCTCCACGTGGAGTCCCAGGCCCAGAGCAGAGAGGAGGGCAGAGTCCCCAGAGGGGGGCCAAAAGCAGCTAAAGAACAGCTGGGGATGGGTGGCTCTTGCTGCCTACCTGGCCCCCTCTGCCCCATGCCCGTTCTGCTCTGTGCGCTCCCCGTGCCTGCCCTGTGCCCAGTCTGCCCCTTGCCAGCTCCGTGCCCGTTCTGTCCCGTGCCAACTGCGTCCCCGCCCCGTGCCCACACCTCGGCAGCGGATGAGCAGCTTTGCCCGATGGGCAGCAGCGATCTGCCCGGGCGGCTCTGCAGCCTCCTACTGGCTGCGCTCCTCGGGCTCGTGCCCTCTGCACAGACTGCTGCAGCATGGGCTGCTGGCATGGCCTTGCATCGGGGCCCTGGGTTAAGGCTCATGCCTTGAAGTACCATGGAGCACAAGCTTCCCGAGGCTGGCTGGGTGCAGGGAGTGGGCAGGAAATTGTGATCTTGGGGGATTTCATGCCCATACTTCTGCTCTCTTACTCCATTTCAGCGGTCAGCAAGGCCAGCTCGTTTTCTTTCTCCTCTCTCTTCTCCCGGGAGGCTCTCTTGGCTGCTGCTATTGTTACTGCTCAGCCATGGCTGCGGCCTGGGGGTGTTGTGCAGCCCTGATGGGCCTCGGGGAGGGAGGACAAGGAGGGGGCAGTTTGGACCTGGCCAGCCTGAACTCGCCTGGCACTGGGGGGAAGAAAGAGCCCTGGGGCTTTGGTCTGATTTGCTGGAGGCTTCGCTCTGTGAGTGCTCAGTTCCCAGGACAAATTCCCAAGAACAAAAGGGAGCTTCGGCGGCTCCTGGGCACCTTGGGTTACTGGGGAAAAGCTATTCCAGGTTTCTCAGGAATTGCTCGTCCCCTCTATGACCTGCTTGGCAAGCACAGAGTCTGGGACTGGACCCCAAGGCACACCGAAAGCCTAAAGGTCTTGAAAGCCGAGTTAAAGGTTTCCAGAAATCGGTCCCTTTGCACCCACACGACCCCTTGAGGGCAGGATGGGGCTTTTCTGAACATGCCTCCTACGGTGGGATTTCTCAAGGGGGACCCAAAGGCCCCAACAGAGCCCTTTTATTCTCTTCAACAGCATTCCAAGATGCTGAAAGGAGGGCCTCCCAATGGCAGAAGGGACTCCTGTCCCTAACCCGAGCTGTCAAAGAGGCAGAGAAGCTGCGCACTACGCAGGACAGCGTAGCGCAAGGCCCCTTCTCGCTGCTCAGAGCAATCCTCAAAGGACCTCCTCCAGCTGAGGGAATTGCTCAGAGGGCTACCGTGAGGAAATGGTATGCCTGCCTGGAAGGGATGGCTCAGCTTATGCCTCTGAGAGAAGGACCCACAAAGGTATCCAAATGGCAGCAGCCCCTGTATCCAAATACTGCTGCACTACACCAGCCCCACAAGCCATCTCCCATGCAGGTAGCACCTGAACGACCTCCCCACTGCCACACAGAAGAGGTGTGGTTCACAGCTGCATCCTCCCACAGGGCAGGGGCGCAGTGGCATTACAAGGCCGCAGCTCTGGAGCTTGGCACCGACAGAACTGTCATTGAAGAGGGCCGAGGCAGCGCCCGAGCAGGGCAACGGCGTGCTCTGACGTTAGCTGTAGGAAACGCTGCAGAGACCCTACACACCCATTCCTGTGCTGCGTTCCAAGTGCCACAGGATGGATTGGCCAGGGTGAGCAAATCAGAGGAGAGTTGGCAACACCCAAGTTGGGAGGGCAACCGGCTGGCAAAGACTACTAGAAATAAGCTGCTCCAGGCCTCTTAAATTAGGATGGGTAAAGGGACACTCCAAGAAGCAAAGCCCTGCTGCTACTTGGAATCAACAAGCAGATCACCTGGCAAAAATCAATGCAGTTAACCGTCAGGGGAAGGACTGGGAGCGACTGGCTGAGCGGCTACACATTAGAAGAGGTCACTCAGGTAAGCCAGACCTTTATTATGAATGCAGGCCCAGAGGGTGGCCAGTGCCTCCGGCCACATGCAAAACCATGCTCTCAGCCTGTCCTCAGTGCCAGATCAGACTCAAAGCTAACCACCCTGGCCTGGCTCCAGCCCAACCTATCAGAAGGGATAAAGCGCTGTGGGGTACATGGCAAATTGATTATGTTGGCCCCCTGAGACCTCTCTTTGGGCCGAAACTCCGGGGGCTCCAAGAGGATATGGAGGTCCAGGTGTTCAGCTGGGTAGCCAAGAACTCCTCCATCCTCCTCTAGAAACAAGCACAGATGGGAAACGTTTGATTGGAAGTGGGGATCCAACTCTGCCACAGGGACCTGCGAGCGCTGGAAGGGGTCAGGGAACACGGAGGGAAGGAACACCAGGAAACCAGGGCTCAGAGCTCCTGACCTCCTCACTGGGGCTGTTCCCAACAGCTCAGGAGCCTCCCCAGGAAGGCACACAAGCACAGGATGCTCTCCTGCTACAGCTGTCAGTCTGGAGCCCAGTTTGCCAGCTTAGGGGAGCCCAGGGCTCACAAGACCCTCACATGGGAAAAAATACAGAGTGGTAGGGGTAGAAGTGGTCTCAGGCCTAGTCATGGCCACTGCCACTAGCACTGCCTCAGGAGCCCAAACCATCGAAACTCTAACGGACTGGTTCAGCATCCTGCCTATGCCTGAACATATCCAAAGTGATAACGGTTCACCTTTCACCTCAGCCTTAGTGCAAGACTGGGCGTGAGGAGAACGGGCTGTTTGCCCAAGCACTCAGTCCCTGCTCCACAGCAGCTGGGCCAGAGGTGCTGGCTGGCTCCCAGCAGCCAGAGCAGGCAGCAGGCAGGGGCAAAAGTCCCAACTGGCTTTTGTCTCTTCTTGTGCCACCGCCTTGCCAGGTAGCACAGCACAATGGTCACTGGCACAGTAACCACAATGGAAGCTGTGGCCACCATACAGCTCTGCAGCACCTGCTGGGGACACTGAGGGCTCTGGGTGTCCTGGGCAGCATCCCCAGTTGTGATTCTCTCCTTGGCCATATCAGGAGGAGCAAAGGCAACGATAATCCTGCAGCAGGGAGTGCCTCCCTGCCTCCCCCCTCTCTCTGGGCCAGCTCCCACATGCTGAGGGGGAAGCTGCCCTGACTTAAGAGGCACCTGAGCCCTTCTCTCCCCCTCTGCCTTTTCTCCAGCACGGGCATTGCATTCCAGCTCGCCTTGGTAGACTGAAAATGCTTCTTTTAACAAAATAACAGCATTGATAAGCTTCCTCTTGTTAGCTGAAATGCTGGAATGCAGGAAGGGGGGAGAGGAGTTGGCAGACAGCCTCTGCATAGATAAGGAATAACAGGATTCTTCAGTGATTTACTTTTGCTGGTCTAGGGCAAGATGATCTTTTGTATAAGATAAAGGACATCTGGACAATATGTATGTTTTTGCTATTTTTAGATAGATAACCTTTGTATAGATAAGAAACACCTGGACTCTTTCTGTGAACTTTTTTGTATAAAAGTTTGCCCGAAGCTCTCTGAACACACACAGGTCTTCGGAAATGATTCTAGCTGTGTCAGGCGCCTAAATAGAAGCATAATACAAGAAACTTAATGAGTGTCTTGTGTCTTTCTCTAAGTCAGCCTCATAGAGCTTGGAGCTGGGATCGAGCCCTTGAGCCCTTCCCTTCCTGCCCCCGTGCAGGCCACATGCAGTGCATGGTGCTTATGGCCAGGATTGTGCCCCAAATATTGCCAGAATACGCTTCTGTGTCTTGGACTCAAACCCCCTCTTGCCCCCTCCCTTCTGGAGTCGGGTGGGGGCTGCATCTTGGCACCACTGAGTCCCGGGAAGCAATCTGCCTGGGCTGTTTCCACCTCTGCGGTAAACAAGGGCCAGGCGACATGTTCGTGTTTGCCCCGACGCGAGCGGTGCCTTCAGCCGAAAGCCCTGCTCAAGGCTCCGGGAAGGCGTTGCTGGCTTTGGCTGGAGAGCCGCTGGTGTGCCCGAGGGCTGGAGGCGACTTTGATCCGGTGCCGCGGCGTTAGAGACGGCGGCAGCGCTGCCCTGCCGTGCCTCGGGCGGCAGCTGCACTCTGTCCCCGCTCTCGGGACGTGCTCCGAACATGGCGCCCAGCCCCTGGCTGCCCAGCCCCTGGCTGCCCCTCCCTTCTCGGGGGTTGCGGCGCAGCCACTCCCTCTCCCGGGCAGGGCAGTGGAGCCGGATGCCGCCTTGCCTGCTTGCCTGCTCCGCGAAGGCTCAGCGGGGAGCGCTGTGCTGTGCGTGGCGTGCGGGTAGCCTCGGGCCGCGGCTGGAAGCGGTGGGCATTGGGCTGGGGGCAGGTCCGGGCAGGTTGTGAGAAGTGTTGGGAGGCTCTTGGGTATGCTGTGAGCCGACTCTGTATGCTGTGTTGCATCTCTGTCGCTATGCTAGTAGCTTCTGTAAAACACTCGCTGCTTTTCCACTTACACTCTCCATCACTTCTGCAATCCATTTGTGTGAGTCTCCTTTTTCTGCCCCAGAGAGAGTTTCACTATGTAGTTAGGCCCTGCCAAAGACCAGTGCTGAAGTCCTACTGCGTGCCCTACTTGTGCCTCCTGGGATCCTGATCTCCAGCATCTGCTGGTCACTGCAGCCAAGGCAGTCTGGATGGTGTAGTTTGACTGGGAGAGGGACTCTGGGGACATCCTGGAGGTGGTGTGGCTCCTGGGGCCAAGGGGCTCTGGGGACATCCTGGAGGTGGTGTGGCTCATGGGGCCAAAGGACTCTGGGGACATCCTGGAGGTGGTGTGGCTCCTGGGGCCAAGGGACTCTGGGGACATCCTGGAGGTGGTGTGGCTCCTGGGGCCAAGGGGCTCTGGGGACATCCTGGAGGTGGTGTGGCTCAAAGGGGCTCTGGGGACATCCTGGAGGTGGTGTGGCTCCTGGGGCCAAAGGACTCTGGGGACATCCTGGAGGTGGTGTGGCTCCTGGGGCCATCCTGGAGGTGGTGTGGCTCCTGGGGCCAAGGGGCTCTGGGGACATCCTGGAGGTGGTGTGGCTCCTGGGGCCAAGGGGCTCTGGGGACATCCTGGAGGTGGTGTGGCTCCTGGGGCCAAGGGGCTCTGGGGACATCCTGGAGGTGGTGTGGCTCCTGGGGACAAGGGGCTCTGGGGACATCCTGGAGGTGGTGTGGCTCATGGGGCCAAAGGACTCTGGGGACATCCTGGAGGTGGTGTGGCTCATGGGGCCAAGGAGCTCTCTCCCATCCAAATAGGGGGTAATTCCCTCTTCAATGCCCTTATATCCTGGGTGGTGAATGGCACAGTTACAAACCCAAATCCTCCCACCTGTCTCCCCTGCGGGGCCTGGCATAAAGGCGTGTGAAGAACCCTGCCTTCCTGTGCTTTAGATATTCGTGGTGCTTCATATTGTGTTCCCCTTCTGGTCCTAGATGGGGACACAACCTTCTGTCCTTCGCCCCACTCCTCTTCTTTATCACCCAGAGGAGCTGTAGGGGCTAAGTGCTCTTGATTCCCCGGGGCTGGGATTTGAGGATGTAAAGGCCCTGCAGCCGCTCCTAAATTTCTCAGGGGACTTGGGGGAGCCTGGGGATAAGGTGGGGGAAGATACTGAAGGGCATGCCATGTCTCCTTATCCTTTTCCTTTTCCTCCTGAGATACAGACTCGTCCTTCTGTTTCAATACTCCCCTTCTGCCTTTTCCCACATTCCCACATGAACTCTACCTCTCACACTTTCACTCACGCTTTCCCGTGGTGGATTCCAGTCTTTCACACTCAACCTAAGGGGCATGTTTTCAAGTTTGACCTGCCCCCAATCCAATCTTTGACCAATCTGTCAGAAAATAAACCGCCTTCTGTTCCAGCTTCCCCTCAGGTATCGGGGGGCTGGGCTTAGATTCTGAGCGATCTCCAATTCCGTACAGTTGCAGCTTCGACGTTTAATTAATACGCTCAGACAAGAATCGTTTTCCCATCAACAAAACACAAAATGTCAAGGATCCAGATGCTCAGAACCAAACAGGGCCTCCAACCCCACAACCAAGTGAATGTCTTTCTTCATACAACTTAAGTGCCATTTTCTTTTTCCTTGTAACTTTGCATTTCCAACAAAAGTAAATGTTGGTACTCCTTTAGACTCTCCCATTGATCAGACTTATCAGAATATCATTTCATGTCCTTTCTGGGGACTTAATGCTACTTGACCTGCTGCCTTACTCCAGAAACAAATGCCAGCATCATTCCAACTCTAACAGCACTGTATACGTATAGGCTACTTTTCAGCTTAGAGTGCCTGAAGGCCTTTGCCTAATGACCTGCAAAGTTTAGCCCCCTTCCTCTTTCTCCATTTCAGCGGTCAGCAAGGCCAGCTCTTTTTCTTTCTCCTCTCTCTTCTCCCGGGGAGGCTCTCTTGGCTGCTGCTATTGTTACTGCTCAGCCACGGCTGCGGCCTGGGGGTGTTGTGCAGCCCTGATGGGCCTCAGGGAGGGAGGAAAAGGAGGGGGCAGTTTGGGCCCGGCCAGCCTGAACTCGCCTGGCACTGGGGGGAAGAGCGAGCCCTGGGGCTTTGGTCTGATTTGATGGAGGCTTCGCAGGAGGCTTTGGCCTGATGGGGTTCTGTGTTAAGCCCAGAGGATGGATTTGTGTATTTCAGCTGCTTTTGCACTGCTTTGCCCTGGAGTTAGTAGTCCTTAATAGCACTTTCCAGTCAATCTTCCAAGAAGAGTCTGTATTTCTGTCCAACCCCATTCTGTGTGGAGTCTTCTTTAACTACTTTGGGAGCAGTTTTAGAGTGTCTTCCTCCTCTACTTAATCTGCTCCTTAACCAAGGACGATCAGGGTCTGCAGTTCCCTGGCAGTCATTACAAATCACCTCTTGCCCAGCTAATTCTCTCAGGCACTTGATACCTTTTTCCATGATGTTAGGAAGAAATTCTTCCCCATGAGGGTGGTGCGACACTGGCAGAGGTTGCCCAGGGAGGTGGTAGAAGCCTGATCCCTGGAGGTTTTTGCAGCCGGGCTGGATGTGGCTGTGAGCAACCTGCTGCAGTGTGAGGTGTCCCTGCGAGGGGACTGGCAGGGGCTCCGTGGGCAGCTGTCCCTGCAGACCGGCTGGCTCTGGGCTGCAGGAATAAGGCAGTGGGGTTCACATCAGCCACAAGCCCCAGCAGATCTTGGATGTAAATGGAGATGGAGCCAGCATCCGTTTGCTGGAGTAGTGGAGCTGGGTTGGGCCCAGCCCCTGCATCCCTTGGGATCCAGCAGCGCCCAGGCCTGCTTGGTGCTGCCGGCAGAGGGTTGCACTGGGTGACCCTTAGCTCCCTTCCAGCCCACACAGTCTGTGCTTCATCCTGGCTGCCCTAAGAGTGTCAGGGGGCAGCCTTCAGGAAGGCCAAACCCATAAGGGGTGACTGCCTGAGGCTTCGGACATTGCAGGGAACAGTGCCAAAGGCCTTGCTGGTGCCCAGGCAGACACGTGCCCAGCCTTCCCCTCCCCAGCAGGTAGTTGTCCTGCTGACAGGAGGCCAGGGTGGTGGGGCAGGACCTGCCTTGCATGAAGCCAGGCTGCCTGGGCCTGCCCCTGGCTGTGCTGCCCATGCTGAGTGAGCTCCCTCCGCACGCACTGCTCCAGAGCCTTCCCCGGCACTGAGGTCAGGCTGACAGGCCTGGAGCAACCCAAACCTGACCTGGCTGAAAGGGGCCAGAGGAGAGCCGGCCAGGCGCTGTTTGCAAGGGCCTGTGGCCATCTCTCAAGGGTTTGAAACCAGCACAGCAGGGGGGTTAGGCTTGCACCTCAAGAAGTTCTTCACCAGGAGGGGGCTGAGGCTCTGGAATGGGCTGCCCAGAGAAGATGTGGATGCCTCAAGCCTGGAAGTGCTCAAGGCCGGGACGGAGGAGGCTTTGAGCACGCTGGGCTAGGGGGAGGTCTTCCTGATCTTCAGGTGATCTTCAGGCTCCCTTCCAACCCAACCCCTTCTAGGATTCTATGAGAAACCCTTCTGGGCCTTCTTGTGTTAGGGTGACATTGGCCACTGCCAGTGGTCTGGAACTTCCCCTGTTAACCAGGACTGATGATAGAGGATGGAGAGCGGCTTGGCAAGGTCCTGTGCCAGCTCCCTCAGCACTCACAGGTGGATCCCTCTTAGCACAGTGGCCAGGAGGTGTTCTAGCAGGACTTTTGCCTCTCTCTTTTCCTCTCTGCATGACCTAACAAGACCCCTGAGCAGGCAGAACCAGAACTTTGGCATGGCTTCATGCCCCACCTCAGCATTCAGGCTGCATCCCATCAGAGCCAATGGCTTTGTGAGTGCTCAGTTCCCAGGTGATCTCTGGCCCTCATCGACCAGGGGAGAGTCTTCCCTCCTCCAGACTGTTTCTCCCCCTCCCAGGCTCTGGGATTCCTGAGGCCCAGCGTGGGCAGCAACGACTGAAGCCAGGAAGCCCTTCAGTAACTCTGGCTTCTCTGCATCCTCTGTCCCCAGGGCTCCCTCCTCCTTCAGCTGCAGGCCCACCTTTTGCCTGCTCTTCTTTCACCACTGAGGGATTTGAAGAAGGCCTTCTTGTTCTCTTGTACTTCCATTGCCAGATTTCATGGCCAGAGGGCCTTGGCCTTCCCCATTGCATCCCTCCCTTGGCTGGCAGTGTTCCTATCAGCCTCCCAAGTGACCTGTGCCTTGTCCCACACATTATGAACTTCTTTCTCCCCTGTGAGTTTTTGCAGCAGCCCCTTGCTCATCTGTGCAGGTCTCCTGCCTCCTCAGCTTGATTGTTGACGTGGAGCAATGCATTGCCCTTGAGCTTGGAGGAAGTGGTGTTTGAATGTCACCCAGCTCTCCTGGGCTGCCCTACCCTCTAGATCCTGGCCCATGGCATGCCTCCCAGTGGCTCTTTGAAGGGGTCAGACTTAGGCCCTGCCAAAGACCAGTGCTGAAGTCCTACTTCTTGGCCTGCTTGCTCCTCCTGGGATCCTGATCTCCAGCATCTGCTGGTCACTGCAGCCAAGGCTGCCCCCAGGCTTTACCTCCCAAACCCAGACCCTCTTTGTTCTAAGTTCAAGCAAGGCCCAGCAGCACAGCTCTCCTGGTTGCTTCCTTAGGCCCCTGCATCAGAAAGTTGTCATCAGTGCAGTGCAGGAACCCTGTGGGCTGTGTGTGCCTCGCTGTGTGGTCTCCCTGGCAAGGTTCGGGGTGGCTAGAGGTGCTTCAGAGACCTCAGCTCATCATGCAGTGCAAGCAGTGAGCAAAGAGTGCCAAGGACCCCACCAGAGCTTGTCACAGGAAACATCTTTCCTTTATTGATAACAGGCAAAGGGGAGGGTGATAAAGGGGTGGCTGGGGCTGTTTGGTGGAAGGGGTAGGGGTGGAGGGGGGAGGGGTGGTGGTGAGTGAGCCAGGGCTGAGAGCGACCTGTGACGGGGGAAGGGTGGTGGAGGTGGAGGTCCTTTGGGTTTTAGTGTCGATGGTGCAGTTTGACTGGGAGAGGGAATCTGGGGACGTCCTGGAGGTGGAGTGGTTGGTGGGGCCAAGGAGCTCTGAGGATCTCCAGGAGGTGGTGTGGCTCGTGGGGCCAAGGGGCTCTGGGGACATTGTCGAGGTGGAGTGGTTTGAGGGGCCAAGGGCCTCTGGGCATGTCCTGCAGGTGGTGTGGTTTGAGGCACCAAGGCCTTTGGGGACATCCTGGAGGTGGTGTGCCTTGTGGGGCAAAGGGGCCTGGTGGACAAGGAGGCTGTCCAGGGCTGGGGGGTGCGAGGCTGCTCCAGGGGCTCAGGTCTGCAGGGCTATGCGAGGGCAGTGGGGAACCGAGGGGCTGTTGGGGCCAGGTGTCCATCTGTGTGGGCCTGTTCAGCCACTCTTGTGCTTCTGCCCTGGCTTTGCTTTCCCTGTGGAGAGAGCAGAGCCTTTGAGTGCTCAGCTGCTGGTGGAGCTGTTTGCCCAAGCACTCAGTCCCTGCTCCATAGCAGCTGGACCAGAGGTGCTGGCTGGCTCCCAGCAGCCAGAGCAGGCAGCAGGCAGGGGCAAAAGTCCCAACTGGCTTTTGTCTCTTCTTGTGCCACCGCCTTGCCAGGCAGCACAGCAGAATGGTCACTGGCACAGTAACCACAATGGAAGCTGTGGCCGCCATACAGCTCTGCAGCACCTGCTGGGGACACTGAGGGCTCTGGGCATCCTGGGCAGCATCCCCAGTTGCGATTCTCTCCTTGGCCATATCAGGAGGAGCAAAGGCAACGATAATCCTGCAGCAGGGAGTGCCTCCCCTGCCTCCGCTCCCTCTCTCTGGGCCAGCTCCCACATGCGGAGGGGGAAGCTGCTCCTTCTCAAAAGGCACTTGAGCCTTGCTCTCCCTTTCTGCCTTTCCTCCAGCCTGGACATTGCTTTCCAGCTGAGTTCATGCAGCTTGCAGCTGGGATCGACCCCTTGACTTGACCCCTTCCCTTCTTGCTCCTGTGCAGGACACAGCGTGGCCAGCCCTGTGTCTGCAGCCTCCTGCTGCCAAGACTGAGGCCTAAGGCAGAGGGCCGGATACCCACCCTGTTCTCTCTCCGGCTCATCCAGCACTCTGGGGGCTCTAAGAGGATACAAAGTCCCTGCCAGGGGTGGCAAGGGAAGTCCATCCCGGCCCTCTCCCTCCTCCTCCGCTGCCCTTGCATAATAAGTACGAGGCCCTGCAGGCCGAGGGCAGTGGGGATGAGAGGGCCGAGGAGCAGCCATCTGGGCCAAGTGGTCCCCACCAGCTATAACGACCAGCTCCACAGAGAAAAGGGGAAGGGTTAGAGTTGTTGGGGACTCTCTCCTGGGGGGTACTGAGGGACCCATATGTCGTCCCGACCCATCCCACAGGGAGCTCTGCTCCCTACCCGGAGCGCGGGGAAGGGACATCGCAAGGAGACTCCCAAGGCTAATCCAGCCCTCTGACTATTACCCTCTGCTGGAAATACAAGCTGGGAGTGATGAAACTGACAAGAAGGGCACCAGGGCGATTAAAAAGGAGTTCAAGGCCCTTGGACAATTGATTGATGGGGCAGGAGCTCAAGTGGTGTTCTGCTCAGTTCCCTCAGTGGCAGGAGAGTACACTGAGAGGAAGAGGAGAACCCACACCATCAACAATTGGCTCAGGGATTGGTGCCAGCAGCGGAATTTTGGGTTCTTTGATCATGGGTCAGCTTTTACTGCACCCGACCTGCTGGGTCCCGATGGGGTGCAGTTATCTAGAAAGGGTAAGAGAGTCCTGGCACTAGAGTTGGCAGGGCTCATTAAGAGGGCTTGAAACTAGGTCTGAAGGGGGTGGGTGAGGAAATCAGTCCCTCTGTAGAGGAAAGAGTGGGGCACAGATTAGGGTCAATAGAGAAGTCGAGAGCCCAGCTGAAGTGCAAGTACACCAATGCACGCAGCATGGGCAATGAGCAAGAGGAGCTGGAAGTCCTGGTCCACCAGCGTGACTATGCTATAGTCAGCATCTCAGAAACATGGTGGGATGACAGGCACGATTGGAGTGCTGCACGGGGGGGTTACAGGCTCTTTAGGAGAAACAGGCGAGGGAGAAGAGGAGGAGGGGTGGCTCTGTATATTAGGGAGTCACTCTCTGCCACAGAGCTAGAGGTGGAGGGTGAAGGGATTGAGAGCCTGTGGGTTAAAATCAGAGGGAGGCCTAAGAAATCTGACATCCTGGTTGGAGTCTGCTATAGACCACCCAACCAGGATGAGGAGGCAGAGGAATTATTCTATAAGCAACTGGAGGCTGTCTCAAGAGCATGAGATCTTGTCCTGGTGGGTGACTTCAACCTGCCAGATATCTGCTGGGAACTTAATTCAGCAGAGAGGAGGCAGTCCAGAAGATTCCTGAAGGGCATGGAGGACAGCTTCCTGATGCAGCTGTTAAGAGAGCCTACCAGGGGTCAGGCCCTGCTTGACCTGCTGTTCTCCGATAGAGAAGGGCCGGTGGGAGACGTGACCGTGGGAGGCTGCCTGGGGCGCAGCGACCGTGAGACGGTGAAGTTTTCAGTGTGCGGGGAGGTAGGGAGGAGCACCAACAGAACCCTCACCTTGGACTGCCAGAGGGCAAACTTCAGCCTGTTCAAGAAACTTATTTGCAAAGTTGCCTGGGTATCAGCCCTCAAGAACTGAGGGACCAGGGTGGTTGGACCTACTTCAAACAGGAGCTCTTGAAGGCAGAGGAACTGGCGGTTCCCATCTGAAGGAGGGGAAGGCTTCTCGAGGGATGTTTAAGGAAGTTGTTAGATTAGGTAGGAAAAAAAATTAAAGAGGCAGAGGCCCAGTTGGAACTGAAGCTGAACACCTCTGTGAAGGACAATAAAAAGCATTTTTACAAATATGTTAACGCTTTGCCCAGGCTTTGCTTTCCCTGTGGAGAGAGCAGAGCCTTTGAGTGCTCAGCTGCTGGTGGCCAGCCCTGTGTCTGCAGCCTCCTGCTGCCAAGACTGAGGCCTAAGGCAGAGGGCAGGATACCCACCCTGTTCTCTCTCCGGCTCATCCAGCACTCCGGGGGCTCTAAGAGGATACAAAGGTCTGGGTGTTTAGCTAGATAGCCGAGGACTCTGTGGGAAGTGAGGACTGAAGCACACGACTGGTTGTGGCTGTGAGCTCCACGTGGAGTCCCAGGCCCAGAGCAGAGAGGAGGGCAGAGTCCCCAGAGGGGGGCCAAAAGCAGCTAAAGAACAGCTGGGGATGGGTGGCTCTTGCTGCCTACCTGGCCCCCTCTGCCCCATGCCCGTTCTGCTCTGTGCGCTCCCCGTGCCTGCCCTGTGCCCAGTCTGCCCCTTGCCAGCTCCGTGCCCGTTCTGTCCCGTGCCAACTGCGTCCCCGCCCCGTGCCCACACCTCGGCAGCGGATGAGCAGCTTTGCCCGATGGGCAGCAGCGATCTGCCCGGGGCGGCTCTGCAGCCTCCTACTGGCTGCGCTCCTCGGGCTCGTGCCCTCTGCACAGACTGCTGCAGCATGGGCTGCTGGCATGGCCTTGCATCGGGGCCCTGGGTTAAGGCTCATGCCTTGAAGTACCATGGAGCACAAGCTTCCCGAGGCTGGCTGGGTGCAGGGAGTGGGCAGGAAATTGTGATCTTGGGGGATTTCATGCCCATACTTCTGCTCTCTTACTCCATTTCAGCGGTCAGCAAGGCCAGCTCGTTTTCTTTCTCCTCTCTCTTCTCCCGGGGAGGCTCTCTTGGCTGCTGCTATTGTTACTGCTCAGCCATGGCTGCGGCCTGGGGGTGTTGTGCAGCCCTGATGGGCCTCGGGGAGGGAGGACAAGGAGGGGGCAGTTTGGACCTGGCCAGCCTGAACTCGCCTGGCACTGGGGGGAAGAAAGAGCCCTGGGGCTTTGGTCTGATTTGCTGGAGGCTTCGCTCTGTGAGTGCTCAGTTCCCAGGACAAATTCCCAAGAACAAAAAGGGAGCTTCGGCGGCTCCTGGGCACCTTGGGTTACTGGGGAAAAGCTATTCCAGGTTTCTCAGGAATTGCTCGTCCCCTCTATGACCTGCTTGGCAAGCACAGAGTCTGGGACTGGACCCCAAGGCACACCGAAAGCCTAAAGGTCTTGAAAGCCGAGTTAAAGGTTTCCAGAAATCGGTCCCTTTGCACCCACACGACCCCTTGAGGGCAGGATGGGGCTTTTCTGAACATGCCTCCTACGGTGGGATTTCTCAAGGGGGACCCAAAGGCCCCAACAGAGCCCTTTTATTCTCTTCAACAGCATTCCAAGATGCTGAAAGGAGGGCCTCCCAATGGCAGAAGGGACTCCTGTCCCTAACCCGAGCTGTCAAAGAGGCAGAGAAGCTGCGCACTACGCAGGACAGCGTAGCGCAAGGCCCCTTCTCGCTGCTCAGAGCAATCCTCAAAGGACCTCCTCCAGCTGAGGGAATTGCTCAGAGGGCTACCGTGAGGAAATGGTATGCCTGCCTGGAAGGGATGGCTCAGCTTATGCCTCTGAGAGAAGGACCCACAAAGGTATCCAAATGGCAGCAGCCCCTGTATCCAAATACTGCTGCACTACACCAGCCCCACAAGCCATCTCCCATGCAGGTAGCACCTGAACGACCTCCCCACTGCCACACAGAAGAGGTGTGGTTCACAGCTGCATCCTCCCACAGGGCAGGGGCGCAGTGGCATTACAAGGCCGCAGCTCTGGAGCTTGGCACCGACAGAACTGTCATTGAAGAGGGCCGAGGCAGCGCCCGAGCAGGGCAACGGCGTGCTCTGACGTTAGCTGTAGGAAACGCTGCAGAGACCCTACACACCCATTCCTGTGCTGCGTTCCAAGTGCCACAGGATGGATTGGCCAGGGGTGAGCAAATCAGAGGAGAGTTGGCAACACCCAAGTTGGGAGGGCAACCGGCTGGCAAAGACTACTAGAAATAAGCTGCTCCAGGCCTCTTAAATTAGGATGGGTAAAGGGACACTCCAAGAAGCAAAGCCCTGCTGCTACTTGGAATCAACAAGCAGATCACCTGGCAAAAATCAATGCAGTTAACCGTCAGGGGAAGGACTGGGAGCGACTGGCTGAGCGGCTACACATTAGAAGAGGTCACTCAGGTAAGCCAGACCTTTATTATGAATGCAGGCCCAGAGGGTGGCCAGTGCCTCCGGCCACATGCAAAACCATGCTCTCAGCCTGTCCTCAGTGCCAGATCAGACTCAAAGCTAACCACCCTGGCCTGGCTCCAGCCCAACCTATCAGAAGGGATAAAGCGCTGTGGGGTACATGGCAAATTGATTATGTTGGCCCCCTGAGACCTCTCTTTGGGCCGAAACTCCGGGGGCTCCAAGAGGATATGGAGGTCCAGGTGTTCAGCTGGGTAGCCAAGAACTCCTCCATCCTCCTCTAGAAACAAGCACAGATGGGAAACGTTTGATTGGAAGTGGGGATCCAACTCTGCCACAGGGACCTGCGAGCGCTGGAAGGGGTCAGGGAACACGGAGGGAAGGAACACCAGGAAACCAGGGCTCAGAGCTCCTGACCTCCTCACTGGGGCTGTTCCCAACAGCTCAGGAGCCTCCCCAGGAAGGCACACAAGCACAGGATGCTCTCCTGCTACAGCTGTCAGTCTGGAGCCCAGTTTGCCAGCTTAGGGGAGCCCAGGGCTCACAAGACCCTCACATGGGAAAAAATACAGAGTGGTAGGGGTAGAAGTGGTCTCAGGCCTAGTCATGGCCACTGCCACTAGCACTGCCTCAGGAGCCCAAACCATCGAAACTCTAACGGACTGGTTCAGCATCCTGCCTATGCCTGAACATATCCAAAGTGATAACGGTTCACCTTTCACCTCAGCCTTAGTGCAAGACTGGGCGTGAGGAGAACGGGCTGTTTGCCCAAGCACTCAGTCCCTGCTCCACAGCAGCTGGGCCAGAGGTGCTGGCTGGCTCCCAGCAGCCAGAGCAGGCAGCAGGCAGGGGCAGAAGTCCCAACTGGCTTTTGTCTCTACTTGTGCCACCGCCTTGCCAGGTAGCACAGCACAATGGTCACTGGCACAGTAACCACAATGGAAGCTGTGGCCACCATACAGCTCTGCAGCACCTGCTGGGGACACTGAGGGCTCTGGGTGTCCTGGGCATCATCCCCAGTTGTGCTTCTCTCCTCGGCCATATCTTGAGGAGCAAAGGCAACGTTAGGTCCACAGCAGGGAGAGCCTCCTCTCCCCCTCCCTCAGCCAGCTCCCACATGCTGAGGGGGAAGCTGCCCTGACTTAAGAGGCACCTGAGCCCTTCTCTCCCCCTCTGCCTTTTCTCCAGCACGGGCATTGCATTCCAGCTCGCCTTGGTAGACTGAAAATGCTTCTTTTAACAAAATAACAGCATTGATAAGCTTCCTCTTGTTAGCTGAAATGCTGGAATGCAGGAAGGGGGAGAGGAGTTGGCAGACAGCCTCTGCATAGATAAGGAATAACAGGATTCTTCAGTGATTTACTTTTGCTGGTCTAGGGCAAGATGATCTTTTGTATAAGATAAAGGACATCTGGACAATATGTATGTTTTTGCTATTTTTAGATAGATAACCTTTGTATAGATAAGAAACACCTGGACTCTTTCTGTGAACTTTTTGTATAAAAGTTTGCCCGAAGCTCTCTGAACACACACAGGTCTTCGGAAATGATTCTAGCTGTGTCAGGCGCCTAAATAGAAGCATAATACAAGAAACTTAATGAGTGTCTTGTGTCTTTCTCTAAGTCAGCCTCATAGAGCTTGGAGCTGGGATCGAGCCCTTGAGCCCTTCCCTTCCTGCCCCCGTGCAGGCCACATGCAGTGCATGGTGCTTATGGCCAGGATTGTGCCCCAAATATTGCCAGAATACGCTTCTGTGTCTTGGACTCAAACCCCCTCTTGCCCCCTCCCTTCTGGAGTCGGGTGGGGGCTGCATCTTGGCACCACTGAGTCCCGGGAAGCAATCTGCCTGGGCTGTTTCCACCTCTGCGGTAAACAAGGGCCAGGCGACATGTTCGTGTTTGCCCCGACGCGAGCGGTGCCTTCAGCCGAAAGCCCTGCTCAAGGCTCCGGGAAGGCGTTGCTGGCTTTGGCTGGAGAGCCGCTGGTGTGCCCGAGGGCTGGAGGCGACTTTGATCCGGTGCCGCGGCGTTAGAGACGGCGGCAGCGCTGCCCTGCCGTGCCTCGGGCGGCAGCTGCACTCTGTCCCCGCTCTCGGGACGTGCTCCGAACATGGCGCCCAGCCCCTGGCTGCCCAGCCCCTGGCTGCCCCTCCCTTCTCGGGGGTTGCGGCGCAGCCACTCCCTCTCCCGGGCAGGGCAGTGGAGCCGGATGCCGCCTTGCCTGCTTGCCTGCTCCGCGAAGGCTCAGCGGGGAGCGCTGTGCTGTGCGTGGCGTGCGGGTAGCCTCGGGCCGCGGCTGGAAGCGGTGGGCATTGGGCTGGGGGCAGGTCCGGGCAGGTTGTGAGAAGTGTTGGGAGGCTCTTGGGTATGCTGTGAGCCGACTCTGTATGCTGTGTTGCATCTCTGTCGCTATGCTAGTAGCTTCTGTAAAACACTCGCTGCTTTTCCACTTACACTCTCCATCACTTCTGCAATCCATTTGTGTGAGTCTCCTTTTTCTGCCCCAGAGAGAGTTTCACTATGTAGTTAGGCCCTGCCAAAGACCAGTGCTGAAGTCCTACTGCGTGCCCTACTTGTGCCTCCTGGGATCCTGATCTCCAGCATCTGCTGGTCACTGCAGCCAAGGCAGTCTGGATGGTGTAGTTTGACTGGGAGAGGGACTCTGGGGACATCCTGGAGGTGGTGTGGCTCCTGGGGCCAAGGGGCTCTGGGGACATCCTGGAGGTGGTGTGGCTCCTGGGGCCAAGGGGCTCTGGGGACATCCTGGAGGTGGTGTGGCTCCTGGGGACAAGGGGCTCTGGGGACATCCTGGAGGTGGTGTGGCTCCTGGGGCCAAGGGGCTCTGGGGACATCCTGGAGGTGGTGTGGCTCATGGGGCCAAAGGACTCTGGGGACATCCTGGAGGTGGTGTGGCTCATGGGGCCAAAGGACTCTGGGGACATCCTGGAGGTGGTGTGGCTCCTGGGGCCAAGGGGCTCTGGGGACATCCTGGAGGTGGTGTGGCTCCTGGGGCCAAGGGGCTCTGGGGACATCCTGGAGGTGGTGTGGCTCCTGGGGCCAAGGGGCTCTAGGGACATCCTGGAGGTGGTGTGGCTCCTGGGGACAAGGGGCTCTGGGGACATCCTGGAGGTGGTGTGGCTCATGGGGCCAAAGGACTCTGGGGACATCCTGGAGGTGGTGTGGCTCATGGGGCCAAGGAGCTCTCTCCCATCCAAATAGGGGGGTAATTCCCTCTTCAATGCCCTTATATCCTGGGTGGTGAATGGCACAGTTACAAACCCAAATCCTCCCACCTGTCTCCCCTGCGGGGCCTGGCATAAAGGCGTGTGAAGAACCCTGCCTTCCTGTGCTTTAGATATTCGTGGTGCTTCATATTGTGTTCCCCTTCTGGTCCTAGATGGGGACACAACCTTCTGTCCTTCGCCCCACTCCTCTTCTTTATCACCCAGAGGAGCTGTAGGGGCTAAGTGCTCTTGATTCCCCGGGGCTGGGATTTGAGGATGTAAAGGCCCTGCAGCCGCTCCTAAATTTCTCAGGGGACTTGGGGGAGCCTGGGGATAAGGTGGGGAAGATACTGAAGGGCATGCCATGTCTCCTTATCCTTTTCCTTTTCCTCCTGAGATACAGACTCGTCCTTCTGTTTCAATACTCCCCTTCTGCCTTTTCCCACATTCCCACATGAACTCTACCTCTCACACTTTCACTCACGCTTTCCCGTGGTGGATTCCAGTCTTTCACACTCAACCTAAGGGGCATGTTTTCAAGTTTGACCTGCCCCCAATCCAATCTTTGACCAATCTGTCAGAAAATAAACCGCCTTCTGTTCCAGCTTCCCCTCAGGTATCGGGGGCTGGGCTTAGATTCTGAGCGATCTCCAATTCCGTACAGTTGCAGCTTCGACGTTTAATTAATACGCTCAGACAAGAATCGTTTTCCCATCAACAAAACACAAAATGTCAAGGATCCAGATGCTCAGAACCAAACAGGGCCTCCAACCCCACAACCAAGTGAATGTCTTTCTTCATACAACTTAAGTGCCATTTTCTTTTTCCTTGTAACTTTGCATTTCCAACAAAAGTAAATGTTGGTACTCCTTTAGACTCTCCCATTGATCAGACTTATCAGAATATCATTTCATGTCCTTTCTGGGGACTTAATGCTACTTGACCTGCTGCCTTACTCCAGAAACAAATGCCAGCATCATTCCAACTCTAACAGCACTGTATACGTATAGGCTACTTTTCAGCTTAGAGTGCCTGAAGGCCTTTGCCTAATGACCTGCAAAGTTTAGCCCCCTTCCTCTTTCTCCATTTCAGCGGTCAGCAAGGCCAGCTCTTTTTCTTTCTCCTCTCTCTTCTCCCGGGGAGGCTCTCTTGGCTGCTGCTATTGTTACTGCTCAGCCACGGCTGCGGCCTGGGGGTGTTGTGCAGCCCTGATGGGCCTCAGGGAGGGAGGAAAAGGAGGGGGCAGTTTGGGCCCGGCCAGCCTGAACTCGCCTGGCACTGGGGGGAAGAGCGAGCCCTGGGGCTTTGGTCTGATTTGATGGAGGCTTCGCAGGAGGCTTTGGCCTGATGGGGTTCTGTGTTAAGCCCAGAGGATGGATTTGTGTATTTCAGCTGCTTTTGCACTGCTTTGCCCTGGAGTTAGTAGTCCTTAATAGCACTTTCCAGTCAATCTTCCAAGAAGAGTCTGTATTTCTGTCCAACCCCATTCTGTGTGGAGTCTTCTTTAACTACTTTGGGAGCAGTTTTAGAGTGTCTTCCTCCTCTACTTAATCTGCTCCTTAACCAAGGACGATCAGGGTCTGCAGTTCCCTGGCAGTCATTACAAATCACCTCTTGCCCAGCTAATTCTCTCAGGCACTTGATACCTTTTTCCATGATGTTAGGAAGAAATTCTTCCCCATGAGGGTGGTGCGACACTGGCAGAGGTTGCCCAGGGAGGTGGTAGAAGCCTGATCCCTGGAGGTTTTTGCAGCCGGGCTGGATGTGGCTGTGAGCAACCTGCTGCAGTGTGAGGTGTCCCTGCGAGGGGACTGGCAGGGGCTCCGTGGGCAGCTGTCCCTGCAGACCGGCTGGCTCTGGGCTGCAGGAATAAGGCAGTGGGGTTCACATCAGCCACAAGCCCCAGCAGATCTTGGATGTAAATGGAGATGGAGCCAGCATCCGTTTGCTGGAGTAGTGGAGCTGGGTTGGGCCCAGCCCCCTGCATCCCTTGGGATCCAGCAGCGCCCAGGCCTGCTTGGTGCTGCCGGCAGAGGGTTGCACTGGGTGACCCTTAGCTCCCTTCCAGCCCACACAGTCTGTGCTTCATCCTGGCTGCCCTAAGAGTGTCAGGGGGCAGCCTTCAGGAAGGCCAAACCCATAAGGGGTGACTGCCTGAGGCTTCGGACATTGCAGGGAACAGTGCCAAAGGCCTTGCTGGTGCCCAGGCAGACACGTGCCCAGCCTTCCCCTCCCCAGCAGGTAGTTGTCCTGCTGACAGGAGGCCAGGGTGGTGGGGCAGGACCTGCCTTGCATGAAGCCAGGCTGCCTGGGCCTGCCCCTGGCTGTGCTGCCCATGCTGAGTGAGCTCCCTCCGCACGCACTGCTCCAGAGCCTTCCCCGGCACTGAGGTCAGGCTGACAGGCCTGGAGCAACCCAAACCTGACCTGGCTGAAAGGGGCCAGAGGAGAGCCGGCCAGGCGCTGTTTGCAAGGGCCTGTGGCCATCTCTCAAGGGTTTGAAACCAGCACAGCAGGGGGGTTAGGCTTGCACCTCAAGAAGTTCTTCACCAGGAGGGGGCTGAGGCTCTGGAATGGGCTGCCCAGAGAAGATGTGGATGCCTCAAGCCTGGAAGTGCTCAAGGCCGGGACGGAGGAGGCTTTGAGCACGCTGGGCTAGGGGAGGTCTTCCTGATCTTCAGGTGATCTTCAGGCTCCCTTCCAACCCAACCCCTTCTAGGATTCTATGAGAAACCCTTCTGGGCCTTCTTGTGTTAGGGTGACATTGGCCACTGCCAGTGGTCTGGAACTTCCCTGTTAACCAGGACTGATGATAGAGGATGGAGAGCGGCTTGGCAAGGTCCTGTGCCAGCTCCCTCAGCACTCACAGGTGGATCCCTCTTAGCACAGTGGCCAGGAGGTGTTCTAGCAGGACTTTTGCCTCTCTCTTTTCCTCTCTGCATGACCTAACAAGACCCCTGAGCAGGCAGAACCAGAACTTTGGCATGGCTTCATGCCCCACCTCAGCATTCAGGCTGCATCCCATCAGAGCCAATGGCTTTGTGAGTGCTCAGTTCCCAGGTGATCTCTGGCCCTCATCGACCAGGGGAGAGTCTTCCCTCCTCCAGACTGTTTCTCCCCTCCCAGGCTCTGGGATTCCTGAGGCCCAGCGTGGGCAGCAACGACTGAAGCCAGGAAGCCCTTCAGTAACTCTGGCTTCTCTGCATCCTCTGTCCCCAGGGCTCCCTCCTCCTTCAGCTGCAGGCCCACCTTTTGCCTGCTCTTCTTTCACCACTGAGGGATTTGAAGAAGGCCTTCTTGTTCTCTTGTACTTCCATTGCCAGATTTCATGGCCAGAGGGCCTTGGCCTTCCCCATTGCATCCCTCCCTTGGCTGGCAGTGTTCCTATCAGCCTCCCAAGTGACCTGTGCCTTGTCCCACACATTATGAACTTCTTTCTCCCCTGTGAGTTTTTGCAGCAGCCCCTTGCTCATCTGTGCAGGTCTCCTGCCTCCTCAGCTTGATTGTTGACGTGGAGCAATGCATTGCCCTTGAGCTTGGAGGAAGTGGTGTTTGAATGTCACCCAGCTCTCCTGGGCTGCCCTACCCTCTAGATCCTGGCCCATGGCATGCCTCCCAGTGGCTCTTTGAAGAGATCAGAGTTAGGCCCTGCCAAAGACCAGTGCTGAAGTCCTACTTCTTGGCCTGCTTGCTCCTCCTGGGATCCTGATCTCCAGCATCTGCTGGTCACTGCAGCCAAGGCTGCCCCCAGGCTTTACCTCCCAAACCCAGACCCTCTTTGTTCTAAGTTCAAGCAAGGCCCAGCAGCACAGCTCTCCTGGTTGCTTCCTTAGGCCCCTGCATCAGAAAGTTGTCATCAGTGCAGTGCAGGAACCCTGTGGGCTGTGTGTGCCTCGCTGTGTGGTCTCCCTGGCAAGGTTCGGGGTGGCTAGAGGTGCTTCAGAGACCTCAGCTCATCATGCAGTGCAAGCAGTGAGCAAAGAGTGCCAAGGACCCCACCAGAGCTTGTCACAGGAAACATCTTTCCTTTATTGATAACAGGCAAAGGGGAGGGTGATAAAGGGGGTGGCTGGGGCTGTTTGGTGGAAGGGGTAGAGGTGGAGGGGGGAGGGGTGGTGGTGAGTGAGCCAGGGCTGAGAGCGACCTGTGACGGGGGAAGGGTGGTGGAGGTGGAGGTCCTTTGGGTTTTAGTGTCGATGGTGCAGTTTGACTGGGAGAGGGAATCTGGGGACGTCCTGGAGGTGGAGTGGTTGGTGGGTCCAAGGAGCTCTGAGGATCTCCAGGAGGTAGTGTGGCTCGTGGGGTCAAGGGGCTCTGGGGACATTGTCGAGGTGGAGCGGTTTGAGGGGCCAAGGGCCTCTGGGCATGTCCTGCAGGTGGTGTGGTTTGAGGCACCAAGGCCTTTGGTGGTGCTGGAGCCAGGGATGAGAGCGACCTGTGACGGTGGAAGGGTGGTGGAGGTGGAGGTCGTTTGGGTGTTAGTGTTGATGGAGCAGTTTGACTGGGAGAGGGAGTTCTGGGGACGTCCTGGAGGTGATGTGGCTTGTGGGGCTAAGGGCCCCTGGGAACGTCCTGGAGGTGGTGCAGTATGAGGGGCCAAGGAGCTCTGGCCATGTCCTGGATGTGATGTGGCTCATGGGGCCAAGGAGTCCTGGGTATGTCCTGATGTGGTGTGGTCTGAGAGCCCAAGGGGCTCTGTGGGCATCCTGGAGGTTGTGTGGGTTGAGGGGACAAAGGGGACAAAGGGCTCTGTAAGCTTCTCTTTAATCTTGCCATCCACTCCAAAGGAGGCTTCCTCTGATGCTCACTAGAGGCTTTATCAACATTTCTGGGCACAGCTTCTTTGATTCCTCGTAATATTATAGTTCTCAGGTCTCCTATAGTCTATCTCCCTTGAAGCTGTTGATGGTCCCACTCAGGATCTTGATTAGGCCACTTCTGATCTCCTGGTGCGTGCCCCTCCCCCCCCCCCCCCCCGATTCTGCCTCTCCCATAGTCTCATGCCAGCCTGTCTGATCATGTTTCTTTCCTCTGCAGTGAATAGAATACTCAAATCAGGCTGCATCTCTTTCCAGGTATATCTAATTGGAGCCCAAAATTGGTCCAGCCTCTCAGCTGCACCTAAGGGGTCATCTAACAAGGTACCCATCTCTTTCTTGAAACTGCAGACATCTGATGCATTAAGAGGGACAGGGACAAATCCTATTCCTCCCCATGCCCCCCATAGGCACTTCCCTAAGTGGATGTAAACCTATATTACCTTCTTGGTCCTTCCTAAGCCTGCTTCTTTGAGGTGGTGAATGAGCAGGGAGGGGGGCTGTCGGTGGGGGGGGACCCCTCTTTGGGTTCTGGTAAGGTGGTGGTGAGTTATCCAAAGGTTCACATTTCTCCTTTTCCTTGTCTTTGTCCTTATCCTCAGTTGTTAATGTAAGTATGGGAACAGGGGTAGGGCGTGAAGCCCTAATCCAGCCAGCAGCACATTCAGCTTCTTCCCTGCTAAAACACTTTTTAGAATTCACATGATGGTTCAACGCTTGGCAAATCCAATCATCAGAAGATCCAAGTATGGGCCAGAACACATACAGTCTTAAGGGGTTTTTTGACCATACTTGCATACAGGAGTGAACCATTTTTTCCTTTGATTTTCCTTTTCTCAACTCGTCATCATCCCAATACTGTACCATGATCCCTAACGCCCTCTCTGGGGGAATGTGGGGGAGTTCTTATCACTTGCTTTTCTTATGTCCCATTCTCCTGATCGCTAATCACAGACCCGGTTTCAAAACCGAGCGGTGGGAGTGAGAGCGCCGGCTGCGAGCCACGGGAGTGGGAATGCCGGCTGCGAGCCACGGGAGTGAGCGCGACGGCTGCGAGCCACGGGAGTGAGAGCGCCGGCTGCGAGCCACGGGAGTGGGAACGGCGGCTGCGAGCCACGGGAGTGAGAGCGACGGTTCCGAGCCACGGGAGTGGGAACGGCGGCTGCGAGCCACGGGAGTGAGAGCGACGGCTGCGAGCCACGCGATTGGGAACGCCGGCTCCGAGCCACGGGAGTGAGAGCGACGGCTCCGAGACACGGGATTGGGAACGCCGGCTCCGAGCCACGGGAGTGAGAGCGACGGCTCCGAGCCACGGGAGTGAGAGCGACGGCTCCGAGCCACGGGAGTGAGAGCGCCGGCTCCGAGCCACGGGAGTGAGAGCGACGGCTCCGAGCCACGGGAGTGAGAGCGCCGGCTCCGAGCCACGGGATTGGGAACGCCGGCTCCGAGCCACGGGAGTGAGAGCGACGGCTCCGAGCCACGGGAGTGAGAGCGACGGCTGCGAACCACGGGAGTGAGAGCTACGGCTGCGAGCCACGGGAGTGAGAGCGACGGCTCCGAGCCATGGGAGTTTGAGAGACGGCTCCGAGCCACGGGAGTGAGAGCGCCGGCTCCGAGCCACGGGAGTGAGAGCGCCGGCTCCGAGCCACGGGAGTGAGAGCGCCGGCTCCGAGCCACGGGAGTGGGAACGGCGGCTGCGAGCCACGGGAGTGAGAGCGCCGGCTGCGAGCCACGGGAGTGGGAACGCCGGCTCCGAGCCACGGGAGTGAGAGCGCCGGCTCCGAGCCACGGGAGTGAGAGCGCCGGCTCCGAGCCACGGGAGTGAGAGCGACGGCTCCGAGCCACGGGATTGGGAACGCCGGCTGCGAGCCACGGGAGTGAGAGCGCCGGCTCTGAGCCACAGGAGTGGGAACGCCGGCTGCCAGCCACGGGAGTGAGAGCGCCGGCTCCGAGCCACGGGAGTGGGAACGCCGGCTCCGAGCCACGGGAGTGAGAGCGCCGGCTCCGAGCCACGGGAGTGGGAACGCCGGCTGCGAGCCACGGGAGTGGGAACGGCGGCTGCGAGCCACGGGAGTGAGAGCGCCGGCTCCGAGCCACGGGAGTGAGAGCGCCGGCTCCGAGCCACGGGAGTGAGAGCGACGGCTCCGAGCCACGGGAGTGAGAGCAACGGCTCCGAGCCACGGGAGTGGGAACGGCGGCTGCGAGCCACGGGAGTGAGAGCGCCGGCTCCGAGCCACGGGAGTGGGAACGCCGGCTCCGAGCCACGGGAGTGAGAGCGACGGCTCCGAGCCACGGGAGTGGGAACGCCGGCTGCGAGCCACGGGAGTGAGAGCGCCGGCTGCGAGCCACGGGATTGGGAACGCCGGCTGCGAGCCACGGGAGTGAGAGCGACGGCTGCGAGCCACGGGAGTGAGAGCGCCGGCTCTGAGCCACGGGATTGGGAACGCCGGCTGCGAGCCACGGGAGTGAGAGCGCCGGCTGCGAGCCACGGGAGTGGGAACGGCGGCTGCGAGCCACGGGAGTGGGAACGGCGGCTGCGAGCCACGGGAGTGAGAGCGACGGCTCCGAGCCACGGGAGTGGGAACGCCGGCTGCGAGCCACGGGAGTGGGAACGGCGGCTGCGAGCCACGGGAGTGAGAGCGCCGGCTCCGAGCCACGGGAGTGGGAGCCACAGCTCCGAGCCACGGGAGTGGGAAGGCCGGCTGCGAGCCACGGGAGTGGGAAGGCCGGCTGCGAGCCACGGGAGTGGGAACTCCGGCTGCGAGCCACCACACACTAAATCACCAGGATCTCCTGGTTACCGCAATACAAATGCTTCTTTCGCAGCGCTGGGTTCCGCTCCCTGCGAACGACCGATCCCTCACTATGCCGATCCCGTGAGATAGTCAAAACGGCAGGAAAAACCCTCACAAACGCCGCAGCCCAGGTGCCTCCTGCCCTCTTCCCGAAGTCCGAGACCACGGAAGCCAAAACCTCCCGAACCGGGTCCCCCACCGCCGGAACACCGGAAACCGGGACGCAGCGCTGGTCACCCGATCCCTACGGACGACCAGTCAGTCTCCCCAGCCCCTAGGCTGTAGAAACAACGCTGCACCTCACAGCCCGATTTCTCCAGGGCTGTGAAGACCTCCGGGCTACGCCTAGAATCCTGGAATCCCCACTCACAGTGAAATTCTGGGACCCCCGTAGCCAGGACCCCCTACCCAGGCTAGACTCATGGAATGGCCAAGATCCTATGCTCAGGGCCTGCACAGGGGTAACACTGCCAATTGGACTATGACAAAAAAGAGGAAAAAGAAGGAAAAGAAAAACAAAAAAGAAAAAATAAAAAATTCCCTTGCTTGCAGGTATCTGAGTTGGGAAAGCACTGCCTCCTGAGCTCCCCAAGCACCAGGGAAGCCACCACATGGTGGGGACCCTCTCCACTGGGAGTTCGGAGAAGAGAAGGTCGAGCGAACTTTGCCGGCCAATGCACCAGAGTTGTTACGAAGGGCTGCACCAGAACATGGCTGAAGTCTCTCGTGAGAGTTGTTTTATTGAAAAAGATAGAGGCAAGCAAGCAGCAGAGGAAAAGAAGGAGTCCTGCGTATGTCCTGGAGGTGGTGTGCATTGAGAACCCAAGGGGCTCTGGGGAAGTTCAGGAGGTGGAGTGGATCATGGGGCCAAGGGGATATGGGGACATACTGGAGGTGCTGTGGCTCCTGGGGAAAAGGAGCTCTGGGGACGTCCTGGAGGTGGTGTGGCTTGTGGGGCCAAGGGGCCTGGTGGACGAGGAGGCTGTCCAGGGCTGGGGGAGTACGAGGCTGCTCCTGAGGCTCAGGTCTCCAGGGCTGCGGGAGGCCAGTGGGGAACCGAGGGGCTGTTGGGGCCAGGTGTCCATCTGTGTGTGCCTGTTCAGCCACTCTCGTGCTTCTGCCCTGGCTTTGCTTTCCCTGTGGAGAGAGGAGAGCCTTTGAGTCCTCAGGTGAAGGTGGAGCTGTTTGCCCAAGCACTCAGTCCCTGTTCCACAGCAGTAACTGCAATGGAAGCTGTGGCCACCATACAGCTCTCCAGCACCCGTTGGCAACATTGAGGGCTCTGGGCATCTTGGGCAGCATCCCCAGTTGTGCTTCTCTCGTTGGCCGTATCAGGAGGAGCAAAGGCAACGTTCGGTCTGCAGCCAGGAGTTAGGGCTTAGTTTTTCTCCCTTGCACTCATGGGTGGTATGATACACCTGCAATTTGGTGCATGTCCCAGGAGCATGAAGTAAATCCCATGGCTCAGGAGGTCCACAGAGAGGCCTCAAGGAAGAACTTGGGAGCAGTTTGCCAGATATTCCTCAGGATGGTCCCCTGGGAAGGATGTTAAAATATTGGGATGATTGGAAGGAGTCAAAGGGGAAAAGTAAAGAAAGAAGGCTTCAATATTGCATGATCGAATGGACTAAACAACCCCTTCGACCTGACCACCTCTTTTGGCCAAAATCTAGATCAAATGATGATTGGAAATGTCAGGCTTTAAATCTCTATGTGAGGAGGAAAGAACCTTTTAGTTGAGAAGAAAGCCATTATGCACATATGAGGAAGGGCTCTTGGGTAATGGCAAAGAGATATTCAAAATGATATGCTCTCCAGGAAGGGAGGCAAGGAAAGGGGAGAGAATATAGAAAGAAAGAAGATCAGGATAAAGAGCCTTTAGAAATTTTGCCCCCTAAAACGTGGGGCCCTTTGGGAAATCTGCCTCCCCCCCGTATGAGGATGAATGAGAAGAGGAGGAAGATGAAACTTGAGTAGTTCCATCAGCCCCATCTTCTTCTCCTCCATCCAGCTGAAGAAGGAGTAAAACAGGTTCAACTCAGAAATCAGGAGAATCTGAAAAGGAGTTAAAGGGAAATGTTTATCCTCTTAGGGAGGTTCCTATGGGAGGGAACATTGGGGGAATAGGATTTGTAAGTGTTCCCCAATACAGTACAATACAGTACAGTACAATACAATACAATACAATACAATACAATACACCAGGTTAAAAGAGCACTTCAAGATCATCGCGTCCAACCCATCAACCAACCCAACCCACCTAAACAACTAAACCATGCAAACCAAGCACCCCATCAAGCCTCTTCCTGAACACCTCCAATGAAGGTGACTCCACCACCTCCATGGGCAGCCAATTCCAATGGGCAGTCACTCTCTGTATAAAACTTCTTCCTAACATCCAGCCTAAACCTCCCCTGGCGCAGCCTGAGACTGTGTCCTCTTGTTCTGGTACTGGCTGCCTGGGAGAAGAGACCAACCTCTGCCTGGCTACAACCTCCCTTCAGGTAGTTGTAGAGAGCAATAAGGTCACCCCTCAGTCTCCTCTTCTCTGACGTCCTGGTTGGAGTCTGCTATAGACCACCCAACCAGGATGAGGAGGCAGAGGAATTATTCTATAAGCAACTGGAGGCTGTCTCAAGAGCATGAGATCTTGTCCTGGTGGGTGACTTCAACCTGCCAGATATCTGCTGGGAACTTAATTCAGCAGAGAGGAGGCAGTCCAGAAGATTCCTGAAGGGCATGGAGGACAGCTTCCCGATGCAGCTGTTAAGAGAGCCTACCAGGGGTCAGGCCCTGCTTGACCTGCTGTTCTCCGATAGAGAAGGGCCGGTGGGAGACGTGACCGTGGGAGGCTGCCTGGGGCGCAGCGACCGTGAGACGGTGAAGTTTTCAGTGTGCGGGGAGGTAGGGAGGAGCACCAACAGAACCCTCACCTTGGACTGCCAGAGGGCAAACTTCAGCCTGTTCAAGAAACTTATTTGCAAAGTTGCCTGGGTATCAGCCCTCAAGAACTGAGGGACCAGGGTGGTTGGACCTACTTCAAACAGGAGGAGGGGAAGGCTTCTCGAGGGATGTTCAAGGAAGTTGTTAGATTATGTAGGAAAAAAAATTGAGAGGCAAAGGCCCAGTTGGAGCTGAGGCTGAACACCTCTGTGAAGGACAATAAAAAGCATTTGTACAAATACGTTCACACTAAAAAGAAGGGCAAGAAGAACCTGCACTCCTTATTGGACCTGGAGGGGAACACAGTGACTGAAGATGAGGAAAAGGCTGAGGTCCTGAACACCTTCTTTGCCTCAATTTTTAACAGCAAGGCAGGAGGAGTTCAGGACGAGTGGCCTCCTGAGCTGGGCAATGGGGTCAGGGAGCAGTGTAATGCCCTGGATATCCATGAGGAATTGGTTTGGGACCTGCTGAGCCACATGGACACTCACAAGTCCATGGGACCAGATGGGATCCACCCTAGGGTGCTGAGAGAGCTGGCAGGTGAGCTGCCAAGCCGCTCTCCATCATTTTCCTCCAGTCCAGGCTGACCGGTGAGGTCCCAGATGACTGGAAACTGGCCAGTGTGGTCCTCATCCACAAGAAGGGTCGGATGGAGGAACCCGGAAACTCCAGGCCAGTCAGCCTGACCTCAGTGCCAGGGAAAATGATGGAGCAGATTATCTTGGGGGCAATAACTGTACACCTGCAGGATGGCCAAGGGCTCAGGTCCAGCCAACAGTCAGTCTCACCTCTGTGCCCAGAAAGATCATGGAGCAGATCCTCCTGGAGGCACTAATGACTCAGAAGAATAGTGAAGAGGTGATTTGGAACAGTCAGCATGGCTTTGCCAAGGGCAAATCCTGCCTGACAAACCTGGTGGCCTTCTATGAGCAGGTGACAGCATTAATAGACTTGAGCAAAGCCTTCGACACTGTCCCGCACCACCTCCTGGTCTCCAAGCTGGTGACACATGGGTTTGATGGATGGACCACTAGATGGATACAGAACTGGCTTGATGGCCGCACCCAAAGAGTGGCTGTCAACGGGTCCATGTCCCAGTGGAGGCCAGGGACAAGCGGAGTCCCTCAGGGATCAGTCCTGGGACCTGTCTTGTTCAACATCTTTGTGGGTGCCATGGACAGTGGCATTGAGTGCACCCTCAGCAAGTTTGCTGATGACACCAAGCTGTGTGGTGCAGTGGACACACTGGAGGGAAGGGATCCATCCAGAGGGACCTGGACAGGCTGGAGAGCTGGGCACAAGCCAACCTCATGAGCTTCAACAAGACCAAGGGCAGGGTCCTGCATCTGGGTTGAGGCAATCCCAGGCACAAATCCAGGCTGGGCAGGGACTGGCTGGAGAGCAGCCCTGAGGAGAGAGACTTGGGGGTGCTGGTGGAGGAGAAGCTCAACAGGGGCTCTCAGTGTGCACTTGCAGCTCGGAAAGCCAATCAGAGCCTGGGCTGCATCAGGAGAAGTGTGACCAGCAGGTCAAGGGAGGTGCTTCTTCCCCTCTACTCAGCTCTGGTGAGACCCCACCTGGAGTACTGCCTCCAGTTCTGGAGCCCCTATTACAGGAGGGATGTGGACGTGCTGGAGCGTGTCCAGAGAAGGGCCACGAGGATGATCAGAGGGCTGGAGCACCTCTCCTGTGAGCACAGACTGAAGGAGTTGGGGCTGTTCAGTCTGGAGAAGAGAAGGCTCCAAGGTGACCTCATTCCAGTATCTGAAGGTGGCCTACAGGAAGGCAGGAGGGACTTCTCAGGCTACCAGGTAGTGCTAGGACTAGGGGGAATGGAATGAAGTTGGAAATAGGGAGATTCAGGCTAGATGTGAGGAAGAAGTTCTTCCCCATGAGAGTGGTGAAGCCCTGGAATGGGTTATCCAGGGAGGTGATTGAGGCCCCATCCCTGGAGGTGTTTTAGACTAGGCTGGATGAGGCTCTGGCCAGCGTGATCTAGTGTAGGGTGTCCCTGCCCATGGCAGGGGTTGGAACTAGATGATGCTTGTGGTCCCTTCCAACCCTGACTGATTCTATGATTCTATGATTCTAACATGGATTTAGGAAGGGCAGGTCCTGCCTCTCCAACCTGATCTCCTTCTATGATCAGGTGACCCACCTGGTGGATGTGGGGAGGCCTGTGGATGTGGTCTACCTGGACTTCAGCAAGGCCTTGGACACTGTCCCCCACAGCAAACTGCTGGCTAAGCTGTCAGCTCGTGGCTTGGACAGCAACACTCTGTACTGGGTTAGGAAGTGGCCGGAGGCTGAGCCCAGAGAGTGGTGGTGAATGGTGCCACAGCCAGCTGGAGGCCAGTCACCAGTGGCATCCCCCAGGGATCGGTGCTGGGCCCCATCCTCTTTAACATCTTCACTGATGATCTGGATGAGGGGATTGAGACAGTCGGGAGTGGGGGGGCTGGAGGGGGTGGGGGCAGTGAGGAGGTTCGGGTGGGTGGAGTGGGTGGGGGCAATGGAGAGGGAGTGAGGGATGAGAGGGACCTGTGATGGGGGAAGGGTGGTGGAGGTGGAGATCGTCTGGGTTTGAATGTTGATGTTTGACTAGCACTGGGAGAGGGAATCTGGGGATGTCCTGGAGGTGGTGTGGTTGCTGGGGCCAAGGGGCTCTGGGGACATCCTGGAGGTGGTGTGGCTCGTGGAACAAAGGGGCCTGGTGAGCGAGGAGGCTGTCCTGTGCTGGGGGGTGCGAGGCTGCTCCTGGGGCAGCAGGGCTGCAGGGCTGCGCGAGGGCAGTGTGGAGCCGAGGGCCTGCCGGGAGGGCGAAGGCTCTGTTCTGACAGCCTGGGGTTGGGGCCAGGTGTCCATCTGTGTGTGCCTGTTCAGCCACTCTCGTGCTTCTGCCCTGGCTTTGCTTTCCCTGTGGAGAGAGCAGAGCCTTTGAGTGCTCAGCTGCTGGTGGAGCTGTTTGCCCAAGCACTCAGTCCCTGCTCCACAGCAGCTGGAGCTGAGGTGCTGGCTGGCTCCCAGCAGCCAGTGCAGGCAGCAGGCAGGGGCAATCATCCAATCATGCAGATTGGAGCTGGGATCGACCCCTTGACTTCTTCCCCCTGTGCAGGCCACAGTGTGGCCAGCCCTGTGTCTGCAGCCTCTGGCTGCCGAGGCTAAGGGATAAGGCAGAGGGATAAGGATACCCACCCTGTTCTCTCTCCATCTTGTCCAGCACTCTCCTGAGGGCTTCAAAAGCCCTGTGGGAAATCCTTTCCTCCTCAGCTACATCCTTTGCCCTTGGAGGACCTAAACAGAAGGGGTTTAGCTGAGTTTCAGAGGAATGCAGTAGGGAACCCCAGTGCCAGTCCGTGAGTTCGGCAGAGACTCACCCTTGCGGCGCCTGCCAGGCTGCAGTGCACGCCGCGGGGAGGAGCTGGCTGAGTCCTCCCTTCGGGCCGAAACTCCGGGGGCTCTAGGAGGATACGGAGGTCCGGGTGTTTAGCTGCGTAGCCGAGGCCTCCTCCATCCTCCTCTAGAAACAAGCAGAGATGGGAAACGTTTCATTGCATGTGAGGATCCACCTCTGCCTCAGGGACCTGCGGGTGCTGCAAGGGGCTCAGGGAACACGGAAGGAAGGAACACCAGCAAACCAGGGCTCAGAGCTCCTGACCTCCTCACTGGGGCTCTTCCCAACAGCTCAGGAGGCTGCCCAGGGAGGGGATTTCAGCCTGCACACAAGCACTGGCTGCTCTCCTGTAGTAGGCAGCTGCCAGTCTGGAGCCTGGTGTGCTAGCTTAGGGGAGCCCAGGGCTCACAAGTCCCTTTAATTTCCCATCCTGCTGGATGCTGCCAGCTGAGCAGGGCACAGCAATTACCTGAGGAGCTGCGGGCTGGAGGCGCCTTGGTTGCTTTGGCAGAGGCTGGTGGTGAAGCAGTGCTGCCTTCCAAAGCCTTCTCCTGCTCAGCCTCTCGCTCCCTCTCTGAAGAAAGCAAGCAGGAGTGCTGGGTGAGATGGAAGCCTTCCCCATCAGGGAGATGGCATCTCCAGGAGGCAATCCGGCTCAGAGACGTGGAGCAGGCTGACAGCAAGAGCAGAGGGAAGGGTACCCACCTCGTTGTCCTCTCTCCATTTGCACCAGCAGTTTCCTGACAATTTCAAAAGCCTTTCTGGTAATCTCTGCCTGGTCAGATGGGTAAATGGCTCTTGGAGGACCTAAGCAGAAGAGGTTTAGCTGAGTTTCTCAGCAGTGAAATAGAGAAAAGCAGTGCTTGGGCTGTGAGGGCAGCAGAGACTCACTGCTGCGATGCCAGCCGGGCTGCAGTGGACGATTCCAGCCGGGCTGCAGTGAACGATTCCAGCCCTGCTGCAGTGCTCGTTGCCAGGGGGCATTGAGCCAGTCCTCACTGCAGGCACATCTGGACCTAATGACCCAGAGAAGGTTCTGTCACCTCTTGGCACCTGCCTGGGCAGAACTGACTCACAGAAGCCTTCAGGGGCTGATGGCAAGGGAGCCCACCACGGGCAGGTGTGTGTCCTCCTGCCTGCTGAGGCACCCAGCTAGGTGAGCCTTGGGCTTGGAGCTGGCAGCTCTCAAAGGGAGGGAAGAGCCAGGACCTACCTGTGCCATGTGCCAGAGCCTTAGTCTTGGAGCAGGGGCAGGAAGCTGGAGTGCCTTGGCCTCCAGGCAGGTCTGCAAAGAAGCACAGCAGGGAAGAGCCTCTGAGACACAGCTGCAGACAGCTGTGCAGGAGGCAGCGGCAGCCAGTGCCACTCAGAGCCGGGCACCCCACGGCACTCGGCTCTGCCCTCCACTCAGGAGCAGGCTGCAAAGAGTTGCAGCCTGCCTGCAGTGGCACCGTGCTGGGAGCAAACTCAGCTCTGAGCTCAAGGCCAAGCAGCCCCCTGGCTAGGCAGCAGCTCCTGCTGCAAGGGGCCAGAGAGAGCTTCTGAAGGCAAAGGGCCCTGGGGCCCATGGCTGAGCCCTACTCACTCCCCATCTGGCCCTGTTCTTGGCTGCAGGTGAAGAATGGGCCAAGAGATGGAGGAGTGACCAAGAGAGGACCTGAAGGCAAAGTGCACAAGAAGCTGCTCTTGGCACACTGTCAGTGTTTGTCCTTTCAAGGAAGGGGAGAGTGGGAAGGTACCTCCGCGGTGCTCCGAGGGCTTGAGAGCAAGCTCCAGCTGTGGAGCTGGATAACCAGGGGCTCCTCCATCCTCATCTAGAAGCAAGCAGAGATGGGGAAAGGTTCATTGCATGGTGGCTTACACTTGTGCCTCGGTGGCCTGTGGGCACTGGAAGGGGCTGAGGTGCCGTGGAGCAGGGAAGGTGGAGATTGCTGAAGCTGCAGAGGGGCCTGGGGCCCTCAGGCACCCAGAGCAAGCCCTTGCTGAAGCACTGGAGGGAAAACCTTCAGCCCCAAGCTTCGGGGAGGGGGGAAGAGCCTCTGGCCAGGCAAGGCTGCAGCAGCCCTGCTGCTTACCTGCTCCTCGGGCTCTCAGTGGAGCTCCAGCCACAGCCCTGACTTGCAGGGCCACGAAGAGGAGGATGAAGAGGAGGAGGCGAGGAGTGAGGGCCATGGCTCTCTACTCTCTAACACCACTCTGCTGCGGCTGCTGCTGCAACTTCCACCCTGTGGCTGCTGCTGCTGCTGCAGTGGAGCCCAAGGGCTGAGGGGCTGTGTTTGTAGGGAGCAAAGCTTTGTGACAACAGAGGGCATCTTGTGACCTCACAGACAGGCCCAGGCCCCTCACAGCCATGTGGTGACCTCACAGACAGGCCCAGGCCCCTCACAGCCCTCTGGTGACCTCACAGCCAGGCCCAGGCCTCTCACAGCCATGTGGTGACCTCACAGCCAGGCCCAGGCCCCTCACGGCCATGTGGTGACCTCACTGCCTGGCCCATGCCCCACATGGGCAAAGGAGGAATGGATCACAGCATTGGGTTATGCTGAGCTCTTGAGTCTTGGCAGCTTCAGTGGCTGCCTGGAGAGCTCGGAGCCCTGTGAAGACTGCTTTGAACTTCATGTGTGCTGGTGTTGGCATTGCTGAGCTGGGCGAGATCCACCCAGGTGTGCTCCCCTCTGCCCCAGGAGCCCTGGGAATGGACATGGAAAGCCTCCAGAATCTGTGGCTGCACTCCAATATCTTTTGTATTGCCCTGTCAAATGCCACCAGAGCCCAGGCAGTGCTGTGGTCCTTTCTCCTTGTCTTGGGAAACCTCAGGCAGAGGCTTATCAGGGAGGCTGCGTTCCTCAGGCTTGTGCCCTCTGCACAGACTGCTGCAGCATGGGCTGCTGGCATGGCCTTGCATCGGGGCCCTGGGTTAAGGCTTATGCCTTGAAGTACCATGGAGCACAAGCTTCCCGAGGCTGGATGTGGCTGTGAGCAACCTGCTGCAGTGTGAGGTGTCCCTGCAAGGGGACTGGCAGGGGCTCCGTGGGCAGCTGTCCCTGCAGACCGGCTGGCTCTGGGCTGCAGGAATAAGGCAGTGGGGTTCACATCAGCCACAAGCCCCAGCAGATCTTGGATGTAAATGGAGATGGAGCCAGCATCCGTTTGCTGGAGTAGTGGAGCTGGGTTGGGCCCAGCCCCCTGCATCCCTTGGGATCCAGCAGCGCCCAGGCCTGCTTGGTGCTGCCGGCAGAGGGTTGCACTGGGTGACCCTTAGCTCCCTTCCAGCCCACACAGTCTGTGCTTCATCCTGGCTGCCCTAAGAGTGTCAGGGGGCAGCCTTCAGGAAGGCCAAACCCATAAGGGGTGACTGCCTGAGGCTTCGGACATTGCAGGGAACAGTGCCAAAGGCCTTGCTGGTGCCCAGGCAGACACGTGCCCAGCCTTCCCCTCCCCAGCAGGTAGTTGTCCTGCTGACAGGAGGCCAGCAGCGCCCAGGCCTGCTTGGTGCTGCCGGCAGAGGGTTGCACTGGGTGACCCTTAGCTCCCTTCCAGCCCCCACCAAGTGCCACATCCAATCCCCTCGTGAACACCTCCAGTGATGGTGACTCCACCACCACCCTGGGCCGCACATTCCAATGGGCAATCACTCTCTCTATGAAGAATTTCTTCCTAACATCCAGTCTGAACCTGCCCTGACACAGTTTGATACTGTGTCCTCACCTTCTCTCACAGGTTGCCTGGGAGAAGAGACCAACCCCCACCTGGCTGCAACCTCTCTTGAGGTAGTTGGAGAGAGCAGTGAGGTCCTCCCTGAGCCTCCTCTTCTCCAGGCTAAGCAACCCCAGCTCCCTCAGCCTCTCCTCACAGGGCTGTGCTCCAGACCCCTCCCCAGCTTTCTTGCCCTTCTCTGGACACCTTCCAGCAGCTCAACATCTTTCCTAAACTGAGGAGCCCAGAACTGGACACAGGACTCAAGGTGTGGCCTAACCAGTGCTGAGCACAGGGCACAATGACTTCCCTGCTCCTGCTGGCCACACTGTTCCTGATCCAGGCCAGGATGCCCTTGGCCTTCTTGGCCCCCTGTGCACACTGCTGGCTCCTGTTCAGCTGCTGTCACCCAGTACCCCCAGGTCCCTTTCTGCCTGGCTCTCTCCAGCCATTTCTGACCTCAGTGCTTCAAGAGGTTGTTGTGGCCAATGTGTAGAACCTGGCACTTAGGAGTGTTAAATTTTGCAGCTCCTTTATAAATAAAGATTGTATGGTTACCTTTGGTTCTGCCTCCACCCTCTGTGATGGCTTTACTTGAGAAGGACTCTCTCTTAGATATTCTTCCTCCTTAAGCATCTCTGGTTCTGACTTCTTACCTGGTGATGTCCCTTCTGGAGAAGGACACTCCTCTGGATCATCCTTCACTAGGGTTCTCTGACTTTATTAGATATTTCATGTTGGTACAGACTGAAGGAGAGTGGCTGTGGGAGCTGTCATTGTAGCTGTGGTGCTTATTGTTGGAGTAGAGGCAGTGCCAGCTACAAAGGGCCACATGCTGCAGGATTTGGGGGAGCTGCATACACCTGCACCTGCAATGATATTTAATTTGCCATCACACAGTCAGAAAAAGTAACGATAAATTCAATTACAACATCAAACCCGTATTTTGATTGCAATGACCAGATCCAAAATCCTCCAAATCTAGCCAAGTCAGCTGGGCTAGAAAGAGAGAATGGACACCAAGGAACCCCTGAGGTGTAATTAGTAACAAAAGCCACGCGGTGGCGCCCGAGGTCCACAAGGATGGTGGCTGCCTGCTTTATCGCGGCATGGACCAGTGCCAACCACCGCAGCATGCACCAGTGCCAAGCACCATGGCATGGACCAGTGGCAGCCATCACAGCATGGACCAGTGCCAACCACCACGGCCTGGACCAGGGCCCAGCACCACGGCCTGGACCAGGGCCAAGCACTATGGCATGGACCAGTGGCAACCATCACAGCATGGACCAGTGCCAACCACCATGGCCTGGACCAGGGCCCAGCACCACAGCCTGGACCAGGGCCAAGCACTATGGCATGGACCAGTGGCAACCATCACAGCCTGGACCAGTGCCAAGCGTCACAGCCTGGGCCAGTGCCCATCACCACAGCCTGGGCCAGTGCCAACCACCATGGCCTGGGCCAGTGCCAAGTGCCACATCCTGGACCAGTGGCAACCATCACACCATGGACCAGTGCCAAGCACCACGGCCTGGGCCAGTGCCAGGCACCACGGCCTGGGCCAGTGCCAGGCACCACATCCTGGACCAGTGGCAACCGCCACGGCCTGGACCAGTGCCAAGCGCCACGGCCTGGACCAGTGCCAAGTGCCACGGCCTGGACCAGTGCCAAGCGCCACGGCCTGGACCAGTGCCAAGCGCCACGGCCTGGGCCAGCCATCAGAACATGAGCCAGTGCCACCCACCACAGCATGGGCCAGTGGCAACCATCAGAGCATGGACAAGTGCCAACCATCAGAGCAATGAGCTGCTGTCACCCAGTGCCCGGAGCTGATACACTGCAAATCAATGCTAATCACAAGCAAACAAATGCTGGTCACAGGTGACCACCAGCACAGGGCCTGTGGCAGGTAAGGCAATGTTATGACCCTCAACATGACAGCAAACTCTTAAAAAGATAAGATCCAATCCTGCCCCCAGCAGTGGCATGATGTGAGTGCTTTGGTTTAGTTTCTAACCCTCTCAGCAGGAAAAACCTGATACTTCCTCAGCTGAGCGAGCCAGAATTCAAACCTCTGGGACATCTGTCAGAGCTCTGGTTGAGACTCACCTGGGATATCAGAGAAATCTCTCATGGATTGAGGCTGGACTGGTCCCTGGTCAGAGGAAGCCCTGTCATGTGAGGGAAGGCTGAGAGAGCTGAGTTGGTTCAGCCTTGAGAAGAGAAGGCTTAGGGGAGACCTCGTAACCTTGTACAAGTACATAGGGGGTGACTATCAAGAGCAGGAAGACTCCCTTTTCACCAAGAGTCCCATGGGAAAGAGAAGGGGCAATGGGCACAAGTTGCTGCTGGGGAGACTTGGACTGCATGCCAGAAAAAAAATAATCCACAATTCAAACTATTAGAGATTGGAGTAAACCTCCAAGGGAGGTGGTGGATTCCCCTACATTAGACAGCCTCAAGGCCCAGCTTGCCAGGGTGCTGGGGCAGCTCATTTCAACTCTGTTCTTACCATGAGAGGTTGGACTGGATGATCTTTGAGGTCCCTTCCAACCTGGTAGTCTATGAATCTATGAATAACAAACGTGCTCCATTCACCCTTCTCCCTTCCCAGAAGGGGCAGGGAGAGGGAATAAGATAAAGAAAGAGATTCGTGGGTTGAAATACACACAAAAATGATTCAATACATAAACATATACACAAAGCCAGGAGAGAATTGTCCTGAGGAGGAGGATGTCACTACTGATGCCTATGGGATGGGATGGCCTATATAGCACCAGCTTGCTGGTGTCAGAAGGGATACACATTTCTCAAAGGTGGAAGAAAGTCTTTGCTCAGAACCTTACAAGATTCACTGAGAGAGCTTTAAACTTGACTTGAAAAGGTAAGAGAATAGCATCAGGCTTGCCTGTGACAAGGTGAGGGGTGGCACACCATAGAGGAATGGAATGCTAGCAAGGGCCCTGAGCCTGTGAAGTCAATTGAAAACCAAGGGCAAGAAATTAGAACCATAGAATTGTCAGGGTTGGAAGGGACCTCGAGGATCATCCAGTTCCAACCCCTGCCATGGGCAGGGACACCTCACACTACAGCAGGTTGCTCACAGCCACATCCAGCCTGGCTGCAAACACCTCCAGGGATGAAGCTTCACCACCTCCCTGGGCAACCTCATGGTGAAGAATTTTTCCTCCCCAGCTTTCTTGTAACCCCCTTCAGATACTGGAAGGCTGCAATTAGGTCTCCTCAGAGCCTTCTCTTCTCCAGACTGAACAACCCCAAATAGAATAGAATAGAATAGAAGAATAGAATAGAATAGAATAGAATAGAATAGAATAGAATAGACCAGGTTGGAAGAGACCTTCGAGATCATCCAGTCCAACCTATCACCAACTCTCTCAGTCTGTCCTCATAGCAGAGCAGCTCCAGCCCTCTGCTCATCCTCGTGGCCCTTCTCTGGACACCTTCCATCCCTCCAGCTCTGGGTGATGTCCTAGGGACTGGATTCAGTTCCAAGGGCTCCCCATGCAGCCCATGAGCTGAAAGAATTCCACAATAAGGTCTCCTCAGAGTCACCTTCTCTCCAAGCTGAACAGCCCTAACTCTCTCCGTCTGCCTCCAGAGGAGAGACAAAAAATGCAACTGAAAGCAAGGCAGAAAGGCAGAACTGAATTGATTATATACTGAGGTCTTTTACAGGACCGTGCAGCCGGTTGGACTAGATAGGTCAGGCACGCAAGTCACACTGGAGATGCTATATTTACTTTGAAAGTATCTGTCACATGGCTATACATAGCCATCCTCAGTCAGGACAAGCAGCCTCAGCAAATGCAATGCTCTCTGAAACTGCTCAAGGACTTAAACTAAACCTGTAACACAAAACATTCACCCAAACCCCTAAGAATGTTTTACCTGTTCCTGGAACCTTCGTGGTCATAGTAAGTGATTCTACTTTCTCTGTCTTTTAGAGCACAAAGCACTTTTGTGTCTTCTCTGAAATTGCAATGAAAAGCTTTTCACCTGTCTCTGTGTAATTAACCACACAATTGAAGGTCCTGTGTCCTGTTTAGCCTATGTTTTGCTTCAAGAGAATCTTTGTGCTGAAATTCTGTTATGTTTCTGCCACCACAGAGCCATTCTGGGTAAAAGGGATCCAGGTTTTGTTAGCATGCATCGATGAGGAGAAGAGAAAACCAAACACTATGACCCTCTATAATAGGAAGCCATTGATTGCAAAGCAAGATTCCCACTGCTGCCTGCCTTGAGCATGCTGATTGCTGGACTCTCTCTGGATGAAAACATTGCTCTTAGATAAGGATAAGCTGAAAATGAATGGATGCATATAATGATTCCTGTTGCTTTCATCTGGTCTCTTGTCTCTTGCAGAGATGGGTGTCCTTGCTGTACTTGCTCTTCCATTGCTCCTCTTAGGGCTCAGTGGGATCGTGTATATTTACCAGACAGTCAGATGGCTACTGGCCAAGCCAGCTGCACAAAACAAGGTGGTGGTGATCACAGATGCCATCTCTGGACTGGGCAAGGGTGAGTTGTCCTATTTCTTATCTGTGTCAGAAAGCAGAAATAGCCAGAGGACCTCCCTCTGAGCAACCAAATGTGCAGACACTACTTTCATTATATTCACAGAGCACCTGGGTGAATCAGAAGTTAAGATACCTTTTAAAGCAGATCCTGTGATCTTTAAATGTGCATATTGTTGTGTCTACTTCAGCCCCAGGAGCTGCTGCTGAGTTTTCAGGAAGTGCAGCACCTTGTATTTATTTAATTCAATCAAGTGGAAGCTTTTGCAAGCACCTCCAGAGTGCTATTTTTAGCACGTTGCTACTGTGAGATCTTATTACATGGTGTGGTCACTGCAGGGTAGCAGCAGCTCAGGGTAAACAGGTGTCCCCTTAATCTCTGCATGTTCCTTTTCAGCTCTTAAAGAGTTCAAGGTTTTCTGCTCTCCCTAAACAGCAGTGCTCATATCTCTGTCTCCTTTGTCACCCGTGTTGCTCCTCTTGACATCCTTCAGAGGGAGCCTTGGCTGAGACACCTGAAGGCTGTGAGGCCATTCAGTGGCCAGACTGAGAGCTGGGCACACAGGAACCAAATGAGGTTCAACAAAGATAAGTGCAGAGTCCTGCACCTGGGAAGGAAGAATAAATTGCAGCAGTAGAGGCTGGGAGGTGATCTCCTGGAGAGCAGCCCTGTGGAGAGGGACCTGGGAGTCCTGGTGGACAACAAGTTCTGCATGGGACAGCAATGTGCCCTGTGGCCAAGAAGGCCAATGGAATCCTTGGGGGTATTAAGAGTGTCCAGCAGATCCAGGGAGGTTCTCCTCCCCCTCTACTCTGCCCTAGTGAGACCTCACCTGGAATATTGCATCCAGATCTGGGCTCCCCAGTTCAAGAGGGACAGGGATCTGCTGGAGAGAGTCCAAGGGAGGGCTCCAAGGCTGCTGAAGGGACTGCAGCACTGCCTGGGGAGGAGAGGCTGAGAGCCCTGGGGCTGTTTAGTCTGGAGAGGAGAAGACTGAGAGGGGATCTGATCAATGTCTATCAATAGCTGAGGGCTGGGGGTCAGGAGGCAGGGGCCAGGCTCTGCTCACTTGCACCCTGGGATAGGACAAGGGGCAAGGGATGGAAACTGCAGCACAGGAGGTTCCACCTCAACATGAGAAAGAATTTCTTCCCTGTGAGGGTCCCAGAGCCCTGGAGCAGGCTGCCCAGAGAGGTTGTGGAATCTCCTTCTCTGGAGCCTTTCCAGCCCTGCCTGGATGTGTTCCTGTGTGACCTGTGCTGGATTCTATGCTCCTGCTCTGGCAGGGGGCTTGGCCTTGAGTCTCTCCAGAGGTCACTTTCAACCCATAGCATCCTGTGAGCCTGGGATCCCTTCACTGGCATGGTGGTTTTTTCTTAATTAATGTTTTAGTAAATCTCATGCTTAAAGGGGACCATTGTCCTGCACCATCACTTCTGCATTACACTGTCACTTTCTATTTGAATTTATCAGCCACGTCTACATTATTGCTTTCCCCCCTCATATATATATACATATATATACACACACACACATATATACATATACACACACACATATTCTTTTGAAATGAATGAATTTTGAAGTACAGATTCAACTTCACTAGCAAAACCCATCAGCCCATTTCAGGTACAATGGACAAACAGCAAACTGTTGTTTCTCCTGAATGCATTTCTCTCCTAGAATGCTCTCGAGTGTTCCACACAGGAGGAGCAAGGCTGGTGCTGTGTGGCAGGACGTGGGAAAAGCTGGAAGCCCTCTATGATGCTTTGATTAGTGTAGCAGATCCCAGCATGGTGAGTATTTTGTCACTCAGTTCACAGCTTGTGGTAAACCTCTTCTTTGGGTACACAAGTTGTAAATCCAGTAAGACAAGGTGCAGGGTCTGTTTAGCCTGGAGAAGAGGAGACTGAGGGGGATCTCCTCCATGCCTATAGTTACCTAAAATGGGAGCATCAGGAGGATGTAGCCAGGCTCTTCTCAGTGGTGCTCAGTGGCAGGACAAGTGGCAATGGACCCAAATTGGAACACAGGAGGTCCCCAGGGAGCTGAGGGCTCTGTAGCTTGGAGAGGAGGAGCCTAAGAGGTGCCCTCATTCATGTTGATGAAGATGTGCAGGGTGAGTGCCCAGAGGCTGGAGCCAGGCTCTGCTGGGGGATGCCCAATGCCAGCACAAGGGGCAGTGGTGGAAGCTGAGGCAGAGGAAGCTCCATGGAAACAGGAGGAAGAATTTTTTCCCTGTGAGGGTGACAGAACCCTGGAACAGGCTGCCCTGGGGGTTGTGGAGTCTCCTTCTACATTTCTGTATGACAGAAGGTCTTGAAATAAGTCTTTTTGTTACTAGACCTATGCACCAAAGCTCATTCTTCTGGATATCTCTGACATAAACTGCATTCGAGACGTAGCTAAAGAAATCCTGAACTGTTATGGCTGTGTGGATATCCTGATCAACAATGCAAGTATGAAGGTGAAAGGAGCAGTGCAGAGCATCTCGTTGGAACTTGATAAAAAGATCATGGATGCCAACTATTTTGGACCTATAACATTAACCAAAGGTATTTAAATTTGTTTTCCTGTGTTGCTGTTGCCACTTAAAGCTTGAGATCCAGGTCTTTGGCATTCCAGTGCTTCAGTGACATTCTGGGGTGGATTAGAAGGGCTGTGGTGAGTAGGTTGAGAAAGGCTTCCTCCCTCTCTACTCTGCCCTGGTGAGGCTCCATCTGGAATATTGTTTCCAGTTTTAGGCCCCTCAGGTCAAGAAGAACCTCAAACAACTTCTTGAAAGCTTCCAGTGCAGAGCCACAAAGACAATTAAGAGAGTGGAACATCTTCCTTAGGAGGAGAGCCTGCGGGAGCTGAGGGCTCTGTAGCTTGGAGAGCCTGAGAAGTGACCTCATTGCTGTTGATAAAGCTGTGCAGGGTGAGTGCCCAGAGGCTGGAGCCAGGCTCTGCTGGGTGATGCCCAATGCCAGCACAAGGGGCAGTGCTGGAAGCTGAGGCCTTTGAAATTCCATGGAAACAGGAGGAAAACCTTTTTCCCTGTGAGGGTGACAGAGCCCTGGAGCAGGCTGCCCAGGGGGGGTGTGGAGTCTCCCTCTCTGGAGATATTCAAGCCCTGTCTGGATGTGTTCCTGTGTGACCTGCTCTAGGTGCTCCTGCTCTGGCAGGGGGTTGGACTGGATGAGCTTTTGAGGTCCCTTCCAGCCCCTAACATTCTCTGATTCTGGGCTCTGTGCTTTGTTCCACATTTTTACTTTGTTTTCTGTAATCAAAACCAACCCTGTGAAAAATCAATGGAGGGGAACTGAGGTGAGGAAGATGAAAAAAACCATAGTGCCTGGATCTGGAAACAGATTGCTCCAGAACCATCCAAGCAGGTGTTTGAAAGAGAGACATTTGTTTAAATGTCTGCTCATTGCCTTTTATATATCTATGAGAGTCTTGGCTTTCTGTGCTTGCTGCTTTAGCACAATTGTTTTAAGAAGCTTTGAAAGATTACAGACTCCAGGCAGGCTGACAGTGAAGTGTGACAACACTGCACCCACACCTTCACTTCATCCAAGTGGAGTCTAGAAGAAACTCAGTTTCCAGCTCCTGGCTTGTGTGATACTTTTGATTGCAGTAATGAGACCTCCCCACTGGAGTTGTGCTGTGCCCACTTTAGTTGTCTCTCTTTTTTTTCCTCCTCACTAGATGCATTGAACTCTTTCATGTGTTTCCTTCTTCTTCTTCTTTTCTTTTCCCCCAGCCATTCTTCCCAACATGATCTCAAGAAGAACTGGTCAAATTGTTCTAATTAATAGCATCCAAGGAAAAATAGGAATCCCATTTCGTGCAGCTTGTAAGTTATGCAGAGCAAACCAAAAATAAATCATAAATCAGATTCTGATGTGGAGATTTGTGCTTAAAAAATGGTGTTTGAAATGGCACTGAGGTTATTCAAAGTGCTCATTTGCATCCTGTCTCAGCAAACTGTGGATACAGTGTCTGGCTGGAAAGTTTTCAGAGATGTGGAACTCAAAAAAAATAGCAGAAATGCTCTCCTTGAATGCCACAGACGGGCTGAGGGAGCTGGGGGTGTTCAGCCTGGAGAAGAGGAGGCTCTGGGGAGACCTTAGAGCAGCTGTACCTCAAGGGGGATACAAGAAGGATGGAGAGAGGCTGTTTGCAGAGGCCTGCAGTGACAGGATGAGAGGCAACGGCTTCAAACTAGAGCAGAGCAGATTTAGATTGGATGCTAGGAACAAGTTCTGCACCATGAGGGTGGTGGAACACTGGAACAGGTTGCCCAGGGAGGTGGTTGAGGCTCCTTCCCTGGAGATAATTCAAGGTGAGGCTGAGCAGGGCTCTGAGCAACCTGATCTAGTTGGGGATGTGCCTGCTGAGTGCAGGGGGGTTGGACTGGATGAGCTTTGGAGGTCCCTTCCAACTCAGACTATTCTAGGATTCTGTGATTCTACTTGAAGAAAAGAGGGTATCAGATGTCACAGCAAGTATCATTCAGGACACAGCAGCCTTGCAGGTCTAACATCTGCACCAGGTCTATTAGCAGAAACCAGATTGAAGGACCACTCTGGTGAGACACCTGGAGCACTGTGTCCAATTCTGGAGCCTCTGTTCCAGGAAGGACCTGGAGGTGTTGGAAGGTGTCCAGAGAAGGGCCACAACACAAGGATGAGCAGAGGGCTGGAGCTGCTCTGCTATGAGGACAGACTAAAGGAGTTGAGGCTGTTCAGTCTGGAGAATAGAAGGCTCTCAGGAGACCTTCTTGTGGCCTTCCAGGATCTGAAGGGGGCTCCAAGAAAGCTGGGGAGGGACTTTTGAGGGTGAATGATTGGCCACTGGAGTGTGCTGCCCAGAGAGGTGTTGGAGTCACTGTCCCTGGGGGTGTTTAAGAAGACCCTGGAGGAGGCCCTTGGTGCCATGGTTCAGTTGATCAGAGGGTGCTGGGTGAGAGGTTGGACTCAATGATCTCAAAGGTCTTTTCCAACCCGGTCAGGTTTGTGATGTTGTGCTTAATTGTGCTCTCCAAAGGATTGTCTTTTGTTTGGTTTAAACTTGTCAGATGCTAATGAAACTGGGTGAAGATAATTAACTCTTCTTTAGCTGTTGCTAATCATTCTGTGCTCAGTTTCCCAAACATTCCTGGTTCATGGATCTCTATCACACATCCACACCCATGCCTTCCTATATCCAAACAAGCACATGTCTTGGCTTTCTTTTTCTTTCTTTTAGATGCTGCTTCTAAGCATGCTGCTGTTGGCTTTTTTGACTGCCTGAGAGCTGAGATGGAAGAATACAACATTTCTGTCAGCACTGTGAATCCAACCTTCATCTGCTCCTACCATCACCCACCCCCATCTGCCAACTGGGAGGAATCTATGTGGAAATGTAAGGTTTGATGCAGCAAGAACCTGTCCAGAGAAGGGCCATGAGGATGAGCAGAGGGCTGGAGCTGCTCTACTCTGAGGACAGACTGAGGGAGTTGGGGTTGTGCAGGCTGGAGAAGGCTCTGAGGAAACCTTCTTGTGGCCTTCCAGGATCTGAAGGGGTTACAAGAAAGCTGGGGAGGGACTTTTGAGGGTGTCAGGGAGTGATAGGACTGGGGGTAATGGAGCAAAACTAGAAATGGGAAGATTCAGATTGGATGTGAGGAAGAAGTTGTTCCCCAGGAGGGTGGTGAGAGCCTGGCACAGGTTGCCCAGGGAGGTGGTGGAAGCCTCCTGCCTGGAGGTGTTTGCAGCCAGGCTGGATGTGGCTGTGAGCAACCTGCTGCAGTGTGAGGTATCTCTGCCCATGGCAGGGGCGTTGGAACTGGCTGATCCTTGAGGTCCCTTCCAGCCCTGACAATTCTGTGATTCTAAGAGGAAGCCTGTAGAACAGTGTAGAGGCTTTTCCCAGGGAGGAGAAAGGAATGTAGGGAAAGGAATGGAAACAACAGAAAGGTTGAACAGGCTACAGGAGCAAAGGAAAAGAGAGGGTGGAGAGACAGATGAGTGTGGTGAAAAAAAGGACTGTGGCAAGAGAGGCCATTATGTGAGCAAATGAATACACAGGTGCATGGGGAAGCTAGGCAGGGAGACCATGAGAGGCTTCAAGGGAGAGTTCCACTGTGCTCAATTCACTCCTTCTCTTATGGACTATAAGGCATTTTCCTTCAAAGATATCAAAAGTTCTCAGGGACATACTGGTGAGAGGAAGGGAAGGGTGAAGGAACTGCAAGTACCAGGCTTGTTCAACCTCTTTGTGGGTGCCATGGACAGTGGCATCGAGTGCAGCCTCAGCAAGGTTGCTGATGACACCAAGCTGTGTGGTGCAGCAGACACGCTGGAGGGAAGGGATCCATCCAGAGGGACCTGGACAGGCTGGAGAGGTGGGCACAAGCCAACCTCATGAGCTTCAACAAGACCAAGGGCAGGGTCCTGGATCTGGGTCGAGGCAATCCCAGGCACAAATCCAGGCTGGGCAGGGACTGGCTGGAGAGCAGCCCTGAGGAGAGAGACTTGGGGGTGCTGGGGGAGGAGAAGCTCAACAGGAGCTCTCAGTGTGCACTTGCAGCCCAGAAAGCAAATCAGAGCCTGGGCTGCATCAGAAGTGTGGCCAGCAGGGCAAGGGAGGGGATTGTCCCCTCTGCTCAGCCCTGGTGAGACCCCAGCTGGAGTACTGCCTCCAGTTCTGGAGCCCCTATTACAAGAGGGATCTGGAGGTGCTGGAAGGTGTCCAGAGAAGGGCCACGAGGATGAGCAGAGGGCTGGAGCACCTCTCCTGTGAGGACAGACTGAAGGAGTTGGGGCTGTTCAGTCTGGGGAAGAGAAGGCTCCGAGGTGACCTCATTGTGGCCTTCCAGTATCTGAAGGTGGCCTTCAGGAAGGCTGGGGAGGGACTTCTCAGGATCTCAGGTAGTGATAGGACTAGGGGGAATGGAATGAAGCTGGAGGTGGGGAGATTCAGGCTGGAGGTGAGGAGGAAGTTCTTCCCCATGAGAGTGGTGAAGCTCTGGAATGGGTTGTCCAGGGAGGTGGTTGAGGCCCCGTCCCTGGAGGTGTTTAAGCCCAGGCTGGACGAGGCTCTGGCCAGCCTGATGTAGTGTGGAGTGTCCCTGGCCATGGCAGGGGGGTTGGAACTAGATGATGCTTGTGGTCCCTTCCAACCCTGACTGATACTATGATACTATGAATTTAACTCAACTGACTGCTTCCTTGCTGAGTATCTGCTCATAGTCATCCTCTTGGCTGTGTCTGTCACAGGATCTCAGGATCACACAGGATGTCAGAAGTTGGAAGGGACCCAAAGAGATCATTGAGTCCAACCCCCTGCCAGAGCAGGACCGTACAATCTAGCTCAGGTCACACAGGAACACATTCAGATGCACCTTGAAAGTCTCCAGAGAAGGAGACTCCAGAACCTCTCTGGGCAGCCTGCTCCAGTGCTCTGTGACCCTTAGGGTAAAGAAGTTCCTCCTTGTGTTGAGCTGGAAACTCCTGTGCTGCAGCTTACATCCATTGCTCCTTGTCCTATCACAGGGAGCAAGTGTTGCCCTGTCCCTCTGTCTGCCTGTAGCTCTCACTGCTCTTTGTTTGGTTTGCAGTCTTTTTCAGGAAGGTTTCCTACGGAGTGCACCCAGTGGAGGTGGCAGAGGAGGTGCTGCGCACAGTGAGCAGGAAGAAGCAGGAGGTGCTGATGGCCAACCCCATCCCCAGGGCTGCAGTTTACATTCGAACCTTCTTCCCTGGGCTCTTTTTTGCCATTGTTGCCTCAGGGATTAGGGATAACCTGAAGGCAAAAGAGGAAAATTAACTTCCTTCAGTTCTTTTCCCCTGCTTCTGATCTGACAAAACAAAGTTTCTGTTTCAAATATCAATGGTTTCTGCTTCTCACTATGGGTACAATAAACCAGGAGGCTCTGTTATACCTGAACCAGGCAGTGTCTCACTTAGTGACCTACCACATTAGAGGGCTGGAGCACCTCTCCTGTGAGGACAGACTGAGAGAGTCGGGGCTGTTCAGGCTGGAGAGGAGAAGGCTCCCAGGAGACCTTCTTGTGGCCTTCCAGGATCTGAAGGGGGCTCCAAGAAAGCTGGGGAGGGACTTTTGAGGGTGTCAGGGAGTGATAGGACTGGGGGGAATGGAGCAAAACTGGAAATGGGGAGATTCAGCTTGGATGTTAGGAAGAAGTTGTTCCCCATGAGGGTGGTGAGAGCCTGGCACAGGTTGCCCAGGGAGGTGGTAGAGGCTTCACCCCTGGAGGTTTTTGCAGCCAGGCTGGATGTGGCTGTGAGCAACCTGCTGCAGTGTGAGGTGTCCCTGCCCATGGCAGGGGGTTGGAACTGGCTGATCCTTGAGGTCCCTTCCAGCCCTGACAATTCTGTGGTTCTATGATTTGTCTGTAGCCCTTTGACTCCTCTGAATTGAAGTGGCTATGACAAGATGTTATTGTGTGTATCTGTATGGGAAAAACTCTACTCGGAGCTCTGTTGCTGTACAGCAGCAGAGTGATTTCCAATCTAAATAGGTAGATCAAAGTTTGAGGACCTGCAGCAACTTATCACAGAATTAACCAGGTTAGAAAACACCTTCGAGATCACCAAGTGCAACCCATCACCCAACCCATCTAATCAACTAAACCATGGCACCAAGTGCCTCAGCCAGTCTTGTTTTAAACACCTTCAGGGACGGTGACTCCACCACCTCCTTGGGTAGCCCATCCCAATGGCCAATCTCTCCTTCTGTGAAGAATTTCCTCCTAACAGCAGCCTAAAATCAGAGCTAGTCTGTCAGGGCTAGGATTGAGGGGAGCTTACAGGAACAAGGGGGTGAGTAGTGGGGAAGTGTAGGATGCAGAAGAGTAAAAAAATCGGTGGAAAATGGGTTTAGGGCCTGGATCAGTGTTCCTTAGGTGTGTTTGGGAAGTGCTTGCAGGATATGCAAATGGTGAGGCCACAAAAGGGCTTATCTAGGTCAATATCACATCCGTGACAGGACGTGGAGTGTGTGGTTAAAAGGTTGATCATAAGACTTGGACAACAACACAGACTGAATCCCTCGACTGCATTCTCCCAGGGCTTGGCAGTCTGCTACACACAGCTCACACAGGAACACATCCAGACAGGGATGGAAAGCCTCCAGAGGAGGAAACTCCACAACCTCTCTGGGCAGCCTGCTCCAGGGCTCTGAGACCCTCACAGGGAAGAAGTTCCTCCTCATGTTGAGGTGGAACCTCCTGTGCTGGAGTTTCCATCCATTACCCCTTGTCCTATCCCAGGGAACAAGTGAGCAGAGGCTGTCCCTGTCCCTTCCTTCCTTCCCAGCCCTCAGATACTGATAGACATTGATCAGACCCCTCTTAGTCTTCTCTTCAGACTAAACAGCCCCAGGCTCTCAGCCTCTCTTCACAAGGCAGTGCTCCAGTCCCTTCAGCATCCAGCACCTCCACACCTCTTGTATTGAGGTGCCAAAACTGGACACAGCACTTGTGGTATGGCCTCACCAGAGCTGAGTACCAGGGGACAATCCCCTCCCAGCTCCTGCTGGACACAGCACTGCTGATCCCAGCCAAGATTCCATTGGCCGCCTGGGCACACTGCTGGCTCCTATTCAGCTCCTTGTCTATTAGCACCTCCACATCCCTTTCTGCCAGCACGCTGCCACACTGCCCCAAGCCTGTAGCATTGCTTGGGGCTGTTGTGACCCAAGTGCTGGACAAAAAAAGAACCAAACAAAAAGAAGTAAAATTTAATACTGGGTGATTTAATCAGAAAAGGATCAAAGAGCTCCAGGCCATGACAGCTTAAAAATGAATCAACATTGTCTGGCTTTATTGTAAGAACAAGTGGGTTGCATGTAAAAAAGGAGATGAATAATCCTTTTGCTCCACACTTTCTGAGTATCAGCAGGAATTCCTCACTGGTTTTGAAGATTTCACCTTGGAAATGTTAGGAAGGTGAAGAAATCTCAGTGAACAGCAGTGAGAACAGCAAAGATAAAACAACAGCTGTGATCTAGCAAGACATTTGTAAAGAGCAGATGTGTTTGAGTGTAGAGAGCAGAAGAAAGCTGTAGCTAAACAGTTCCCAAATACCTCAAACGTGCTGCCAAGAGGACAGAACTAAACTCTCCTCCCTTTCTGCTCTGTGCTAAAACTGCTGCAAAGGAGATTTACAGGGAAAGTCTTTTCTGCTAAGAGCAGTTAAACACAAAAGATTGCCACAGGAACGTGAGGCTGGCTGTCTTTAGAGGCTTTAAAGAACAAATTAGTGAAACATCTGTTAACAAAAGCAGTGTAGCTCTGGTTTATCCTGCCCAGATGAGAAGGAGGATTAGGTGACCTTTTAAATGGGTCACACTTTTCTGGAAGTCTGTGGATTTTTCTCATACTGAGAACAAGGTTTCTCCACTGCTGGTGGTTCCTAAGTAAGAGCCAGGGAAGTCTGTCCTTTAATCTGTTTCATTTGTCCACCTCTGCCTCACTGTCTGTATACCTGTGGGGATCTGTAACATGGGCTGCTCTCATTCAGGTTGACAAGCACATCCAAGTGCCAGGTTCTACACCTTGGCCACAGCAACCCCAGGCAGTGCTACAGGCTGGGGGCAGAGTGGCTGAGAGCAGCCAGGCAGAGAGGGACCTGGGGGTACTGGGTGACAGCAGCTGAACAGGAGCCAGCAGTGTGCCCAGGGGGCCATGAAGGCCAAGGGCATCCTGGCCTGGATCAGGAACAGTGTGGCCAGCAGGAGCAGGGAAGTCATTGTGCCCTGTGCTCAGCACTGGTTAGGCCACACCTTGAGTCCTGTGTCCAGTTCTGGGCCCCTCAGTTTAGGAAAGATGTTGAGCTGCTGGAAGGTGTCCAGAGAAGGGCAAGAAAGCTGGGGAGGGGTCTGGAGCACAGCCCTGTGAGGAGAGGCTGAGGGAGCTGGGGTTGCTTAGCTTGGAGAAAAGGAGGCTCACGGGAGACCTTCTTGCTCTCTACAACTCCCTGAAGGGAGGTTGTAGCCAGGTGGGGGTTGGTCTCTTCTCCCAGGCACCCAGCACCAGAACAAGAGGACACAGTCTCAAGCTGTGCCAGGGGAGGATTAGGCTGGATGTTAGGAAGAAATTCTTCATAGAGAGAGTGATTGCCCATTGGAATGTGCTGCCCAGGGAGGTGGTGGAGTCACCATCCCTGGAGGTGTTTAGGAGGAGACTTGATGGGGTGCTTGGTGCCGTGGTTTAGTTGATTAGATGGTGTTGGATGATAGCTTGGATGTGATGATCTCAAAGGTCTCTTCCAACCTGGTCTATTCTATTCTATTCTATTCTATTCTATTCTATTCTATTCTATTCTATTCTAAAGATGTAAAGGGTTGGAGCTATAACATTAACCAAAGGTATTTAAATTAGTTTTCCTGTGTTGCTGTTGCCACTTAAAGCTTGAGATCCAGGTCTTTGGCATTCCAGTGCTTCAGTGATATTCTGGGGTGGATTAGAAGGGCTGTGGTGAGTAGAGGTTCTCCTCCCCCTCTACTCTGCCCTGGTGAGGCTGCATCTGGAATATTGTTTCCGGTTCTGGCCCCCTCAGGTCAAGAAGGACCTCAGGGAACTGCTTGAGAGAGTCCAGCACAGAGCCACAAAAATAGAGTAAGGAGAGCCTGAGGGAGCTGAGGGCTCTGTAGCTTGGAGAGGAGGAGCCTGAGAGGTGACCTCATTCATGTTGATGAAGACGTGCAGGGTGAGTGCCCAGAGGCTGGAGCCAGGCTCTGCTGGGGGATGCCCAATGCCAGCACAAGGGGCAGTGGTGGAAGCTGAGGCCTATGAAATTCCATGGAAACAGGAGGAAGAATTTTTCCCTGTGAGGGTGCCAGAGCCCTGGAGCAGGCTGCCCAGGGGGGTTGTGGAGTCTCTTTCTCTGGAGATATTAAAATCCCACCTGGCTGTGTTCCTGTGTGATCTGCTCTAGGTGACCCTGCTCTGGCAGGGGGTTGGACTGGATGAGCTTTCAAGGTTCCTTCCACCCCCTAACATTTTGTGCCTCTGTGATGATGATGTCACCCTGCACAATTCTATGATTCTAAGAAGTCCCCTAGAAACACCTCAGAGACCCCAACAAACACCAGGTAGTCCTGGATAGCAAGTCAGATCACCAGATGGTAGCCTCCAACCACTGTATGGAGAAAATAACTGAAGCTGCTGCAACAGTGCTGTTTTACTGCTGCATGCCATTGCAGCCTGATCCAGCACTGGGACCTCCAGGATGCCCTGAGGCAGAGCTCACAGAACTGTGATGGTGGCCAGGTGGCGCAGGCCCTTCCCTGGGCGTGCAGCGTCCTCTGCACTGCTGTGGAAAGAGTTCACATAGACATTGCAAGCTTTCTCTGGAGCTGTCTGGGCAGGAAGCCTGTATTCAATCCTTATGCTTCTTTCCAGCATTTTCCTTTTGTGCTCCAATTCCAAGAGAGTCTTTGTGTATTTGTTGATGGTGGTGACAGCTGCGGCCATGCAGCCAGCGAAGGAGGCCCACGCCAGGCTGCAAACAGAACCGTGCACCAGCAGTTAGTGAAGCAGCTGCATATCAATAATACAATAATACAATACAATAATACAATACACCAGGTTGGAAGAGACCTTCAAGATCATCGCGTCCAACCCATCAAACAATCCAACCCACCCAACAACTAGACCATACAGCCAAGCACCCCATCAAGTCTTCTCCTGAACACCTCCAGTGAAGGTGACTCCACCACCTCCACGGGTAGCCGATTCCAATGGGCAATCACTCTCTCCGTGTAGAACTTCTTCCTAACATCCAGCCTAAACCTGCCCTGGCGCAGCCTGAGACTGTGTCCTCTTGTTCTGGTGCTGGATGCCTGGGAGAAGAGACCAACCTCTGCCTGGCTACAACCTCCCTTCAGGTAGTTGTAGAGAGCAATAAGGTCACCCCTCAGTCTCCTCTTCTCCAGGCTAAGCAACCCCAGCTCCCTCAGCCTTTCCTCATAGGGCTTGTGTTCCAAACCCCTCACCAGCTTTGTTGCCCTTCTCTGGACACGTTCCAGCAAGTCAACATCCTTCCTAAACTGAGGGGCCCAGAACTGGATACAGTACTCAAGGTGTGGCCTAACCAGTGCAGTGTACAGGGGCACAATGACCTCCCTGCTCCTACTGGCCACACTGTTCCTGATGCAAGCCAGGATGCCACTGGCCTTCCTGGCTGCCTGGGCACACTGCAGGCTCATGTTCAGCCTACAATCAACCAGCACCCCCAGGTCCCTCTCTGCCTGGCCACTCTCCAGCCACTCTGACCCCAGCCTGTAGCACTGCCTGGGGTTGTTGTGGCCAATGTGCAGAATCCGGCACTTGGATGTGTTCAATCTCCTGCCCTTGGACTCTGCCCATCTGTCCAGCCTGTCGAGGTCCCTCTGCAAAGCCTCTCTGCCCTCCAGCAAATCAACTGCTGCCCCCAGCTTGGTGTCATCTGCAAATTTACTGATGATGGACTCAATGCCCTCATCCAGATCATCAATAAAGATGTTGAAGAGCATGGGGCCCAGTACTGATCCCTGGGGCACACCACTAGTGACAGGCCGCCAGCTGGATGTGGCACCATTCACCATTACTCTCTGGGCTCGGCCCTCCAGCCAGTTCCTAACCCAACGCAGTGTGCTCCTGTCCAAGCCACGGGCTGCCAGCTTGGCCAGGAGTTTGCTGTGGGGAACGGTGTCAAAGGCCTTGCTGAGGTCCAGGTAGACCACATCCACAGGCCTCCCCACATCCACCAGGCGGGTCACCTGATCATAGAAGGAGATCAGGTTGGTCAGGCAGGACCTGCCCTTCCTAAATCCATGCTGGCTAGGCCTGAGCCCCTGGCCATCCTGTAAGTGCTGTGTGATCGCACTCGAGATGAGCCGTTCCATGATCTTGCCTGGCACTGAGGTCAGGCTGACAGGCCTGTCATTCCCTGGCTCATCCAACTGGCCCTTCTTATGGATGGGCACCACGTTAGCCAGCTTCCAGTCTTCTGGGACCTCTCCAGTGAGCCAGGACTGCTGAAAAATGATGGAAAGTGGCTTGGACAGCTCATCTGCCAGCTCCCTCAGCACCCTAGGATGGATCCCATCCGGTCCCATGGCCTCGTGGGGGTCCAAGCGGCTCAGTAGATCTCTAACTTCCTCTTGGAGCAGTGGGAAACTATGCAGCTCTCTGGCTCCTTCTGCCAGCTCTGCAGGCCAGCTGTCTGGAAGACGTTCTGCCCTGCTAGTGAAGACTGAGGCAAAGAAGGTGTTAAGTACCTCTGCCTTTTCCTCATCCTTTGTTACAACGTTCCCCTCCGTGTCAACCAAGGAGTGGAGGTTGTCCTTGCCCTTCTTCTTGCTATTGATGTATTTATAGAAGGACTTTTTGTTGTCCTTCACAGCAGAGGCCAGTCTAAGTTCTAAATGGGCTTTTGCCTCCTAATTTTCTTCCTGCACAACCTAGCAACATCCCTAAACATTCTGTAGGTTGCCTCCCCTTTCTTCCAAAGATGATACACCCTCTTTCTTTCCCTAAGTTCTATTAAAAGTTCATTGCCCATCCAGGCTGGCCGTCTGCCCCGGCGGCTCATCTTCCGGCACACCGGCACAGCCTGTTCTTTCACCTTCAATAGTTCTTCCTTGAAGTAGGTCCAGCTCTCCTGGACCCCTTTGTTTTTAAGGGCTGATTCCCAAGGAACCTTCTGAATTAGTTCCTTGAGTAGCCTGAAGTCTGCCCTCCGGAAGTCCAGAGTGGAGGTCTTCTTGCTCCCCCTCTTGGCTTGGCTGCATACTGAAAACTCAATTATCTCATGGTCACTGGTGCCTAAACACCCTCCGACCACCACATCACCCACCAGCCCTTCCCTGTTGGTGAAGAGGAGGTCAAGCATAGCCTTACCCCTGGTAGGCTCACGCAGCACCTGGGATAATAAGCTGTCCTCCATGCACTCTAAGAACCTCCTAGACTGCCTCCTCTCTGCTGTGTTGTATCCAAGCCCTTCACATCTTTTGTTTGGGTTGTTTTTGGTTTTTTTTTTCAGTGTTGTGGACCTGCCATTGGGTTGGTTGAGAAAGTTGGGATGGTTCAGTCTGGAGAAGCCTCCAGACTTCTTGTGGCCTTCCAGGATCTGCAGGGGGCTCCAAGAAAGCTGGGGAGGGACTTTTGAGGGTGTCAGGGAGTGATAGGACTGGGGGGAATGGATTCAAGCTAGAGGACGGGAGATTCAGATTAGAGTTTAGGAAGTAGTTGTTCCCTATGAGGGTGCTGAGTCACTGGAACAGGTTGCCCAGGGAGGGGTTGTGGACCCTTCCCTGGAGATATTCAAGGTGAAGCTCGAAAGGGCTCTGGGCAACCTGATCTAGTTGGGGATGTCCCTGCTGACTGCAGAGGGGGTTGGACTGGATGAACTTTGGAGGGCCCTTCCAACCCAAACCATTCTGTGAAGACAAGAGTCTATCAGATATCACAGCAAGTATCATCTTAATCAACATTCAGGACAGCAGATTAGATGTTAAGAAGTTCTGCATCATGAGGGTGGTGAGACACTGGAACAGGTTGCCCAGGGACAGGGTGGAACCTCCATCCCTGGAAGCTTTTAAGGCCAGGCTGGATGTGGTCCTGGGCAACCTGATCTAGTGGAAAGTGTCCCTGCAAAGAAGTAGCAAAGGAACCCCCATTCCACTGGTTCCACCACTCTCCTTATTAGAGTAAACCCAGGCCTAACCTCACTCATGAAAAAAACAGAGACATCTAGCAAAGAGATCAGAGCTCCAAAGCAGGGAAACCAAATGATTATTGCAAAAGCAAACACACAAATGAGTGAATGGAAGCAGAACACAGCAGAACAGAATCTCAAGCTGCCCCAGGGGAGGTTCAGGCTGGGAGTTAGGAAGAAATTCTTCACAGACAGAGTGATTGGCCATTGGAATGGGCTGCCTGGGGAGGTGGTGGAGTCACCACCCCTGGAAGTGTTTGAAACAAGACTGGATGAGGCACTTGGTGCTGTGGTTTTGTTGATCAGATGGTGTTGGGTGGTAGGTTGGACTTGATGATCCCAAAGGTCTTTTCCAACCTTGCTAATTCTGTGATTCTGTGAGAAGTGAGAGTCAAAGAAGCAAAAAGTCATAGAATCAGCAAGGTGGGAAAAGACCTCAGAGATCATCAAGTCCAACCTACCACCCAACACCTCCTGACTAACTAAACGATGGCTTCAAGTGCCACATCTGATCCCCTCTTGAACACCTCCAGGGACAGTGACTCCACCACCTCCCTGGGCAGCACATCCCAATGGCCAATTCCTCTTTCTGGGAAGAACTTTCTCCTCACCTCCAGCCTAAACTTCCCCTGGCACAGCTTGAGAGTCTCTAAGTCTGAAATGAGGAAAGAAGGCAATAACTGAGGATTCTACACAGCTCTTATGATATCCACAGAGGGTATCCCAGTAGCCCCTGGATATCCTCCAGAGTCTTTTCTGGATACTTAGTAGTAGATGATCTCAGACCAGTTTTTCCTGATGGAAAGGGGATCACTTTTTCCACTGTGAGCAAGTTGGTGACATGTGGGTGCTGGCCCACCTCATCTGCTGAACAAACAGAACAAGATACAAGAACATTTGTCATCACTTGGCTAATGCCCAGCTTGGGAGTGGTGACCAGACCCATCCTTCAGTGCTCTGAAAGCACCACAGAACCACCTCTCATGTACACACATCTAACAATAGCTTCAAACAGCTTGGGAAATAGAGTCCTGGAGAGATGCAGAGCACTGTCCTGACACCTTCAGATGAGATTTGAAAGTGAAAATAAAAAGAACAGAACAAAGGAAACCTCTGTCTCACTGCAAAACTTCCTGGTAAGTCTTCATAGTGAAGGCTGCATGCAGCTAGAAGCTCTTCTTCAATAATGGTACAACAAAAGTAGGAAGAGTAACAAGGATGTATCAGAATGATTCATAGAATCAATAAGGTTGGAAAATACCTCCGAGATCATCAAGTCCAACCTGTCACCCAAGACCTCATGACTACTGAACCATGGCACCAAGTGCCACATCCAATCCCCTCTTGAACACCTCTGGGGACAGCGACTCCACCACCTCCCTGGGCAGCACATCCCAATGGCTAACAACTCTCTCTGTGAAGAACTTTCTCCTCACCTCCAGCCTAAACCTCCCCTGGCACAGCTTGAGACTGTGTCCTCTTGTTCTGGTGCTGGTTGCCTGAGTGAAGAGACCAACCCCCACCACTGAGCTTATTTGTCAGAGGATGCCTGAAGGAGACAATCAGCCTGAGCTCTGCTCTGCTGACTCAAAATACTGATCCTGATTGTCTGTCTTTAACCCAATGTGGTTGCTCCTATTCTTGTTCTCACTCACAGGTGGGGACATAGTGGTTTCTGGCACTTGAAGAATCAAATGATTGCCCCTGATCAGGTTAGATGGATATTCAAAATCACATCTTTATAGGGAAAATCCTTGAGCAGTTGTCCTTTCAAACAAACTCACTAGATCTCCTCAGAGGATGTCTTGCAAATGTTTCCAGGGCCAAAGGAAGGTGCCTTTATCTAAGCCTGTTGAGGAAAGTGTGAACCAAATGCAACAGCCTGAAGCATGTAGCTGGTAAGGAACAATTCAGCCCAAATGGCTAAAGCTGGAAGAATTTTAAACAACTTATGCAAGGCAGTTGTCCTGGGAGTTGCATCCAACTGGGGAATGTCAGTCCTCAGGAATCCCAGTCCCTGGAGGTAAGAGAGAGAGCCTGGAGAGTGGAAGACTCTCCCTTGGGCAATGAGGAAAGGGTCAGGGATCATTTGGGCCAGCTGAACACCCACAAATCCTGGCTGCTGATGGGATGCACCTGTGAGTGCTGAGAGAGCTGGCTGATGGTGCTGTACCACTCTCCATCATCTTTGAAAGGTCCTGGAGAAGAGGAGAGGTGCCTGAGGCCTGGAAGAAAGCCAGTGTCACTCCAGTCTTCATAAAGGGCAAGAAGAACCTGGATAACTGCAGCCTCACCTCCATCCCTGAAAGGTGATGGAGCAGCTCGTTCTGGAGGTTGTCTTTAAGCACATAGAATCACAGAACTGTCAGGGTTGGAAGGGACCCCAAGGCTCAGCCAGTCCCAGCCCCCTTCCATAGCCAGGGACACCCCACACTACAGCAGGTTGCTCACAGCCACATCCAGCCTGGCTGCAAACACCTCCAGGCAGGAGGCTTCCACCACCTCCCTGGGCAGCCTGTGCCAGGCTCTCACCACCCTCCTGGGGAACAACTTCTTCCTCACATCCAATCTGAATCTTCCCTCTCCTAGTTTTTTTCCATTCCCCCCAGTCCTATCACTCCCTGACACCCTCAAAAGTCCCTCCCCAGCTTGCTTGAAGCCCCCTTCAGATCCTGGAAGGCCACAAGAAGGTCTCCTGGGAGCCTTCTCTTCTCCAGCCTGCACAGCCCCAACTCCCTCAGTCTGTCCTCACAGGAGAGGTGCTCCAGCCCTCTGCTCATCCTCGTGGCCCTTCTCTGGACACCTTCCAGCACCTCCAGATCCCTCTTGTCATAGGGGCTCCAGAACTGGAGGCAGTACTCCAGGTGGGGTCTCCCCAGCGCTGAGTAGAGGGGGAGAATCCCCTCCCTGGCCCTGCTGGCCACACTTCTCTTGCTGCAGCCCAGGCTCTGCTTGGCTCCCTGGGCTGCAAGTGCTCACTGCTGGCTCCCGTTGTGCTTTTAATCCCCAGAATCCCAAAGTCCTTTTCTTCAGGGCTGCTCTCAAGCCAGTCGCTGCCCAGCCTGTATTGGTGTTGGGATTGCCCCGACCCAGCTGCATGGAAGAAGAGAATTCTATCAGGAGTAGTCATCATGGATTCACAGAGGGGAAATGATGATAGCCCTATCTGATAGCCTTCCCTGATGTGGTGACCAGCTTGCTGGATGAAGGAAGAGCTGTGGATGTTGTCTTCCTTGAATTCTGACACCATCTCCCATAACATCCTCACAGGGAAGCTCAGGAAGTGTGGGTTAGATGAGTGGACTGTAAGATGGATCAAGGTCTGGCTACACAGTGGAGCCCAGACAGTTGTGATCAGTGGTGCAGGGTTCAATTGGAGACCTGTAGCTAGTGATGCTCCCCAGGGTCAGTACTGGGTCCAGCCTTGCTCAACATCTTCATTAACTACCTGGGTGAGGGGACAGAGTGGCCCCTCAGCAAGTTTGCTGATGATACCAAACTGAGAGGAGTGGCTGATAGATCATCAAGCTGATGAGGTCTGGACAAACTGGAGAGTTGGGTGGAGAGGAACCTGATGAGGTTTAACAAGGGCAAGTGTAGGGTCCTACACCTGGGCAAGAATGCACCAGTACAGCTTAGGGACTGACCTGCTGGAAAGCAGCTCCATGGAGAAGGACCTTGGAGTCCTGGGGGACAATAAGTTCTGCATGGGACAGCAATGTGCCCTTGTGCCCAAGAAGGCCATTGGGATCCTGGGGTGCAGCAAGATGAGCATGACCAGCAGGTCAAGGGAGGTTCTCCTGGCCCTCTACTGTGCCCTAGCAAGAACTCACCTGAAGTTTTGTGTCTGTTTCTGGGCTCCCCGGTTGAGGAGACAGGGAGCTACTGGAGAGAGTAGAAGGAAGGGCTACAAGGATGATTAAGGGACTAGAACACCTGACTTATGGGGAAAGGCTGAGAGACCTGGGGCTGTTTAGTCTGGAGAAGAGAAGGATGAGAAGGGATCTGATCAATACCTTAAGTGGGGCTATCAAGAAGGGGCAGTCTCTTGTCACAGTGATAGGACCGAGGGGCAAGGGAAGCAAGTGGAATGTGACACAAGAATTCTTTCCTGTGAGGGTGACAGAGCACTGGGCCAGGCCACCCACAGAGGCTGTGGAGTCCCCTCCTCTGGAGACTTTCAGAGCCCACCTGGATGCCATCCTGTGCAACCTGCTCTGGGTGACCCTCCTTCAGCAGGGGTTGGACTAGGTGACCTCCATAGGTCCCTTCCAACTCCTACCATGCCGTGATTCTGTGATGTGGGTCTTATATGTATGGAGAAGGACATCTAATTCATGCAGAGCAGTTAGAGGTCTCTGTGCTGTCTGAAGTGTGTCAAATACAAAACTAGCAAGCTTACACATTCTGTGCAGTCATCTGAGACAATGGAATTTGGAGAAAAACAGCTGCTTAGTGATCTGTATCCTCAGAAGTGACACAAGGTAGACCTGTTCCTTAGAAATCAGGTATACATTCCTTGAATAAAAGGTAAAGGACTGAAATGTTAGGAAGGAACCAAATATAAACCAATAGGTACCAGTAGGACCAGCCATAATCCCACGTGTGAGGCCTCCAGTCTTCAGGACCAAGATTTACAGTCATTTGAAAGACAGTTGTGTACATCATGTGAGCAACCATGCCCAGAAGACCTAAAAAACATAATAGCATGAGAAGATTAAAAGTGGGATTAGAGGAGATTCTTATTTGTCAGCTTTTTGCAGTTGTCCCTTGAGCTCCTTTAGCAAGAATCTAAATTCTGTACATCCCTCAGTTTATGACCCAGGTGTATTTGTGTCATGCTTTTGCCAGTGCAGTCACTGAGAGAGTCCCTTGGCACCTCCTCTGTATGTTAGAGGACGCTGAAGGAGCAGTGGGACATGCAGTCCACAGATGTGAAAAGGCAGCAAGTTGATTTGCTCTCTGAAATCATCTTAGTAAGTCAGCCCTTAGCAGGGATCACAGGATCAGAGGATGTTAGGGGTCAGAAGTGACCTCCAGAGGTCTTTGCATCCCCTGCCAGAGCAGGAGCGTAGAATACAGCACAGGTCACAGAGGAACACATCCAGACAGGGCTGGAAAGGCTCCAGAGAAGGAGACTCCACAAGCCCTATGGGCAGCCTGCTCCAGGGCTCTGGGACCCTCACAGTGAAAAACTTATCACAGAATCAATGAGGTTGGAAAAGACCTCAAGGATCGTCAGGTCCAACCTGTCACCCAACACCCCATGACTAGACCATGGCACCAAGTGCCACATCCAGTCCCCTCTTGAACACCTCCAGGGACGGTGACTCCACCACCTCCCTGGGCAGCACATTCCAACATCTAACAACTCTCTCTGTGAAGAACTTTCTCCTCACCTTGAGCCTAAACTTCCCCTGGTGCAGTTTGAGACTGTATCCTCCTGCTCTGGTGCTGGTTGCCTGGGAGAAGAGACTAACCCCCTCCTGGCTACAACCTCCCTTCAGGTAATTGTCAGGGTGTTGAGGTGGAATTTCCTGTGCTGGAGTTTCCATCCATTTTCCCTTGTCCTATCCCAGGGTGCAAGTGAGCAGAGCCTGGCCCCTCCCTCCTGACTCCCAGCCCTCAGATATTGATAAACATTTGTTAAATCCCCTCCCAGTTTTCTCTTCTCCAGACTAACAAGGCCCAGGGCTCTCAGCCTCTCCTCAAAGGGCACCATTGCCACACAGTATCACTCAGTCCCATGGCACAGATCCAGCTTCCCACAGTTTCCTGTGGCTCAGGGGAAAGCTTTTTCCAAGGTGTGCAGCCATATGCCCTTTGCCAGTGCCTTCCCTGCAGCCAGGTTTGTCACAGTGAATGAAAAAGTGAACAAGCTCTTAATGTACATTAAAAATCACTGGAGGTCAAGGTTATGAATCACAGAATCACAGAGTTACTGAGGCTGGAGTAGACCTCTGAGATGAATGGAATGGAATGGAATGGAATGGAATGGAATGGAATGGAACGGAACGGAACAGAACAGAATAGAATAGAATAGAATAGAATAGAATAGAATAGAATAGAATAGAATAGAATAGAATAGAATAGAATAGAATAGAATTAACCAGGTTGGAAGAGACCTCAGAGATCATCGAGTCCAACCTCTCACCCAACACCATCTAATCAACTCAACCATGGCACCAAGCACCCCATCAAGTCTCCTCCTAAACACCTCCGGTGATGGTGACTCCACCACCATCCTGGGCAGCACATTCCAATGGGCAATCACTCTCTCTATGAAGAATTTCTTCCTAACATCCAGCCTAAACCTCCCCTGGCACAGCTTGAGACTGTGTCCTCTTGTTCTGGTGCTGGGTGCCTGGGAGAAGAGACCAACCCCCACCTGGCTACAACCTCCCTTCAGGGAGTTGGAGAGAGCAAGAAGGTCTCCCCTGAGCCTCCTCTTCTCCAGGCTAAGCAACCCCAGCTCCCTCAGCCTCTCCTCACAGGGCTGTGCTCCAGACCCCTCCCCAGCTTTCTTGCCCTTCTCTGGACATGTTCCAGCAACTCAACATCTTTCCTAACCTGAGGAGCCCAGAACTGGACACTGGACTCTAGTTCATCAAGTCCAGCCTGTGACCTAACACCACCACAGTAACCAGACCATGTCACTAATTGCCACATCCAATCTTCTCTTACACCTCCAGGGATGATGCCTCCACCACCTCCCTGGGCAGCACATCCCAGTGTCTCCTTCCCCTTTGCCTCATGAAAGGAGCTTATGTTCAATAGTTTAATTTTCAAAATTACTGCTAGACTCCTGCCTAGCCCTAAGGATATCCATTGGCCCTTAGCAGTTGATCTTCAAGTAGTGAATTTCCCTGTAAGTAAGTAACAGCCCTGGGAAAGGGCAGGTGTGGAACTGGCCACATTTTGTGATAACAGAGGAAATATTGCTCAGGATATAGATCAAGGCCAGGTCAGATGAGGTCTTAGCTGAGAGACCTCCCTGTGAGGAGAGGCTGAGGGAGCTGGGGTTGCTTAGCCTGCAGGAGGCTGAGGGGAGACCTTATTGCTGTCTACAACTACCTGAAGGGAGGTTGTAGCCAGGTGGGGGTTGGTCTCTTCTCCCAGGCACCCAGCACCAGAACAAGAGGACACAGTCTCAGGCTGTGCCAGGGGAGGTTTAGGCTGGAGGTGAGGAAGAAATTCTTCCCATCAAGAGTGATTGGCCCTTGGGATGTGCTGCCCAGGGAGGTGGTGGAGTCCCCATCACTGGAAGTGTTTAAGAAGAGAGTGCATGAGTCACTTGGTGCCATGGTTTAGTTGATTAGATGGTGTTGGGTAGACTTGATCTCGAAGGTCTTTTCCAACCTGTTTAATTCTGTACTCTGAATTCTGTATTCCGTGTCCCTGCACCTGGTGGGGAGGTTGGAGTAGATGATCTCTGAGATCCCTTCCAACCTGAGCTATTCTGTGATTCTATGATGCCCTGTGAACATCAGGGCTTTGTTCTCAGCTTCATTTCCAAAGCCATAATCACCCTTGCACTCCCCATTATCCCAGGTGCTAAGACACTTTAGCTTTTCAGAGCAGACAGTCCCCCACACTCACAGGAGCCAATTGGTCAGGTCTATTTCATGAATTCTTGAAAAACTAACTAGCTAGCACCAGGTATCTCTCAGCCTGGGATGCAAGTCCTTGGACATAACAAGGCAAGGCTAGAGAAAGGCCATGAGGATGAGCAGAGGGCTGGAGCTGCTCTGCTCTGGGGACAGACTGAGGGAGTTGGGGCTGTGCAGTCTGGAGAAGAGAAGGCTCTGAGGAGACCTAATTGTGGCCTTCCAGTATCTGAAGGGAGCACTAAGAAAGTTGGGGAGGGACTTCTGAGGGTGTCAGGGAGTGATAGGACTGGGGGAAGGGATCCAAGCTAGAGGAAGGGAGATTTAGATTAGATGTTAAGAAGAAGTACTTCCCCATGAGGGTGGTGAGGTTGCCCAGGGAGGTGGTGGAAGCCTCCTGCCTGGAGGTGTTTGCAGCCAGGCTGGATGTGGCTGTGAGCAACCTGCTGCAGTGTGAGGTGTTCCTGCCCATGGCAGGGGTTGGAACTGGCTGATCCTTGAGGTCCCTTCCAACCCTGACAGTTCTATGACTTTTCTCTAAGGCTGCTGAGGGCAAGAAGGAGGTGGTGTCAATAATGTGTCTTTCCTAGCAAGGGAGTTAACTAGCAGGGCACAAGTAGTTAAGAGAAAGCAATGCCAGCACAAGGGGTAATGGTGGAAGCTGAGGCAGAGGAAGTTCCATGTAAATGTGAGGAAAACCTTTTTCCCTGTGAGGATGACAGAGCCCTGGAGCAGGCTGCCCAGGGGGGTTGTGGAGTCTCCCTCTCTGGAGATATTCAAGCCCCACCTGGATGTGTTCCCGTGTGACCTGCTCTAGGTGACCCTACTCTGGCAGGGGGGTTGGACTGGGTGAGCTGTCAAGGTCCCTTCCAGCCCCTAACACTCTGTGATTGTGTGATAAAATAGAGTAATTATTCCTGCAGAGTCAGGAGCAGCATTGGGCACATACGAAGCCTCCGTAGCTATGCTCAGAATATTTCACATTGAATCTTCTTCTAAGTCAGCCCAAGTTCTGCCCAAGTCAGAATGCACAGCTTCAGATTGTATTCAGCCTGAGCTTAAATGCTGAGGGAACTGAGAAATCAGACACAAGTCTTAATGTGTTTGGGTCTTTATTTTGATGACTAAATACCTTAACAGAGGTTTTTTTGAACACAGCTAGAATTCTGCAGACACTCTCCCCAGGAGCTGAGCTTTAGTTTGCATTTGCCTGCTAGACTCAAGAGCATGTTTGCACATGAAGTTGCCCCTTCATTACAGATTAGGGCAAATAGATTTGGGTTCTATCTGCACAGGATTTATAGAGGAGTTTCAGAGCTGGGACACAGATGGGTTTCAGTTTTTAATATTTCAATACATTTTACTGGGAGACATAATGTCCAGGAAAAAGCTTGCTGCCTAAGCCTCCTTAATACTGTACATGGCAAATCAAACAAGGATGTGGATAAAAATGTTTGTGATTATTCAGATAAGGAATAGCTTATAGCCTTGGGAAACAGCCCCAGGGCTCTCAGCCTCTCCTCCCCAGGCAGTGCTGCAGTCCCTTCAGCATCCTTGGAGCCCTCCCTTGGACTCTCTCCAGCAGATCCCTGTCCCTCCTGAACTGGGGAGCCCAGCACTGGATGCAATATTCCAGGTGAGGTCTCAGCAGGGCAGAGGAGAGGGGGAGGAGAACCTCCCTGGATCTACTACTACAAAACCTGGAGACACTGACAATAGAAGATCACAGGATCAGAGCATCACATCCAGACAGGGCTTGAAAGTCTCCAGAGAAAGAGACTCCACAACCTCTCTGGGGAGCCTGTTCCAGTGCTCAGTCACCCTTACAATAGAGAAGTTCTTCCTCCAGACTTCTCAGCCCTGTCTGGATGTGTTCCTGTGTGACCTGTGCTGGATCCTATGGTCCTGCTCTGGCAGGGGGATTGGACTGGAAGATCTCGAGAGGTCCCTTCCAACCCCTAACATCCTCTGATCCTCTGATCCTGTGAACTTGAACATTGACTGATCTCCAGTGGTGCATTTCCTGGCTGCAATGAATGAAGCTCCTTAGCTGTACCTGCCAGCACGGTGAGCACTGCGGAGAAGGCGTTGATCTTCAGCCCGTCGATGGCAGTGCTGCAGAGGCACATCTCTACTGACATCAGAATGACTCCCATCAGAAGCAAAGTGATGTACAGGAGCTCTGCTACAATAGACAACCACAAAACCCCTAGGAAAGCAAATCAACAGCACTGGTGTTATAAGCAGTCACAGAACCACAGGGTTAGTGAGGCTGGAATAGACCTCTGAGATCATCAAGTCCAGCCTGTGACCTAACACCCCCACACTGACTATGCCCAGCTGGGGCTGGAAGCTCTCCAGAGAAGGAGACTCCACAACCTCTCTGGGCAGCCTGCCCCAGGCCTCCAACACCCTCACAACAAAGAAGTTTCTCTTCCTGTTCAGGTGGAACCTCCTGGGTTCCAGTCTGTGCCCATTGCCCCTTGTGCTGTCCCTGGGCACCACTGAGCAGAGCCTGGCCCCAGCCTCTTGCCCCCACAGCTCCTTCAGCTCTTGCTGAGCATTGCTCAGATCCCCTGTGGGGCTGCTCTTCTCCAGGCTCAACAGCCCCAGGGCTCTCAGCCTTTCCTCCTTACAGAGCTGCCCCAGGCCCCTCAGAATCCTTGTAATCCTCTGCTGGAGTCTCTCCAGTAGTTCCCTGTCTCTCTCGAACTGGGGAGCCCAGAACTGAACCTCATATTCCAGATGTGTCCTTAGTAGGTCAGAGTAGAGGGGAAGGAGAACTTCCTTCAACTTTCTGGTCACACTCTTCTTCATGCATGCCAGGAGACCTCTGTTGTCCATCAGCACTCCCAGACCCTTCTCTGCAGAGGTTCTTTCTATCAGGTCACCCCTCAACTGTCCTGGTGCAGAGGTTGTTCCTCCCCAGGTGCAGGACCCTACTCTTGCTCTCGTTGAAATTCATGAGGTTCCCCCAGTATTCAGCGAAGTTCTCCAACCCCAGTATCCTGCACATGCAATTTCAGCCTCCTGGCGAAGAAGGAAGATCTTTTTTTCCCCCTGGATCAACCACTTGCAAAGTGACTGGTGTAACCACATCACTGATGGGGTTTACATTGCAGGAGGTGGCACTGAACAGCAGCTCCAGGCATGGTTTGTAGGAACAGGAACAGAGAGGGGAATGCAAATGCCTCCTTAGAGCTTTGTGAGGTACAGGGAAGGCAGTCAGACTGCCACCAAGATTGGTTTGATCCACAATAGGTTTCCCTCAAGTCCTCTCAGGATACTCAGCAAGTTTGCTGATGACACCAAGCTGTGTGGTGCATCAAACAGCAGGAGGGAAGGGATCCATCCAGCGGGACCTGGACAGGCTGCAGAGCTGGGCCCAGGACAACCTCATGAGGTTCAACAAGACCAAGTGCAAGGTCCTGCATCTGTGTTGGGGCAATTCTGAGCACTGATACAGGCTGGGCAGGGACTGGCTTGAGAGCAGCCCTGGAGAAAAGCCTTGGGGGTGCTGGGGGAGGAGAAGCTCAACAGGAGCCAGCAGTGAGCACTTGCAGCCCAGGGAGCCAAGCAGAACCTGGGCTGCAGCAAGAGAAGTGTGGCCAGCAGGGCCAGGGAGGGGATTCTGCCCCTCTGCTCCACTCTGCTGAGACCACAGCTGGGGCTCTGGGTCAAGTTCTGGAGCCTCTGTGCCAGGAAGGATCAGAAGGTGCTGGAAGGTGTCCAGAGAAGGGCCACGAGAATGAGCAGAGGGCTGGAGCTGCTCTGCTGTGAGGACAGACTGAGGGAGTTGGGGTTGTGCAGTCTGGAGAGGAGAAGGCTCTGAGGAGACCTTCTTGTGGCCTTGCAGTATCTGAAGGGGGCTCCAAGCAAGCTGGGGAGGGACTTTTGAGGGTGTCAGGGAGTGATAGGACTGGGGGGGATGGAGAAGAACTAGAAGTGGGGAGATTCAGATTGGAAAAACTGAGTGTTTTCAAAAGCCATAGATTCATACTTGGAGGCATGTGGACTTCATTTTGAAGCTGAGAAGCTAAATAAAGGACCAAAACCGTGTGAGATTAAAGCAAGGATTTTTGATACCAAACCTCAGAATATTTCTATTGATTAACCTGGTCAGGAAAGTTTTATTTGCATAAAATATTCATACCTACCTCGATCAGCAGCTTGGGTCAGACTGATGAAACTTCGACATTTCTCACCTGAACAAAAAAGATTAAAAGGAAAAAAGGCTTTAAAATGGATTATTTTGCATTCTGTAAGGATCTTAATGAAAAGATGAAGAGAAAGCAGAGAACACATCAAAGCACAAACTTAGATGACCAGGGAAAACCATTTCTGCTGTATGGTTGTGCACAGGCAGAGTCCCTGACACATGAACCTGCTCCTGGAATTTAGCAAGAGAATCCTTCCAGACTTTATCAAAGCAGAACCAGAGGCTAGGAGACTTAGAGAAAGGCTGTGAATGGAATTCCAAAAGGCTGTGAATGGAATTCCAAAAGGCTGTAGCTGTGAAAACCAAAATGGGACCAGTGGCCTCTACACTTATCTTCTCCCTAGTGGAAGACCTCTCCTTACAGGAACAAGGCAGGTTGGGGGCTGCCCTGCTGGAAAGCAGCTCCATGGAGAAAGACCTTGGAGTGCTGGTGGACAGCAGGTTCTGCATGGGACAGCAAGTTCTGCAAGTTCTGCATGGGACAGCAAGTTCTGCATGGGACAGCAATGTGCCCTTGTGGCCAAGAGAGCCAACGGGATCCTGGGGTGCAGCAAGCAAAGTGTGGCCAGCAGGGCTGGGGAGGTTCTGCTCCCCCTCTGCTCTGCCCTGCTGAGATCACACCTGGAGTACTCTGTCCAGTTTCAGACTCTGATCTTTGACATTTACCCCCTTAAAACTGCATAACCTCCAAGACATTCTGGGCTTTAAAGAATCACAGAATGTCAGGGGTGGAAGGCACCTCGAAAAATCATCCACCCCCCCGCCAGAGCAGGGTCACCTAGAGCAGATCACACAGGAACACATCCAGGCGGAGTTTGACTGTCTCCAGAGAAGAGACTCCACAACCTCTCTGGGCAAGGAGTGGCAACTGTGAGAATATTTGCATTTTATAGCACAGATGACAGCTGATTTTAGTCCTCTACTTTTGCTCTACTTGCCATTTGTAAACTGATCAGGACAATAAGGGATCACAGGCTCACAGGAGGTCAGGGGTTGGGAGGGACCCAAAGAGGTCATCGAGTCCAACCCCCTGCCAGAGCAGGACTGTACAATCTAGCTCAGGTCACACAGGAACACATCCAGACAGGCTTTGAAAGTCTCCAGAGAAGGAGACTCCACAACCTCTCTGGGCAGCCTGTTCCACTGCTCTGTGACCCTTAGGGTAAAGAAGTTCCCCCTTGTATTGAGGTGGAACCTCCTGTGCTGCAGCTTACATCCCTTGCTCCTTGTCCTGTCACAGGGTGGGAAAGACCTAATCTTGCTCCAGGGCCTTATTTCTTGAACCAGCTAAACAACTTCCCTGATATAAAGATCCACAATGAATTAGAAGCTAATTTCATTCTACTGGCACTTGCACATGCAGAGGTAAAAATCAATGAAATGCCACAACTCATGACTAGTAAATCTCCAAACTGTGTTTTAGAAGGGTGAAAAGAATCTTCTGCTTCGATTTGCGAAAGGTGAGATTGCAGTAAGAAAGGAGAAGTATCTGTGCTTAGGAAGGAATAACTCAGAGCTTTATTTGCTAAAATGATTTTTAAACCAAGATGTGCTTTATATATTGTCAGAGGGGACTGTGAGCAAGCAGTTAAGGCAAATAGTTTCATTTTTGCCCAAAAGCAATAGCAAAAGGAAACACTTTCCTGTTGAAGTGACTGAACTTGGTGTTCCAGGAATAGCAGTTTATTTTTAATTAATGAATTTGTGCTGCAACCTGTCCCTCTACATTTCTTTGCATCCCTCAGAATCACAGAATGTTAGGGGCTGGAAGGGACCTCAAAAGCTCATCCAGTCCAACCCCCTGCCAGAGCAGGAGCACCTAGAGCAGGTCACACGGGAACACATCCAGGAGGGGTTTGAATGTCTCTAGGGAAGGAGACTCCACAATCCCCCTGGGCCGTCTGTTCCAGGGCTCTGTCACCCTCACAGGGAAGAATTTTTTTCCTCCTGCTTCCATGGAACTTCCCCTGCCTCAGCTTCCACCACTGCCCCTTGTGCTGGCATTGGGCATCCCCCAGCAGAGCCTGGCTCCAGCCTCTGGGCACTCACCCTGCACAGCTTTATTATGAGGGCACCTCTCTGCCTCTTCTTCTCCAAGCTACAGAGCTCCTCAGCTCCCTCAGGTTCTCCTTTTGAATAATTTATTCAGATTCTTCAGGAATCTATTAGGCAGTAGCCTCCAAGATCATCCTTCCCAGAGAAGTGCAGCTTCCTAAGGATAGCTTTTCCTTTCAGAGAGATCCAAGCTAGTACAGCAAAGAGGGAGGCGACACCGAACAAGTGGGAAGAACACTGACTGCTTTCTGAAGTGGGTGTCCAGGAGGCTTACTCACCTTCTTCATTTACCATTTCTTCACAGGAATACCAAATGCCAGCATGAAACTTCCTGTCAATGAACTTGTCATCTCCTGTCTCCCAGATGTACTGCACGGCGCTGCTGTCGTTGCCGTCGGGGCTGTTGAAGCGGATGCACTGCTCCCCTCTGCTCTGCTCTGTGCAGAAAGGTTTGGCAACTTTCCTCGTCCCCTCACACCAGTAACTGCTGCTGAATGCCGTGACAGAGAGAACTAGGGACAGGCAGCTGAGGGAGAATGCTGCTGAGGCTCTCTGCCGGCTGTCTGCAGCTGGGGCTGCAAGTGGCATGCTGCAGGCTGCGCTATGACTTACTCTCTTCCACAGCTATATTTACATAGATCCATGGCTGCCCAGCCAGACACCTGCCTCTCTTTGCAGCCTCACTCTTCATTCCTCCCAGAAAATTGCACCAGCTTAGGAGTTAAGACAGAAAGCAGGGATCTGGGCATGACCACAAATCATGTGGCAGGAGAGATTAAGTATATAGGACAGTGCTGTTTGTCAGTTGTGTCTGGGGAAAGAAATAAGAGGAGGTGCCCCCATGAGTGGCAGAGACACAGAGCACAGAAGCATTCTCTCTACAGCTTCCTCAAGGGAGGTTGTAGCCAGGTGAGGCTTGGTCTTTTCTCCCAGGCAATCAGCACCAGAACAAGAGGACACAGTCTCAAGCTGGGCCAGGGAAGTTTAGGCTTGAGATGAGGAGAAAGTTCTTCTCAGAAAGAGTAATTTGCCATTGGAATGTGCTGCCCAGAGAGGTGGTGGAGTCACCATCCCTGGAGGTGTTCAAAAGGGGATTGGATGTGGCACTTGGAGCCATGGTCTAGTTCCCAGGAGGTGTTAGGTATTAGGTAATAGGTTGGACTTGCTGATCTCTGAGGTCTTTTCCAGCCTGGTTGATTCTGTGATTCTATGATTGAAAGCATCCTGGTATGCAATTAGAAAAGTTTAATTTGTGCAAACAAGTTGTGCATCATTAAGCTGAGCAGCAAATGGAATCAAACAGAGGGAAACTCTCCACTTCTAAGCAAAGAAATAGGTAAAATCTTGTGGTTCCAAAGGTTTCAGTGAACACTGGTTAAATTTGATACAGAGCTGTGAATCTTACAGCTTACAATAAAGACATTGTTTTAGGAGATAAACCCCCATGATACACTGGAGCACTGCACAGCAGTACAGCACTTCCCAAGAATGCCTGGAATGTGACAGCATTTGTTCCAACTAGTGACAAATGAAAGTCCAAAGTTAGATGACTTTGATGGCCCCAGGCTGCCTCCAGTCTTGATGTCACTGCTTAGCTCACCTGCACTGGTGACCATCAGGTCCAGTAACACATCCCCCTGGTAGGGCTGTCCATTGCTTGGCTCAAGAAGTGATTCTCCATGCATGTCAGGAGTCTCCTGCTTGGCCTGCAGCTCACTTTGCTACTTTCCCAGCAGATGTCAGGGTGGTGGAAATCCTCCAACAGGATGGGAAGCCTGCAAGCTGCAGTAAGAAGCTTTGTCAACAGGCATCCCTTGATCAAGATCCGGTAGACATCCACCACAAGGTTTCCTGTCTTACTTCAGCCTCTAATTCTTACCCATAAACATGCATTGGTGTAGAGGCTCTTCAGCTGGGCTGTTGGCCATGTCAAGTCCCAGAGGAACTCCCCTCAATTCCTTTGAGGCATTTCTCTGCTTTCCCAGTTTGTTCCTATTAATACAGAATACAGAATTAACCAGGTTGGAAATGACCTCAGAGATCATCCAGTCCGACCTATCACCCAACACCATCTAATCAACTAAACCATGGCACCAAGTGCCTCATCCAGGCTCTCCTTAAACACCTCAAGGGATACTGACTCCACCACCTCCCTGGGCAGCACATCCCAAAGGCCAATCTCTCTTTCTGTGAAGAACTTCTTCCTAACACCCAGCCTAAACTTCTCCTGGCACAGCTTGAGACTGTGTCCTCTTGTTCTTTTGGTGGTTACCTGGGAATAGAGACCAACCTCTGCCTGGCTACAACCTCCCTTCAGGTAGTTGCAGACAGCACAAGATCTCCCCTGAGCCTCCTCTTCTCCAGGCTAAGCAACCCCAGCTCTCTCAGCCTCTCCTCATAGGGCTAGCTCCTGGTTCATCTCTGTCAGACTTCAAGTGTGCTGTGATGTCCCCAGCACACCTCAGAGGCTGAAGGCCCTTGCTAGCATTCTATTCCTCTAGCCATGGTGTCATCCCACAGCTTGTCACAGGTAAGCCTGATATTATCCCCCTTCAAACCTCAGTAAGCTCCACAGGCTCCTGAGCAAAGACTCTCTTCCACCAGGTGCTATAGCCAGGTGCTATGCAGGCCATTTCATTGTTGAAACCCCAAAAATATGGCAGTGACACCAGCCATGAAGCCACCTATTAATCACAGAATTGTCAGGGACCTCAAGGATCATCCAGTTCCAACCCCAATGCCATAGGCAGGGACACTTCCCACTACAGCAGAAGGAGAGTGTTGAAACAGCTTCAGTTATTTTCCCCATACAGGGGTTGGAGGCTACTATCTGGTGACCTGACTTTCTATCCAGGAGTATCTGGTGTTTGCTGGGGGCTTAGATCTGACAAAACCCTGGAACAGGCTGCCCAGGGGGGTTGTGGAGTCTCCTTCTCTGGAGATATTCAAATCCCACCTAGCTGTGGGCTCCCATCTCTTGGGAGCAGATGTTGGTCAGTTAGAGGATAGGAGGGCCCTGCAGAGGGACCTTGATCGACTGGACAGATGGGCAGAGTCCAATAGAATGACATTCAACAAGTCCAAGTGCCAGGTGCTGCACTTTGGCCACAGCAACCCCATGCAGAGCTACAGGCTGGGGTCACAGTGGCTGAGAGCTGCCAAACAGAGAGGGACCTGGGGGTGCTGATCGACAGTTGCCTGAACATGAGCCAGCAGTGTGCCCAGGTGGCCAAGAAGGCCAAGGGCATCCTGGCCTGCATTAGGAATAGTGTGGCCAGCAGGAGCAGGGAGGTCATTGTGCCCCTGTACTCTGCTTTGGTTAGGCCACACCTTGAGTCCTGTGTCCAGTTCTGGGCCTCTCAGTTTAGGAAGGACATCGAGACACTTGAAGGTGTCCAGAGAAGGGCAACAAGGCTGGTGAGAGGCCTTGAGCACAGCCCTGTGAGGAGAGGCTGAGGGAGCTGGGGTTGCTTAGCCTGGAGAAGAGGAGGCTCAGGGGAGACCTCATTGCTCTCTGCAACTACCTGAAAGGGAGGTTGTAGCCAGGAAGGGGTTGGCTTCTTCTCTCTAGCAACCAGCACCAGAACAAGAGGACACAGTCTCAAGCTGCACCAGGGGAAGTTTAGGCTGGAGGTGAGGAGAAAGTTCTTCACCGAGAGAGTGATTTGCCATTGGAATGTGCTGCCCAGGGAGGTGGTGGAGTCACCGTCCCTGGAGGTGTTTAAGAGGGGATTGGATGTGTTACTTGGTGCCATGGTCTAGTCATGAGGTCTGTGGTGCCAGGCTGGACTCGATGATCTTTGAGATCTCTTCCAACCTTAGTGATACTGTGATACTGTGTTCCTGTGCGACCTGCTCTAGGTGCTCCTGCTCTGGCAGGGGGTTTGGACTGGATTAGCTTTCGAGGTCCCTTCCAGCCCCTAACATTCTCTGATTCTGTAAATGGTTCTGTGGTTCTATGAACAGCCTCAAGTTTCATTTCTATTGGAAATCAAGGAGGTAACAACTTAGCTCCCCGTGCTGAAAACTCCAAACATAGCAATCATAAGCCAGATCCTAAAGTTATTGCATTGTAAGTGTTTTTTATCCCCTGAGCCTGCACAATGACGTTCTCAGGCTTTCCTCTGCAAGGTGAACAGTTGCAAACCAGTGATTGAAAATGGAAGCTGCAATCCTTTGACAATTTCTCCAGCTGTGAAAAAGAAACACACTAAATGGCACAAGAACTCTGGGAAAATTTTAGCTGCCAGTAACATAAGGTTTTGGACAGTTAGTTTCCCCCCAGCCTCGCACTCACCGCGTGCGTCTGGCAAAATATGATCAGGTAGGGAAAAACCTGAGCTGCTTCCTGGCAGGCAAACCAATCCTGCACAACGTTTTGGGTTTTGCCTGTGTTCTGGGGCATCTTTCAGTGGTTTCCTAAGGTGTATATAAATACATAGAAGTATTTATGGAGCTGGATTGCATTCTTGCAAATAAACCACTGGCAGAATTCCCGTGGAGTTCCAAGGGAACAGGATTGGCCCTTTCATGTCTTAATGGTTTTCTGACTCCTTATTGGCTCCGAGACAAGCTACAGTAAGCAGACATTCTGTGAAGTTTAGAGTGAACTCTCTCTGCCTTCAATCACACAACCCAAAATGTAGTTGGAGTCTGGAAAGCTTAGACACTTTCACAGACGTCTCTGATTCGTAAGAAGATTCCTTAAAGAGTTATACTGATAAAAGAAGAGTTTTTTTCCTCCCTTTTCATTTCTGTTTGACAGGCTGGGATGATATAACTGATCTTTAGTAGAGTCAAATAGCAGCATTTTTGGGGACAAAGCCATTAAAATGAGCTTGGTGATGCTTTCTGATCTCTGTTCCAGCATGGGAATCTGGTCCAGAATATCTTCTGCACCTGTCAGCTCTGTCGTGATATTGCTTCTAATGAAACAGGTAAGCTAATTCTGTCTTTAATAATGGAGACCCTAGGAGTGGATTCCTCTCACATTTATTATTTTGACCTCAGTAATTAATAATGGAGAGCACAGGAGTGGATTCCTCTCACAATTAGTATTTTGACCCCAGTAATTAATAATGGAGAGCACAGGAGTGGATTCCTCTACTTCAGTAATTAATAATGGAAAGCACAGGAGTGGATTCCTCTACTTCAGTAATTAATAATGGAAAGCACAGGAGTGGATTCCTCTCACAATTAGTATTTTAACTTCAGTAATTAATAATGGAGAGTATAGGAGTGGATTCCTCTACTTCAGTAATTAATAATGGAGAGCACAGGAGTGGATTCCTCTCACAATATTTTAACCTCAGTAATTAATAATGGAGAGCACAGGAGTGGATTCCTCTCACAATATTTTAACCTCAGTAATTAATAATGGAGAGCACAGGAGTGGATTCCTCTCACAATATTTTAACCTCAGTAATTAATAATGGAGAGCACAGGAGTGGATTCCTCTCACAATATTTTAACCTCAGTAATTAATAATGGAGAGCACAGGAGTGGATTCCTCTCACAATATTTTAACCTCAGTAATTAATAATGGAGAGCACAGGAGTGGATTCCTCTCACAATATTTTAACCTCAGTAATTAATAATGGAGAGCACAGGAGTGATTCCTCTCACAATATTTTAACCTCAGATTCCTCTCGCATGAACATTTTAGCCTGCACAAAGAGTGGGTTTGGTTTCAAAGGGAGTTCTGACAGAGCTGTTGATTAATAATTAACCATGAGAAATGTTGGCAGAGAAGATGTAGAATTTTGCATTAGAATGTAACTCTGTCCAGGTCATGATTAGGATTTTCTTCCATTAATGCTCATTCCTGCAGTGAGCAGATTGCATTTGCATCCCTTTGGGCAATCTCTTTTCAGAGTAAGACTGAGCAGGATTGAATGATGAGATTTTCCTCATTTTCCTACCAGGTACCAATGCTGTGGAGAATTGTGTTGATTTTCCTCTGCTCTAAAACCAGTTTGCTTGGTTTCCTTAGCACTGGCCCTTTAGGGTTGATCACTGAATCTGCTATGTGTGAAAACTGCTCTCAGTGGTTCCTTTCTGCACCTCAGCTTCTTGCAGAAAGCTGGAAAAATCTTCATGCAACTTCTTTTACTTCTTGGAGAAAGCTACTAAATTATTTACCTATCCCCTCCCCTAAATCTATAGCCCCCTGAAATCTTGCTTCTTCAAGCACTGATTTTTTAAATGAGAGAGTTCATGTCAATCTCTCAGCGTCACTGACTTCAAGGAAACGTTTGTTGTGTGTGTTAAATCATTATTTACAGGATCTCTTTCATGCTAACACTGAGCAGGATTGAATGATAGAGATTTTCCCCATTTTCCTACCAGGTACCAATGCTGTGGAGAACTGTGTTCATTTTCCTCTGGTCTACACCCAGTTTGCTTTGCTTCTATAGCACTGTCCCTTAGGGTTGATCACTGAATCTGCTATGTATGAAAACTGCTCTCAGTGGTTCCTTTCTGCACCTCAGCTTCTTGCAGAGAGCTGGAAAATCTCCATGCAATTTCTACTTTGACTTCTTGTAGAAAGCTACTAAACTATTTACCTTCCCCCTCCCCCAAATCTATAACCCCCCCCCCCCAAATCTTAATTCTTTATCCATTTAAAAGCCTTTGTCACTATCTATAATTATATTAGATATTTAATGCAAATATCTCAGTGTAATCAACTTCAAGGAAGCATCTGACTACATTTTAAATCATTATCTTCTGTTTATTTGTATGAACCTTGGGTTGGATCATTTTACACAACAATAATGAGCTGGAATAAATGCCAGTTAACCTGATGAAGAGTCACCTCTAGAGACTGAGGTGATATTTCTATGAAGTTAGTGTGCATAAGTGCAGCTGGCAGGCTGAAAGCAGTCAGGTATTTCTGTCCACTCACAGAATCACAGAATCAACCAGCTTGGAAAACACCTCAGGGATCATCAAGTCCAACCTATTACCTAATACCTAACACCTCCTGGGAACTAGACCATGGCTCCAAGTGCCACATCCAAGCCTTTTATGAACACCTCCAGGAATGGTGACTCCACCACCTCCCTGGGCAGCACATTCCAGTGGCCAATTACTCTTTCTGGGAAGAACTTTCTCCTCACCTCAAGCCTAAACTTCCCCTGGCCCAGCTTGAGACTATGTCCTCTTGTTCTGGTGCTGCTTGCCTGGGAGAAAAGACTAAGCCCCACCTGGCTACAACCTCCCTTCAGGTAGTTGTAGAAAGCAACGAGGTCTCCCCTGAACCTCCTCTTCACTCATCCTCCGTTTAGCTGTGTTATCAACAGGGCCAGTGGCTGTCTGCTGGAGAGAGCCTAACTGTGTTCCTTGGAGAACTTCTGAGTGTTGGTGTAAAACATGTTCTGAGTGTTTATAATAAGAAGAAAAAATATCCTCATGTTTTGGTGCAACTAATACCTGGAGCTTCCCTCATGTCAGTGAATACGGAACCAAAACAACTCGCAGCCTGACTCTGGCTGACAGCTTGACCCAAACTCTGCTTCCATCAAGGCTAGGAGGAAAATCCCCCAACTGCTTCCATGAGATCCAAAATCCACAGGACCATAAATCACAGGTAGGGACTGTGCTCACAGTTAGTGACTTTGCTCACAGTTAGTGACTGTGCTCACAGTTAGTGACTTTCCTCACAGTTGATTCCCCTGTGCCTTGTTGAACTCAATGTGTGTTCTGTCTCTTTATATTTTATTTTAGATGAATGGGAAAAAAGTGTAAAGGAATCACAGCCACAAAGCACTAGCTCCTTATTTTCTAACAAATACCTGCACAGCTATGAAAAGTATCATTCAAAACAAACCAGGATAGTAACTGAAAGGAGGAGTAAATTATTCAACTCTTATGTTTCTGAGTTATTCTTAAAGGGTTTTATTCTAAGTTCATAACAGAATAGTCTGAAAGAGCAGAACTATTTCATTTCACCATTAGCTTAGACTAGGAAATTAAGAGAGTGGGATCCTGATTGTGCTGTGGTCAGTTAAAATGTGAACTGCTCTGTTTGCAGCCTTGGAGGTTCATTCTTGTAATCCACTTCTTAAATGAGAGCTTCATGTGGTGTTTTCTGCTGCATCCACCACATTATTAAAGCAGTGGTATCATCACCTTGCTGCACTCCATGGGCTCTGAGCAAACCAAATGAACTGAGATACTCTTCCAGGAGGCCTGACTGAATTTCAGCAGGGCTGAGCTGTGGGTGTAAGCAAGGTGCCATGCTTGTAGGCTGAGGCAGCTCATTGCTACCACTGAAACTTCAGACAGATGGAGTGAAGAAATGTCCAGGAGAAGGCAAAAGGTCACAGACTTTCTGAGCTTCCATCTTGGATGCTGGAATTTAATTTCTGCTGATTTGAGAGTCCTATCTAAATGCTAACTGAAACTGAGATCAAAAGTCATGCTGAGCAGCATGTTGCTGTGGTAAGTTTACTTACAAGCTTGCATTTCTAGCAGTGAGGATGCATGGTAGCCAAATTTCATAGCACTGACTTAGTCCAAAACTTAGATCATAATTAAAGTTCACTGGGCTCTGAAATTACAGGCAGATACAGAGAGCAATCGGTTGGTTCTCCTCAGAACACATCACAACCTTCCACCATATATGGTAAAAGCAGGAAAGGTCTCTACAGTCTCAGCAGTGATTGCTGAGCTCCTTGCATTGACCCAGCCTGCAGGTTCTCCTCTTTCTGAGGGAATCTGCACCCCTCTCTGAAGAACAGCTACACAGTTGTCAGACAGAAAGGCAAGCTTGTCTCTTTGACTTTCTTGATTGAATTCTTTTCACTTAGTAGGGCACCAAGGTGTCTCACTTCCTTAACTTCCCCTTCTCTCTTAAGGCCAGTACCTTGTTTCCAGCCCACACAGTCTGCTTTCTCACTGAACAGGAAATAGTTCTTCAGGGCGCTTAATGCCTTACCAGGATGTCCCACAGAGCCACAGAACCCACAGAAACATTCAGGTTGGAAAAGACCCTTAGGATCACCAAGTCCAACTGTTAACCCTACTCTACAAGGGTCACCCCTAAACTGTAGCCCCAAGCACCACATCCAAACCACCTTGAAACACATCCAGGGTTGGTGACTCCACCACCTCCCTGGGCAGCACATTCCGATGTCTGAAAATGGAGCCAAACACCCAGTGGACAGAAAGGATTCCTCCCACCCCAGGGGATCCAGGACTGTGGGTCTCCAGAGGGATTCTGGGGAGCAGGGCCCATGGCAGCACCGCTTTGGACCCTTCCTGGCTAGAAGTAAAGAAAACAGGACAGGGTGCAGCAACATTTTTGGACTCTCCTGTTCTTCCCTGTCCACTCCATCTGGAGACTCATCCATTGCTCCCCAAGTTCAGGACCACACTTCCCTAGGGAAACTCCTCCACACACATCATGCCCCACTTTTAGCAGTCACCTTTGTCCCCAAAGAGGGGCTCCTGCTGATGAGACCACCCCAGCCCCAACCCCTGGGCTAAGAGATGAGGTTCTGAGGTGCCCCATTGCCAATCCAAGGTGAGTCCAGCACTAAGCCACTGCTGGACCTCCCTGGACTCTTTGACACCTTCAGCAAGGGCAGTGCTCAGGAAGGTGTCCTGAAGCTTGTGCAGGGATGAGAGCAGCTGAGGAGAGAAGGCAGAGTAAGGGCAGAGAACAACAAGCAGAGAGTTCAGCACCACCCCAGGCTCCAGTGGCCTGCAGCAGGGGGTTCCCAGCCAGGATGCCAAGGTGCTGGGCACCCACTGGGCTTGGTTGTGGGGGTGCCACCACTGTCAGGTGTCAGTGTCCAGCACAAGACAGACATGAACCTGCTAGAGAAGGTCTGGAGGAGGACACAAAGACAATCAGGGGATGGACAATCTCTGCTATCAGGACAGGCTGAGGGAGCTGGGGCTGCCCAGCCTGGAGATGAGAAGGCCCCAGGGAGACCGCAGAGCATCCCCCCAGCCCCCAAAGGAATGGAATAGAATAGACCAGGTTGGAAGAGACCTTCAAGATCATCACCTCCAACCCTTCATCCGACACCTGTCCTGCAGACAGATTCATGTTTTTCTGTGATCAAAATTGCCCTTCTGAACTGGTCTCCTGCCTGCTCCCCTGTTCATTTCTAATAATCTACATATTTTTTAAATTAATATGTTTTTAACTCATATATCCTTCAAACTATATTTCACATTAACTTTTGAGGTCACTTGACAGCTTTACATTTGAATTTTTATTTTCAATTCAGGTGCAGCTCTGATTTTATATAGGTTTCATTTACTTTTATTTGGGGGTTTGGGTTTTTTTTGGTTCTGGTGGGTTTTGGGTTGGGTTGAGTTGGTTTTGGTTTTGCTTTTGTTTTTTCTTCACAAATTCTCACAGTAGAAAACCAAACATCTCACAGATGCCTGTGGCCAAGTGTTTGGTATCTGGCTCTGCCTGCAGCTTTGTGGTAGCTGAACAGCTACATAAGGAAATGAAGTGAAACTGCCATTTATGCCCCAAACTGCTGTTTCACAACTGTGTCATAGTATCAGTCAGGGTTGGAAGGGACCACAAGGATCATCTAGTTCCAACCCTCCTGCCATGGGCAGGGACACCCACCTCACACTAGATCAGGCTGGCCAGAGCCTTGTCCAGCCTGGGCTTAAACACCTCCAGGGATGGGGCCTCAACCACCTCCCTGGACAACCCATTCCAGGGCTTCACCACTCTCATGGGGAAGAACTTCCTCCTCACCTCCAGCCTGAATCTCCCCACCTCCAGCTTCATTCCAGTCCCCCTAGTCCTGTCACTACCTGATAGCCTGAGAAGTCCCTCCCCAGCCTTCTTGTAGCCCCCTTCAGATACTGGAAGGCCACAATGAGGTCACCTCAGAGCCTTCTCTTTTCCAGACTGAACAGCCCCAACTCCTTCAGTCTGTCCTCACAGGAGAGGTGCTCCAGCCCTCTGCTTATCCTCATGGCCCCTCTCTGGACACCTTCCAGCACCTCCAGATCCCTCTTGGAATAGGGGCTCCAGAACTGGAGGCAGTACTCCAAGTGGGATCTCAGCAGGGCTGAGCAGAGGGGGACAATCCCCTCCCTTGCCCTGCTGGCCACACTTCTCCTGCTGCAGCCCAGGCTCTGATGGGCTTTCCGGGCTGCAAGTGCACACTGAGAGCTCCTGTTGAGCTTCTCCTCCCCCAGCACCCCCAAGTCTCTCTCCTCAGGGCTGCTCTCCAGCCAGTCCCTGCCCAGCCTGGATTTGTGCCTGGGATGTCAACCTCATCTCCAGAAACTGAACCAAGCAAGCAGGGAAGTCCTTCTGCCCCTGTACTCAGTACTGGTTAGGCCACACCTTGAGTACTGTGTCCAATTCTGGGCTCCTCCAACCCCCTGATCATTTTTGTGGCCCTTCTCTGGACCTGCTCCATATCCTTCCTGTACTGTCCAGGGTTCCAGCCCTGGACACAGTGTTGCAGGTGGTGTCTTCCCAGAGCAGAGCAGCAGAATCCCCTCTTGTTTATTTTTAGAGCAGTTAGAGATAACCAAGTGCACCTGCGTGAGTAGTACAGGAAAAAAAGTATAAAAAAAGAGCAATAAGTAAAAAAAATTAACTCCTGTTTAAATGAAACCAGCTACTGCTGATACTGCTGTACTATGTCCACTTCTGGGCTCCTCAATTTAAGAAGGACATTGAGACACTTGAACATGTCCAGAGAAGGGCAATGAGGCTGGGGAGGGTTCTGGAGCACAGCCCTGGGAGGAGAGGCTGAGGGAGCTGGGGTTGCTTAGCCTGGAGACGAGGAGACTTGAGGGGTGACCTTATTGCTCTCTACAACTCCCTGCAGGGAGGTTGTAGCCAGGCAGAGGTTGGCCTCTTCTCCCAGGCAGCCAGCACCAGAACAAGAGGACACAGTCTCAAGCTGTGCCAGAGGAAGTTTAGGCTGGAGGTGAGGAGAAAGTTCTTCCCAGAAAGAGTAATTGGCCATTGGGACGTGCTGCCCAGGGAGGTGGTGGAGTCTCTGGAGTCCCTGGCCATGTTCACAGAAGACTTGGATGTGGCACTTGGAGCCATGGTTTAGTTGTCAGGAGGTATTAGGTAATAGGTTGGATTTGATGAGGTCTCTTCCAACCTGGCTGATTCTGTGATTCTATGACTCTAAGGCAGCAGGTAGGCACCGTGAGGCTCTCCTTGTCTTTCCCTGGCTGTTGGATGCATCTGTTTCTCAGAACCTGAAGGCTTAAGCCTTGAAATCAGGCAGTCCTTTCTACAACTGCGCCAGCTCTGTGTCTTTGCCTCTTCAAATGAGGTTCACTGACCCAAGAGGGTCTGAAGAATCTCCCCTGGCTCCCAGCACTCTGAGGCCTACACAAGGGAAATGTCAGGATGCTTTTTATTTTGGAGCCGTACATTCCTTTCTCATGGCCGCTGTAAATATTCTCTCCTTATCTTGCAAGCCCATCAGAGGAAGAATAATTATAGTCTTTCTGCTCCCTGGAATTTATGGTAGGGTGTCTGGAAATTAGCTGAGAGACTAGAAGCAGAGTATTGGGCTGGCAACATTTTACACAGAAGGAAACACACAAGGAAGAGCTCTCTGATGGAATCACACAATCACAGAAACATTCATATTGGAAAAGCCCCTCAGGACCACCAAGTCCAACCATTACCCCTACTCTACAAGGGTCACCCCTAGACCATAGCCCCAAGCACCACATCCAAAATACCTTTAAACACATCCAGGGTTGCTGACTCCAGCACCTCCCTGGGCAGCACATTCTAATCCCTGACCAACCTTGTAGTGAAAAAATGTTTCCTAATGTCCAGTCCAAACCTCCCCAGTGGCACCTTGAGGCCAACCCCTCTTGTTCACAGGATCAGAGGGTGTTAGGGGTTGGAAAGCACCTCCAGAGATCATCCAGTCCAACCCCCTGCCAGAGCGGGACCATAGAATCCAGCACAGGTCACAGAGGAACACATCCAGACAGGGCTGGAAACTCTCCTATTACTAATTACCTGTGAGAAGAGACCAGCACCAACCTCTCCACAACCTCCTTTCAGGTAGCTGTAGACAGCAATGAGGTCTCCCCTCAGGCTCCTCTGTTTCACACTAACCATCCCCAGCTCCTTCAGTTGCTCTTCATCAGATTTATTCTCCAGGCCCTTCCCAGCTTCCTTGCCCTGCTCTGCCCTGGCTCCAGCATTTAGTCTGTCCTCTCTTTTGTTCCTGTTTTGAACGAAAAGAAAAGAAAAATGCTTTTTTTCCTTTTCTAACTAACATAGGTTGACAGAAAAAACCAGTCTTGGTGAAGCTCACAGCTCTGCATTGTCCTGGTCATTTATCTCAGCCCTTGACACATCACCAGGCTCAGACAAGCCCAGGACAACCACACATGTGAAAGGTGGTTGCCAAAAACAATCTGGGACAGACAAAAGGAAAGTGATTTTCCCTGGAGAGGTGAAAAGCAGCCTTTGGCCTTGTAGGAAACTTACATTTAGTTCTCTCTCCCAAATGTGGTTGTTACAAATGTGAACATCTTCAGCCAGTAGTGACATTTTGGGTTTTGGGAGGACTTGCAGTGACATTGTTCCTTGACTAACTGCCCACCTCCGGCCTCTCAAAGCTCTGGTTGCAGATGCCCAGCTAGCATAGAATCATTGAATGATAGAATTGTCAGGGTTGGAAGGGACCTCAAGGATCAGCCAGTTCCCCCTGCCATGGGCAGGGACACCTCACACTACAGCAGGTTGCTCACAACCACGTCCAGCCTGGCAGCAAACACCTCCAGGCAGGAGGCTTCCACCACCCTCCTGGGCAACAGCTTCTTCCTAACATCAAATCTGAATCTCCCCACTTCTAGTTTTGCTCCATCCCCCCCAGTCCTATCACTCCCTGACACCCTCAAAAGTCCCTCCCCAGCTTTCTTGGAGCCCCCTTCAGATACTGGAAGGCCACAAGAAGGTCTCCTCGGAGCCAGCTCTTCTCCAGACTGCACAACCCCAACTCCCTCAGTCTGTCCTCATAACAGAGCAGCTCCAGCCCTCTGCTCCTCCTCGTGGCCCTTCTCTGGACACCTTCCAGCACCTCCAGATCCTTCCTGGCACAGAGGCTCCAGAACTGGACACAGAGCTCCAGGTTGGGTCTCAGCAGAGTGGAGCAGAGGGGCAGAATCCCCTCCCTGGCCCTGCTGGCCACACTTCTCTTGCTGCAGCCCAGGCTCTGCTTGTTTCTCTGGGCTGCAAGCGCTCCCTGCTGCCTCCTGTTGAGCTTCTCCTCCCCCAGCACCACCAAGGCCTCTTCTTGAGGGCTGCTCTCAAGCCAGTCCCTGCCCAGCCTATATCAGTGCTCGAGATTGCCCCAACCCGGATGCATCTCACAGAAACTTTTTGGGATGGCATTCCTTAACCCTGGATAAATAGCAAGAAAGTCACCATGCTGATACTGGGCTGTGAGCAGTATCTAGCATTATCCTTTCTCTACTGCCTTGCTCCCAATTGGGCATTTCTTCTACAGCCTACATCTAACACATCTCCAAGCAATATAGCATTTAATTCCTCTCCTTTTAGTCATTCCTTATGTAAACTGTAATTATGAGCTGTGACATTCTTAAAGCCCTCTGCAGTCAGTGCTGAGCAATAAAGATGTGTCAGATGGATATTTACAGAGACCAATATCCTTTGGGGATTGACATTCACACTCAAGGCAAGTGAGTAGTATCTAGCATTATCCTTTCTCTAATGCCTTGCTCCTCTTGGCTTCTCCTACACTGTGAGCTCCTGGCTCCTTGCTCTGGTACTGCCTCTTTGCCTCCTCACCCTGTGTTGTGTTCTGGAACCTTCTGCCCCTAGACAAATTCTGTTGCTCTTAAAAGTGAGAACCACCCACTGGACAAGGAGCAATGGATGTAAGCTGCAGCAGAGGAGTCTCCACCTCAACACAAGGAGTATCTTCTTTACTGTGAGGGTCCCAGAGCACTGGAACAGGAAGAAATTCTCTACTCTAAGGGTGACAGAGCACTGGAACAGGCTGCCCAGAGAGGTTGTGGAGTCTCCTTCTCTGGAGACTTTCAAGCCCTGTCTGGATGTGTTCCTCTGTGACCTGAGCTGGATTCTATGGTCCTGCTCTGGCAGGGGGGTTGGACTCAATGATCTCTTTGGGTCCCTTCCAACCCCTAACATCCTCTGATCCTGTGACCTATCACCCACTCTTTTCCTGTTGAAGATAGGCTGACAACATGCATGGAGCATAAAGTTGGTGTTTAGCTGGGTACTTGCTCTGACAGGCAGATCCTAGCAGCTTGCATGGGAAGAGGATTCCTGCATTTATAAGAGAGGTTTTAGTAATGATTTCCTAAGTAGTGACTGATGAGTTTAGGATGTGCTGGACATCCCTGGCATTTATTTCATCAGTGTGAGAAGGCTCTGAGGAGACCATCTTGTGGCCTTCCAGTATCTGAGGGGGGCTCCAAAAAATCTGGGGAGGGTCTTTTGAGGGTGTCAGGGAGTGATAGGACTGGGGGAATGCAGCAAAACTAGAAATGGGGAGATTCAGATTGGATGTGAGGAAGAAATTCTTCACCATGAGGTTGCCCAGGGGGTGGTGGAAGCCTCATCCCTGGAGGTGTTTGCAGCCAGGCTGGATGTGGCTGTGAGCAATCTGCTGTAGTGTGAAGTGTCCCTGCCCGTGGCAGGAGGATTGGAGCTGTATGATGCTGGAAGTCCCTTCCAACCCTAACAATTCTATGACTCTATGATTCTGTGGTTGGAAAAGCCCTTTAGGATCATCCGGTCCAACCATCAGCCTAACACCACCACGGCCATTAAACCATGTCCCAAACTGCCATGGCCACACATTTCTTGAACACCTCCAGGGACAGTGACCCCATCAGGATTTTCTAATATATATAAAATATAAAAAAGCAGAAACTAACATTTTGCCAATAACTGCCAAAATGTGCTGTCAATTCATAGCAGTTTTTACTGTTTGGAGGAGAGTTATTTCCGGAAGAATCTAGAAGAACTATATTTAGGAGTGAGTTAAAGTAGCCTGTTCACGTTGCACACTGCACTACTAAAGTAGCTCACATTGCACACTGCAGAATCATGGAATCATGGAATTTTAGAGGTTGGAAGGGATCTCCAGAGCTCACCCAGTCCAACCCCCCTGCCAGAGCAGCATCACCCAGGGCAGGCTGCACAGGAATGCATCCAGGTGGGTTTTGGATGTGTCCAGAGAAGGAGACTCCACAACCCCCCTGGGCAGCCTGCTCCAGGGCTCTGGCAGCCTGCTCCAGGGCTCTGGCAGCCTGCTCCAGGGCTCTGGCACCCTCACTGGAAATAGGTTTCTCCTCATGTTGAGCTGAAACCTTCTCTGTTCAAGTTTGTATCCATTGGTCCTTGGCTTATTGCTGTGCTGAAAAAAGCTTGGCCCCCTCCTCTTGATACCCACCCCTCAGATATTGATAAACATTGATCAGATCTCTTTCAGCCTTCTCTTCTCCAGACTAAACAGCCCCAGGGCTCTCAATCTCTCTTCACAGGGGAGATGCTCAAGTCCTCTACTCATCCTCATGGCTCTCCTTTGGACTCTCTCCAGTAGGTCTCTGTCTCTCTTCAACTGGGGAGCCTCAGGCTGGACACAGTGTTCCAGCAGGGCAGAGCAGAGGGGGAGCAGAACCTCCCCAGCTCTGCTGGCCACACTTTGCTTGCTGCACCCCAGGATCCCATTGGCTCTCTTGGCCCCCAGGGCACATTGCTGTCCCGTGCAGAACTTGCTGTTCACCAGCACTCCAAGGTCTTTCTCTGTGGAGCTGCTCTCCAGCAGGGCAAGCCCTACTTCTTAATCCTTTTTACAGCAGCTGCTGTTATCTTTACTGGCCTTCCCTAGAGACAGAAGAGGTCTGTCTTTACCTCCTTGCTTACCTCTATTCTTCTCTCTCCTCTACTCTCCCCTTGAATTTCATAGAACAGAAAGAAACTCAGCATTAAAAGACAACAGGTTTCTAACTCACTTTTCTCATGTTCCTTATATTCACTCACAGGCCAAAGGATCTCTGCTGGAAAAAACCACTACTGGGTGGAACAAATATAAACAGGAATGCTTGAAAATGCTGCAGGAATCAGTTGTAGATACTGGTAAGGAAACAAAGGGCACATTAAAGGGACATGCTAATAATGCTGATAAATGTGCAGATATGTTTTGACTTGCTTTCCAGAGGTGTGTGTCTGTCGACATGTTCTTAATGTGCAACAATCAGCTGTAAGGAGAGATGCAAAAGTGTGATCCTGAGGTTAAAGGCACTCTTTGTCTGGAATTACATCAGAGAAATTAACCCCTAACACTTGGTGCTGAGCTGCCACTGTGGTGTGCCACTGAGTGCCTGGTCAGCAGGTAGCTGCTACCTGCTACTGGTAAGAATCACAGAATGTTAGGGGCTGGAAGGGACCTCAAAAGCTCATCCAGTCCAACCTCCCTGCCAGAGCAGGGTCACCCAGGGCAGGTCACACAGGAACATATCCAGGTGGGGTTTGAATATCTCCAGAGAAGGAGACTCCACAACCCCCCTGGGCAGCCTGCTCCAGGGCTCTGTCATCCTCACAGGGAAAAAGTTTTCCTTCTCTTTCCAAGGAATTTCATAGGCCTCATCTTCCACCACTGCCCCTTGTGCTGGCATTGGGCATCACCCAGCAGAACCTGGCTCCAGCCTCTGGGCACTCACCCTGCACATCTTTATCAACAGGAATGAGGACACCTCTCAGGCTCCTCCTCTCCAAGCTACAGAGCCCTCAGCTCCCTCAGGCTCTCCTTGTAAGGAAGACATTCCACTCTCTTCATCATTTTTGTGGATCTGTGCTGGACTCTTTCAAGCAGTTCCAAGAGGTCCTTCTTGAACTGAGGAGCCCAGCACTGAACACAATATTGGGGATGTGGCCTCACCAGGGCAGAGTAGAGGGGCAGGAGAACCTCTCTTGACCTACTAACCACAGCCCTTCTGATCCACCCCAGGATGCCATTGGCCTTCTTGGCCAGCAGAGCACATTGCTGGCTCATGGTCAACCTCCCATCCACTAGGACCCCCAGGTCCTTTAACCTTCACTGACCAGCAGGTCAGAAGAACCATATCCTTAATGTAGAGACCAGTTTGCTCTTCCCTTTTCAGCCTGAAGGAAGTCAGAGAACAGACCACACGGGGCAAAGAAGGTGGCTCCCATTTCTCTACTGAAACTGAGCCGTGGCAGACAAGAACTCAAAGCACACAACTGTGGCAGTTTGAGGCCTTTAAGGAAAAAAAACCCAAACAACACAGATTTGAGTCCTCCAGGAGGACCAGAAAAGTCCAGGGATTGGCTGGAAAATTGTGATGTTGTTATTCAATGCCATAATTCTGCTTTCTCTTTGTAAGCTGGCAGCAAGCTCAACTCGGTGTCTTTCCTCCCTCCTTTTGACTCTCTGGAGAGAGTCCTTATCTGGTACCACGGGGAAGGAGGCCTGCTTGTAGCCTTCAGAGGCCTGACTAATTTTTCCCTGCACAAACCTGGCCTGCTTAGGCCTAATGGAAGGGAGTAGGCATAAAATAAGCACAGGGATTTGTCGTTTAGTCTGGTCAGGGGAAAGTTCTCAGGGGTTTTTCATGTATCCTGTGCATGTGTTAAGCGTTAAGGATTGATGTGTTCGGTATTTGCCTCCCTAGTTTGGAATACAATTTCTGTATTTCTCTCCAGTTCAATGAGAGCCTCTTCATTTTACTTCCTTTGGGAGTAAAATTATTTCTGTACACTCTTTAAACTAAGATGCAAGACCAGAGCCTGGTTTCTGCCCAGCCAAGGCAGCTGGGGAGATGCTTTCTTCTCACAGGACTCTTCATACATTTTGTGATATAGTTATTAGTTTAACCAGCTAAGGCACAGACACCAGGTTGTCCCTTGTCACCTGATGCTTATAGAATCATAGAATTGTTAGGGCTGGAAGGGACCTCAAGGCTCAGCCAGTTCCGACCCCCTGCCATGGGCAGGGACACCTCACACTACAGCAGGTTGCTCACAGCCACATCCAGCCTGGTTGCAAACACCTCCAGGCAGGAGGCTGCCACCACCTCCCTGGGCAACCTGTGCCAGGCTCTCACCAGCCTCCTGGGGAACAACTTCTTCCTAACATCCAAGCTGAATCTCCCCACTTCTAGTTTTGCTCCATCCCCCCCCAGTCCTATCACTCCCTGACACCCTCAAAAGTCCCTCCCCAGCTTGCTTGGAGCCCCTTCAGGTCCTGGAAGGCCACAAGATGGTCTTCTTGGAGCCTTTTCTTCTCCAGACTGCACAACCCCAACTCTCTCAGCCTGTCCTCATAGGGGAGGAGCTCCAGCCCTCTGCTCAGCCTCATGGCCCATTGGCTCAATACTTACTTGTTCTCCTGCCTCCCCAGCTTTGGGATTCTTGGCTCAAGAGCAGGACAGTGTATTATGAAAGTGGGAGGAGGAACAGAGTCCACACTTCCAATCTCTGCTTGAGTTCTGTTTGGCAAAAGGGGAGCTTATAATCTTATACTCTTAATAGTACACATTCTGCTCAGCTAGAGGTCTTTCTTCAGGAAAGGATAGCAGGCTTGGTTGGAGCAATTGGAGAAGTAGCTCAAGAAGTAGCTGGTAGACAGGTGACTGACTCACCAAGGAAAGTGTAAGAGTGAAATTGTGCTCTCTGCTTTGTACTCACTGGTTACAGGCAGGTTTCTACTCCTGTGTTCAAGTAATACATCTTGCTTGGTGGATACTTCACCCCACCAATTGCACACAGAGACTGCAGGATGATACTAAGAGCTCTGGCTCAGCTTGCCAGTGACAGAAAACTGAGTTTATGACATTGTAGTGTGCAACTTTGTCAGCCAGAACCCATGGTTTGGTTAAGATCAATGTGCATTTAGAAGCTGGGAATCAATGCATTTAGAACTTGGAAACCAATCCAAAGCACTGCTCTGGAAATGTAAAGCAGAAGGGAAAAGAACAACCAACCAAACCAAAACCAAAACCAACCCAACCCAACTCAACCCAGCCCAACAATAACCAAAAACCCCAAACCAAATCCCCACAAACAAACAAACAAGCAACCCAAGCCCCCACCCACCAGACTAAATGATGTAATGTTTTATGTTTGAAGCACTTCCCAAACCACTGAAATCTCTAACTTCCACAGGCCTTTGAAGAATAAAAGGGAAGATATACCCACGTGTAAAACACCTATGGTCAGGGAACACATTCAGTAACAGACTTTCTCTCAACTGGATTCAGAGTTGCTGATCATGAGCAGTCCTGCTTGGCCATGGAGTCTGCTGAAGGAATGAATGCTCATGCTCTCCAGCCTTCATCACAGATCTGCTCCAGAGGCAGCTGCAGCTCCTGGCAGCCGCAGCAGCATGAGCTAATTGCTTTAGCTTACTTACTCTGTGAAGCTGTAACAGCTGGAGAGCCAAAGCAAGACTCCTTTCTCACTTCTGAGCACCATCACCATTCAGAACTTGGCTCAGCTTTCACAGCATACACAGGGCAGGAAATATCCACTCATTCCTCCTGAGCTTTCCACCATGCCAGCTATGCAGAGGCAGCCAAATACCTACTGAGAACTACCAAAGCTTAGCTAGGGCATGCAGAGATGCAGTCAAGAGGTAAGGCTCACCTAGAACTGAAACCATCCACAGATGTCAAAACAGCAACATAGATAAGTGAAGGCACAGGGCAGACACAGCTCTTTGGTAAACAGGGAGGGGAAGCTAGTCACTAATAACAGAGGAGCCAGAAAGATACAGGCCCATTAGTTTTACTTCAGTCCCTGGGAAAGTCCCTGGAAAGAATCCTCCTAACCAAATCAAGCAGGCAGTTGGGAAAACCCAGCACAGGTTTGCCAATCTCAAATCCTACCTGACCAGCCTGATCAGTCCTATGAGGACCTACTGAAGGAGTTGGGGCTGTTCAGTCTGGAGAAGAGAAGGCTCCCAGGTGACCTCATTGTGGCCTTCCAGTATCTGAAGGGGGCTACAAGAAGGCTGGGGAGGGACTTTTCAGGATCTCAGGTAGTGACAGGACTAGGGGGAATGGAATGAAGCTGGAGGTGGGGAGATTCAGGCTAGATGTGAGGAGGAAGTTCTTCCCCATGAGAGTGGTGAAGCCCTGGAATGGGTTGTCCAGGGAGGTGGTTGAGGCCCCATCCCTGGAGGTGTTTAAGCCCAGGTTGGACGAGGCTCTGGCCAGCCTGATCTAGTGTGGGGTGTCCCTGGCCATGGCAGGGGGTTGGAACTAGGTGATCCTTGTGGTCCCTTCCAACCCTGACTGATTCTATGATCCTAAGTTCTGCATGGGACAGCAATGTGCCCTGGTGGCCAAGAAGGCCAATGGCGTCCTGGGGGCATTAAGAATGTGTCCAGCAGATCCAGGTAGGGTCTCCTCCCCCTCTCCTCTGCCCTGCTGAGACCTCAACTTGAGTACTGAGTTCATTTTTGGGCTTCCCAGTTTAAGAGGGACAGGGATCTGCTGGAGAGGGTCCAGTGGAGGGCTATGAGGATGATTAGGGGACTGGAGCACTGCCTGGTGAGGAGAGGCTGAGAGCCCTGGGGCTGTTTAGTCTGGAAAAGGGAAGACTTAGAGGGGATTTAATAGATGTTTATAAATATCTGAGGGCTGGGGGTCAGCAGGGAGGGGCCAGGCTCTGCTCACTTGCTGCCTGCACAAGGAGCAAGGGATGTAAGCTGCAGCACAGGAGGATCCACCCCAACATAAGGGGGAATTTCTTTATTGTAAGGGTCCCAGAGCACTGGAGCAGGCTGCCCAGAGAGGTTGTGAAGTCTCCTTCTCTGGAGAATTTCCAGCCCTGTCTGGATGTGTTCCTCTGTGACCTGAGCTAAATTGTATGGTCCTGCTCTGGCATGATCCCTTTGGGTCCCTTCCAACCCCTGACATTCTCTGATCCTGTGATCCTGTAACAAAACATGTCCAGCTTGCTGCTCCTGCGTAGATCCAGGGAAGAAAGGGAACAGCCATCTCTGCCCTGAGCATTGCACAGGGAAGGCTCAAAAATTCTCTGCTTCATCTCGGAGCTACTCTGCAGCAGCTTGCAGGCTACCTGGAACAATGGTTCCCATGACTGTCCATTGAACAATGCAAAACTTCTGCTTGCTTCCCTCCTCAGGAATCCATTGCAATGGGACCTTTGACCAGTTTGTTTGCTGGCCTTACTCACGCCCAGGAAATGTCTCTGTTCCTTGTCCTTCCTATCTGCCCTGGCTGGAAAACGGTAAAGTGTTAACTCCTCCTGAAGTGCAGGCTGGGCATCCAGCTGAAGGAGAGATGGTGCTGGCCTGCCTGATCCCCCTGTCCTCTGATGTGTCTGAGGGCTTTCTTGTCTCCCCCTCTTTTCACCTCTTCTCTGAATTGGGGTCACGAAATTGTTGATTTTTACTTATTTACTCTTTGTCTACACTTGTGCTTGTTGCAGCTCTGTCTTCTCTGCTCTAAGGCAACACTTTCAGATCAGGTAACCATACTGCTGAGCCTTTATGGGCAGTAACAGATTTGGGGTTCAGCTTCTGGGGTTCAAACTTTGGGGTCTCCACTTACCCCAGACAGGAAACCCTCTCCCAGAAAAATGGAATAACCAAACAAAGAATCATAGAACCATAGAACTGTCAGGGTTGGAAGGGACCTCAAGGATCACCAAGTTCCACCCTCCCTGCCATGGGCAGGGACACCTCACACTACAGCAGGTTGCTCACAGCCACATCCAGCCTGGCTCCAGGGATGAGGCTTCCACCACCTCCCTGGGCAACCTGTGCCAGGCTCTCACAACCCTCCTGGGGAACAACTTCTTCCTAACATCCAATCTGGATCTATCCACTTCTAGTTTTACTCCATTCCCCCCAGTCCTGTCACTCCCTGACACCCTCAGAAGTCCCTCCCCAGCTTTCTTGTAGGAGTTTAAGCAGTCATCTTCCCCACAGGACATACCAAGATTTCCAATCAGCCTTTTCCTGGAGGGAATGGGGCAGGGTGGCTTTCAGGAAGGGAAAAAGAACAACATCTATCTAAAAGCAAAGAATATTCTCTTTCTCCTGAAGAAATGAAAGGACAACACTTCCACCACAGCCTTGGAACTCAGAATGATGCTACATAACCTTTCTTAGCTGCTTGTGGCTGGCTTTGCTGCAGTTCTAGTAGCACTTGGAAGGGTCAGTTGTGCCTGAGTCCTGGGAGACTACAATGAGCTGCTTATCCTACCTATCTCCAGGTCATCATTTGTCCTTTTTTGTGTTGTTAAATATAAGGAGACACAGCTTCTATCTAGTCTCCCAAAGTAGTTCTTCTGCCAACCATTTGGGACAAATTCAGTGCTTCATAATAAACACAAAAGCAGCTTCCTTCCCTCTGTGTCGTGTAAGACATTGCACCATTGTGTGAAGCTTTGTCTGTTTGTCCGAGAGATTTTGCAGGACTGAGGGCAGGGTTGCTTGTGGTCCCCATTCCCATTGCTGGTCCCTTTGCCAAGGCAGAGCTGTGGCTCTTCTGGACCATACAGAATCACAGAGAATCACAGAATTATTGAGGCTGGAGTAGACTTCTGAGATCATCAGGGCCAGCCTATGACCTAGCACCACCACACCAACCAGACCATGTCACTAAGTGCCACATCCAATCTTCCAATCTTCCCTTAAACACCTCCAGGGATGATGGGTCCATGTCCATGTCCCAGTGGAGGCCAGTGACAAGCGGAGTCCCTCAGGGATCAGTCCTGGGACCTGTCTTGTTCAACATCTTTGTGGGTGCCATGGACAGTGGCATCGAGTGCAGCCTCAGCAAGTTTGCTGATGACACCAAGCTGTGTGGTGCAGTGGACACGCTGGAGGGAAGGGATCCATCCAGAGGGACCTGGACAGGCTGGAGAGCTGGGCACAAGCCAACCTCATGAGCTTCAACAAGACCAAGGGTAGGGTCCTGCATCTGGGTCGAGGCAATCCCAGGCACAAATCCAGGCTGGGCAGGGACTGGCTGGAGAGCAGCCCTGAGGAGAGAGACTTGGGGGTGCTGGGGGAGGAGAAGCTCAACAGGAGCTCTCAGTGTGCACTTGCAGCCTGGAAAGCCAATCAGATCCTGGGCTGCATCAGAAGTGTGGCCAGCAGGGCAAGGGAGGGGATTCTCCCCTTCTACTCAGCTCTGGTGAGACCCCACCTGGAGTACTGCCTCCAGTTCTGGAGTCCCTATGACAAGAGGGATCTGGAGGTGCTGGAAGGTGTCCAGAGAAGGGCCAGGAGGATGAGCAGAGGGCTGGAGCACCTCTCCTGTGAGGACAGACTGAAGGAGTTGGGGCTGTTCAGTCTGGGGAAGAGAAGGCTCTGAGGTGACCTCATTGTGGCCTTCCAGTATCTGAAGGGGGCCTACAGGAAGGCTGGGGAGGGACTTCTCAGGATCTCAGGTAGTGATAGGACTAGGGGGAATGGAATGAAGCTGGAGGTGGGGAGATTCAGGCTGGAGGTGAGGAGGAAGTTCTTCCCCATGAGAGTGGTGAAGCCCTGGAATGGGTTGTCCAGGGAGGTGGTTGAGGCCCCGTCCCTGGAGGTGTTTAAGCCCAGGCTGGACGAGGCTCTGGCCAGCCTGATCTAGTGTGGGGTGTCCCTGGCCATGGCAGGGGTTGGAACTAGATGATCCTTGTGGTCCCTTCCAACCTGTGACCGGTTTAGGCTGTGCCTTTAAGAAAAGGACACTGTTGCCCACAGTTGCAGGATTCAAACCCATGATCTCAGCACTCACAGTCTCATGCCCTACCAACCGAGCCACATGGTCCCCCTCCACCATAATTTCTTGAACTACCTCTTGCTTTATCTGGTCAAAGGCTGCTTGTTGTTCAGGTCCCCAGTGGAAACGGTTTCTCTTTCAAAGGCACAGCCTAAACCGGTCACACAACCCCGACTGATTCTATGATTCTATGGTGACTCCACCACCTCCCTGGGCAGTCCATTCCAGTGTCTGACTGCCCTTTCCAGTGGACCTGGGCCAGAAATGATTGATAGCTTAAGATGAATTTGTTGTGCACTGTCATAACTGTCCAGCCTAAGTAGTGGAAAATTAGTGTAGTCCAGACAGCAGGTTTCTAATCACATTTCATAGATGCCTTCAGATTTTTTACGCTGTCTAATCTTCCTCTCTGCCATGGTGAACTGTGAACCCAAAGCAGTTGTCTCAGTTGCAGTTACCCTGAGTGAAACAAGGTTGTTGCTGTAAGGCTTAAACACTTCCCAATTAAAAAAAAACAACTATAATTAAAAGGCTCAGATCTGATTAGAAATAAATAGAAGGCAGCTGCTGAGAATGACATCAAACAAACAAACATGAGCCAGGGTCCCCATCCCACTCTTCAGATGCAGTGAAAGCCAAGAAAGCTTCACTACTTCACACAATCTGCTGACCAGGCCCCCAAAAATGTAAATAGAACATCAGGCACAGATGTTTCAAAGATGGTTTCCTAATCAAAACACACTCCTCCTGCAGGTTTGGCTGCACAGCCTAGGCAGTGTGCTGCCCACGCTGAAGGGAGCTTGGGAGGGCAGTGAGGAAAAAGGAATGTAGTAATTATGTATCTCTTTGTAAATCATAGAATCATAGAACTGTCAGGGTTGGAAGGGACCTCAAGGACCAGCCAGTTGCGACCCCCCTGCCATGGGCAGGGACACCCCACACTACAGCAGGTTGCTCACAGCCACATCCAGCCTGGCTGCAAACACCTCCAGGCGTGAGGCTTCCACCACCTCCCTGGGCAACCTGCTCCAGTCTCTCACCAGCCTCCTGGGGAACAACTTCTTCCTGACATCCAAGCTGAATCTCCCCATTTCTAATTTTGCTCCATCCCCCCCAGTCCTATCACTCCCTGACACCGTAAGAAGTCCCTCCCCAGCTTTCTTGTAGCTCCCTCCGGATCCTGGAAGGCCACAAGAAGGTCTCCTTGGAGCCTTCTCCTCTCCAAACTGAACAGCCCCAACTCTCTCAGTCTGTCCTCATAGCAGAGCAGCTCCAGCCCTCTGCTCATCCTTATGGCGCTTCTTTGGATGCCGAGCAGCAGTGCTGGGTTTTCCACCCTCTGCCCCAGGCTGCCCTCTTCAATGTGTGTGTCCAAGTCCCTCTAGGGCTAACTGAAAGTCCTGTCTGCCCAGCATGCCAATGTCCTATTTGATTCTACTATGTCCCACATTAGTCCAATCTGAATCTACCCACTTCCAGTTTTTCTACCCAGTTCTAGTTGGAATGCCAGGTACCTCTTGGGAATTTACTTTTGCTGGCTTACCTGGCTGCTTTGTTCCATGAAAACATAAATCATACATTGATAAAGACCTAAAAACCTACCTTTAATTCATGTTTTGAATGGGGTGGGGGATGGGGGGGTAAGTGCTGTGGTATCAGGGAGAAAACTTGGAAATGTATATGAAAAATGAAATCTTTATTTTGACCTTTGAGCCTGAAGCACTCTGTTTACTTTCAGGAAGTGCAGGAAATGTATACAGAGTCTGCTTGGACGGAGGGACTTGGCAAACAAAGGAGAACTCCACAGACATTTGGAGAGACAGTTCAGAATGTTCTGAGAAAAATCATTTCCAAAAAATGTAAGCCTGATGTTTATGGGGCTTAGTGCTTTAATCTCCTGATCCCTTCTGGAGTCACTGGCAAAGCGGTTTCACTGACTACCTGCAAGAGATGCTCAGATCTCCTTTCAGTTACCCAATGGAAAACTGCTGTTTTATTTAGAAGTGGAGGAGGGAAGATGAAGGAGGGGGATCCTTGCCTTAGATGCCACAGATTATTTGCTGTTCAGAGGCCAGTGCTCACATGTGCTGAATTTCTCCTGACATAATTTCTAAAGGACTGGAAAATGACAAGCAAATGACTCAAATTCAAAGCACCTCTCCACCTGGAGGGCTGCATCCAGGACTGAGCCCTCAATATAGGAAGGACATGGACCTAATGGAGAGGGTCCAGAGAAGGGCCATGAAAATGATCAAGGGGCTGGAGCAGCTCTGCTACAAGGACAGGCTGAGGGAGCTGGGGATGTTCAGCCTGGAGGAGACCTAATAGAGGCCTTCCAATACCTGAAGGGGGCTACAAGAAGGCTGGAGAGAGACTGTTTGCAAAGGCCTGCAGTGATGGGACCAGGGGCAATGGCTTCAAACTAGAGAAGAGCAGATCTAGATTGGATGTTAGGAACAAGTTCTTTACTAGGAGGCTGCTGGAATGCTGGAACACTGGAACAGGTTGCCCTGGGAGGTGGCTGAGGCCCCATCCTTGGAGACATTCAAAGTGAGGCTGGACAGAGCTCTGGGCAGCCTGATCTGGTTGAGGATGTCCCTGCTGACTGCAGAGGGGCTTGGACTGGATGACCTTTGGAGGTCCCTTCCAACCTAAACCATTCTATGATTCTATCATCTGCCCCAAACTGTTGTAGACCTACAAGGCCAGGCACATTCATTCCATGGCACTTCCTGAGCCTTCAGGCAGTGAATGAGCTGTTGACTCTTCTTTCAAATAGATCTGGTCACGGTGTGGTGGATTCATCATGGAGCAAACACCAGCCCTCACAGATACTGCTTGCAGCCCGAGGGGCTGGGCTTTGTCAGCTGGGTGAGAGGCTGTCCTTGGCTGAACAAAGAGCAAACTCTCACCTAGACAGAGCTCATCTCTTTGTACTGGAGATAAAATGAAAACAATTGCTTACCACCTCTGATTTTGAGGCTGGGAACAACACCTGCAAAGAAGCCTGGCTCCTGTTCTCTGTGAGAAGGCAGTTTGCAGGGAGCTCACTTCTACCACCCGAGCAGGCTTGAGGCAAAGGACAGCTCAGGCAGTGAATCAGGGGCCCAGTCCTGTTGGCCACACGCACAGCTGAGCGATGAGCTGACAGGAATGCAGCAGAGTTTCAGATAACATCAAAGTCTGCAGCTTGTCTGCTTTCAGCTTCTTGTAACTGCTTTGGCCGTGGAGTTGATCATCCTCAGCTTAGCTGATGTCAAAATCAGATGTCTCACTGCTGGTTGTTTTGTACTTTTTAGTGCTTCTGAGTGCTCTCTGTCACTGTTTATCACTTTATTGAGTGAAATCGTTGATTACTTTATCACACACCATTAGATTAGGATCTCCATATGCCACTAAATTCTTACGACACTCTGTATATGGTGAGTACATGAACGTCCAAACTCAGTTTATTTATGTGTGTGATAAATATTCGTGAAGGACTGAAAGCTTTCCAGGGTTTGTTGACCATTCTGAATTGCAGGCTTGTGGGTGGGAGATCCATTAATTCATCTTGTGTGACAGCAAAGGAGTTCTCAACAAAGCTTTAAGCAGCTCTCCTACCAACACTGAATGTGGCTTTGTACCTGTTGGTTAGTTAGTGGAAAGCCCCAAGATGTTAGAAATCATCCAGGACTGGTATCTACACACATCAGAGGAATCAGCTTCAATACAATAATACAATACAATAAACCAGGTTGGAAGAGACCTTCAAGATCATCGTGTCCAACCCATCAAACAGCTAGATCATGGCACCAAGCACCCCGTCAAGTCTCCTCCTGAACACCTCTAATGACGGTGACTCCACCACCTCCCCAGGCAGCCCATTCCAATGGGCAATCACTCTCTCTGTAGAGAACTTCCTCCTAACGTCCAGTCTAAACCTGCCCTGGCGCAACTTGAGACTGTGTCCTCTTGTTCTGGTGCTGGCTGCCTGGGAGAAGAGACCAACCTCTGCTTGGCTACAACCTCCCTTCAGGTAGTTGTAGAGAGCAATAAGGTCACCCCTGAGTCTCCTCTTTTCCAGGCTAAGCAGCCCCAGCTCCCTCAGCCTCTCTTCATAGGGCTTCATTACATTTGCTTTGGTAGTGCAAAGTTGGCACAGCCAGGATGAAAACTGAGGCTTTTTATTAGGTTCATGTGTGTGTGAATAACTCTATGGAGCAATGTGACTAAGGGGTGTGCTGTGGAAATCTCCTGCGCCCACACTGCTCTCTCTGGCCACTTTCACCCTCTCCAAGAGAGTTTTTTAGCAGCAGACATGGCTCACCCCCCTGCTATCCTGACTCATTAGCATGCATTGATTATTGGCAACTACTGGCAGGAAGGCAGTGCTAAAGCCCTTGGCACTGAGCAGTAAGATAATTTGCAAAGAAAACAGCACAGGTTCCAAGAGAATCGTTGCAGGCCAAATATGGATTATGAAAATCACATATCCTGGTAGCCCCTCTAGAGAGAAGCCTTTCCTGAGAGAGAGAAAAACAGTAGGAAGGGATGAGGCATGGACACAAGCAGCTTAATGGAGAATGACTTATCAAGGAGAAATGAGGCAAAGTGGAAAGAAAAGTGTGAGTGCCTCCCTTCCTCCTCTAGGGTCTTCATCACTCGAAGACATTCTAGACAGCTCTAACTTACAGTATCACAGTATCGCTAAGGTTGGAAGAGACCTCGAAGATCATCGAGTCCAACCTGTCACCACAACCTCACAACTAGACCATGGCACCAAGTGCCACATCCAGTCCCCTCTTGAACACCTCCAGGGACGGTGACTCCACCACCTCCCCGGGCAGCACATTCCAATGGCGAATGACTCTCTCAGTGAAGAACTTTCTCCTCACTTCCAGCCTAAACTTCCCCTGGTGCAGCTTGAGACTGTGTCCTCTTGTTCTGGTGCTGGTTGCTAGGGAGAAGAGGCCAGCCCCTTCCTGGCTACAACCACCCTTCAGGTAGTTGTAGAGAGCAATAAGGTCTCCCCTGAGCCTCCTCTTCTCCAGGCTACACAACCCCAGCTCCCTCAGCCTCTCCTCACAGGGCTGTGCTCAAGGCCTCTCCCCAGCCTTGTTGCCCTTCTCTGGACACCTTCAAGTGTCTCGATGTCCTTCTTAAACTGAGGGGCCCAGAACTGGACACAGGACTCAAGGTGTGGCCTAACCAGTGCTGAGCACAGGGCAGAATGACCTCCCTGCTCCTGCTGGCCACACTCTTCCTGCTGCAGGCCAGGATGCCCTTGGCCTTCTTGGCCCCCTGGGCACACTGCTGGCTCATGTTCAGGCAGCTGTCACCCAGCACCCCCAGGTCCCTCTCTGTTTGGCAGCTCTCAGCCACTCCGACCCCAGCCTGTAGCTCTGCCTGGGGTTGCTGTGGCCAAAGTGCAGCCCCTGGCACTTGGACTTGTTGAATGCCATCCTGTTGGCCTCTGCCCATCTGTCCAGTTGGTTGAGGTCCCTCTGCAGGTCCCTCCTACCCTCTAACTGACCAAATAAATAAATTTGATTTTTTCCCCCTTGAACTCATGGCAGAATTCAGTCTATTTCAATGCCTCCAGGCAGAGCTGACTCTCCAAATTGTTCAGCACAACTGATCTGTAACTGTGTCCCCAGGACACACACAGAGTAATTGCACTTGTGTGTACAAGTAGAGTGAGTTGACTTAGTTACTAAGCCATCAGGATCTATGAGGTGCATATAAGCATTGCAATGATTAGCTGCAAATGGTGTCTGTGCAGGAGCAAGCTGGAAATGAGACTGTCAGAGCCTTCAAAGTTAAAAAGAACCTAAGGCTGTCTGCAAGTGTCCCTGGCATGCAGTGGCTTTGTGAGGGAGTGCAGGGAGCAGGCCTCACTAACCTCCCCTGGCCTCCCTGCAGCACAAAGCTGGCCTCAGAAGTATCTGAGCTTTGTTATACAATAATACAATAATACAATACACCAGGTTGGAAGAGACCTTCAAGATCATCGCGTCCAACCCATCAAACAATCCAACCCACCCAACAACTAGACCATACAGCCAAGCACCCCATCAAGTCTTCTCCTGAACACCTCCAGTGAAGGTGACTCCACCACCTCCACGGGTAGCCGATTCCAATGGGCAATCACTCTCTCCGTGTAGAACTTCTTCCTAACATCCAGCCTGAACCTGCCCTGGCGCAGCCTGAGACTGTGTCCTCTTGTTCTGGTGCTGGCTGCCTGGGAGAAGAGGCCAACCTCTGCCTGGCTACAACCTCCCTTCAGGTAGTTGTAGAGAGCAATAAGGTCACCCTCAGTCTCCTCTTCTCCAGGCTAAGCAACCCCAGCTCCCTCAGCCTTTCCTCATAGGGCTTGTGTTCCAAACCCCTCACCAGCCTTGTTGCCCTTCTCTGGACACGTTCCAGCAAGTCAACATCCTTCCTAATCTGAGGGGCCCAGAACTGGACACAGTACTCAAGGTGTGGCCTAACCAGTGCAGTGTACAGGGGCACAATGACCTCCCTGCTCCTGCTGGCCACACTGTTCCTGATGCAAGCCAGGATGCCACTGGCCTTCCTGGATGCCTGGGCACACTGCAGGCTCATGTTCAGCCTACAATCAACCAGCACCCCCAGGTCCCTCTCTGCCTGGCCACTCTCCAGCCACTCTGACCCCAGCCTGTAGCACTGCCTGGGGTTGTTGTGGCCAATGTGCAGAATCCGGCACTTGGATGTGTTAAATCTCATGCCATTGGACTCTGCCCATCTGTCCAGCCCTTCCCACCAGCCTGTGTGTATAACTCCTTTTTCTTCTCTTTTCTTCCCTAGGAAGAAGACCATAAATTACTGACCACATTGCAGCTGTTGTACACTATAGGATACTATTTTTCTCTCATCTCACTCGTGCTAGCTCTTCTCATCCTTTCTTCACTCAGGTTAGTACAAATTTAGGTGTGCTTTAGAAGTGCAGTGTGCACATTGCTTGTTTCATGTAATCCACTGCATTGTTCAGCTTCCAACCTAAGTAACTTGTAGTTTCCTAACACATATTATAAAGAGAATTCCTATTCAAAACCCATTGATGACAGGATCAGAGGATCAAAGGATGTTAGGAGTTGGAAGGGACCTCTGGAGATCTTCAAGTCCAATCTCCCTGTCAGAGCAGGACCACAGAATCCAACGCAGCTCACACAGGAACACATCCAGACAGGGCTGGAAAGCCTCCAGAGAAGCAGACTCCACCAACTCCCTGGGCAGTTTGTTTCAGGGTTCTGTGATCCTTACAGTAAAGAAATTCTTACTCTACAGGTACTGCCTCCTGTGCTGTAGTTTCTATCCGTTGCCCCTTGTCCTATCCCAGGGCACAAGTGAGCAGAGGCTGTCCCTTCCTGACCCCCAGCCCTCAGATATCGATAGACATTGATCAGATCCCCTCTCAGACTTCTCTCCTGACTGAACAGCCCCAGGGCTCTCAGCCTCTCCTCCCCAGGCAGTGCTGCAGTCCCTTCAGCATCCTTGTAGCCCTCCCATGGAGTCTCTCCAGCAGATCCCTGTCCTTCCTGAACTGGGGAGCCCAGCACTGGATGCAATATTCCAGGTGGGGCCTCACCAGGGCAGAGCAGAGGGGGAGGAGAACCTCCCTGGATCTGCTGGCCACACTCCTCTGAATGCACCCAGGATCCCATTGAATATGACTACAAAGAGTATTTCCTTTCATTTCTTTAAATTGTCAGTGTTCCACAGGATTCACTCTTGATTTTCTCTCTCACAGAAAACTCCACTGCACAAGAAACTACATCCATATGAATTTATTTGCATCTTTTATCCTGCGTGCCACAGCAGTTCTGATCAAGGACAGCATCTACTATAACATTTACTCCAAAAGACCAAATGATGAGTCTGGATGGATATTGTACCTCAGTCCTGAGGTAACTTGTTAGTTCCTTGATAATGGTAAATGTGTGTGCTGGTGGCCAATGACATTCACCATGAGAGTGGTGAAGCCCTGGAATGGGTTCAGTCTGGAGAAGAGAAGGCTCTGAGGTGACCTCATTGTGGCCTTCCAGTATCTGAAGGGGGCTACAAGAAGGCTGGGGAGGGACTTCTCAGGATCTCAGGTAGTGATAGAACTAGGGGGAACAGAATGAAGCTGGAGGTGGGGAGATTCAGGCTGGAGGTGAGGAGGAAGTTCTTCCCCATGAGAGTGGTGAAGCCCTGGAATGGGTTGTCCAGGGAGGTGGTTGAGGCCCCATCCCTGGAGGTGTTTAAGCCCAGGCTGGACGAGGCTGTGGCCAGCGTGATCTAGTGTGGGGTGTCCCTGGCCATGGCAGGGGGGTTGGAACTAGATGATCCTTGTGGTCCCTTCCAACCCTGACTGATACTATGATATTATGAATGATTTCAATTTTGGATGTTTGTCACTGGACAGAAGGTTCTGAGAGGTTTCTTAGTTGAGCTTTGAATGCTGAAGTTCTGCTGATGAAGATTTGGGCTATCAAGAAAAAAATAGTCCTGAACTGATACATTTTCCTAGATTGATTTTATGTGAAACCTTTTATTGAAGCAACAAATAAAGCAGTAGTTACATTTGGAAACACCCAGTTAAGCAAAGCCACTCATACCTGTACTTTTTAGGAAGAAATCTGCACTTATTTGGCACTTACCTAACACATTATTCACAGAATCACACAATCTATCTAGTTGGAAGAGACCTCAAAATTCATCCAGTCCAACCCTCCACCCAGCACTAAACCATGTCCCCAGGCACCATATCCACAGCTGCTTGAACACCCCCAGGGATGGTGACTGCACCACTGCCCTGGGCAGACCATTCCAATCTTTGAGAATCCTTCCAGTGAAGAAATATTTCCTGAGATCCATCCTGAACCTCTCCTGGTGCAGCTTGGAACCATTTCCTCTGGTCCTGTTGCTTGCCACCAAGGAGAAGAGGCTGCACCCTCCTCACTCCAACTTCACTTTAGGGAGTTGCAGAGAGCAATGAGGTCTCCCTCAGCCTCCTCTTCTCCAGCATGAACACCCCCACCTCCCTCAGCCCCTCCTCTAGCCCAGCTGCTCCAGGCCCTTCCACCAGCCTCATTGCCCTTGTCTGGACACTCTTCAGCCCCTCAATGTCCTTCTTGTAGTGTGGGGCTCAGAACTGAACACAACACTTGAGGTGTGGCCTCCTCAGGGCTGGAAGGCAAATCAGATCCTGGGCTGCATCAGGAGAAGTGTGGCCAGCAGGTCAAGGGAGGGGATTCTCCCCCCCTCTACTCAGCGCTGGGGAGACCCCACCTGGAGTACTGCCTCCAGTTCTGGAGCCCCTATGACAAGAGGGATCTGGAGGTGCTGGAAGGTGTCCAGAGAAGGGCCACGAGGATGAGCAGAGGGCTGGAGCACCTCTCCTGTGAGGACAGACTGAAGGAGTTGGGGCTGTTCAGTCTGGAGAAGAGAAGGCTCCCAGGTGACCTCATTGTGGCCTTCCAGTATCTGAAGGGGGCTACAAGAAGGCAGGGGAGGGACTTCTCAGGATCTCAGGTAGTGATAGGACTAGGGGGAATGGAATGAAGCTGGAGGTGGGGAGATTCAGGCTGGAGGTGAGGAGGAAGTTCTTCCCCATGAGAGTGGTGAAGCCCTGGAATGGGTTATCCAGGGAGGTGGTTGGGGCCCCGTCCCTGGAGGCGTTTAGGGCCAGGCTGGATGAGGCTCTGGCCAGCCTGATCTAGTGTGGGGTGTCCCTGCCCATGGCAGGGGGTTGGAACTAGATGATCCTTGTGGTCCCTTTCAACCCTGACTGATACTATGATCACCTCCTCTCCCTGCTGCTCACTGTGTCTCTACCAGAAGCCAGCATGCCATTGGCTTTCTTGGCCACCCCAGGTACTTCTCTGAGTTTCAGCTTACTCTTGGCATGCATAGCACAATGCAATGCACACAGCTCTTGCTTTTAAAACAAAGTTATCAAGCATTTCATTTCCTGAGAAAGAACAGTAAGAGAGAATAAAACTCATGTAAAGGCTTTTCTGTACTGGGGAGACCTACTGCCCTACTGCTTTCCTTAATCTTGCTTTGACGATGGGATACCGTCTCCGGTTTCTGGCCACTGGGGATCAATTCAGTTGGTGTGATGCTGTATAAATGCAGGTTTTCCATGCAGAAAGGCAATTTTACCTGCTAGGTATTCATGGTGACTGTTGTTTTAATAGCTGAGCAGTATGTTTTCTGTCGTGCAGATCATGACAAAGAACACATAGAATCATAGAATCAACCAGGTTGGAAAAGACCTCAGAGATCACAAAGTCCAACCCATTACCTAATACCTAACACCTCCTGACAACTAAACCATGGCCTCAAGTGCCACCTCCAAGCCTTTCTTGAACATCTCCAGGAACAGGGACTCCACCACCTCCCTGGGCAGCCCATACCCCAGCCTGTACTGTTACTGTCTTTGTCACCTCCATTCAAACTCTCTGACAACGTAGAAGCCTTTAAATTGTTACCCTGCCCTCCAGCCTCTCACAAGAAGCAGGCAGAGCCTTGTGAGCCCTGTGACCAAATCAGAGTTACACACAGTTGTAGGTTTAAGTCTGGATGTCTTAAGAACCATTGAGAAGTCCTCCAAGGACTGAATACTCCAGGGAGGTGGACACCAGAAGGGTGTCATTTGTGTTATTTCATTCCTCTCAGCCTGCATCTTCCTTCCCTGTATAAATTGGTTGCAGAGTCAGTTTCTTGCCTTTTCTCACTCTCTCTGCTCCCTGCAGGACCTTCTCTCTTGCGGGGAGGTTTGTAGCCTGGCTCAGCCTTAGCAAACCTAATTTCTTCTGCGCAATCTGGACCTAGGCATAGAGGAGTAGGGAGGTATGGGGGCAAGGGGGCACTGAGGCTTGGCTTTGGCCTGCCTGGGGGGAGGCTTTTGGAAGCTGTTGGCCTAGTAAGGTTTGGTAAAGCCCAGACTGGAGAGAACTGGGCCCAGGCTGAATGTGAGTTTGGCTATTTTGTATTTGTGTAACTATTTGTGAACAGTATTTCCATTTCCATTTCTAACCCTTTCCAATCCTGTGTGGAATGTTTTTACTCCTTTGGGAAGGGGTAAAAGAGCTTCTGTCTGCTCTAAAAGCAGCACACACACAGAGCCAAGTGCTAGTTTTCAACCAGTCACCCAATTGACAAGGGAACCCCAGGACTGGTCAGAGCTTTTGTAAGCTACCAATGACTCCTGCTCTTTCATTTCTCCAGATTGTAATCATTTGCAGGACTGCCCAGTTTTTCATGCACTACTTTGTTGGGGCAAATTTTTTCTGGCTGTTAGTAGAAGGGATTTATCTGCATACGTTACTGATCACCGTTGTGCTCTCTGAGAGGCGACTGCTGCAGACATACGTTGTGATAGGATGGGGTAAGTACAAAACAGACTCCAAAACAGACGCCAAGTTCTTGATTCTGTCATTCTTTGTTTTGGCTGTCATGGTTTGAGGCTGGGAGTCTTTAAGAGACCATAGTGTACAGCCCTCCAGATGCTGAATAGGTGGACCAGAAAGTGCAATTTTTGTTATTCCATTCACAGTATCAGAGTATCACTAAGGTTGGAAGAGACCTCAAAGATCATCGAGTCCAACCTGGCACCACAGACCCCATGACTAGACCATGGCACCAAGTGCCACATCCAATCCCCTCTTGAACACCTACAGGGACGGTGACTCCACCACCTCCCTGGGCAGCACATCCCAATGATGAATGACTCTCTCAGTGAAGAACTTTCTCCTCACCTCCAGCCTAAACTTCCCCTGGTGCAGCTTGAGACTGTGTCCTCCTGTTCTGGTGCTGGTTGCTAGAGAAAAGAGACCAACCCCTTCCTGGCTACAACCTCCCTTTCAGGTAGTTGCAGAGAGCAATGAGGTCTCCCCTGAGCCTCCTCTTCTCCAGGTTAAACAACCCCAGCTCCCTCAGCCTCTCCTCACAGGGCTGTGCTCAAGGCCTCTCCCCAGCCTTGTTGCCCTTCTCTGGACACCTTCAAGTGTCTCAATGTCCTTCCTAAACTGAGGGGCCCAGAACTGGACACAGGACTCAAGGTGTGGCCTAACCAATGCAGAGTACAGGGGCACAATGACCTCCCTGCTCCTGCTGGCCACACTATTCCTAATGCAGGCCAGGATGCCCTTGGCCTTCTTGGCCCCCTGGGCACACTGCTGGCTCATGTTTAGGTGGCTGTCAACCAGCACCCCCAGGTCCCTCTCTGTTTGGCAGCTCTCCAGCCACTCTGACCCCAGCCTGTAGCTCTGCCTGGGGTTGCTGTGGCCAAAGTGCAGCACCTGGCACTTGGACTTGTTGAATGCCATCCTGTTGGCCTCTGCCCATCTGTCCAGTCGGTCGAGGTCCCTCTGCAGAGCCCTTCTGGCCTCTAACTGACCAACATCTGCTCCCAGCTTGCTGTCATCTGCAAATTTGCTGATGACTGTCTCAATGCCCTCATCCAGATCATCAGTGAAGATGTTAAAGAGGATGGGGCCCAGCACCGATCCCTGGGGGATGCCACTGGTGACTGGCCTCCAGCTGGCTGTGGCACCATTCACCACCACTCTCTGGGCTCAGCCTCCAGCCACTTCCTAACCCAGTACAGAGTGTTGCTGTCCAAGCCACGAGCTGACAGCTTAGCCAGCAGTTTGCTGTGGGGGACGGTGTCCAAGGCCTTGCTGAAGTCCAGGCAGACCACATCCACAGCCTGCCCCACATCCACCATTCCCAGAATGCCTGCATCTCCCATTCAGAAGGGGACAGCACAGGCTGTTCCCTTCCCTTTTTCCACTTTCCCTCTCTTTCTCCTTCCTGCTTGTGGTGGTTTTAGGCTATGCCTTTAAAATTTAGTTATAGGCTGTCTCAAGATCATGAGATCTTGTCTTTGTGGGTGACTTCAACCTGCCAGATATCTGCTGGGAACTTAACTCAGCAGAGAGGAGGCAGTCCAGAAGATTCCTGGAACACATGGAGGACAGCTTCCTGATGCAGCTGTTAAGTGAGCCTACCAGGGGTCAGGCTCTGCTTGACCTGCTGTTCTCCAATAGAGAAGGGTTGGTGGGAGATGTGACCGTGGGAGGCTGCCTGGGGTGCAGTGACCATGAGATAGAGAGCTCTGTCTCGCTCCTTAAACTGAGACAGAGTCAGAGACAGATCATTTGTGGTGAAAAAGAAAAAAAAAAAGCTGAATAATTTTGTGTTTGTTTGAAGTCACAGATTCATAGAATCACAGAATCAACCAGGGTGGAAAAGACCTCAGAGATCAGCAAGTCCAACCTATTGCCTAATACCTAGCACCTCCTGACAACTAATCCATGGTTCCAAGTGCCACATCCAATCCCCTTTTGAACATGTCTGGGGACAGGGACTCCACCACCTCCCTGGGCAGCACATCCCAATGGCAAATTACTCTTTCTGGGAAGAACTTTCTCCTCACCTCCAGCCTAAACTTCCCCTGGCCCAGCTTGAGGACTGTGTCCTCTTGTTCTGGTGCTGGTTGCCTGGGAGAAGAGGCCAACCCCCACCTGGCTACAACCTCCCTTCAGGGAGTTGTAGATAGAAATTAGGTCTCCCCTCAGCCATTGTCAGTGACAGGGTTGTTGTCCTTCAGCTTGGCCTGCATCCACAGGAGAAATGAGTGACTTGTTTCATAAGGAAGCAGTAGCCTAGTGCCTATTGAACAGGCAGAAACCTGGCTGCATTTTCTGCCAGCAGCAACTTCATTTTCCTGCTTTCTAATAGCAGACTTGCACAGCAGAACTACCTGAGCGTGAATGGTTTTCTTTCATACCTTCTCCTTCCTTGCTCTCTTTGAATTTCTAAAGTGCTGTGTTAGGGAAAATCTGAAGCACTGCATGACTCAGGTCTTGTGTGTCAGCCCTTACATTTCAGGCATTTTTCAGGGACCAAAGCAATGTAAATTTAGTCACAAGCCTTTGAACCCTCTTGTTGAACTTCTGTGCTGTAACCTGGCAATTGTGATTGTTGCTCACTCATAATTCTGTACCTTGTCTCGATAAAGGAGGGAATGAAGGTTTCCTGATTCCTGCTGATCATCTAACCTGTAGTCATCCCCTGTGCTGCTGTGGAGATTATTTTTCAGGCTTGCAGCTTTGAACACCCTATCCCACTTTTGGCATTCCTCCTTTTCCTCTTTTGCTTCTCCCTTACCAATCATTAACTCCTTGCCTTCACTTTAACACTCATTCCCATCCTTCCTAATCTGTTCCAAGTTTCTGAGTGCATACCACCACACATCATTGTCCACTGCAGGCTTTCTCCTCTGCTGTACCTTGCACTTTAGAGTGTTCTCCTCACCATCCATGCCTTGATTTCTCTGTTTCCTCTCACATTATTCTTTAAAGATCCCTTGTGCTGCATTAGCACCAGGAGACCACTGTCTTTCACACTGGTGAGTGTTGTCTCATGGCTTCATCAACCTTCCCACCTGCCTCAGTGAATCTGTTGCTTTCAGCAGCAGCTTGTTTGAACAGGTATTTATAATTTTATTCCTTGTTCAAACTGCAATAGCAAAAGTCTGGTAAAAAAATTTGCTTCTTCTTGTAAAAGCGTAAGTCATAATGATCACATCTCTGTCAGGCCCTCTCCACTGCTCTCAGGCCTATGTCATATTCACTGATTTCCTAAAGGAACCAACTAGCTCAATTTCTTGTTTGCATTTATTAGAATCACTACTAAGCCAGGACATCTGGCACCTACCCTACAGACATCTGTAGCAGTGCTGCTGCTGAGCCAGCAGGGGCAAGCCATGCTTACACCTGCTGAGACCTCCTGCTGTCCTGGAGTTGCTCTGGGCACCATCACCTCATCCTTCTGGGTACCAGCAGTGTACATGTGTCATGTAGCTACACACCTGGATCAGTCTGAAAAGTCAAGATTCAGCTAGACAATGAAATATCATTTTGAGCTACAGATGGAGCCAAGATCAGGTTGATGTTTGTACATTCTAGATAGAGGACTGGAAGGCATGACTGCATCATGGCATGAATGACAGCACAAGGTCCAACTCAGCCCATGACAATGTCTTTGCATGACACCCTGACATCTGTTGCACCCCTGTTTCGGGGTGCTGATGTAGCCCTAGTAGTAGCCCCTGATAATGAGATGCCATTGGTGACAAATGAGGCATGAACCCCACTCCACAATGAGATTCCAGAAATGCAGAGGGCAGAGAATCTCAGAAGTCCTCTCAGTAGTCCATTTGTTACTGTGTTGTAAAATCCCCAGCATTAAGGAGTCTTAGAGTCCCACTTAAACAAGTTCCAGGAGCCCTTAACAGAAGAAGCAGCTAAGAGAAGCAGAAGTCCCTTATAGGAGCCCCAACCCCCAAAGAATCAGAATCACAGAAACATTCAGGTTGGAAAAGCCCCTCAGGGTCACCAAGTCCAACCATTACCCCTACTCTGCAAGGTTCACCCCTAAACCATGGCCCCAGGCACCACATCCAAACCACCTTTAAACACATCCAGGGTTGGTGACTCCACCACCTCCCTGGGCAGCACATTCCAGTGCCTGACCACTACAGAATCACAGAAACTTTCAGGCTGGAAAAAAAATGTGTCCTGCTGCTCAGAGAGGCTGTTTATAGACTCTTTGTTGTCAATCACTTAACCAAGAGGGTCCAGCAGGGTATAGAAGCTAAAATCATTCCCCAGTAAGAGGTGCCAGCATGTCAGGATGTTGTTCTTGGCACACATGGAATGTTATTGTTTTGCTCTTGGCAGCATGGAGTTGGTCAGCTGGGGAATCTTGTACTCTGCAGGCCTCCAGCAGCTGCCCTTGCTCAGAACAGCAGCTGCAACAGCAGCTGTGGGGTTTTTTATGCACCATACTGCAAGCTTGACTGTAACTGACTCCTTTTCTTTTCAGTTGTTCCTATCCTGTTTGTGGGCCCTTGGGGTATAATCAGATCAAAAATGGAGAACACAAGGTAGGTTACTAAATAAAATGTGCCTTAAAATGCCTCTTTTCTGCCTGCCTAATTTTTCTGGAAACTCCTAACAGCAGTTGCCACAAGTATTAACTACTAGGTCAATAGGTCACACACCTGTCAGTACTGGTTGCATTTTCTAGGTCTGCTTTAGTGCTTTTGCATTAAACTACTTCTAGAAAGTCTCAGATTTACTTATGCATAAATCACAGGATCACAGAATTGTCAGTGTTGGAAGGGAGCTCAAAGATCATCCAGTTCCCACCCCCTGCCATGGGCAGGGACACCTCACACTAGATCAGAAGGAGAGTGAACATTCATTGTTCTTGAAATCAAAGCTATTGCATCCAATGTCCTCTCACTTACATGAAGCAAATGGTTAATACAAACATCTGAGGAGACCTTTTTGTGGCCTTCCAGTATCTGAAGGGGGCTACAAGAAAGCTGGGGAGGGACTTCTGAGGGTGTCAGGGAGTGATAGGACTGGGGGGAATGGAGCAAAACTAGAAATGGGGAGATTCAGATTGGATGTTAGGAAGAAGTTGTTCCCCATGAGGGTGGTGAGAGCCTGGCACAGGTTGCCCAGGGAGATGGTAGAGGCTTCACCCCTGTTGGTTTTTGCAGCCAGGCTGGATGTGGCTGTGAGCAACCTGCTGTAGTGTGAGGTGTCCCTGGCCATGGCAGAGGGGTTGGAGCTGGATGATCCTTGAGGTCCCTTTCAACCCTGACAATTCTGTGATTCTATGATTCTATACTCCTGGAGAACATGGTGCTGGTAAGAAAAGGACACAGATGCTTTCCTTGCAGACCATCTATGCCTTGACTTCAATTAGCATTCCCTGCTGTTTTGAAAGAAACATGTTTGCTGTGGAGGATAATGATAATGAAAACTGATATAATGGAATCATAGAATTGTTAGGGTTGGGGACCTCAAGGATCATCCAGTTCCAACCCCTTTGCCATGGGCAGATATCCACTGAAAGCTGACATGAAATGAATGTTTTCAATAGTCGGTGAATGAATCAGTAAGAGTAACTTGCACTCGTAAGCATCAGTTCCATCGTGAGGGTTTGGGGCTGCCATTTCCAGTCGTATGCATCCAAAGGCTGAGTTTGCCTGATGATAGTCCTGAGGTTTGTCATCTAGGAAAACTTCTCTCAGCATTCTGCTGGCAAGGTCTTCTCAGCAGATGCAGTTGGTGAGACTCTTCCTGGTTTGATGCCATTTCTCCTGAATGCCCCCTGAGAAAGATGAACTTTGCCAACTTACTTTCGAAGTGTATACAAACTTATGAAGGCTTTCTCTCTCTTTCTCTCTCTCTCTCTCCTTTTCTTTTTCCTCTGAAAATAATGTATTCATACTTTCAATTACTCTTCAGGTGCTGGGGAACAAATGAACACATGGGAATCTGGTGGATCATCCGAGGACCAATATTATTTTCCATTGCAGTAAGAATGAATTCCTCTGTTCTTAATGCCATGTGCAAGCGTGATTGACTTCTGTGGCCCTTTCTCCAAGTATGATACTGCTCTTGGATTAGAATAGAAGAGAATAAAATTAACCAGGTTGGAAAAGACCTTCAAGAACTTCAAGTCCAACCTATCACCCAACACCATCTAATCAACTAAACCATGGCACCAAGTGCCTCCGCCAGGCTCTTTTTAAACACTCCCAGGGACAGTGACTCCAATACCTCCCTGGGCAGCACACTCCAGTGGCAAATCATTCATTCTGGAGAGAATTTTTTCCTAACATCCAGTCTGAACCTCCCTGGCACAGCTTGAGACTGTGTCCTCTTGTTCTGGTGCTGGGTGCCTGGCAGAAGAGACCTACCCCCACCTGGCTACAACCTCCCTTCAGGGAGTTGGAGAGAGCAATGAGGTCTCCCCTGAGCCTCCTCTTCTCCAGGCTCAGCAACCCCAGCTCCCTCAGCCTCTCCTCACAGGGCTGTGCTCCAGACCCCTCCCCAGCTTTCTTGCCCTTCTCTGGACACCTTCCAGCATCTCAAGATCTTTCCTAAACTGAGGAGCCCAGAACTGGACACAGGACTCAAGGTGTGGCCTAACCAGTGCTGGGCACAGGGCACAATGCCTTCCCTGCTCCAGCTGGCCACACTGTTCCTGATGCAGGCCAGGATGCCCTTGGCCTTCTTGGCCCCCTGGGCACACTGCTGGCTCCTGTTCAGCTGCTGTCACCCAGTACTCCCAGGTCCCTTTCTGCCTGGCTGTTCTCCAGCCACTGCAACCCCAGCCTGCAGGGCTGCAGGAGGGTGACTCCCTCTCCTCTTGTCTCCTGCTTGTCTTTCCTCAAGAGCTTGTCTCCATCCGTTCCCACGCTGCAGCCCTAGAACCTATCCCACCACATCTCTGTGCTGCTGGTGATGTCACAGCCCTGCAGCCTCTATCTCCCCCTCTTTGTTTCCCATGCTACATGCTTTGGGGTCACTTTCCCAAAGGTTTAGTGATTCTGCTTCCATAGTGTAGTGAGAATTCTGTCTCATGTCTGAAACACCAGAAGTAACAGCATTCCAGTTTTGTGGCAGTCACTGTTACTGCAGTTGGAGTGTTTTCTGTGAGAAGCAGAAGTTGATGATGAAAAATCATTTCTAGAATAAACCAAATCTTCCAGATCAAAGTAAGTTTGGATAGAAAAGATTTGCTAGCTCTGCCCTTGAAGAACTCTACAGTGTTCACTCTGGTCAGTTCTTTGTCTTCATAGAAGCAAAAAATTAGATTCAAAGGAGAAGTCAAATTCTAAATGCTAAGAATGTCCAGGAGTCATCTGCTTAAAGGTAACTCATCCCCTCCCACACATCTGTATCTCCCAGAACTTGTCCAAAGAGATGCCCACAAGATGCTGTGGAATAAAACAGGGTAGCACAGTCTGCAGGACACACACTTTGGTAACAGAGAGTGGCAAAAGGACACTTCACAAAGAGCAGGGAAGATACCAAGCTTGAGTAGTTCAATGCTGCCTCACAAAATTGCTTTCTGATCCTGTCCCTGAGCCTCATACACAATGACAGGATCAGAGGATCAGAGGATGTTAGGGATTGGGAGGGACCTCTGGAGATCATTGAGTCCAACCCCCTGCCAGAGCAGGACCATAGAATCCAGCACAGGTCACAGAGGAACACATCCAGACAGGGCTGGAAAGACTCCAGAGAAGGAGACTCCACAACCTCTCTGGGCAGCCTGCTCCAGGGCTCTGGGACCCTCACAGTCTTATCCTTGGAACCGTCAGCTACCTGTGCTTTAGTTGTCTTTTTCCCTCCTTCCCTTCCTCCCTTCCTCCCTTCTTCCCTTCCTCCCTTCCTCCCTTCTTCCCTTCCTCCCTTCCTCCCTTCTTCCCTTCCTCCCTTCCTTCCTTCCTTCCCTTCCCTTCCTTCCTTCCTTCCTTCCTTCCTTCCTTCCTTCCTTCCTTCCTTCCTTCCTTCCTTCCTTCCTTCCTTCCTTCCTTCCTTCCTTCCTTCCTTCCTTCCTTCCTTCCTTCCTTCCTTCCTTCCTTCCTTCCTTCCTTCCTTCCTTCCTTCCTTCCTTCCTTCCTTCCTTCTTTCCTTCCTTCCTTCCTTCCTTCCTTCCTTCCTTCCTTCCTTCCTTCCTTCCTTCCTTCCTTCCTTCCTTCCTTCCTTCCTTCCTTCCTTCCTTCCTTCCTTCCTTCCTTCCTTCCTTCCTTCCTTCCTTCCTTCCTTCCTTCCTTCCTTCCTTCCTTCCTTCCTTCCTTCCTTCCTTCCTTCCTTCCTTCCTTCCTTCCTTCCTTCCTTCCTTCCTTCCTTCCTTCCTTCCTTCCTTCCTTCCTTCCTTCCTTCCTTCCTTCCTTCCTTCCTTCCTTCCTTCCTTCCTTCCTTCCTTCCTTCCTTCCTTCCTTCCTTCCTTCCTTCCTTCCTTCCTTCCTTCCTTCCTTCCTTCCTTCCTTCCCTTCCTTCCCTTCCTTCCTCCCTCCCTCTCCTTCCTTCCTCCCTCCCTCCCTCTCTTCCTCCCTCTCTTCCTTCCTCCCTCTCTTCCTTCCTCTTCCTTCCTCTCTTTCTTTCTTTCTTTCTTTCTTTCTTTCTTTCTTTCTTTCTTTCTCTTTCTTTCTTTCTTCCTCTTTCTTTCTTTCTTTCTTTCTTTCTTTCTTTCTTTCTTTCTTTCTTTCTTTCTTTCTTTCTTTCTTTCTTTCTTTCTTTCTTTCTTTCTTTCTTTCTTTCTCTTTCTTTCTTTCTTTCTTTCTTTCTTTCTTTCTTTCTTTCTTTCTTTCTTTCTTTCTTTCTTTCTTTCTTTCTTTCTTTCTTTCTTTCTTTCTTTCTTTCTTTCTTTCTTTCTTTCTTTCTTTCTTTCTTTCTTTCTTTCTTTCTTTCTTTCTTTCTTTCTTTCTTTCTTTCTTTCTTTCTTTCTATCCAGGATATCCAGTGATCACCCTGGGATGGTTTGAACATCCATCTGTGCACACCTGGAGAGAAGAGCACATGAGGTGTTGCATCCTTTGCACAGACCAAGAGCTGGGGTTCCAGCAGCAACCCCTATGCGTGAAAAGAAGACAAGAAGAGTAGTCCTGAGTTATTGTCTGTCCCCAGAGAAGGAAGCAGGGCTCTCCTTTAAAACAAAAATGGATATTGTGCTGAAAGATCATATGTCAGAACCGGAGTCAGGCTGAATAAGGCAATGCTAAGTTTCTCAACCTCAATAACTCTTTTTGCCCCCTATTTGCCTGCGGCTTTGGGGTGGTGGAAATGCAATAGTTACAGACTTGGAGGCATGGTCAGGCCTTATTATAACATAAATATTTGCAGATTGGTCTTGGCTAAGCCACCACAGTGTAATTAAGGCTGAATTTAAGCATCCATTAAAATGAATGTCCAGGGCATCCTTGTCTGGATGCCTAGAGGCTCTTTATCTAAAGAATTGCAGTGGCTGTGGTATCTCATCACAGTCTGCTTAGCTGCATGGGTTGTGAAGAACTGTGTGACCTGACTGCATGGAAACCCTCTCAACTGCCTTGTTTGGAGAGCTCATACATAGAATCATAGAATCAAGCACTTTGGAAAAGTCCTCAGAGATCATCAAGTCCAACTAATACCTAACACCTCCTGACAACTAAACCATGGCTCCAAGTGCCACGTCCAATCCCCTTTTGAACACCTCCAGGGATGGGGACTCCACCACCTCCCTGGGCAGCACATCCCAATGGCAAATTACTCTTTCTGGGAAGAACTTTCTCCTCACCTCCAGCCTAAATTTCCCTTGGTGCAGCTTGAGACTGTGTCCTCTCGTTCTGGTGCTGGTTGCCTGGGAGAAGAGACCAACCCCCACCTGGCTACAACCTCCCTTCAGGGAGTTGTAGAGAGCAATAAGGTCTTCCCTGAGCCTCCAGAGTCTGCCACTGCTCTGCTGTGCTTTCTGCTGCAGTTGTGGTAACAACCTGCTGCTATTCCAAGCTGATCACAGCTGCATTCCTGCTATTAGGTGACAAGTATTACAGGTGGTTCGTGCCAGTTTTGTATTGGCCCAGCAGGGACACAGCATTTATTTTAAGTAACCTGTATGCACTTTCTTTCGAGGTTAACTTTGGCATCTTCTTGAAAATCCTCAGAATGCTGATCTCCAAGCTGAGAGCTCAGCAAATGAGCTTTCATGATTACAAATACAGGTATGTAATAAATACTAAAGTCCTAGCTTTTGGGGGTTTTGGGTTTGGTGTGGGGTTTTGTTGTTGTTGCTTTCTCACAACAGCCAAAAGTTGCCATTTGCCCTTGCAGGTTCTAGAGCTACCTACTACTGCCAGGTGTCACAGGTAGCACACACAACCACAGAATGTTAGGGGCTGGAAGGGACCTCGAAAGCTCATCCAGCCCAACCCCCCTGCCAGAGCAGGATCCCCTAGAGCAGGTCACACAGGAACACATCCAGGTGGGGTTTGAGTATCTCCAGAGAGGTAGACTGCACAACCCCCTGGGCAGCCTGCTCCAGGGCTCTGTCACCCTCACAGTGACAAAATATTTCCTCCTGTTTCCGTGGAACTTCCTCTGCCTCAGCTTCCACCACTGCCCCTTGTGCTGGCGTTGGGCATCCCCCAGCAGAGCCTGGCTCCAGCCTCTGGGCACTCACCCTGCACATCTTCATCAACATGAATGAGGTCACCTCTCAGGCTCCTCCTCTCTATGCTAAAGAGACCCAGAGTAGAGAATCATAGAAACTGTTGGTCCCAGAGCACTGGAACAGGCTGCCCAGAGAGGTTGTGGAGTCTCCTTCTCTGGAGCCTTTCCAGCCCTGTTTGGATGTGTTCCTGTGTGACCTGTGCTGGATTCTATTGTCCTGCTCTGGCAGGGGGGTTGGACTCAATGATCTCCAGAGGTCCCTTCCAGTACCTAACGTCCTCTGATCCTCTGATCTATGATAAAGTCCATCAAGTCCACCTATTACTGCCAAGTCACCACTAAACCATGTCCCTCAGTACTACATCTATGTCCTTCAAATCCAGGGATGGTGACTCTACCACTACCCTAGGCAGTCTGTTCCAGTGCTTTCCACACCTATTTCTTTTCCAGTTCTTAGTATCTTTAATCAAAGCATCGTGAATGATGAAGGCAGTGGAACATCTTCCTTATGAGGAGAGACTGAAGGAGCTGGAGCTCTCTAGCTTGGAGCAGAGGAGACTAAGGGGTGACCTCATTAGATGTGCAGGGTGAGTGCCCAGAGGCTGGAGCCAGGCTCTGCTGGGGGACACCCAATGCCAGCACAAGGGCAGTGGTGGAAGCTGAGGCAGAGGAAGTGCCATGGAAACAGGAGAAAAAATGTTTTACTGTGAGGGTGACAGAACCCTGGAGCAGGCTTCTCAGGGGATTGTGGAGCTGAATATCTCTCTGGAGATATTCAACACCTGGATGTGTTCCTGTGTGACCTGCCCTGGGTGACCCTGCTCTGGATGAGCTTTCGAGGTCCCTTCCAGCCCCTAACATTCTGTGATTGTGTCATTCTGTGTGATCTGTGCCTCTGGTTGCATTTATTAAAAGGCAGGTGACTGTCAACAGTGCTGCAGACACATTCCATGCAGCTACACACTGACAAGAAGGTCTAACAACTTTGTTAACAGATAACTCGCATTCAGCTATGTCAGGATTTTTCTGTTACCTAACAGAGCAAGTTTGATGATAGTGGCTGTCCTGGTCAGTTTCTTGTCCCTAGCTTGTCACTTTAAACCCAGAGGCAGGATTCCCTCCTGCACAGACTATTATGATACAGTGTGCTCTGAAATTTGTACCTGGGAACTTGTCCTCAAAAGTCACAAAATTGCTAAAACAGTTCCAGAGGCAGAACATTGAGGAATAGTTCTGGAACAATTTATTTGCAACTGAATTGGTCAACAAGACCAAGTGCAAGGTCCTGCAGCTGGGTCAAGGCAATCCCAAGCACTGATACAGGCTGGGCAGGGACTGGCTTGAGAGCAGCCCTGAAGAAAAGGCCTTGGGGGTGCTGGGGATGAAAAGCTCAACAGGAGCCAGCAGTGAGCACTTGCAGCCCAGAGAAACAAGCAGAGCCTGGGCTGCAGCAAGAGAAGTGTGGCCAGCAGGGCCAGGGAGGGGATTCTGCCCCTCTGCTCCACTCTGCTGAGACCACAGCTGCAGCTCTGGGTCCAGTTCTGGAGCCTCTGTGCCAGGAAGGCTCTGGAGGTGCTGGAAGGTGTCCAGAGAAGGGCCACGAGGAGGAGCAGAGGGCTGGAGCTGCTCTGCTGTGAGGACAGACTGAAGGAGTTGGGGCTGTTCAGTCTGGAGAAGAGAAGGCTTCAAGGAGACCTTCTTGTGGCCTTGCAGTATCTGAAGGGGGCTCCAAGAAAGCTGGGGAGGGACTTTTGAGGGTGTCAGGGAGTGATAGGACTGGGGGGAATGGAGCAAAACTAGAAATGGGGAGATTCAGATTGGATGTGAGGAAGAAGTTGTTCTCCAGGAGGGTGGTGAGAGCCTGGCACAGGTTGCCCAGGGAGGTGGTGGAAGCCTCCTGCCTGGAGGATTTTGCAGCCAGGCTGGATGTGGCTGTGAGCAATCTGCTGTAGTGTGAGGTGTCCCTGGCCATGGCAGGGGGTTGGAACTGGCTGATCCTTGAGGTCCCTTCCAGCCCTGACAGTTCTCTGGTTCCGTGGTTTATTATTATTGTTGTTATTGCCATCAATAGCGTTGTTGTTATTCTTACTATAATTTTTGCACCAGGGATATGAAAAAAATCCTCTAACCAAATGTTCTCTTTTTAAGACTGGCAAGATCTACACTTGTGCTGATTCCTCTGCTGGGGATCCATGAGTTTGTATTTACCTTCATCACTGATGAGCAGGTGGAAGGACTTTCAAGACATATCAGGCTTTTCATTCAGCTGACAATGAGCTCATTTCATGTAAGTACTGTTTTGCAGGTACTTTTTTAGGGGTCATAGATCTACTTCTCTCTCTCTATATATATATATATGTATCCCTCCCTCCCCCCCCCCCTCTCTCTCTCTCTCTCCCTCCCTCTTTCTCTCTTTGTCTCTCATTCTCTCTCATCGCTACCTCCATCTCTATCTCTACTTCTATCTCTATCATCTCTACTTCTATCTCTATCATCTCTATCTCTATCTCTATCTCTATCTCTATCTCTATCTCTATCTCTATCTCTATCTCTATCTCTATCTCTATCTCTATCTCTATCTCTATCTCTACCTCCATCTCTATCTCTATCTCTATCTCTATCTCTATCTCTATCTCTATCTCTATCTCTATCTCTATCTCTATCTCTATCTCTTTATCTCTTTCTCTCCCTCTTTCTCTCTCTGTCTCTCATTCTCTCTCATCTCTACCTCCATCTCTACCTCCATCTCTATCTCCATCTCTCTCTCCCTCTCTCTCTCTCTCTCTCTCTCTGTCTCTCATTCTGTCTCATCTCTACCTCCATCTCTATCTCTACCTCCATCTCTACCTCCATCTTTATCTCCATCTCTCTCTCTCCCTCTCTCTCTCTCTCTCCCTCTCTCTCTCTCTCCCTCTCTCTCTCTCTCCCTCTCTCATTCTCTCTCATCTCTACCTCTATCTCTATCTCCATCTCCTTGATGATCTCGAAGGTCTTTTCCAACCAGTTCTATTCTATTCTATTCTATTCTATTCTATTCTATTCTATTCTATTCTATTCTATCCTATCCTATCCTATCCTATCCTATCCTATCCTATCCTATCCTATCCTGTCCTGTCCTGTCCTGTCCTATCCTATCCTATCCTATCCTATCCTATCCTATCCTATCCTATCCTATCCTATCCTATCCTATCCTATTCCATCCATTGCCCCTTGTCCTATCCCAGGGTACAATTGAGCAGAGACTGTCCCTGTCCCTTCATTCCTGACCCCCAGTCCTCATATATTCATAAACATTTATTAAATCCCCTCTCAGTCTTCTCCTCTCCAGACTGAACAGCCCCAGGGCTCTCAGCCTCTCCTCCCCAGGCAGTGCTGCAGTCCTTCAGCATCCTTGTAGCCCTCCCTTGGACTCTCTCCAGCAGATCCCTGTCCCACTTGAACTGGGGAGCCCAGCACTAGATGGAATGTTCCAGGTGAGGTCTCACTAGGGCAGAGTAGAGGGGGAGGAGAACCTCCCTGGATCTGCTGGACACATTCTTAATGCCCCCAGGACCCCATTGGCCTTCTTGGCCACCAGGGCACATTGCTGTCCCATGCACAACTTGTTATCCACCAGCACTCCCAGGTCCTTCTCCAGAGGGCTGCTCTCATCTCCCAGCTTCTACTGCTGCAGTTTATTCTTCCTTCCCAGATGCAGGGCTCTGCACTTGTCCATGTTGAACTTCATTTGGTTCCTCTCTGCCCAGCTCTCAGTCTGTCCAAGTTTCTGAATGGCTTCACAGCTTTCAGGTGTCTCAGCCAAGCCTCCCAGTTTGGTGTCATCAGCAAACTTGCTGAGCAGACTCTGTGTCTGTCATGTCATTGATGGAGATGTTGAACAGGACCAGACCCAGCACTGATCCCTGGGGGTCTCCACTGATTACAGCTCTCCAGCTGGACCTGGCACCATTGATCACCACTCTTTGGACTCTATTGTGTAACCAGTTCCTCATCCACCCCCCTGTCTGCTTTTCTGTCCCACATTTCCTGAGCTTGCTCACAAGAATGTTTTGGGGAACAGTGTTAAAAGCCTCACTAAAGTCAAAGTAGACTATATCCACATCCACTGGTCTCCCTGCATCTACCCATTCAGCTAGGGCAAAGAATAACAAGAATAACACATGAGCTTCATTCCTGCAACACCTCTACTGAAATGTCTGTACACCAAGCTTTTGTACCACCCCCAGACCACAGCTGAGAGAATCTCTGTCCTCATCCAAGCTTTGGGCTCCATTTCCCTGAAGAATCTGTTCACTTGCCTCATCTGCAGGGTGACACTATGGCCTCCTGTGTGCACACTCACAGACTAGAATACAGAATCAACCAGGTTGGAAAAGACCTTCGAGATCATCCAGTCCAACCTATCACCCAACACCATCTGACCAACTAAACCATGGCACCAAGTGCCTCAGCCAGGCTCATCCTAAAGACTTCCAGTGATGGTGACTCCACCACCTCCCTGGGCAGCACATTCCAATGGCCAATCACTCTTTCTGAGAAGAATTTCTTCTTCCCCTGGCACAGCTTGAGACTGTGTCCTCTTGTTCTGGTGCTGGGTGCCTGGCAGAAGAGACCTACCCCCACCTGGCTACAACCTCCCTTCAGGGAGTTGGAGAGAGCAAGAAGGTCTCCCCTGAGCCTCCTCCTCTCCAGGCTCAGCAACCCCAGCTCCCTCAGCCTCTCCTCCCAGGGCTGTGCTCCAGACCCCTCCCCAGCTTTCTTGCCCTTCTCTGGACACCTTCCAGCATTCAACATCTTTCCTAACCTGAGGGGCCCAGAACTGGACACAGGACTCAAGGTGTGGCCTAACCAGTGCTGAGCACAGGGCACAATGCCTTCCCTGCTCCAGCTGGCCACACTGTTCCTGATGCAGGCCAGGATGCCCTTGGCCTTCTTGGCCCCCTGGGCACACTGCTGGCTCCTGTTCAGCTGCTGTCACCCAGTACTCCCAGGTCCCTTTCTGCCTGGCTGCTCTCCAGCCACTCTGACCCCAGCCTGCAGCACTGCCTGGGGTTGTTGTGCATGGGTTTGTAGCACATGGGGATGTAGCTTTGACACTGTCAATGAGGCTGTAATTAAAAATTTGCTCTAAAGCTTGAAGGAAAATACATCCAGGCTGGCACAAAGGGAGGTCATGCAGAGCCACCACCCTAAGGGGGGCTGCTGACATGGTGGTGAAGAACAAGATCTTCAGTTAGACATAGCCTTATTTGGCAGGGCTGCAGTGACTAGTTGCTATTTTAAGAAAGACAAAATCATTTTAAGTTAAAATGTTATTTACTGGCTTGGACAAAGAAAGCAGATACAGAAGACAGCTGACTCATCCCTGCTGCAGAATGTAAACCTCATTCCTAACAGAGGAACGTGCACATACTGGCCTGCATGGCAGCATTTGGAGGCAAAGCTCCTTTCAAAACACCCCAAAATCTTAGACAATGCTTTTTGAAGAAGCTCTTCCTCAGCTACAGCTTTATTCATGAAAGGGTTAGGGAAAAAACCCATCAACAAACAAACAGCAATAACAAAACCCCAGATAAATTGTACACAGTTCACAGGTATCACAGAATGTTAGGGAAGGGACCTTGCAAGCTCATCCAGTCCAACCAGTGTCCAGTTCTGGGCTCCTCAGTTTAGAAAAGATGTTGAGTTGCTGAAGGGGTCCAGAGAAGGGCAACAAAGCTGGGGAGGGGTCTGGAGCACAGCCCTGGGAGGAGAGGCTGAAGGAGCTGGGGTTGCTGAGCCTGGAGAAGAGGAGGCTCAGGGGAGACCTCATTGCTCTCTCCAACTCCCTGAAGGGAGGTTGCAGCCAGGTGGGAGTTGGTCTCTTCTCCCAGGCAATCAGCACCAGAACAAGAGGACACAGTCTCAAGCTGTGCCAGGGGATGTTTAGTCTGGAAGAAGTTCTTCACAGAGGTATTGGCCATTGGGATGTGCTGCCCAGGGAGGTGGTGGAGTCACCATCACTGGAGGTGTTTAAGAAGACTGGCTGAGGCACTTGGTGCCATGGTTTAGTTGATTAGATGGTGTTGGGTGATAGCTTGGAGTTGATGATCTCAAAAGTCTTTTCCAACCTGGTTAATTCTATTGTATTCTATTCTATTGTATTCTATTGTATTGTATTCTATTCTAGTCTAGTCTAGTCTAGTCTACTCTAGTCTAGTCTAGTCTAGTCTAGTCTATCCTAGTCTAGTCTAGTCTATCCTAGTCTAGTCTGGTCTCCCTGCCAGAGCAGGGTCACCTAGAGCAGGTCACATGGGAACACATCCAGGTGGGGTTTGAGTATCTCCACAGAAGGAGTCTCCACATCCCCCCTGGGCAGCCTGCTCCAGGGCTCTGTCACCCTCACAGGGACAACATTTCTCCTCTTGTTTCCATGGAACTTCCTCTGTCTCAGCTTCCACCACTGCATCCCCCATCAGAGCCTGGCTCCAGCCTCTGGGCACTCACCCTGCGCAACTTTATCAACATGAATGAGGTCACCTCTCAGGCTCCTCCTCTCCAAGCTACAGAGCCCTCAGCTCCCTCAGGCTCTCCACATGAGGAAGATGTTCCACTCTCTTAATCATCTTCGTGGCTCTGCTCTGGAAGCTTTCAAGAAGTTCCTTGAGGTGCTTCTTGACCTGAGGTGCCCAGAACTGGAGACAATATTCCAGATGCAGCCCCACCAGGGCAGAGTAGAGGGGGAGGAGAACCTCTCTTGACCACTTCACTGCTGTCCAGCAAGTCAGTCCCCAATCTACACTGCTCCATGGGGTTGTTCTTTCCCAGGTTGTTCTTTCCAAGGTGTTCTTCCCCGGGGCAAGGGGGTTGTCCTTTCCCCCTTGCCCTGGTTGAACTTCATTCGTTTCTCCCTGCTGAGTTACAGTTGCTGTTACAGTTAGAGATGCTTAGTCTGTCAATCTTCTCAGTAGCTTAAAAAAGCAGCTCAACTGTTTTGTTAGAAAGCAAAAAGCAAAACCAAATGCAAACCAACACCAAATAAATCAAAACAAACAAAACCAAACCCCCCAAAAAACCCAAACCCCAAACCAAACTGAAACCATTCCCCAGCCCTCCCAAACAAACCAGAACCAAACCAAACAAAACCCACCACCCAAACCAATTCAATCTGGAATCTCCTCTGGAGGTTGCAACTCAAGCAGCACAAAACTGAATTCTAAAAGTAGGTTGAGCTTCTCTACTTTAAAAGTGGAGCCAAGGTCTAGACACCTTGGCTCACAGCAGCAAGTGAGCTGTTAGCCACACAAGAAGATGCTGGTGGCTCAAACACAGATATTGAATGAGTAATCCTGCTGCTGTGTTAATACAGCTGAAGGACACCCCCCAGGGTTACACATTCCCCTGTCCTTTCTGGCTGGTTATTGTGCTAATGAATATTTCTTCTGAATTTCTACTTCCTTTTATCTCCTTGCACTGTGATCATTGTGGCCTTGCAGTATCTGAAGTAGGCTACCAGAAAGCTGGGGAGGGACTTCTGAGGGTGTCAGGGAGTGATAGGACTGGGGGGATGGAGCAACATAAGAAACAGGTAGATTCAGATTGGATGTGAGGAAGAAGTTGTTCCCCAGGAGGGTGGTGAGAGACTGGCACAGGTTGCCCAGGGAGGTGGTGGAAGCCTCCTGCCTGGAGGTGTTTGCAGCCAGGCTGGATGTGGCTGTGAGCAACCTGCTGTAGTGTGAGGTGTCCCTGCCCATGGTAGGGGGGTTGGAGCTGGCTGATCCTTGAGGCCCCTTCCAACCCTGATGATTCTGTGATTCTAGCACTAGTCACTTAGTGTATCATTCCTTTATAAAAGGCACCCAATGGAGGCCACTTTCAGTAGCCCCATTTGCAAATCCACACAAGCAGATGGACTTCTAGTTGACCATACTTAGAAAGAGCAGCAGTCCCAGTGGAGCAGCAGTGCTGTGGGGAAAAAGAACATTATGTGGTAATGACCTTAATACAACATGGAAGATCAAAGTGGGGGGCACAGGCTCTGCTCCTCAGCATCTGCACTCAATGTGCCTTGCTCAGGTACTGTGTGAGAACAAGTCACTGAGGACAGCAACAGTAAGTGAATACAGACAGGGCAAACCTTGTGAAGTTCCAGAAGGACAAGTACAGGGTCCTGCACCTGGGGAGGAATAGCAGCAGGTACCAGGACAGGTTAGGAGCTGCCCTGCTGCAAAGGAGCTCCACAGAGAAAGTCCTTGGAGCCCTGGTGGGCAGCAAGTTCTGCATGGGACAGCAATGTGCCCTTGTGGCCAAGAGAGTCAATGGTGTCCTGGGGTGCACCAAGCAAAGTGTGGCCAGCAGGTCTAAGGAGGTTTTCTCCCTATGAGAGAGATGAGATGCCCTGATGAGACCACTGTGTCCAGTTTGGGGCTCCCCAGTTCAAGAGAGTCAGGGACCTGCTGGAGAGAGTCCAAGGGAGAGCCACGAGGATGAGTAGGGGACTTGAGCATCTCCCCTATGGAGAGAGACTGAGAGCCCTGGGGCTGTTTAGTCTGGAGAAGAGAAGGCTGAGAGGGATCTGATCAATGTCTATCAATAGCTGAGGGGTGGGGGGCAAGTGGAGGGGGCCAAGTTCTTTTGGGTGGTGCACAGCAATGAGCCAAGGACCAATGGATACAAACTTGAACAGAGAAGGTTTCAGCTCAACAGGAGGAGAAACTTCCTTACAGGGAGGTTGACAGAGCCCTGGAGCAGGCTGCCTGTGGGGATTGTGGAGTCTCCTTCTCTGGAGACTTTCCAAGCCCACCTGGATGCATTCCTGTGCAGACTGCCCTGGGAGACCCTGCTTTTGGCAGGAGGTTGGACTGGATGAGCTCTGGAGATCCCTTCCAATGCTATGATTATGTGAAATAGTATCACAGTATTGCCAAGGTTGGAAGAGACCTCAAAGATCATCAGGTCCTGTCACCACTGACCTCATGACTAGACCATGGCACCAAGTGCCACATCCAGTCCCCTCTTGAACACCTCCAGGGATGGAGACTCCACCACCTCCCCGGGCAGCACATTCCAATGACGAATGACTCAGTGAAGAACTTCCTCCTCACCTCCAGCCTAAACTTCCCCTGGCACAGCTTGAGACTGTGGCCTCTTGTTCTGGTGCTGGCTGCTAGAGAGAAGAAGCCAACCCCTTCCTGGCTACAACCTCCCTTCAGGGAGTTGTAGAGGGCAATGAGGTCTCCCCTGAGCCTCCTCTTTTCCAGGCTAAACAACCCCAGCTCCCTCAGTTTCCTTTTTGACCAAATAGTTTCCTTTTTGACCACTAAGAAGCATTGTTTATACTCACAGCTCTGAGACTGATGTCATCTAAAAATTCAGAGATTTCCTGTACTCTTAACTTTCTCTTCTTGCTGTCTTTCTCTTACAGGGCTTTTTTGTAGCAGTTCTGTATTGCTTTGCTAATGGAGAGGTAAGAGCCAATGCTGTGAGAAGTTTGGTTGATAGTAAAGGATATTAATGACCCTAAGAAGGCTGGCCTCGGTGGGTAGTTCTACTTATTCAAGGGCCTGAGTGCATTCTTTTGAACTGGTATAATTATTATGTCCAAAGGGAGCAGCAAGACCTGCCAGAGGTTTGGGATTCAAATGCAAAGTACTGCCGTTGAAGCCTGAGTGGCTGCAGTCCTGTGAGCGTGGATGCCCTGGGCTGTCTGAAGTACCAGGAGAAGCTTATGGTCAGCCACCTAAACCTCTCTCCTTGAATCAGTTGGGTTCCATCATTTCCTGTTGGCCAGCCTGAACCTTCTCTTTGCTTCCCCTGAAGTCTGTGTGAAGCAACCACATTTGGGGTGCTTTAATCTCTTAGCAACATGTTGAAAAAGTAATTGCATGAGTGCACTGCTCAGGAGGTGCCTAAACTTGCTGTGAGGTAATTCTTTGTTTGGAAGCTGTCTCCTGCTCTGCCTCGATGGGCAGCTGGGTGTTCAGTTTGCTCCGTGCCAGGATTGAGGCAATGTTGACTCTTATGCAGGGAGATGACAGCAGGGGAACTTAACCCAGTGGAGGGAGAAGGCTGGAATCAGAGCAGCTTGCTTGGAGTTTTGTCCAGCTGAGGGACTGTCTCTTCCATATATTCTGTTGTAACTTGCCCTGTTTGCTTCAGTTCTAATCACTGTCCCTTGTGTCTCTACCAAATGCCTCTGTAGACTGCCTGTCTCCATCTCCTCCGTGCTCTCTTCACTGGCAGCATTTAGGTCTTCAGCATGAATGAGCCTCATTCACTCAGCCTCTCCTCATAGGGCAAGCACTACAGCCCTGATCTCTGGGGGTAAGTTCAAGCATAGTTCTCCTACTGGGGCCCCACAATTAGATGCAAGATTCAGAGGTCTGCCTGGTGAGGTCTAAGTGGCTCAGCTTCTGCCCATACAGCCCAGTGCCTCCAGCACTGTCACAGCTGCCTGCTGCCTTTGCCTTCTTACCACACCTGGCTTGCTGCAAGCTGCTCTAGACAATGAAGCTGTGGAGGCTGGGAAATGAACCTCACTTAATTTGAAGTGATTTCTAAGTTGAAGCTCACTGTCTGTACCTCTCCTACATCTGATTTGGGTACAGACCTCCACTGCTGCAAACCACAGATATGTATCCAGCATGAGCTGCACTTATGAGCCTGACAGAGCCAAGCAGCTTGGCATGCACTGCACGGACACAGGTACTTGAATCTGGCCATCTTCTTACAGGCAGCAGTGAAACACGATGGGGGTTATACAAAAGGTAGCCAAAAGTTCCTGATCTTTAACAAGGAGACCTGGAGCAATTTTGGAACTATCTAAATGAAAGTTCTGGCACTTGTCTGCAGCACTCATCTAACATCTGCAAAGGGTGCAGAACTGCTGCCATCTCTCATCTGTCATTGAAGTTGCTTTTTGGCCTTCTGCTTCCTGGTCCAACTGAGCTGCCAGGCCAAAGCTGCTGGTTAGAGCCAGGACAAGCCTGCGCTCCCACTGCAGCCTGGCCCAGGGCAGGCAGGCACCAAGACACTCAGTGCTGAGGATTGAAAGCAGACTGCCAGATAAAGAGCTTTAACAAAACAAAGCAGATGTCCAAGCACAACACTCTGGCAAAGCTGTGTAGTTCTCATCTCCACAACTCCTGGGCTTTCCTCCTCCTCCTCCTCCTCACTTCATGAGGCTGTAAACATAGAAGTCCCTTGAGCTCTCCCACACACATGCACTAGGATCATGGTGTTATCAGAGATTCAGGGCTTAGGAAAAGCTTCCTTAAGTCAGAGAAGTTTAGGCTGGAGGTGAGGAGAAAGTTCTTCCCAGAAAGAGTAATTGGCCATCGGGATGTGCTGCTCAGGGAGGTGGTGGAGTCCCCATCCCTGGAGGTGTTCAAAAAAGGCTTGGATGTGGCACTTGGAGCCATGGTTTAGTTGTCAGGAGGTGTTAGGTATTAGGTAATAGGTTGGACTTGCTGATCTCTGAGGTCTTTTCCAACCTGGCTGATTCTATGATTCTATTCTATGATTTAGCAAATACATCTGTTTCTACCCTGCAAGGATCTTGCCAGGTTTGAGGTGCACTCCAAAAGGGCAGGAAGCTCAGCACCTCCACAGCCTCTCTCCTTTTACAACAGGCGCTTGGGTTAGTGTGCAGCAGGGTGGTCACAAGGCACCACTGTGGACAGGCTGTTTGCTTTTTCCCTCAGGTGAAAGCAGAGCTCCAGAAGCAGTGGTCCCGCTTCCTGCTGGCACAGCCCTTCGGCTGCAAATTTTGCTTTCTTGGGGAAAACATCAAATACCTCAGGAAATGTTCCCAGAAAAGAAAGAAGCAGCACCTCAGCACCAAGCACCACGTGTGTCTGGAGGCGAGGGAGCCCCTGGGACTGCAGCTCCAGCAGCTGCGAGCCAAGCAGAGGACAGGGCTGAGCCCAGCAGCAGGCTGTGCTCTGCCATCTCGGCCTCGGGCAAGCATGTCAGACAGCAGCGAAGGAGAAGTCACCACTGGGGAGACCACTGAGGAAGTCTTTGAAGAAAGTGAGATTTAGAAAGCACCTTCCAACAGCCACAGGATTCAGAAGGATCTTCTCTCTCCTCCAGACTGTTCAGAGCTCTGGGTTGTGCAGTGCAAGGAGAAAAGAGCCAACGCCTCAGCTGTCCCAGCTGTCTTTGTCTGAGAGAAATACTGACCTGGGTGGCCCTAACCTGTGTGGCTGAGGTGGAAAGGTTTGCAGGATCCAAAAATGCCTTGAGTTGATGGGTCTGGAAGATAACTGATATTGAAAGATATGCACACAGGGGGACAGGATGTGCTGAGTAGACTCTTGACACACACACTGTGTCCCAGCAGCTTCATCCCTGCTCACGTAACAGGGAAGTTTCTCTCTTTCAGAGATGTGTGTAGAAGACTCTTCTCTGCACAGCCTGAAACCATCCCCATCTCAGGAAAGAGTTTCAGGCTTTGGAAAACCAAACCCAAACCCAAAATGAACCCCAAAGACCCAAAGGCTCAAACCCACAAACAAACAAACAAACAAACAAACAAACAAACATCCCAAACAAAACCAAGCAACAAAACAAACCAAGCAGAAAAACAAATCAAACACCCCACAAGCAAACAAACAAAAGCCCCTTGTTGGGGAAGAAACAGAATGGGAGGTGGGGTTCAACAGAGCAAGCCCAAAAGGGGATGTGGGGTTCAACAGAGCTTTCTCATTGGAGGTACTGTGGTGGAGTACTCTGATCTGCATGGATAAGGTTGAAGCAGTCTCAATAATGAGCTCTGAGATGTGCTATAAATTTGGATGGTGTACCTCACAAAGCACAACCTTGCAGACACACTGCCTCCTTCTATGGCCAGAGATGTCAACTCTATGCTAATTATTAATGTGTACTTCCATTCTTTGTTTAAACCTATTGCTTCTGCCTGCCAGGGGCTGTGCCTCAAAGGCTCAAACTGGGAAGCACAAACACTGCAGTCTGGAGAGCTCTCTGTCAGTTATGCCTTGGAATCAATAATAGTGATTTGTATGTCTTTAAACATGGAATAAATCCAGTAGGTTAAGAGAGAGAGGTGCCTGTGCTGTTGTGTTTGATGTGCTCACTTCCCAAGGCACCACACAGAAGCAATGTAAGGCAAGTATGTTCCACCTCACTGAATGGAAAACACACGTTTGGGAAGGCTGAATGTCTAGGACGTAACTCTGGTGCTAATGAATCACAGAATAGGGGTTGGAAGGGACCTTGAAAGCTTATCCAGTCCAACCCTCCTGCCAGAGCAGGATCACCTAGAGCAGGTCACACTGGAACACATCCAGGTGAGGAGACTGAACACATCCAAGTGCCGGGTTCTGCACATTGGCCACAGCAACCCCAGGCAGTGCTACAGGCTGGGGTCGGAGTGGCTGAGAGCAGCCAGGCAGAAAGGGACCTGGGGGTGCTGGTCGATGGGAGGCTGAACATGAGCCTGCAGTGTGCCCAGGCAGCCAAGAAGGCCAGTGGCATCCTGGCCTGCATCAGGAACAGTGTGGCCAGCAGGAGCAGGGAGGTCATTCTCCCCCTGTGCACTGCACTGGTTAGGCCACACCTTGAGTACTGTGTCCAGTTCTGGGCCCCTCAGTTTAGGAAGGAGGTTGACTTGCTGGAACATGTCCAGAGAAGGGCAACAAAGTTGGTGAGGGGTTTGGAACACAAGCCCTATGAGGAGAGACTGAGGGAACTGGAGTTGCTTAGCCTGGAGAAGAGGAGACTCAGGGGAGACCTCATTGCTGCCTACAACTACCTGAAGGGAGGTTGTAGCCAGGCAGAGGTTGGCCTCTTCTCCCAGGCAGCCAGTGCCAGAACAAGAGGACACAGTCTCAGGCTGCGCTGGGGCAGGTTCAGGCTGGATGTTAGGAGGAAGTCCTATACAGAGAGAGTGATTGCCCATTGGAATGGGCTGCCCAGGGAGGTGGTGGAGTCACCATCACTGGAGGTGTTCAGGAGGAGACTTGATGGGGTGCTTGGTGCCATGGGTTAGTTGTTTGGGTGGTGTTGGATTGGTTGATGGGTTGGATGCGATGATCTTGAAGGTCTCTTTCAACCTGGTGCATTGTATTGTATTGTATTGTATCTCCAGAGAGGGAGACTCCTCAACCCCCCTGGGCAGCCTGCTCCAGGGCTCTGTCACTCTCACATAGAAAAAGTTTTCCCTCCTGTTTCCATGGCACTTCCTCTGCCTCACCTTCCACCACTGCCCCTTGTGCTGTCACTGGGCATCACCCATCAGAGCCTGGTTCCATCCTCTGGGCACTCACCCTTTGCATGTCTATAAACACTGACAAGGTCACCCCTTAGTCTCCCCCAAGCTGAAGAACTCTGTTTTGTTCCAGTGTAAACAGGAATTAACATAATAACCACTTCTTCTCCCCTCCCCTTTATAGGTAGGAAAGTCAACTAATATAGTTAACTTATTCTCCTTGGTCTGAAACTACAGTCATGCTCCCTCTAGGGTGTGGAGGTTTGGATGGAAGGAGGTCTGTCTTAGCTACTGACCAAAGGGTGGCAGAGCAATAGTATCCCTACAGCTCCAGCCTCAAGAACAGGAGATGAAAAAGGTGATGAGGCTCTGGGTCTCTGTAGATGTCACACACATCTGTACCTCATATTAGAAGTGGTGGAAGGGAAGTCCTACCAGCAGACATGGAGCAATCTTCAGCAGTCTTCATCTTTGTGAGCGCTCAGCCGTGGAAATTGAGGACAGCCTTTGCATGTGTGGGGCAGCAGCAAGGGATGAGACCAAAGCACAGCATTCCTCTTCAGGAGGCTCTAGTCCACAACTTCTTGGGCATAATCACCTAGCTCCAGGCTGAGCTCAACTCGTTCACCTTCATGGCAGAGCAAATCATTTTCACTTGACATCTGTGGGTTTTGCCCTGTTGTCTTTTGGTTCACTCATCTGCTGTTCCTCTAGCACCAGCATCTGATGCTGCTGGAGGCTCCCACTGAAAGAGCAAAAACTTCTCTACTGGCACCTCTACAACAGCCTGAGGGCAGAGGATGGCTTTAGGAACTTGTGGTGTCCCCAGTTTACCAGCTGGCATCATCTGTGGGTCTCCCACAGAACTTCTCCCTTTGCTAGCCACCCCCAGCACCCCCATCTGCCACTGATGTGCTGGTGCTCACTTGGTCAGGGCAGCAGGCTGTGAGGCAAGGTGCTGCCTCAATCCTCTTTGCTGGTGGCAGGGAAAGTTATTTTATGGATCCCCCAAATGAAACCACAAGGGAATCCAGCAGCTGGTTTGGGAAAAAACACTTGAATTTATTTGCTTACATATGCAGGAGGAAAAGTTAGAAATACAGAAAAGGAGGAAGACAGGAGCAAGGGCTAGCAATGCAAAAGGAGAATTACCACCACGGATCCAGGAGATGTTTCCCTGATCCCTGAGGCTCTGGATCCATGCTGGGGAAGCTTACAGCAGCAAAGGCTGAGATGATGGAGCAGGTGAGGCCTCACTGCTTGATTGGTGTGGAAGCTCCAGACTCTCCCTGTTGCCTCTTGGGTTTTATACCTTTTCCAGCCCCATAGGCAGTCACACTGCCCCATTCAGCTGAACACATCTGGCTGGCACCGCTCCCACTGGGGGTTGACTGTGCCAGCTCCCGAGAGCACAACCTGTGGCCTTGTCTGGTTATCAGCTGCTGTTGCCACAGAGCTTGTGGTAATGGTGTGAAAACACCTTGGGAAACTGCTATGTCAGTCACCTTTTGAGAGTCCTGTCCATGAGAAGGTCCCTGAAGACTTCTCCCAGCGAGCCCCAGCATCTGCTGGCTATCAGCATGGAGTTTGTGGGCTTGTAGATAAGAATCACAGAATCCTAGAATCACAGAAAGGGTTGGAAGGGACCTCAGGGATCATCCAGTTCCAAGCCCCTGCCATGGGCAGGGACACTTCACACCGGATCAGGTTGCTCAGAGCCACACCCAGCCTGGTCATAAAATCCTCCGGGGATGAGGCTTCCACCACCTCCCTGGGAACCTCTTGAGACAATGGTGTGAAGGCCAACGTGAGGATGTCAGTCCTGTTACCAGTGGGACCCAGTCTCAGCAGAGAGCTTGGTGTGAAGCATATGGGGAAGGCAAACAATGCTGAGGCAATTGGAGGGAGACAAACTGAACTCCTTCCAGGTGCATGCGTGCCTCAGCTGCGTAGGGACTGTCCTTCCTCTGGACATTCAGCTTCTTTCTTTCACCGGCCTCAGGAATTGTCTTGCCTTTCCCCATTGTTTCATCTACCAGTAAGAGAAAATCTGATCTGTCAAAATTCCTCTTGATGTGAGCACTTTTGGAGGTTTTTTATTCAAGGAGATTTTGCTGACACAATCTATTTCAGCTCTCGTAGCAACCACAGCTCTGGATTTTCATTAGTTTCTCAGCCTGCCCTTCAAGTCTCACAAGCTCTCTGCTGTGCTAAATGTCACGTTGTGCTTAAGCATCTTTGCAGTCACTTCTGGAGCCACGCAGAACTACAGTGAGAAGCAGCTGCTTGTAAATGTCATTGCAATTAACTCCAGGAAATAGTTAGGGGCTGACACATAAGCAGGCCTCAAAGACTGAAGGCTCAGCTTCTGTGTGTGTCATGTTCACCACACTGCAATGAGGATTTTCTCCCACCACAGCCAGGTTCTCACTCTTCCTGTTTTCCACCCAGATTGTTTCTTTGCCTTCTTTTGGACTCAGCTCTGATTTCAAGCCCAGCAACAACTCTGTAAACTGCCATAGAATCACAGACTTGTCAGGGTTGGAAGGGACCTCAAGGATCACCCAGTTCCAAGCCCCCTGCCGTGGGCAGGGACACCTCACACTTCACTGTTGCAACCACCTTGCTTTTGCTGCAAGCTTGTGTCAAAACTCTTTCTGTAGTTCCTGTAGCAAGGATGTGAGGAAGAAGTTGTTGCCCATGTGAGGGTGGTGAGAGACTGGCACAGGCTGCCCAGGGAGGTGGTGGAAGCCTCCTGCCTGGAGGCTTTTGCATCCAGGCTGGATGTGGCTGTGAGCAACCTGCTGTGGTGTGAGGTGTCCCTGCCCGTGGCAGGGGATCGGAACTGGCTGATCCTTGAGGTCCTTTCCAACCCTGACAATTCTGTGATTCTTTAAGTCAGCAGAGGCTATGCCTGTTTTCTTTTCAGCTTTATTTAGAAGACACAGATCTTTCTCCAGATTTCCATGTTACTGTTTTAGCTAACAGCATCTATAAGCATTGCAGAGCAGTCTCTGTGCAAGACGTTCAAGCCACTGCTTTCTTATAGCTGTTGGCTAGACTCCCTATCAACTCTGAGGCAAGAAACTGCAGAGCACAGGAGCTGTCAGGAGAAAAAGCACCACAAATACATGTGATGGGTCATGAGAAACAGCCACTCAGCACGAGGTAGTCCTCAGCTGGCCAACATCTTAAATACCTTGTGTAGTTCTGCCCATCCCACCTGCAGAGGAGAGAGCAGAATCCCAGAATCCCAGAGTCATTCCAGTCCAAAAAGATCTTAAGACCACTGAGTCCAACCATTCTCTAACTCTACCAAGGCTGCTGCTAAACCGTGACTCTCAGCACCACATCTCTGCCTCTTTCAAACACCTTCAGGGATGGGATTCAACCACCTCCTTGGGGACTCCACCACCTCCCTGGGGAGCCTGTTCCAGTCTTTGGTAACCTTTTCAGGAAAGTCTCTTCTAATATCCAACCTAAACCTCCCCTGGTGCAACTTGAGGCCATTTCCTCTCAGCTGATCACTTGTTACCAGGGAAAAGAGAGCAACCTTCACCTCAACAAAAACTCCTTTCAAGGAGTTGTGAGGTAAAGGAAATGAGGACATTTCATGCTAAAGGGGCTGCAATATTCAAAGTCCTGCTGAGCAGCAGGCAAGAGCTTGCCAGCTGAATATACCTCTGTATATCTCTGGCAGAGATCCCTCATCACTTCTGCTATGCTTGCTCTGTGGATAGAACTAGGCCAGGCACATAGGAGGAGGACTTGGGGATAATAACTGCTCACCCCAAGCAACAAATGATTGGGACAGGAGGGAAGGAACACAAGAGCAAGCCGTTAGATCAGGGTCTGACTACAGAAAGCAATCTGCCTCTTCCCATGCAAGAACTAAACCAATAAATCAACCTGGAGAGGTGCAGACAGTTAGAAGCAAGAGATGTTTCCTCCCAGACATCACTGCTGTGCAGCTGTTTGCTACAACAGGAAGTTTTTACATGTTCCAAAATCAGCTCACTGAAGAAAAACAAAATCTATCAAGGGCTGTTTAAATGCAATGCTGCCAGCAATGGGGAAGAGTCCCTGAGCAGGGATCATCAGGGCTCACACTCTAGGGACAATGTGTATGCAGGCACCACAGCAGTTAGTGAAGCTCTTTGTTGTACAACTGCAAGAGTTTTGCAGACATTTGCATGGTTCCTGAGAATTGTGATCAGTGCTGAGTGTCCTGACTTGACTCCCACTTTTCTACATTAACCACAGCGCTCTGCAGAAACCTTCCTGCCTTCGAAACAGAAAGGGCAGTGAAAGAGCTTCTGAAGCCTGGACCTGTGAGCAGAGTCACGATGGGCACCATGTTGGAGAAGTCAGCTTAAAGACATCTAAGCAGCTGAGATCACAGATTCACACAATCACAGAATGTTAGGGGCTGAAAGGGACCTCAAAAGCTCATCCAGCCCAACCCCCTGCCAGAGCAGGATCCCCTAGAGCAGGTCACACAGGAACACATCCAGGTGGGGTTTGAGTATCTCCAGAGAAGGAGACTCCACAACCCCCCTGGGCAGCCTGCTCCAGTGTTTCCTCCTGTTTCCATGGCACTTCCTCTGCCTCAGCTTCCAGCACTGCCCCTTGTGCTGGCATTGGGCATCCCCCAGCAGAGCCTGGCTCCAGCCTCTGGGCACTCACCCTGCACACCTTTATCGAGAGCAATGAGGTCACCTCTCAGTCTCTTCTTCTCCAAGCTACAGAGCCCTCAGCTCCCTCAGGCTCTCCTTGTAAGGGAGATGTTCCTCTCCCTTAAACATTTTTGTGTCAATCCTTTTTCAAAAGAGAGTTATTGTCCATTGGAGCAAAGAAGCAGATGAAAGAATCCCAAAGCACTTGCTGTCTACCCAAAAAAAACCCCAACAAAAACCAAACAACAACAAAAAACCCAAACCAAAGCAACAATCCCCCCCCAAACCAAAATCCTAGTTGTGTAGATACAAGGCCTGTAGCTTATGCTGCAGCTCCAGCAGACTGAGTGTTTGGTTTTCTGCTTTCTAAAACAGGAAGTCAGAATAAAATCAGAGCTAAATGTTTTCATCCTCAGCTTTCAGGACCTTGGAGGGGGGAGGGGGAGAATGAAAAAAGAAATGCAGTGGCATCATCAGTAAATGTGCAGATGACACCGAGCTGGGGGCAGGAGTTGATCTGTTAGAGGGTAGGAGAGCTCTGCAGAGGGACATTGCCAGGCTGGACAGAAGGGCAGAGGCCAAGGGCAGGAGATTGAACACATCCAAGTGCCAGGTGCTGCACATTGGCCACAACAACCCCAGGAGTGCTATAGGCAGAGCCAGGCAGAAAGGGACCTGGGGGTAATGGTTGACAGCAGCTGAACATGAGCCAGCAGTGTGCCCAGGTGGCCAGGAAGGCCAATGGCATCCTGGCCTGTATCAGGAACAGTGTGGCCAGTAGGAGCAGGAAAGTCATTCTGCACTGGTTAGGCCACACCTTAAATCCTGTGTCTAGTTCTGGGCTCCCCAATTTAAGAAGGACATTGAGACACCTGAAGGTGTCCAGAGAAGGGCAAGAAAGCTGGGGAGGGGTCTGGAGCACAGCCCTGTGAGGAGAGGCTGAGGGAGCTGGGGTTGCTTAGCCTGCAGAAGAGGAGGCTCAAGGGCGACCTTCTTGCTCTCTCCAACTCCCTGAAGGGAGGTTGTAGCCACCTGGGGGTTGGTCTCTTCTCCCAGGCAGGCACCCAGCACCAGAACAAGAGGACACAGTCTCAAGCTGTGCCAGGGGGGTTTGGGCTGAATGTGAGTAAGAAGTTCTTCCCAGCAAGAGAGATTGGCCCTTGGGATGTGCTGCCCAGGGAGGTGGTGGAGTCCCCATCCCTGGAGGTGTTTAGGAAGAGCCTGGCTGAGGCACTTGGTGCCATGGTTTAGTTGATCAGATGGTGTTGGGTGATAGGTTGGACTGGATGATCTCAAAGGTCTTTTCCAACCTGGTTAATTCTGTATTCTGTATTTTGTGTCACCTCTTCTGTATTCTGTATTCAGAGCATTCAGCACCAGCCAGTGGGGCTGGGCTGTTTGTCCCAACAATAAATGCACTGGGATGTGTTTGTAATTTTTTTCCCCATTTGTATAAGGCCAGAGACAGTAATTTACACAAGCAAGAGCTTTTGAGTAAGAAATGTGGCATCAGAATTTCTGTGGTTTGAGTCAAGATAGGAGATCCTGTTTGCTGAAACTTGAGGGGGTTGTGTGCTGAGGTTAGTTTAATGCAAACAGGATTCCTGGGGCTGTTTTATCTTGATCTATCATCAGTTCCAAAAGTGACCTCCTGTTTAAGGAAACCATGGGAGAGACAAATGGGAGCTGGCACCTGTGTAGCAAACCAGGAAAGAGGACAAGAACTCTTGGCCCTCAGAATTAAATCTGTCACAGACAACAGAAAGAGCTTCTTGGAGTGCCTCAGTGGGAAAAGGCAGAGCAAGGGATAATGTGAGCCTGCTGCTGGCCTCACCGACTAGACAGATGGGCAGAGTCCAACAGGATGGCATTCAACAAGTCCAAGTGCCGGGTGCTGCACTTTGGCCACAGCAACCCCAGGCAGAGCTACAGGCTGGGGTCACAGTGGCTGAGAGCTGCCAAACAGAGAGGGACCTGGGGGTGCTGATCGACAGCCGCCTGAACATGAGCCAGCAGTGTGCCCAGCTGGCCAAGAAAGCCAAGGGCATCCTGGCCTGCATCAGGAATAGTGTGGCCAGCAGGAGCAGGGAGGTCATTGTGCCCCTGGACTCTGCTTTGGTTAGGCCACACCTTGAGTCCTGTGTCCAGTTCTGGGCCCCTCAGTTTAGGAAGGACATCGAGACACTTGAACGGAGAAGGGCAACAAGGCTGGGGAGAGGCCTTGAGCACAGCCCTGTGAGGAGAGGCTGAGGGAGCTGGGGTTGCTTAGCCTGGAGAAGAGGAGGCTCAGGGGAGACCTCATTGCTCTCTACAACTACCTGAAGGGAGGTTGTAGCCAGGAAGGGGTTGGCCTCTTCTCTCTATTAACCAGCACCAGAACAAGAGGACACAGTCTCAAGCTGCGCCAGGGGAAGTTTAGGCTGGAGGTGAGGAGAAAGTTCTTCACCGAGAGAGTAATTGGCCATTGGAATGTGCTGCCCAGGGAGGTGGTGGAGTCCCCATCCCTGGAGGTACTCAAGAGGGGACTGGACACGGCACTTGGTGCCATGGTCTAGTCATGAGGTCTGTGGTGACAGGTTGGACTCAATGATCTTTGAGGTCTCTTCCAGCCTTGGTGATACTGTGATACTGAGATGGGTGCATCTGCCTGCATCTGTGTTCGTCACTGTGCAAAACCAAGAAGAGACAATTCTGCTTCGCAGGGCTTAGGATGGGCAGAGAAGCAGACTGCAGCTTGTGCTGCTCATGGAAGGTCTCTCACAAGGCCTGTGAATAGTATCAGTCAGTACTGCTGTAAGTCAATACAATACAACACAATACAATACAATACAATACAATACAATACAATACAATACAATACAATACAATACAATACACCAGGTTGGAAGAGACCTTCAAGATCATCGCATCCAACCCATCAAACAATCCAACCCACCCAACAACTAGACCATACAGCCAAGCACCCCATCAAGTCTTCTCCTGAACACCTCCAGTGAAGGTGACTCCACCACCTCCACGGGCAGCCGATTCCAATGGCCAATCACTCTCTCTGTGTAGAACTTCTTCCTAACATCCAGCCTAAACCTGCCCTGGCGCAGCCTGAGACTGTGTCCTCTTGTTCTGGTGCTGGCTGCCTGGGAGAAGAGACCAACCTCTGCCTGGCTACAACCTCCCTTCAGGTAGTTGTAGGCAGCAATGAGGTCACCCCTGAGTCTCCTCTTCTCCAGGCTAAGCAACCCCAGCTCCCTCAGCCTTTCCTCATAGGGCTTGTGTTCCAAACCCCTCACCAACTTTGTTGCCCTTCTCTGGACACGTTCCAGCAAGTCAACATCCTTCCTAAACTGAGGGGCCCAGAACTGGACACAGGACTCAAGGTGTGGCCTAACCAGTGCAGTGTACAGGGGCAGAATGACCTCCCTGCTCCTGCTGGCCACACTGTTCCTGATGCAGGCCAGGATGCCATTGGCCTTCTTGGCTGCCTGGGCACACTGCAGGCTCATGTTCAGCCTACAATCAACCAGCACCCCCAGGTCCCTCTCTGCCTGGCTGCTCTCCAGCCACTCTGACCCCAGCCTGTAGCACTGCCTGGGGTTGCTGTGGCCAATGTGCAGCACCTGGCACTTGGATGTGTTCAATCTCCTGCCCTTGGCCTCTGCCCATCTGTCCAGCCTGTCGAGGTCCCTCTGCAAAGCCTCTCTGCCCTCCAGCAGATCAACTGCTGCCCCCAGCTTGGTGTCATCTGCAAATTTACTGATGATGGATTCAATGCCGTCATCCAGATCATCAATAAAGATGTTGAAGAGCATGGGGCCCAGTACTGATCCCTGGGGCACACCACTAGTGACAGGCCGCCAGCTGGATGTGGTGCCATTCACCATTACTCTCTGGGCTCGGCCCTCCAGCCAGTTCCTAACCCAACGCAGTGTGATCCTGTCCAAGCCAGGGGCTGCCAGCTTGGCCAGGAGTTTGCTGTGGGGAACGGTGTCAAAGGCCTTGCTGAGGTCCAGGTAGACCACATCCACAGGCCTCCCCACATCCACCAGGCGGGTCACCTGATCATAGAAGGAGATCAGGTTGGTGAGGCAGGACCTGCCCCTCCTAAATCCATGCTGGCTAGGCCTGAGCCCCTGGCCATCCTGTAAGTGCTGTGTGATCGCACTCGAGATGACCTGTTCCATGATCTTGCCTGGCACTGAGGTCAGGCTGACAGGCCTATAATTCCCTGGCTCTTCCAACAGGCCCTTCTTGTGGATGGGCACCACTTTGGCAGCTTCCAGTCTTCTGGGACCTCTCCAGTGAGCCAGGACTGCTGAAAAATGATGGAGAGCAGCTTGGACAGCTCATCTGCCAGCTCCCTCAGCACCCTAGGATGGATCCCATCCGGTCCCATGGCCTTCTGGGGGTCCAAGCGGCTCAGTAGATCTCTAACTTCCTCCTGGAGCAGCGGGAAACTATGCAGCTCTCTGGCTCCTTCTGCCAGCTCTGCAGGCCAGCTGTCTGGAAGACGTTCTGCCCTGCTAGTGAAGATTGAGGCAAAGAAGATGTTAAGCACCTCTGCCTTTTCCTCATCCTTTGTTACAACGTTCCCCTCCGTGTCAACCAAGGAGTGGAGGTTGTCCTTGCCCTTCTTCTTGCTATTGATGTATTTATAGAAGGACTTTTTGTTGTCCTTCACAGCAGAGGCCAGCCTAATTTCTAAATGGGCTTTTGCCTCCCTTCAAAGGAAGAAGTTAAACTTTACCAGCTGAATGAGCTGGAAGTGGTTTTGAACCCTCACAGGTTGTTGTGCCATGTGTCCTTCTCCAGGCCCTTAGAAGCAAAGCTCTGTGCAAAGCTAAAGCAATTGACTTAATTCAGTCCCAGAATCCCCATGGTGGGGGTGTGGAAGCTGTGTTGCCACAGGAGTTTGTCTCACACAGATGCTTCTCTGCTGCCCTTTCTTTGTATCCAAGCAGCTGTGACAGGCTGCTCCTGGAACAGGACTCTGCAGCTTGGGTGCCCAAGCCCTAAGCCCTGCAAAGCAGAATTGTCTCTTTTGTGACCAACACAGATGCAGGAATATCACTGCCAGCCCCAAAAGTGCACCACAGGACTTAACTGCCCTCACTGGCCTGGTTTAGGGCTTCTGTCCCCCTGCTGGTTCCAGAAGCACCATTTAAGTCCAGGCCTACATTGTAGGTGTCTAAGCTACATTATAGGTGCAGCTGTCTCCAGCTTTGCCTCTTAGATGGAGCTCAGACCTTTGTTGTGCCCTTGTCTCTTAGTTCCCTGTCTACCTCATTTCCTACTGACTGACAAAATTCCATGGATGATCCTGGCTCATCACCTTCCCTTGTCTCTGGATGTCACTGCACCCTGTCCCCAGCACCCTGCTTTTCCCAGACTTTCCAGACCTGTGCCTGATCAGTGAGGGCTCTGCAAGTGTTGTGGTCACTTAGGTCCTGGTTTCACTCTCATGGAGTAACCTTGTGCCTTGCTGCTTCCTGACACTCATCCCACTCCGTCAGGAAACATCACCGTGAAGGTCTGATGTGAAACTTTAGGGTATGCAAGCAGCAGCTCCCCTGGACGGTATCAGGGTGTCATGGTTTGAGAATTGGGTGTCTGCAAGAAACCAAAGAAGTCTTACAAGAGGCTAGAGAGTCCAGCCTGGTGGGTGGCCACAGGAAATGTTGTTATTTCATTCCTATAATGCCCTGCACCTCCAGTATAAAACAGGCTGCAGTCAGCCTCTGCTCCCTTCTCTTCTCCCCTTTTCCCTTTCCCTCTCTCCCTTCCCAATGCTGCTTCCATCTCTTGCTTTGCACGGGGGTTGGGCTTAGAGCAGCTTTGGCAGGGGCCTGAAGATGGAAAGCCAATTTTAACTGTGTTAGGTGATGGGGGTGCAAAGGTGATGTGTGTGTGGGGGTGGAGTGTGTGCATTTGAGGCCTGGATTTTTGGCCTGGTTGGTGGAAGTTTGGAGAAGGCTTTTGGCTTCTGTATTAAGCCCAGACTATGGATTTTGTGTATCTTACGCTTTGCACTGTAGTTTGTAGTTATGAAAAGCACTTTCACTTCATCTTTCAGTGTATTCTGTATCTCTATCCAATCCTGTGTGTGGAGTTTTCTTTCATTCCTTTGAGAAGAATTAAAGAGACGGTCTTGCTCCCTTCACCCAAGACACGGGGGAAGAACCGTGAGCCCTCTCCAAACCTGACACCTTCCCATCCACTTGGCAGGTGGAGATGCTGGGTGCCTTGGCACTTCCAAGATTGTAGCTCCCATGGTGTAAAGGTTCAGCATCACTTCTTTCTAGCTGCAAGACATCTTGTGCTGCACCACCACTGCTCTGCCCTAGAAGAATGCCTTAAGGGCCTGAAGTGCAAGGCTTTTCCCACCACAGTTTTCAGATTAGGGTGGAGCACTAATGCCTGAAGTAAGGTAAGTAATGTGGCTGCAGATGTGCTGATGTCCTCTGCTAGCCATAAATCAAGGTTATACACAAAGAAAATTATGCAGTTAGAAGTAGATCACATGGCCCACAGCCCATCATCTTCTTCTGCTTTGTACTGCTCCAGGCTGGGATACATTGAGATGCTGTAGGCTGACACTGAGCAAGAATGAGTCAATCCCAGCAGCAAAGCCAGGTGGCAGGCAGCTCCCACGTCTGTGGCCGAGGGGCTGTCTTGCTGTGCTGCTGGGTCTGGGCCTGGGCCTGCACAGGGTCAGTCACCAGCGCTGGTAACACAGCCTGCAGTTTGCATCTGACAGCTGCAGCTCTCCGACCACATCCTGGTCTGAAGCAAAAGGGAAGCACACCGACATCTGCTGTTAAACCGGTGGGAGATGCATGCCCAAAGCTGCCTTGGGAGATGCAGAAATGGCCTTGACATGCAGAGGGGTGAAAAGGGTGAGGGGTTCTCCTCTGCCAGCAAGCTGAAGACAGAGAACTAAGTGGGAAAGGGAAGTCTGACACAATATCATCTCTGAGAGTTCAAACATAAACACCTGCAGGCAGTTGTTCTGTGCTCAGGAGAACTTGGGAGAGCCATTTTCAGTGCTCTCCATAGCAGATTTGTAGTGTGATAAAAATCCTGATTGCTGCTTTGTTTCCCTGGCGACTCAGCTTTTACCTCTGCTTTTGCCAAGCACCTGGTGTGTTTCTTGTCTAGAAACAGAACAGGGCTGGAGCCTCTCTAAAACTCCCTGAAGGGAGGTTGGAGTGAGGACGGGGAAACCTCTTCACAGGTGCTGTTAAGCAGAATGGAGCAAAATCTCCTGCCCTTTGCATCTAACAGGGGCAGGCCACAAAGCAATCACATTGGTGTTTCCACCATCTGCTCTGAGCCTACCAAATTGTCCTGCACAGTAACTCCCTACCTTGGGTGCCAGAGTGCTATTGAAGTCCTCTTTCTACTACTACAAATGCTGTTTGCTGGCAAGTTGCAGCTGAATGTACCACAGCAGGTGAGAACTGTTAAGTATTCACCAAGCTGGTCTGTTCCACGCATCAATATCTGAAGCAGCACTCTCAGATCTTGTGACAGATTAGGGCTACTTCGGACAAGGTACGAAGACTGTGAAAGCTTCCACCTGGAGCTCTGTCAGTATCTTACCTTCTTCTCCCAGAAGTGTGTGCATCCCTCTGCAACCTTACCCCAGCAGTGCACCAGCGCCACAGAGCTGGTGGATGCCGTACTGCAGGTGGTTGCAGAAACTGAATTTTCAGGAGTTCAGAGCCAAATTGTTAGAAGAGGCTCAGGAGATGTGTGGATGATGGCATTAGCTCCAGGGTCCTCGAGTCACACCTTGCTAGGCAGCTAGGCTCCTGCTCTGCAGAACCGCAGCGCTGGCTTGCTCTGAGCTCTGCTCTACAGCACCATCCCATGCTGCTCACTCCTGAGTCAGCTGTTGGATTACACAGGATTTAAGACTGATAAGGACCTTGTGAGAAAAGCTGTCAGCAGGCAGTCACTCCAATACTCAGAGTAGGACAGTTTAGTACCAGCAGCATTTTACAGCTCTTCAGCTAAGCTTCAAGAGCACATGGAACTTGCAGTGGTGTAGAAAACTTAGAGATGATGTCAAGCACGCTCAGCTCAGGCAGCTGCCTTCAGACAGACCATAGGCAGCTTGCTTGCTTGTTTGAGAAACAAACCCACTTCACTACAGCTGTTTCTTGGATTATTTTCCTAATAAAAAAGACATTTCAGGGGCTGAAGTCATCTAAATACCATGGAAATAGTTGGAAAGCTTAAGTACAGATTACACCTGAGCGATGTGACTGCCAATTCAAGCTGCATTAAGGAGGTGTAGTGGTTTGAGCCTTAACTGGGATTTGAGAGCTCAGATGGTGGAAAACTGAGAAGGCCTCCCTGCTCCCCCTCCCTTTTCCCCATAAGGAAGGGAAAAGGAAAGGAAAAAGGGGAAAAGAAAAAAAAAATGGGGTAGGAAAAAGGGGAAGGAGGTAAATCTACCAACAGATAATTTGGCCTTGGTTTGGAAGTAGAAGGAATTTCTTATTACAAAAAATATATATATATATAGCAGTAACAGGGAGGGGTCACAAGGGTAAGGAATAAGGATGAATAGGAAAATATACAAAACCAAATGCGGATGGCCTTGTATCTCCCTCCATGGATGTGGATTTCAGTCCTTTAGGGAAGCCTGGATGCAGCAGGGAGAAGCCCAGGCCTGGCCATGTGGCAGAACCAGGAGGCCAGCAGCAGCTGTTGGTCCTCTCGAGCAGGTGAGGCAGGAGCAAAGAGAGCAAAGGGCTGCAGAGTCTTCCTTTTTATAGGCTTGCTGGACAGGCAGGGGGAGTGGAATAGACCACCTTCAACCTGGGGGACCTCTCCTCCTGGGAGCGGGAAACCAAGCCCCTCTCTGTTCACCTGGGTCAGGTTTCTTTTGTCCCATGGGGAGGCAGGGCTCTTGCAGCCCTCCCCCAGGATGGTGTGACCCAGCACAGGGGCTATCAACAAAGAGGTAACTGTGCACATGGCACCCCAACGGGTTTTAATGGTCACAGAATCACAGAATGTTAGGGGCTGGAAGGGACCTCAAAAGCTCATCCAGTCCAACCCCCCTGCCAGAGCAAAGGTCACCTACAGCTGATCACACAGGAACACATCCAGACAGGGCTTGAATATCTCCAGAGAGGGAGATTCCACAACCCCCCTGGGCAGCCTGTTCCAGGGTTCTGGCACTCTCACAGGGAAAAACGTTTCCTCTTGTTTCCATGGAACTTCCTCTGCCTCAGCTTCCACCACTGCCCCTTGTGCTGGCATTGGGCATCCCCCAGCAGAGCCTGGCTCCAGCCTCTGGGCACTCACCCTGCACAGCTTTATCAATAGCAATGAGGTCACCTCTCAGGCTCCTCCTCTCCAAGCTACAGAGCCCTCAGCTCCCTCAGGCTCTTCTTGCTAAGGAAGATGTTCCACTGCCCGCAGAGTCTTTGTGGCTCTGTGCTGGACTCTCAAGCAGGTCCCCGAAGTCCTTCTTGACCTGAGGGGCCCAGAACTGGACACAATAGTCCAGATGCAGCCTCACCAGGGCAGAGTAGAGTGGGAGGAAAACTTCCCTCAAACCTGCCAACCACAGCCCTTGTAATCCACACCAGAATGGCATTGGCCTTCTTGGTCACCAGAGCACACGGCTGGCTCACGGTCAGCCTCCCACACTGGAATGCTGTGCGGCTTTGGTAGAAGGAAAAGCAAGTAGGGCAAGACAACTCCATCCTCGGTGTGTCTCTGTACACTTTATTTTACAGGAGATGAGATGAGCACTCTGGTGCATATAAACTTGCAGAACAATCTAGGAAAATACAGTTTAACCATAGGAAATTGTTTTACAGTAAGACAGAAAAATTATGTATAGGAAACGCCTTCAACACTGAAGGACAAGATCCACAGCTGACATAAAGTAGCTTCCACCCAGCTCTGCCAGTTTACCCAAGCTGAAGATCTGCCCCTGAAATCTTTTCTGCATTCAACTTCTTCTTTAAGTGATTCCTTCATGTGTCCTTAGGGAACAAAAGCCACCCTGTACTATGCACAACAATCCGAGATTCACTGGTTACCCAGACTGAGGCGGCATGATCTATACTCTACTTAAGGGGAATATTCAGTCAAAATTTAGGGGAAGTTATAAAATTTTGGTTAAACATCTTTAAAAAGAAGTCATTAGTAGTGGTAAAAGACAACCTGCCTGGAAACTCAGAAGTATTTAGCAAAAGTTACACCAAAAAAAAGGACCAAATGCACAACTTGATTTGAGTAGAAACCTCAGGTTTAGTGTATGAGCGGTGTGACCTGGCCTGCCTTTGAATCCCTGCTGGTAAAGCCTCTGCAACACTGGTGGGTGGATTTTTCATGCTGTCTTGGGCTACTAAAGGAAATCTAAGCATCCAAGGAAGAGAAGGAAGTATTTGTCACAGAATCACAGAATGCGCTGGGTTGGAAGGGACCCTCCAAGGTCATCTTGTCCAACCCCCCCGCAGTCAGCAGGGACACCTCCAACCAGAGCAGGCTGCTCTGGGGCCCCACCAGGTTTGACCTTGAAGGTCTCACTGTGCCAGCAGAGATGTCTGTGGGCATCCCAGGCTGCCCACCTCAGAGGCACCCACACCTGCAGACCTCTGGTCTGTCCTGCAGCAGGAGGTACCAGCTTTAGTCATCATGGATAGAGGTTGCTGTCCCTAAGGAGTGCTTTTGATCTGCTGGAGTAGGAAAAAAGTGGTAAAGAGACATCCAAATCCCTTAGGCTGTTCCAAGAATCTCAGCCAACACATCACAGAACTCCAAAGGAACATGAGATTTCAGGTCAAGCACTGCCAAACCCAAATGACAAAGGCTGCCATGTCATGTAGATGTGAGATCCCCAAACCCACTCTTCAGCTCTAGACTTCCAGTACCAGAATATTTCTTCTCAGCAACTGCTTTGAAAAAACAAGGGTTTTGTTTGGTTGGTTGGTTTGTTGTTGGTGGTTTGGTTGGTTGGTTGTGTTTTCTTCTTTGCTTTGTTTGGTTTGGTTTTGTTTTGTTTGTGTGTTTTCTTTTCTGCTTTTCTGCTTGTTTGGAGTGTTGTTTGTTTGGTTTTGCTTTGCTTTGCTTTGTTTTACACAACAAAGCCCTGTTAGGACCCACACACCACACTTCCTCAACTACTTCAATGCAGAACTCCCTGCTTATTCTGAGAGCTCTATACTGAAGGACGTGCCAGAAGATCAGGTCAGCAACGTTCCTCCAGCACAGCTGCTCTGAAGCCTGGCACTTCCTACCCCATTTTCAGCACTTGAAAATTCAGGGTGATGTGCTGGCCAGTGAATGATGAGTGAGACAAAGGCAGTCCTGCTGGATGTGTGGATGTCCTCAAAGAGTGCAGAGTGCAGAGCAAGGAGGAGGGCTGAGAATCCTGTGCAGATCTGTGCATACTGGCTGCTCCTGAGGTCTGGAAATGGGTAGGGTGGATCTGTGTCATTTAAGTGCTTGCAGATACAATTTAAAGAGGCACTTCAAGGGGAACCACTAAGCAGAATTTTAATAGGGTTGTGAGAGAAGTCATGATTCAGTTGCCTGTTAAAGCAGGAGCCCTGAAAGACTGCATATACTAAAAATTAAAGTCTTGTCAACTCACTGAAGCTGAACACAGCAGCTGAAAAGCTTTTGTTCCGAATATCCACTGAGTTAATCTCTTCTGATGCACCTGAGACAGTTCAACTTAATGTAAGCTGAGGGAATTCAATTGGAATGTTTCAAATTTGTCTTATTTTTCCCTGTGATTATTATGTGGTTAACCTAAGACTTGGTCTGCGAAAGATTTTAGCCATGTGTAATTCTCAGAATCAGATGCATCACTAGGCACAAAAGGTTTCTGCCTTGAGGGACGTGGGGGATCGGAAATTTCAGTCAAATTGTGCTATGTGTTGGTCCCTTCAGAAGAAAAAATGCTCAGGAAATGAAAGGAAATCTGTGACTATCACAAAGAGAAGGCATTGCACTACAAAGCCTGGTGGGCTGATGAGCGAGAACCAAAAGGGAAACCCAAAAGAACCCCTCCTAAAAGCATGCATTCACCACTCTCACAAAACATCCAAAAGCATGAAGCTTGGTCAGCACAGGGAAGCCACAGAGCCATTCCACGGACATTCCAAATTAAAGATGCCCCGAACGGCCGTCTGCCAGCGATGGAGGGTTGGCTGCACGAACAGTGAAGAGGGAAAGGAACCGAAAGATGCACAGTTATATGAGTAAGGGGTACTGTAAGACTAAGGAGTGTTGTTCATCCATCAGTGCTGCTCAGGAAAAGACAGGGACCTGCTGACAGGAAAGACTTCATCACCATTACGCACCAGGAAGAGTGCCGAGTACCTGCATGCCAGGCTCCACACACCTCTGACTTACAGCCGGCTCGGAGCAAGGCTGCAGGACAGCACAGCCCTGCCAAGCACCTGCAATCACTCTGCAGTCACCAGTGGGGTCTTGCCAAGTACTGGCCTCCCACTGCCACAGCCAGTAGGGGGAATTCAAACTAACACTTCATGGCTGATTTTCTTGTGCTCAGCAGAATTCAAGGAGAGATGAGCCTGGACCCACCAGGAGCGGGAGGAATGTGCACGCAGCAAGAACCATTCCCGGCCAGGCCTTGGCAACCTCTGGGACCTCGTCCTCCTGTTTCAGTACACATGCTGGGTAGCAAAAAGCCTTCAGACTTTCCAGAAGTGTCTGTGATGAAGAAAGCTCGTGAAAACTGTTGTTATGATACTGTCCTTTGAAGGCCTGGTTCTCACAAGTGGAAGTTTGTAAGGATTTGGCCTGATGACTGTCAGCTCGAGGAACGAGAGCCAGCAAGCTGCAGCAGAGCAGAGGAGCACAATGGCTACTAGGAGATAGCAAACAGGGTTTTCATTCAGGAGGGATAGAATCAACTGATCACACCAAGAAGTCACTTCTACTCATTCCAGGGGGACCTTCAAGGTGCTGGTCTGGACTTCTTAAGGTGCTTGATAGTGAAGGACCCACCTGGGTAAGCACTGTGCCTTTTCTCTGAGACTGAAGAAACTTCTTCACCTCAGCTGTGGGTTTAGGTTTTTACAGCTGCATCTGAAGCTGAGCTGTAGGCCCATGCTCTAGAGCTACACTCCCACCACACCCTGACACAGGGTCACTTGTGGAGCTGCTGAGAACTGCATGCGTGGTAGCTAGGTCTTAGGTACCTGAGGTTGTCACTTCTTAATGTTTACCTTATACATGGACTCAACCACTAAGGAAAACAGAGGCTTAGGCATTGCAATTTCCTAGCCTGATTTTCAAAGTCTATTAACACCTACATGATCCCTGTTGTGTTCCAAGGTATTCTTTGAGTGTTGAGTACTCCCCAAGAGCAGGTGAAGAGTACACATTTCTACATAGAGTCGAGCCTGCAGCAGATATTTAAATAATGCCATTACAAACAGGGGCAAACCTAAAGGGGTCTGCAAAATGATGCCTGTTACTGAGCAGGGATGTTTCCTGGGGGTGCTTTACAGAGAAATCCTGTCAGAAAAACAAAACCAAACCCAACCAACCCAAAAAAAACACCCCCAAAAATGAGCTGCCAGCATGCACTTGCAGCCCAGAGAGCCAAGCAGAGCCTGGGCTGCAGAAAGAGAAGTGTGGGCAGCAGGGCCAGGGAGGGGATTCTGCCCCTCTGCTCCACTCTGCTGAGACCACAGCTGGAGCACTGTGTCCAGTTCTGGGGCTTCTATTACAAGGAGGATCTGGAGGTGCTGGAAGGTGTCCAGAGAAGGGCCACTAGGTTGATCAGAGGCCTGGGGCTGCTCTGCTATGAGGACAGGCTGAGGAATTTGGGGCTGTTCAGTCTGTAGAAGAGAAGGCTCCAAGGAGACCTTCTTGTGACCTTGCAGTATCTGAAGGGGGCTCCAAGAAAGCTGGGAAGGGACTTTTGAGGGTGTCAGGGAGTGACAGGACTGGGAGGAATGGAGCAAAACTAGAAATGGGGAGATTTAGATTGGATGTCAGGAAGAATGAGCCAGGTAACCCTGACCCCATTGTCTGCAGCATTGTATCACAAGGGGGTATCACCTTTTGCAAGAAACAAGCTGGAACCTGTCTACAAGCAACAGCAAAACTTCCCTAACACTTCCACTGATTACAGATGAAAGTCTTGGGAGAGGAAGCCTCTCACCCATTGCAGAGCCACATCATGGTAAAGAGTAACAGCCAGGGGCAAGTGCTCACCTCAGGTTACAGAAGAGAAAGAGAGATACAGACTCCATCAAGGGAGTGATCATTCTGTGCAGCTCGCACATTCCTGCAACATCTCAAATGGAACAAGAACTAGAACTAGGAAAACTGTCTGGAAGTAAAAGGGCTGAGGGTTGGGGGTAGAAATCACCAGAATACAACTGAGAGCAGCTCAAATGCATACCAAGAGAGGAGCCAAAACACAGCTCAGTTCTCTGAGAAAACCTCTGCTGCTACTCAGCAGCTTCAGTCCAGAATAGAGAAAACAACAAACACAGTTAAAGAAGGGGGAAAAGAAACTGTAATTGATAATCTCAGGCATTTATTAGGGAGAATTCTGTATAAAGTGCACAAGTAGCTGAGTTTTGTCATCTGAACAAGAAGGTGGTGAGGTGTGGCAGGATTGCTTATGTTAATCCACAGCTCTGCACCCAGGGGCTGGCCTGACATGCAGCTCCTAAGCACTCCAGGGTTTTTTTGGCCACTGAAGTTTTGAAAGCTCACCCTGCATCTGTGGTTTAAAAAAGTGCCTGTCCTTCAAAGTGCATGGTAGAGATTGGAGAAGTATACACTGGGATGCCAGAAAATGAATAGGATAGAGAGGGAACAAATAGGAAGACTGAAAATGAAACCTCATCATGAATCTTCCCTGCTTGAGCAGCAGGAGGCTAGGGAAGCACAGGCAACCCCACCGAGCTCCAGGACTACACAGTGCATAGGCAAATCCTGTTTCACTGGTATTGCAATGGTCTTTGCAGGAGCTTCTCAGGGACTCACACAGCACTGTGCTGGATGCAGGAGAACAAAACAGCAGCTGCAAGTTCCAAAGTGTGTAATGGAAGCACAGTATGGGAGGTGTCACACCAGGAACAGGGATCCTGAGTGGTGATGGCACTGCACCTTGTCAAGGTGCAAAGGTTCACCAGGGTGAATGACACATCAGAGAAGTGGGTTGTGGAGGTGTGGGAAGTGGGTGTGTGGAGTGGCACTCACAACACAGAAATGAATCTGTACTGGTAAAGAGATGAAAGGAACAACAGGAAAATGCAACTGAATTCAGTCTGAAATAGCAAACCAGAAAAACAATTACTGCAGCAATATTGAAAGTGTGCTTCAGAGAAGGTTTCTTTGTGTCTCACTTTGCATTTGTAAAGGGGAAGAATAAGAATTCTCAGTGATCTAAGCACAGCACTCTGAGGCTGGTGAACAAAAACCCAGAAGAGGAAAATGCAGTTTGGGTGCTGGGGAACGAAGGATGGTGACAATGAGGAAAAGCAGAGCCTAGCTCTGTGTCAGATGGAAAAGCAGGGTTTGGGAAACTGCAGATAACAACACTGTAAACACTGAGTAAAGGCCACAGTGGTGAGAATCAAGGTTGCTGCTGGATGTGAAGTGAGACGCTTGAAGAATGTCAGCATTGTGTGGAATGCTGAAAAACCCCATTGTGACAGCTACACTGAATAACCTATCAGAAATAAGAGCAGGAGAAGACAACTAAGAGCTTTTCAAAACCAGTCTCCAAACCATGAACACTATGTAGCAAGAGCAGTGTGGAATTTTTGGTAGTTTGTAGTAAGGGTAACAAAGGAAAAAACCTAAGGGTAAGAATCCAGTGGTGCAGAAGTGCTGGGCACCTACATCTACATTTAATGCAACCTAGCATCACAGATTCATGGCACCTTTGGAAATCAGGCTCTAAAAAGATAAACCCCACAATGTGGCTGGACAAGCTTCCTAACTGAAGGTACCTAAAGGCTGGGATATCCACCTGGAGGAACCAACAAAGGGCAATTTAAATCTGAATCCCTAATATAATGTTAGAGGAGTTGTGTTTAAGGAGATACTGCGAGAACATCTTGCATAAAGCAGCAAAGGTTTTTAACATCTCATTTATTCCTTGGTAGATGACCTCTTCCTGTCATTGAGGGCACTCAGACAGCTAATGAGGTAGGTAGAGCACAACCAAGTCTTTCCTGATAAACAACAGTGATGGCAACACTTTCAACCTTGTTGTTTGGCCTAGAACAGAAATCATGGTGACAATGGGTTCATGTATCCCTGAGAGGGAGTATAAAACAGGAAGAGCAGGAGTCTTCCCCATAGATTTTGGGAGAAGGGCCATCACTTCCCTGCCACGGTGGGAAGCTGTGTTCTGAGATACAAAAGTACTTGCACAACACTGCTGAGAGATGCATGTCTCGTAGATGGGGGAGCCAGAAAAGTTAATTGACTTGCCTACAGCCAGTAAAGCAGTCAGTGACAGACCTGGGATTCATGATCAGGACTTCCTTGCCTCTGGCATCATGTTCCAAGAGTTATGTACTTGCTGGCCAGAGGCTCACTGCATGGTTGTTCTAACATACTGTATAAAGATAGTCATGCAAGGGATGTAGCACAAAGTCACTGAAGACCAGAGCACACTCTGTACCAGAGAGCAGATTTCTTCTGGAAGCTGCGTGCAATGGGGAACCTCTGGTGGGAAGCACACACCTGGTTTCTTCACCCTGGGATGTCTGGTGCTTAAGGCTTAGCACAATGAGGACCATTTTAATGATTAAATGGAACAGAGAGAGCCCCTACAGGCATAAATTACAAGGGATCTGCTAGCGGAACCACCTTCTTCCCTATGCTCCTCTGACCCTTAAACACCAAACCTTAGCCTGGGCTCAGTGAGTGGACTCCTCCCAGACAGCTCCAGCTCAGTCTATATTTCCATGTCCACAGGTCGGATGTCTCCGGTTTTGTGTTCTTTCACCCACAGTTCCCTGTCTTTGGCAGGATCCACTTTCCGAAGCAGCTGATCCACGAGCTCCACTGTCTAAAACAAACACAAGAAGCAGCAGAATGTCAAAGGTGCACTGCAGGCAGAGAGAGTGTGGCAGCTCAGGCTGGGTGCCTCCTGCTCCTGCCACATCAGTTACACCTCCGGTATCATAGAATCATAGAATCAATAAGGTTGGAAAAGACCTCAAAGATCATCAAGTCCAACCTGTCACCCAACACCTCATGACCAACTAAACCATGGCTCCAAGTACCACATCCAATCCCCTCTTGAACGCCTCCAGGGACCCAAGGGTCTAGCCCAGGAGGTGGCCACAGCAAGCTGTATACTTCATACCCACAATATCCTGTGCCCTATAAATCCATCTGCAGTCTTTCTCTTTCTCTTCCTTCCCTCTCTGCTCGCATGGGAGATGCTCCCTATCAGGTAACACTGGGGGAGGATCTCAAGGCCTCTTAAGCCTGTCTGGGCTTAATGCCAGGAGGAGGAGGGGGGAGGGGCAGTCTCAGACCTGGCCAGGGTTTGGGTGTACCCTCAGGTGGGGAGAAGGGAAGTGTTGGGAGGCTTTGGGACTCTGTGCTTTGGGACTCTTTTGTCACTGTGCTTGAAGCTTCTATAAGACACTTCCTGATTTCCATTTAAACTTTCCATCGCTTCACAATCCATTTGTGTGATGAGTGCCATTCTTCTGCCCCTCTCAGGGGCAAGAAAGGGTCTGCCTGGCCTCAAACCAGGACAGAGAGTCACTGCTCTGAGCAGCCATAGGCACAGCTACGTTGCTTCTGCAAACATATGGGGGGTCCAGGGGACAACAGCCAGGTCTGAATGTAAAGCCTCACAGCGGGAAGCAGAGGAGAGAGAAACTTTTAATGTCAAGCAGAGACAGGCTTCCTATGCCTGTCAGTCACTGGCCAGTCAGTCTCTGATCCTTGTCCTGCAACCTCTTCCCTACACTAAGTACAACCACGCACTGAGGTGAGCACACATCCTTCACATCTTAGCATTTGAAAGTTAGCTATTTTTCTAGCAAGAAAAAATATATACTCCCTCCCTCACCAGTGAAACTATTTACCACCTTCCTTACAAGATTAGATGACCCCAAGGAGCAGTGCCCCATGCTGGGAGAGCTAATGATTGCTGAAGCTGGCCCACCATAACTCAACTGATTATGTGTCCCTCAGTGAGAAGCTGTGATCCAGGATCAGAAAGCCTTGGAGGAGCAAGACTGCAGGGTGGCAGCATAGTGCTGCTCACTAACAAGCTGACCACACACACTTCTCACATCTCCTTTTGATGCAGGCCAGTCAGAATAAGGACCATTCTGCCCAGCTACAGTACAGTGAAGCCTGGAAAGGAGAGACCTAAAGCAGACTTACACTTTGGTTGAACATGTCTGTCTCGTGGCGCAGCTGTGTGTACTGGCACAGATGCTGCCGGATCATCTCTACCCTTTCCACTTCCAGTCTCTCCAGTTCCTGCATACAGAGGAAAACAAGTCTGTATTTTTCTTAGATGAAGAGCCTGAAGGCCCAGAGAAAGAATGACCCACATCAGGTTTCCAGTCAGAGCAATACTACCTCAGGGTCATGCTTTGGAGCTGGACTTTGTGGCTGCACATCCCTCTGATTTGTGAGCAACAGACATCACTTCAGACTCAGCTTAACAAAGAAAAGCTCAAAACCTTTTCCAAACGGAGACAACCAAGGCAGGAAGAGGAACTACTGTCTTCAGTGATGCTGCAAGCAAGAGGGAATCTGTTTCCTGCAAGGAGCTTTGCATGCTTTGTTGGCAGCTCCAGAAGTTTGAGTGGTTTCTTGGGAAAGCAGGAGACCACCCGGGAGTGTACAGCTCAAAGCCTGGGTGCCCTTGGTCCAACCAGAGTCCTGCGAGAGCAGCTTCAGCTGTGCACCAGGTAATGAGCTGGGACAAATGTCCACTTCACTCAGCTGGCAGTATGCAGACACCAGAAACACTACTTGAAGGAGCAGAAGACTTCTAACTTTCATCCTGGGTATTTTCTGCTTCCCTCTTCTCCTGGATTCTGATATTTTACCCCAAAATCTGCATTTAGTCCTTCATGTCCACCTGAGCAGCAGCAGTGGAAGCAGCACACTATGAAGTCTGCCTTCCAAGACATTCTGTGATGGGCTTTGCTGTGTCACTACAAAGCTCTGTATTCACAGGCACATCTGTGGGGCCAAACCTGCCTTCAGAGGGCACTTCTGGTGGCCACGTCCTGGACATCACAGTGGACTGCAACCTGAGAATAAAGATGCAGGCTGCTACTCTGCCTTCCCCCTGCTGGCTGCAATTAACTGTTGGGAAACAACCTTCCCTCCAGCACAGGAATCTCATGTGGCAGATACCTGCCTGGGAAGGAAGAAGAGCAAGGAAGCTTCTGGTATGGACAGGACTGGAACAGCCTGAGCTCCTGCTGCTGTGGCTGGATGATGGCCAGCCCCTGTGTGAAAAAGGGCCCAAGCAGAACTTGGAGTCCTTTACTCAGGGCACAGGTGTGCAAGCACCACACAGGCAGAACTCAGCACACCACACACAGCACCTGTGCTGTATCTGCATCAGAGACTGCAGGGAGGAAGGTGTGCAAGGAAACCCTTCTCAGACCTTGACTCTCTCAAGCCTGTAGTGCACCTGCAGTGCTCTGTCTCTGGGCTGATCAGATGCAGCCTGCTTTTCAAAGCCTGTGTACCAAAGTTTACCTTCAAATGCTTCTCAGCCCGAGTTTCACAAGTGACAAACCTGCTGTGCAGCCTGCAGGCTCTGACCTCCCTCTTGAGCATTCCTACCAGTGCATTCCTGAGTCAGACTTCTCCAGGTGGAAATTTGCAGCTCATACACAGCTGGCCATAGCTGGACACGTTGGCACTGATGGTCAGTGTCATCTGCATCAGTGAGAAACCACCAGCACAGCTGGCAGGAAATCCAACTCCCTCACATGTAGGAGCAGCCAACTTTTCCCCTCTTGCTCTGCTTTTGGGAAGTCACCCACCTCCTGGTTTGCCACTCACCCATCTGTCTTTGCTCCCTGCTGTTTAAAGGTTACACTGACACACTTCCAAATGCTGAGCAATTTATTGCACTGCTCCTGATCAGGGGAGTTTACAGTTTTGTGTTTGTCCAATGAGAAAAATACATACAAATGATATCTTCATTTCCCAGTTTTGAAAGCAACTGCCTGCTGTCCAGAAGGGATCCAAGAGTGACATGAGGGAGAACCCCTGAAGCCAAAGGACAGGTATTTCAAGGAATACAGCACACCAAGGCTGTATCTTGGCATTCTGGTGACTAACCCCACAGACATGTGCCCTTAGGATGAATCTGGTGAGCTGTGTTTCCTTCAGAAAGCAAAGCAAAAAGCAATTAGGGCTCTTCTGAGCTGGCAATACTCATGGAGAAATTTAAGTTCATGGAATACAAAAATTCATTGATGATTCAGTGATGTATCACATTTCCCCATGTCCTTCATATGCTTTTCTTCATCCTTCCTGTGGACAGCTCCAGCATCCTGGCCCCTAAGCAGCCCTAAACTGGTTTAGTGCCTTCTGCAAAATGATAAACCATTTCTTCCTAACCCTGCTGCCAGGAGCTTTTCTTAGAGCTGAGCCAGGGAAATGAAGGGGGAGATTTATCACCCAGTTTTGCCCCCTGCTTTGCTGCCAGTAGCTGTGAGTGATGGCTGTTACAAGATCAGATGTGTGGCTGAGTTACATACCAGGGTGGTGGTCACCATTTCCTCAAACCACTTGGACTGGGCTTGATTGTAAAGATCCACACAGCGCATCAGGTCGTCTCCTGAAATTCAAGTCAGCAACACATGAGGCCTTCTCCAGCCAATGTTCTGGAGCTCAGAAGGAAACTGCACTTCACAGTTTGTAGACAGACTCAGAGGGTGCTGTGGGTTTAAGACTGGGTGCCTTAACCGTAAGAGTACAGCCCTCTAGAAGGACCAGAGTAGTCCAAGGAAGAGTTGGATGTCAGGAAAGTGCAATCTTTGTGATTCCCTCCCATCACTCCTGCACCTCCCCTATAGAAACAGACAGCACAGGCTATCCTGACCCTTTCCTCCCTCTCTCCCTGCTCCCAGCCTGTGGGGGCCATTATCTCTTGGTATTTCAGGGGAGGCTTTCAGCCTTGAATGGCCTGGCTAATCTTTTCTACACAATTCAGGTCTGGCACGGGGAAGGAAGGAACCAGGGAGGCATGGTGGGTGGTGGGGCATTGAGGCTTGGATTTTGGCTGACTGGGGGAAAGGCTTTTGGAAGGTGTTGGCCTAGTGAGGCTTTAATAAGCCCAGGATAGAGAACTGGGTTGAGGCTCAAAATGAATTTGTGTATTTGATATTGTTGTATACAGATGTGAATAGTATTCCCATCTCACTTTCCAGTTCTGTGTGTGCAGTGGTTTTTATCTTACTCCTTTGGCAAGGGGGAAATAGCTTTCTGCCCACTCAACCCAAGACAGCGGGTTTGAAGGCCAGTCCTGGTGGAGCTCAAAGTTCTGCTCAATGATATTTCACAGTATCACAAAACATGAGAGGTTGGAAGGTATCACAGAACATGAGAGGTTAGAAGGGACTCAAGAGATCATGCAGTCCAACCCCACTGCCAGAGCAGCATCACCCAGGGCAGTCTGCACAGGAATGCATCCAGGTGGGGCTGGAAAGTCTCCAGAGAAGGAGACTCCACAATCCCCACAGGCAGCCTGCTCCAGGGCTCTGGCACCCTCCCTGTAAGGAAGTTTCTCCTCCTGTTGAGCTGAAACCTTCTCTGTTCAAGTTTGTATCCATTGGTCCTTGTCTTGTTCCTGTGCACCACCCAAAAGAGCTTGGCCCCCTCCACTTGCCCCCCACCCCTCAGCTATTGATAGACATTGATCAGATCCCTCTCAGCCTTCTCTTCTCCAGACTAAACAGCCCCAGGGCTCTCAGTCTCTCTCCATAGGGGAGATGCTCAAGTCCCCTACTCATCCTCGTGGCTCTCCCTTGGACTCTCTCCAGCAGGTCTCTTTCTCTTGTGGACTGGGGAGCCCCAAATTGGACACAGTGTTCCAGCTGTGGTCTAAGCAGGGTATAGCAGAGGGGGAGCAGAACCTCCCTAGCCCTGCTAGCCACATTTTGCTTTCTGCACCCCAGGATCCCATTGGCTCTCTTGGCCACAAGGGCACATTGCTGTCCCATGCAGAACTTGCTGCCCACCAGGGCTCCAAGGACTTTCTCTGTGGAGCTCCTTTGCAGCAGGGCAGCTCCTAACCTGTCCTGGTGCCTGCTGCTATTCCTCCCCAGGTGCAGGACCCTGTACTTGTCCTTCTGGAACTTCACAAGGTTTGCCCTGTCTGTATTCACTTATTATTGCTGTCCTCAGTGACTTGTTCTCACACAGTACCTGAGCAAGGCACATTGAGTGCAGATGCTGAGGAGCAGAGCCTGTGCCCCCCACTTTGATCTTCCATGTTGTATTAAGGTCATTACCACATAATGTTCTTTTTCCCCACAGCACTGCTGCTCCACTGGGACTGCTGCTCTTTCTAAGTATGGTCAACTGGAAGTCCATCTGCTTGTGTGGATTTGCAAATGGGGCTACTGAAAGTGGCCTCCATTGGGTGCCTTTTATAAAGGAATGATACACTAAGTGACTAGTGCTACTTCAAGGTTTGTCTATATTAACATTTCTGGTTACTTTGAAGTGCCAGCAGTTCACTTTGCCTTTGCAACCACAGGATTAAATAACAAGAGACACCTGTGTGGACACTTGCACCTCAACTCAGCTCCCACTGCCAGACACAAAACTGTACACAGGTACTCACCTGCCTGAGTGGACTTCCTTCTTGCCTTCTTAATCTCCTCTTCTGTCTTGTTGCTGAGCTTCACCTCTAGCTGCTGTGTTTTCATTTCCAGATCCTTCTGTCTCTCTGTCAAGGCTTTCCGGGCCTTGGAGTAATGAAAGAAGAGTAAAATGCTTCAGGGGGAAAGGGCTGCCAGCTGCTCCCAGCCATCCAGCACTGCTGCTCACAAGAGTTCCTCACTAAGGTGTCAGGGGCTCTACATCTACCTGAGTCCTAAGTGGGATTCAAGTCCTTAGGACACTATGAAGCCTTCAGAAGTGTGCCCTACCACTCTGTGGAAGCTGTCACCAACAAATCACAACAGCAGCTGAACTCTTGATAGGCTCTTAGAAGGGCACAATACAGAGGGCATGATAAAACTTTCATGTCCCTTAGTGACTTTCCCACTATTTCTGGAAGAAAGGGGAGTTGGAGCATCGTCTAAATGCCTTAAGCAGCATCACCAAGACATCTCTTCCATTTGTTTTTCTTAGGATTTAATTGTTTAAAGACTTTCAATTATTTTCCAAAATTTACTTGTTGAGTACCTTCTGGATTCAAGAGACCTTTATCAGAGACCACAACAGGAACTCTGAGACTCATTTCAGCAACACTGATTGCCCTCCATGACAACAGCAGCTGCTGCTGCAGAAAGCAAGGATCTGAGCCCTGGTTACACCTGCTTATTGAAATTAATTTACTACATCCTCATTTATCACTCTCATTGCTGAATTTCTACAGGCAGATGAGTAAAGTGTCTCAACAAATAAGCACCAGGCCCACATGCCTGTGGTGTCACCAAAATGGCCTGCATTAGGAATAGTGTGGCCAGCAGGAGCAGGGGGGTCATTGTGCCCCTGTACTCTGCTTTGGTTAGGCCACACCTTGAGTCCTGTGTCCAGTTCTGGGCCCCTCAGTTTAGGAAGGACATCGAGACACTTGAAGGTGTCCAGAGAAGGGCAACAAGGCTGGGGAGAGGCCTTGAGCACAGCCCTGTGAGGAGAGGCTGAGGGAGCTGGGGTTGTTTAGCCTGGAGAAGAGGAGGCTCAGGGGAGACCTCATTGCTCTCTACAACTACCTGAAGGGTGGTTGTAGCCAGGAAGGGGCTGGCCTCATCTCCCTAGCAACCAGCACCAGAACAAGGGGACACAGTCTCAAGCTGCACCAGGGGAAGTTTAGGCTGGAGGTGAGGAGAAAGTTCTTCACTGAGAGAGTCATTCCCCATTGGAATGTGCTGCCCGGGGAGGTGGTGGAGTCACCGTCCCTGGAGGTGTTCAGGGGGCACTGGACATGGCACTTGGTGCCATGGTCTAGTCGTGGGGTCTGTGGTGACAGGTTGGACTCAATGATCTTCAAGGTCTCTTCCAACCTTAGTGATACTGTGATACTGTGAAAATCTGCTGAGATTGCCTGGAAAAATAAAACCCCAACTTGTTTTGCAGGGCCTCCGCATAAAAGGTGCTCAATGTTCTTCATCCAGTGATTGTGCACGGGGGATTGTCAGCACCTTGAAGTTTTCCACAGTCACACACCAGCCTGCAAGGTCAAAGCTCCTGAGGCACTGCTTGTGCCGTTTTCCATGAGCAGCTGTCAAGCCCCTGTGCTTGGTTCAGCAGGGCACAAGAGGGAGCTGCAGGCAAAGGGATGCCAGAAGCTGTGCACCTCATCAGGCTCTCTGCTGGCAGGGCTCTGCCAGGATTTTTATTCATTTTCAAGGCTGATTAGTTTTTTCCAACATTTCTGCTAAGACTCGTGTTTCTTCGCTAAGATTTGTGTTTCTTTGCAAATATGGCCACGAAGAACTCATGGTTTTGCAGAAACCTGCCTTCCCCACACACGTGCATCTGATAACCTCTGTGCCCTGCACGACTCTGTCCCCAGGCAAACTTTCTCATGTACGCACTGATGAAAGCCAAAACGACTGAGCCGAAACAACACTTTCCCTTCCAACTTACACGGGACCTGGGGGTACTGGTTGATGGTAGGCTGAACATGAGCCTGCAGTGTGCCCAGGCAGCCAAGAGGGCCAATGGCATCCTGGCCTGCATCAGGAACAGTGTGTCCAGCAGGAGCAGGGAGGTCATTCTCCCCCTGTACGCTGCACTGGTTAGGCCACACCTTGAGTCCTGTGTCCAGTTCTGGGCCCCTCAGTTTAGGAAGGAGGTTGACTTGCTGGAACATGTCCAGAGAAGGGCAACGAAGTTGGTGAGGGGTTTGGAACACAAGCCCTATAAGGAGAGGCTGAGGGAGCTGGGGTTGCTTAGCCTGGAGGAGACTCAGGGGTGACCTCATTGCTCTCTACAACTACCTGAAGGGAGGTTGTGGCCAGGTGGGGGTTGGTCTCTTCTCCCAGGCACCCAGCACCAGAACAAGAGGACACAGTCTCAAGCTGCACCAGGGGAGGTTTAGAGTGGATGTTAGGAGGAAGTTCTATACAGAGAGAGTGATTGCCCATTGGAATGGGCTGCCTGGGGAGGTGGTGGAGTCACCATCATTGGAGGTGTTCAGGAGGAGACTTGATGGGGTGCTTGGTGCCATGGGTTAGTTGTTTAGGTGGGTTGGATTGGTTGATGGGTTGGACATGATGATCTTGAAGGTCTCTTCCAACCTGGTTTATTCTATTGTTTATTGTATTGTATAAGCAGCTTGGCAGCCAAGGCACAGGTAACCTCTTTCCTGCCAGCTGCTTCTTGCAGGTATAACTCTCCTCAATTCAAAACCTCAGCTCCCCACTGGATGTTCACATTAGAACAGGCCCTGATGCCAGGGTGCTGCTGCTGCTGCGTGGGGTTTTCATGTGAAGATGTTTGCTGTGAGACACAGAAAATAGCAACTGGGAGAGGGTTTGTGACTGGTTTGAGCTGCCTTCCTCAACCAGCTGCTTTTGGCCACTGCATGAGAGGACACCGAGCCAGGCAATACTTTGGTCTGACCCTGCTGCTATTCTAGGGCAAGGCTTTCTTTGACCTGGAGGGCAACAGATGTAACTTCCAGATGCACACCAGCAAGGTGTATTTTCACCAAAGCTATCAGAACGATACCATCCAGATTTGGGCAGGGGAGGGTGCAACAAGAAGCCAGTTCAGCAGTGATGCACCAGCCCTGCCTGGAGCCCCTCTGTTTCCCAAATTTCAGGAAAGCAGCAATGGCTGCGTGGGGCCCAGGAAAGCAAAACTAACAGCAGGAAGCACTTAGCAGAAACTTCTGTGGTTCTCTGTGGCAGAACAGAAACTTTTCACGAGGCACCTGCTTTTCTGTCAAGCCCAGTAGTACCTCAAGCCTCTCCAGTCTGGGGCCTGCTCTCACCTTCTCAACGGCAGTGTAGCGGCTGGCCAGATGCTTCCGTAAGTCTGCGATGTGGTGGTCACACTTCTTCATGTCCTTCTTGAAGTTCTCTCTGAAGTTTAGCAGCGGTTTTTCTACCTCACTCTGAAGCTGGTAGTGAAAACAAAGGAAGAAACAGCAACAATGAGGAGCCAGGCAGTGATTCCTGGCTCCTGTGCTGAGCAGAGCTCAGGACAGGGAGGAATCTACACACACGCCGAGGCCAAAGGCAATGTCACAGCCTGCTGCTGCTCCTCCCCAGGAGAGCTCTGGGCAAAGCTGCTGGAGAAATCAGCTCTTTGCTGTCAAGGGAATGTTTAGTGAGAGAGCAAAAGGACAGAACACCTGCCTTCCTCCCCTCCTGTTGGAAAGCAGTGAAGGGGAAAAGGACCTGGGGGTCCTAAGGGATGGGAGGTTGAACATGAGCCAGCAACATGCTCTGCTGGCCAAGAAGGCCAATGCCATTCTGGGGTGGATTAGAAGGGCTGTGGTTAGTAGGTCCATAGGGAGGTTCTCTTCCCCCTCTACTCTGCCCAGGTGAGGCTGCATCTGGTGTATAGTGTCCAGTTCTGAGCCCCTCAGTTCAAGAAGGGCCTCAGGAAACTGCTTGAGAGAGTCCAGCACAGAGCCACAAAAATACTGAAGGCAGTGGAACATCTTCCTTTGCAAGAAGAGCCTGAGGGAGCCGAGGGCTCTTTAGGCTGGAGAGGAGGAGCCTGAGGGGTGACCTCATTCATGTTGATAAAGCTGTGCAGGGTGAGTGCCCAGAGGCTGGAGCCAGGCTCTGCTGAGTGATGCCCAATGCCAGCACAAGGGGCAGTGGTGGAAGCTGAGGCAGAAGAAGTGCCATGGAAACAGGAGGAAAAATGTTTTCCCTGTGAGGGTGCCAGAGCCCTGGAGCAGGCTGCCCAGGGGGTTGTGGAATCTCCTTCTATGGAGATATTCAAACCCCACCTGGATGTGTTCCTGTGTGACCTGCTCTAGGTGACCCTGCTCTGGCAGGGGGGTTGGACTGGATGAGCTATTGAGGTCCCTTCCACCCCCTAACATTCTGTGACCCTATGATCTCTTTTCTTAGGCATAAGATCAAACTGCAGGCAATACCCAGAGCACTGCATCCAGGTGCTCTGATTTTGGCCATACTGAGGGACCTTGCTTAAAGTTCCCCAAAATACACAAAGCAAAGCTGCTAACCCTGACTGCAGCAAGGTGAGTCAGTAACACATCTGCATTTCATGTGTAATGAAAAGAGATCCAATAAAGGCATATTTCACAGAATCACAGAATAGTCTGGGTTGGAAGAGACCTTCAAAGGACATCCAGTTCAACCTCCTGCAGTCAGCAGGGATGTCCTCCACCAGAGCAGGCTGCCCAGAGCCCTCTCAAGCCTCACCTTGAATATCTCCAGGAATGGGTCCCTCAGTATTACCCAGTATCTATGACATCCAGTTTGAGGGTAAGGCTGTGTTTCTGTTCCAGAAACCAAGGCTTTCTCTATTTATCCACTCCACTGCATTTTGCCACAGCTTCCATACTGGCTCTGTTGGCACTGCACAGGCTCCTTCACCCACGGTTTCATCACAGTTTCACTTATTTCTGCCAGGTATGAGGGAGTCTAAAGAAAAGCCTGAGGATTCAGTTGAAACTCTAAGTAGCAGCACAAAACCACTGAGTCGAACTCACAAGAGGTGCACCAGACACATGTGACTTATCTCTTAGAAGCAGGACTTGACAGTCAGTAATACTCAACTCTGACAGTTTCTGGCATGGCTCTTTGCCTTCTGAGCACAGTGCTGACATCTAGGGAATGTGCTCTGAAGGGATACAGACATTTCATGATCCAGAAGAAATCAAGTACTTCTTTTCTCTTGCCACCCCAGAGGGGATACTGGACTTTGTCAGCACAGGTGAGTCAGGTCTGGAGCTACCTAACATGGCCCCCAGAGGAGCAGTATCAAATAGTCTCTGACAGCAACTATTTGTGGCCTTTCTCCAGTGCTGTCTTAGTGGACAAGGAAAGTTCATTCCAGCTTAGTATAGCCTTGGAATGGAGAGAAGCTACAAAGTCAGGCAAGGCCCTACAGTACATATTCCAGACAGGTTACACAAAACTAAAGGAGGGCTTTGTTTAAGCAGATGAAGACTGGCTCCATGGTGATCCTACAGCTACCTGAATCACAGAATCATTCAGGTTGGAAAAGACCCTCAGGATCACCAAGTCCAACCATTACCCCTACTCTACAAGGGTCACCTCTAAATCATATGCCCAAGCACTGCATCCAAACAACCTTTAAACACATCCAGGGCTGGTGACTCAATCACCTCCCTGGGCAGCAGGTGAGGTGCAACAGGTTACAAAGCCAATTTTCCCTTCATGGGGCCATATTACATCAGAGAAGTGAGCTTTGGGAGGTTCAGGCTGAATGTAGTCTAAAAAAATAATACATCAGCAGAATGGCAGCTGGGCACTGGAACAGGCTGGCCAGAAAGGCTGTGAAATCTCTGTCCTTAGAGATATTCAAGCTAGACAAAAATAAGGCTGACTTGATCCCCTGTGGGTGACAGTCCTGCTCTAACTGGGGGTGTTGGACCAGAAAATTCCAGGCAATGTTTATATGCCAATCTCATCAGGGTGGCCCCAGGAAAGCAAATAAAGGCCTGTTCACAACAGCGTGGTCCAGCATGGTTACAGAAACGCTCTCAAGACAGGTACAAACTAACAGCTGTGCCAGGAGCATTGTCAGTGCTAAATGAAACAAGAAGTGGAACAGAGAGACGCTCAGGATGGCTTCAGTCAACTCCAGGGGCAACACATTACATCTGATAGAGATGTCTGTGTCCAGCTGAGTTTGAAGTAGCTGAACAGTCTGTGTGCCCTTCAGGCTGCTCCTTTAATAAATGCATTCATCTGCATCAACAACTCAACATGAGTCAATTATCCTCAGTGGAAGAAGAGGCAGCCTGACTCACATGACACAAGTAACACTGGCACAGGTTGCCCAGGGAGGTGGTGGAAGCCTCATCTTTGGAGGTTTTTGCAGCCAGGCTGGATGTGGCTGTGAGCAACCTGCTCTGGTGTCAGGTGTCCCTGGCCATGGCAGTGGGGTTGGAACTGGCTGATCCTTGAGGTCCCTTCCAACCCTGACAATTCTAAGTAGGCACTGCTGTGAAAACCCTTCCAGAAATCCCCAGGGCCAGGGACACACCAACCAGAAGGTTGATAGTTGTACTTGCTAATAGAAAGCAAAGATGCTTGCAATAGATGACAACATCAACTACTTTCCCACCCTGAAGAGATATAAAGTGTGTACAGACAGCTCTGACACCTACCCAACCTACCCATCACTGAATAGATGAGATGTGACAAAGGATTGGAAAGACCAAGAACCTTGCTACAACTCATCAGGTGTAGGACAGGCACCCCGGATGCTGTGCCAGTGTGGCACAAGCAGAGCAAGCACTGCATTAGGTGCTGGAGCAAGCACACAGCTGGGTTAGCAGAAAGTACACTTCAAAAACTTACTTGATTTCACAAGTACTTTTTTGGGGTTTTTATGTTGTTCTTTTTTTCCCCCTTGCTGCATCAACACTCAGCTCTGGGGAGGCCACTCCTTGAGTTTTGTGTTCTGTTTTGGGCACCTCAATCCAGGAGAGATGTGGAGGGGCTGGAGCCAAGGCAGAGGAGAGCAAGGAAGCTGGGAAGGGCCTGGAGAATAAATCTGATGAAGAGCAACTGAAGGAGCTGGGGATGGTTAGTGTGAAACAGAGGAGGCTGAGGGGAGACCTCCTGGCTGTCTACAGCTACCTGAAAGGAGGTTGTGGAGAGGCTGCTGCTGGTCTCTTCTCACAGGTCATTAGTGACAGAACAAGAGGGAATGGCCTCAGGCTGCCACTGGGGAGGTTCAGACTGGACAGTAGGAAACATTTTTTCCCAGCAAGAGTGGTCAGGGATTGGAATGTGCTGCCCAGGGAGGTGATGGAGTCACCAACCCTGAATGTGTTTAAAGGTGGTTTGGATGTGGTGCTTGAGGCTGTGGTTTAGGGGTGACCCTTGTAGAGTAGGGTTAACGGTTGGACTTGGTGATCCTGAGGGTCTTTTCCAACCTGAATGCTTCCGTGATTCTGTGAAGAATGGCTGCTAACACACCATCACAACCAGGCCAGCTCACAGTGACTTCAACCAGTACACCACCAGTGCATATTCTCACCTCCTGCAGCCAACTGAGGGACAATCAGTTCAGTGCCATCATGGCCTTCTAGAAGGCTTCCTCACGTGCACGTAACTACAGCTGCCACACTGCTCTGGGCAGGCCTCAGCAGTGCAAGAGCACTTTATGTTCCAAGTGCTGCAGGAGTGGTGTCACCTTCTCTGATCTGTTGTGCTGTGAAGGACTCTCACAGAAGTTGTTCAGTGTCTTCAAGGCTGCTGTTTATGTTTGAACATTCTTGGTGTGTCCTGGATACTTGAATGTGTCCAGAGAAGGGCAACAAAGCTGGGGAGGGGTCTGGAGCACAGCCCTGGGAGGAGAGGCTGAGGGAGCTGGGGTTGCTTAGCAGGGAGAAGAGGAGGCTCAGGGGAGACCTTATTGCTGTCTACTACTACCTGAAGGGAGGTTGTAGCCAGGTGGGGGTTGGTCTCTTCTCCCAGGCAAGCAGCACCAGAACAAGAGGACACAGTCTCTAGCTGTGCCAGGGGAAGTTTGGGCTGGAGGTGAGGAGAAAGTTCTTCCCAGAAAGAGTAATTGACCACTGGGATGTGCTGCCCAGGGAGCTGGTGCAGTCACCATCCCTGGAGGTGTTCACAGAAGGCTTGGATGTGGCACTTGGAGCCATGGTTTATTGTCAGGAGGTGTTAGGTAGTAGGTAACAGGTTGGACTTGATGATCTCTGAGGTCTTTTCCAAGCTGGATGATTCTATGATTCTTTGACTGCTTGTGCCACCACTGACTGGTTGTGTTTGACATTTAATATATAATATTATCTATATAACATACAGTATTATCTATAGACTATGTAATACTATCTATAGAATATATACTATTTATCTTATATGTACTACTATCTATCCAATATCTAGTACTATCTATAGAATAATATCTATATAATTGCTACTTCTAAGAATATCTTCTTTTGAAAGTCATGGCAATAGCCAAATGTTTCACAAGATATTCTGTTGATAAAAGAAAGCCAGAAGTAGGAACTCCCAAAGCAGGCACCAGAGTTCAGGTGATGCTACAGGAGTTTCTGTGCAGGGCTGCTGTAAAATACTGAGTGCCTCTACACTGCCTGCCTACACACACACACACACCCCCCACTCCAGGGTGCATTTCTTTCTTTTAGAAGACAATACTGGAGGACAATGGAGAGCAAAAAGTATTCACTAATTACAGCCCAGAAGAAGAAGTTTGAAGCAGTGCAGCAGGTTACCAAGGCAGCAGCTGGTTGCCTGAGTAACCTCTGCATAATAACTTACAAATAGTGCAGAGCTATAATTTTCCTTCAGAACATGGCTGCTGTGCTGAGATATCTGCCACTGTATTCAACTTGATCACCCACAGAAGTTAACATAATGTAGCAGGATGCAAGAGTATGCCACGTGGTGGAAAAAAAAAACCAGCTAAACACCATCATTTGTACAAGAAATCTCTCTGGGCATCACTGGAAGGAAGACTGAAAAATAAGAGGCAGCAAGTTCCCAGTGCACTATTCAAGAAAGGCTGACAACACGAGGCCAGAGTCCTGCTTCTCTTCCTCCCAGACAGACAAGGCAGATTCTTGCTGAGAAGCCAAATACTGCCTTTTTTCTTTCCTCCCCTGCAGGAGTCTGTATAACCTCCAGGTAGCTTTACTTCAACAGGCTGGAACTTGAGCCCTAAGTGGATAACCTCTGCAAGCAGTTTTCCTTCTTTTTTATGAAAAAAACCCCTTCAAGCTAGCTGTGTTTTAACTCAGTCATCAGGGAGATTAAATAGACTCTGAATTTGGCAGGAAGAACGGACAGGTTCACTGAGTTTGTTCACCAAATTAGTAATTCTACATTTGTACCACATGCAGGTGCATCTGCTCCACTAACAAGCACTGAAGGGAGGGAGAGCCACACCAGTTACAGGGCAAAGAAGCCTTGCAAAGGAAGAACCATTTACCTTAGAAGAAAATTTGAGATGGACTTCTGCTTCATCAGCCAGACTCTTCTTTAGCTGAGCCCAAGCCTCTCCCAGAGTCCTGAAAGAACACAGAGTGACAGTGATCGACGCCCTGCCTTCTGCACATCCTCCTGGCAAGACATGTCAGAGGGTGTCAGACAAGGCTCAGCAAAACCACACACATTTAGGGCATCACAAAATACATCCAGCTGGAAGAGACCTCCAAGCTCATCCAGTCCAACCCTTGACCCAGCACTGAAGGGTCAGCACTAAACCATGGCCCCATGTGCCAAGTCCACAGCTGCTTAAACACCCCCAGGGATGGTGACTCCAGCACAGCCCGGGGCAGACTATTCCAATGTTTGAGAATCCTTCCAGTACAGAAATATTTCCTGAGATCCAGCCTGAACCTCCCCTGGTACAGCTTGGAACCATTTCTTCTGGTTCTGGAACTTGACACCAAGGAGAACTTGACACCTCCCTTCAGGGAGTTGAAGAGAGCAATGAGGTCTCCCTTCAGCCTCCTCTTCTTCAGACTGAACAGCTCCAGCCCCTCAGTGTCCTTCCTGGACTGAACTGAACACAACACTCAAGGTGTGGCCTCCCCAGTGCTGAGCACAGGGGGATGGTCACCTCCTGTCCCTGCTGCCCACCCTGTTTCTAACCCAAGGCAGGATGCCATTGTCTTCTTGGCCACCTGGGCACTGCTGACTCAGTTCATAGTATCATAGTATCAGTCAGGGTTGGAAGGGACCACAAGGATCAGCTAGTTCCAACCCCCCTGCCATGGCCAGGGACACCCCACACTAGATCAGGCTGGCCAGAGCCTCATCCAGCCTGGGCTTAAACACCTCCAGGGACGGGGCCTCAACCACCTCCCTGGACAACCCATTCCAGGGCTTCACTACTCTCATGGGGAAGAACTTCTTCCTCACATCCAGCCTGAATCTCCCCATTACCAGCTTCATTCCGTTCCCCCTAGTCCTATCACTCCCTGAGATCCTGAGAAGTCCCTCCCCAGCCTTCTTGTAGCCCCCTTCAGATACTGGAAGGCCACAATGAGGTCACCTGGGAGCCTTCTCTTCTCCAGACTGAACAGCCCCAACTCCTTCAGTCTGCCCTCACAGGAGAGGTGCTCCAGCCCTCTGATCCCCCTCGTGGCCCTTCTCTGGACACGCTCCAGCACGTCCACATCCCTCCTGTAATAGGGGCTCCAGAACTGGAGGCAGTACTCCAGGTGGGGTCTCACCAGACCTGAGCAGAGGGGGAGAATCCCCTCCCTTGACCTGCTGGTCACACTTCTCCTGCTGCAGCCCAGGCTCTGATTGGCTTTCCGGGCTGCAAGTGCACATTGAGAGCTCCTGTTGAGCTTCTCCTCCCCCAGCACCCCCAAGTCTCTCTCCTCAGGGCTGCTCTCCAGCCAGTCCCTGCCCAGCCTGGATTTGTGCCTGGGATTGCCTCGACCCAGATGCAGGACCCTGCACTTGGTCTTGTTGAAGCTCATGAGGTTGGCTTGTGCCCAGCTCTCCAGCCTGTCCAGGTCCCTCTGGATGGATCCCTTCCCTCCAGCTGTCCACTGCACCACACAGCTTGGTGTCATCAGCAAACTTGCTGAGGGTGCACTCGATGCCACTGTCCATGGCACCCACAAAGATGTTGAACAAGACAGGTCCCAGGACTGATCCCTGAGGGACTCCGCTTGTCCCTGGCCTCCACTGGGACATGGACCTGTTGACAGCCACTCTTTGGGTGCAGCCATCAAGCCAGTTCTGTATCCATCTAGTGGTCCATCCATCAAACCCATGTGTCACCAGCCTGGAGACCAGGAGGTGGTGCGGGACAGTGTCGAAGGCTTTGCTCAAGTCCAGGTAAACGACATCAGTTGCTCGCCCCTCATCTATTAAGAAGAAGAAGTCCCTCCCCAGCCTTCTTGTAGCCCCCTTCAGATACTGGAAGGCCACAATGAGGTCACCTGGGAGCCTTCTCTTCTCCAGACTGAACAGCCCCAACTCCTTCAGTCTGTCCTCACAGGAGAGGTGCTCCAGCCCTCTGCTCCTCCTCGTGGCCCTTCTCTGGACACCTTCCAGCACATCCATATCCCTCTTGTCATAGGGGCTCCAGAACTGGAGGCAGTACTCCAGGTGGGATCTCACCAGACCTGAGCAGAGGGGGAGAATCACCTCCCATGCCCTGCTGGCCACACTTCTCCTGATGCAGCCCAGGCTCTGATTGGCTTTCCGGGCTGCAAGTGCACACTGAGAGCTCCTGTTGAGCTTCTCCTCCCCCAGCACCCCCAAGTCTCTCTCCTCAGGGCTGCTCTCCAGCCAGTCCCTGCCCAGCCTGGATTTGTGCCTGGGATTGCCTCGACCCAGATCCAGGACCCTGCCCTTGGTCTTGTTGAAGCTCATGAGGTTGGCTTGTGCCCACCTCTCCAGCTTGTCAAGGTCCCTCTGGATGGCATCCCATTCAGTCAACCAACTGCCAACCAACAGCCCTCTCCAAGTCTCCAGGTCCCTCTCCAAGTTATAGTTTTCCAGCCACACATCCCCACGTCACCATGGGACTGTTGTGACCCGGATGCAGGACCTGGCACTTGGCCTTGATGAACTTCACACAGTGAGCCTTGGCTCATCCATCTAACTTGTCCAGATCCCACTGCAAAGTTCCCTACCCTCTAGCACATCAACACAGCCACCCAGCCTGGTGTCACCTGCAAGCATGGGGAAGCGATGGCAGGGACCCGAGGAGGTGATTTGTCTCTGTGACCAAGGCAGGTCTGTTCTGGCATTGATATGCAGCACCCTTCATAACCCTCTCCAGTTACAGAGATGCCACAGTCTCCAGAAGCAAGATACTTCAGTACCTTATCCTTCCCCTAACAAACTTTTCCTTTCCAATCCTCAAAATATATCTGCAGCCAATGCACATTCTCCATTGCCTCCTTCATTTCCCAGCCTGCCTTCAGTGCAGAGATTATTCTGCTTCTCCTGAGAAGAGCCATCCAGCATCTGAAAATTACTCCATCTTCTATTCCCTTCAGACAAACTATTTTCCAGATGCCAACAGTTTAGGTGAGCTCCTCTAGACTCTCTCCAACAGCTCAGATTCCTCTTAAAGCATCATAGCCAAAACTACCCCACCTTGCAGTGGAGGTCTTCCAGTTGCTAAACTGGTAACAGATTTTCTGGTATCAGACACTCTGTCTTCTACACATCTCAGGATGATTGCTTTTTTAGACAGCAGCATGAAGCTGCTGATGAATAAGCTTGTGATTCACTACAGCCAGCTCCTTCTCCCACAGGCTCTTATGTAACTGGGTCCTCCCCATCCTGGGAAAGTATAAACCCTGCTCTTTTGTCCTCACTGAAATGCATCTTAGGCTGGTGTTACTGCCCCCCACCCCCTCCAGTTAATTTCTCCTGTTCAGCAACATAATTCTGAACTGCAATCTTTTGTTCAAATTCTCTATGCCATCTGAAGGGGGCCTACAAGAAAGCTGGGCCTGCTCCCCCAGTGTCCATCACAGCAGGAAAAGATCCATGTGGCCACTGACATGGCCCTGGAAGGTGTGCTCAGCTATCTCAAACCTTAGCAGTAACTGCTTCTCTTGGCACTCCCATGGGGTCTGCACCATCTCTGGGGGCAGGAAACCTATTCTTTATTCTACCACAGGCCATTAACAAAACCTTAGAGCTGTCCCAAGTGCAGAGTGTTCGTAATGGAGATCTCTCCACACAGCTGTTTTCTGCACTGTCTGTTAGCAGTGGGTTTGATTTCTTACCTAGTTCTGCACCTTAGGCTTTACCTAGGCCACATCTCTTTTGGATACAAACTCCAGCACAGGAGGTTCCACCTCAACATGAGAAGGAACTTCTTCCCTGTGAGGGTCACAGAGCCCTGGAGCAGGCTGCCCAGAGAGGTTGTGGAGTCTCTTCTCTGGAGGCTTTCCAGCCCTGTCTGGATGTGTTCCTGTGTGACCTGTGGTGACCAGACTCTATGGTCTGGCAGTGGGGTTGGACCGGAAGATCTCCAGAGGTCCCTTTCAACCCCTAACTTCCTCTGATTCTGTGATCTTTTGCCTGCCTCTAAGAACCTCACATTGCAAAAACCTAAACTTCTGTTATTTCATCACCAGAGGAATTTAGGTTGGTTTAACATTGCTTGTTCTGTATGAATTCACAATAATTTCTCCTCACCTTAGCTGTACACAAAGTGCTTCTAAGAAAGCTTGATGGTTTATTCTGTTGTTGCAGAGGTTGTTTTCCTGGCTCCTACTCTCTCTCCTACACCCCTTTTTAAAGACAGTTATATTTGCCCCCTCTCAACAGCCTGAGAAACTGCCTGTCAGCTGCACTTTCAAAGTAAGGCTCTCTAATCCCTGGCACTGCTCCAGTGAGTTGAACCCTCAAGCATGGTGTTCATCACAGCTAAACAACCTGAGGTAGTTTCACCTAAGTGCTTCCAGCTCTTCCCCTTCCCTAGTTTTACCCCAAGGTCCCCTCCCACTGCCCAGTTCTCACTGGCACTATTTTATCTGATGTAAAGAAGGCATTTCAGCCTGCTAAACAATTTCTGCATCTCTTCTCCAACTACAATGACTTGAGTGCCCATGGATTGTGTGACCTCCTGTGTATGTGCAGCACTGCACTCACAGCAGCTCCGACAGAACCATCTCAATACCACACATCAATCCCATCTTGGTGTCCCACTCACATTCATGATGATGCCACCAGAGGAGGGCAGAGCACCCTGGAGGGACAGCCCACACTGTGTGTCAGTCCCAAAGGCTGCTAGTCAGCAAAGGTGGAATACGCTCTGTGGACTGTGAGACCAGCAGCACTAACTGGTGGGTTCACAGAGCAGCTCGTGGGGTTCCCCACTCACACCTTCTCAGGAATGAGAGGAAGACCCTAACTAATGTGTACTTTGAGTATGCTAGGCTGCAGTCCCCCTTTTGGCTCCCCAAATCCTCCCTCACTTTTCAAAATGGAAATGTTCCCTTTTCTGAGCCTCACCACTTCCCAGGATCTTCTCATTAGCCTCTTCCTGGCCCTACCCACTTTAGCCACCACAGCACCAGAAGGACAAATTGCAGAAGAACCTCCTTCCATTTCCTCACCATGCCACCCCTCCAGGAAGAGCACCACTGGGCAGGCACTGTTCCTAGCTCCCTATGCTATGCTCCATGTTCCCTTCAGTTGCCTACCTCAACATCTTCTATGCTTCAATCCTCATTCTCTACTCTCCCCTGGTTTCCACCCTGCTTCGTTTTTTTCAGGCACTCCTCCCTCCTCCTATTTACAACATGAGAAAGCTGGAAGAGAATGTGGAAGAAAGTGGGCTTAGCTTTGCTAGGAGCAGGCTAACACCCACTCCTAAAGGGGAAAGAAGAACAGAAACCACTGTCAGTGCAGGTGCTTAGAGAAGTAACAGCCTAGTTAGTCTCTTGCCATTTCTGTCCTTGCCCACTGGAGGATGAGCAAGAATCCTGTGGAGCTTCACTGCTAGCAGGCACACGCTGTGTCAGAACCAGGGTGAGGACAGCCATTTCCAGCCTTGGTTCCAGTGTTGGAATAGAGCTAACAACTTCTAGTCCTTCAGGAGCTGTGTCTTTCCATTAACACTGAGGAACTGCAATCTAGTCTGAGGTGCACTGCCCGATGCCTTCTTAGTAACTTACAAAGTGTAAACATGCTGGAAATTAGGGACAACCTGCTGCTGCTCTTGGAGGGCGAGACCCGCAATGAGAGACTTCATCCTGCCTCTGCCTGTGCTGCTCCAACTCTGCTGGCCTGGCCTTACGGATCTAATTTCAACACTACATATCCCAAATATTCTTCCCCATTCAAAGTAATTCAGCACTTCCATGAGCTCATCCCGAAGGGAATTAGTGCTGGCTAGAACAAGGACAGCACAAACATCCTCCTGGAAATACAATGTTTTAGACACAGATTCCTAAAAGTTTAGCATGACCATTCTTCAAAAGATGCAGAGCAACCTTCCCCAACACACCCAGGCTGCTAAGCTAAATAAACCTCTGCTCAACGGGAGAGCTCAGGACAGGTGCAGGTACCTGTGTGGGAGGAACGCCTCCTGCGTTCAGGCTCTTGTCGTCTGCAACAGCCACAGAGACACACACTTACCCTTCCTCCTGAGCAGCCAGGGAATTCTGAGACAGCTTGGACAGGTTCTTAGCATATTCCTCCTCAATCTTTATCCTACACTCACACACACACACAGAGAGAAAAAAAAAAAAAGACAGCAGTAAGGAAGCTTTAAGGCAGAAACCCACACATATAATTCAAAGAAATCCTCTGCATTTTAACAGATCTTGCCACAGGAATTTTCCTTTCAGTCTCCAGGGCTTGGCAGCACCAGTTTCTCCCCTCCATATGTTGAAAATGCAGTGGCAAGAGCAGGGATATATGGAGGACAGCATGTGTGATAAAATTAGAAGGAAAAGCTACAGTTCTGAAGAGCAAATAACAAGGACAAAGTGTTTCTGCCGTGCAGCACAGACTGTCTGCAGAACACTTGAGGAACATGTTTCAGTCTGCTGCTAACCAGGAGATGGTTCGTCCTTGAAGCAAGGAGGAAGGCATGCAGGGATCCAGCAGAAATCCAAATGAGCTTTAGGGTGCTGGGCTGCTCATTTCCTAGGGACACTGAACGCTTCCTGCTCCCCAGTACAGGGCAGAGAGCTGGTGAAGATGTGCCAGGAGCTCCTGTCACTGACACGTGGAGGTGCAGCCTCTGCCCTTCACCCTTCCCAGTCACTGACACATGGGGGTGCAGCCTCTGCCCTTCACCCTTCCCAGCCACTGCCCTGTCCTTCTGTCTACTCAGCACCACAGCAGGAACATGATGTGAGCTTGCCAGTAGTGGAGGTGCAGAAGAGGGAAGCCTTTGGCACACAACCAGCACAGCAATGGCTGCAGGGAGAAAGACAGAAGTGTAGCTGTGGAGCGAGGGGACAAGGGAAATGCTGATTGCAGAGAGGGAAGGAGCAGCTGCTGGTTCAGAGGTGATGTGCATCACACCTGAAACTCATCTCTATCTCCCTTGAGTTCATCTCCTAGTGAAATACTTGAAACGTTTGTATGGTACTCATCATCCCAGCTGTGGCAAACAACCAGCTGCTCACTGCTTTTCCTCCAGCCTGCTCAACAGTGCACCTCCCAGAGACAACTGAGTGGCACCCAGGTGGACCAACTCCTGATTCTGTGCTAATGATGTAGAAGCTGAAGAAAAACCTGGTTTGAAACCTATCCCCTTGCAGTGAGAAGACAGAAGGTGAGACAGCTCTGGCACACCCATGTGCAGTACCAAGCTGAGTGAGCACTGTTGTGCATTGTCTGTTTGAGACAGAAGGGTTCCTTGAGCCAGCCAAGAGGGGCGTGATATTCTAGGCTGCTGAAAGTATGATCTGCAGTCACTCTGTGGGATGCAGCTGGGCGAGGCCCAAGGTGACAGCCAGCTGGGTAAGGCACAGTACAACTGCAGCCCTCACTCAGCATGTGGAGGTTGTCTTCTTCCCTCTCCCACGAGAGCAAACCCAGTCAGCTCCCCACATCTGTTGTACCTAGAGCAACAAATACAGCTGCCCAGCACCAAGGGCCACACTCTGGTTAGCACCTCCCTATGAAAAGCACTTATCCAAGCACATCTCACCTTACCTCCTTTAAATTAGCCTTCAGGGTGAGGCTAACCTTGTCTCAGAGGTGTTAGCTCCTATGTATGGAACAAAGAGCACAGGCAACTGTAATAAAGATGCAAATGCCTAAAGGTAGCTGAGATAAATACCCAATGTCCAGCACAAGCCAGGGCTCACTGCTTTGCCCTCAGTTACCAGGAGTCTCCAACCACAGCTCCAGTCTACATCCTTCACCATGCAAGTTTCCTCCTGATGAATTCTGCATGCCTTTGAGCAGTTTACCTGTTAATGTGTGCAAAGCTGCTAGCTGCTCTGCTGACTGTTCTGAGCTACCCCTACAGACACAGCCTCACAGAATTTGTGTCTTGGTCCTCTGCCTCAAGAACAGAGGAATAAACAACTTCCATCACAAAGGGTGGCTGTGAAAATAAGGAATTTAAAGTGCTGTAGCTGTATCAAGTATTGAAGTATTGAACACAAGACAAAAGCAAGCCTCAGGATTTGCACACATTTGAGACACTGTCTGCTGCCATCAGTGCCTGTCCTAAACAGAGTGCCCTACATACAAAGCAGCTGACTTTGATGGAAGTGCTCCCCACTGGTCCCAGATTTGGCCCATACCCTTGGATTTCAAGCGTTACTAGCACTGCAAATGGATGGCACTACTAACCATAGAATTGGTAGGGTTGGAAGGGACCCCAAAGCTCATCTAGTTCCAACCCCCTGCCATGGGCAGGGACACCTCACACTACAGCAGGTTGCTCACAGCCACAACCAGTCTGGCTGCAAAAACCTCCAGGCAGGAGGCTTCCACCACCTCCCTGGGCAGCCTGTGCCAGGCTCTCACCACCCTCCTGGGGAACAACTTCTTCCTAACATCCAAGCTGAATCTCCCCACTTCCAGTTTTGCTCCATCCCCCCCCCCCCCCCCCCCCCCCCAGTCCTATCACTCCCTGACTCCCTCAAAAGTCCCTCCCCAGCTTTCTTGTAGCCCCCTTCAGATACTGGAAGGCCACAAGAAGGTCTCCTCAGAACCTTTTCTTCTCCAGACTGAACAGCCCCAACTCTCTCAGTCTGTTTCCATAGGAGAGGAGCTCCAGCCCTCTGCTCATCCTTGTGGCCCTTCTCTGGACACCTTCCAGCACCTCCAGAGCCTTCCTGGCACAGAGGCTCCAGAACTGGACCCAGAGCTGCAGCTGTGGTCTCAGCAGAATGGAGCAGAGGGGCAGAATCCCCTCCCTGGCCCTGCTGGCCACACTTCTCTTGCTGCAGCCCAGGCTCTGCTTGTTTCTCTGGGCTGCAAGTGCTCACTGCTGGCTCCTGTTGAGCTTTTCATCCCCAGCACCCCCAAGGCCTTTTCTTCAGGGCTGCTCTCAAGCCAGTCCCTGCCCAGCCTGGATCAGTGCTCAGGATTGCCCTGACCCAGCTGCAGACTGGCAGGGCAGCCTGCCTGCCCAGGAGGAATTACAGGAAAAAATGAGAAGCAAATGTGTCCTGGGAATTGCTTAGGAGCCCATGGGGGAGTTTTAAGCTATGCCTTTAAATGTTTTTCACAGATCTTCAACAGAAAGTTGTAAAATGTAAACAAATCACTATTGGGTGTAAAAAGGAAAATAATGGCAGTTCTAAACAATCCCTTTGGAGACACAGGGGACTTAAACTAGTTGCACCACAACAATCTCTCTTCTCTTGCCTCTTTGCTCTGGGACATGCTAACCTGCTGCTGCTTGACCTTGGCTGCATTGTTTTGGCTAAGTCTAACTTCTCTGCTCCTTTCTCTTGTTCCTTGTACGTGCAGGGCGGGCAGGGAGGCAGAAGCTAGTAGCTTCCCCTGGTCTTTGCCCAGGGGGTTCTTGGGCTGTTTATTAATTGTAAATCCCTGTTAATATTGTAAATCCTGGAAATTTTGCACATATTTATTGCATTTCATTGTAGATTGCCATTCTGCTTGTAAATACAGCCTGCATTTGCTTCCAACTGAGCTGGTCTGGCAAATTTAATGCTGGGGGGAGTGCCCAACCCACCACAGCCCAATTAAAAGGCATAAATGGTCCAGCCTCAGCCTCAGCCTGGTGTCCTGTCACCACCTGTGGTCAAAACACCTGGAACAACTGAAAGGAGGTAAAACCCAAGATGAAGACACACCTCAATAATGAACAATAATGCCTCCTGGCTCGGGCTGAGACAAGCCTCCTGCAGGCTCTGGCTGTGGTGACTGAAACACCAACAAATCTGTACACAGGCACCCCTGAGCCTTGTGAGCCCACCTCCAGAACTCCACATGGCTGCTGTGCAGTTACTCTACATCCATGCTAAAGAAACCTGAACTTGTTGGAGAGCTTCCAGAACTTCACTCCCCGTGCAGTCAGAAGCACTGCAGTCTGCAAGTGCATTTTGTCCCATGTTGCCTTGACTTCCTTAGCTGTAGCTGCTCTTTGGGTGTTCATTCCCTGTCCTCTTGCAGGTGGCTGTATTGTTTCCTAATAAAGCACTTTGTGTGCCCACACTCCAACAGCTTCACCCATGACAGGTTACAAGGGATGAAGTAAAACCAGAGAGCTACAAAGGGAGGCAAAGATGATCTGATGTGACTGCCATGCAGGAAGAAACTAAATAGATGAAGACAACACAGGGACATGGAGAAAAGGTGATAGAGGCTATCTGACAGACATCTGCATGGCTGTCACTGTGTGAGGACAGTGTGAGTCTTTGTACCCTGTTTCTGCAAATTAAGAGGCACCACTGAAATGCTCAGACAACAGAAGCAGAACTACTGCAGTGCCTGAACTGCAGAAGTCTCCCACGGATTGCTGCGGTGGTCAAAAACGTTAAAAGGTTCAAAGGGTTCAGGCAAACAGTGGAAGATGTTTCCAAGTATCTGCTGAGCATGGCAGACCTCAGGCAAACTCTGGCTCTGGCAATCCCCAAGCTTCTAGGAAGGAGACTCACAGGCTCTTTTCCTCTGATGTACCACCATGGTCAGATGCACCTCACTGGGCTAGAGAGAGACCTTCAGCAGATTCACTGCAGCCATGCCCCTTGCTGGTTGATGGGAGGCTGAACATGAGCCTGCAGTGTGCCCAGGGGGCCAAGAAGGCCAATGGCATCCTGGCCTGCATCAGGAACAGTGTGGACAGCAGGAGCAGGGAGGTCATTCTCCCCCTGTACACTGCACTGGTTAGGCCACACCTTGAGTCCTGTGTCCAGTTCTGGGCCCCTCAGTTTGGGAAGGAGGTTGACTTGCTGGAAGGTGTCCAGAGAAGGGCAACAAGGTTGGTGAGGGGTTTGGAACACAAGCCCTATGAGGAGAGGCTGAGGGAGCTGGGGTTGCTTAGCCTGGAGAAGAGGAGACTGAGGGGTGACCTCATTGCTCTCTCCAACTCCCTGAAGGGAGGTTGTAGCCAGGTGGGGGTTGGTCTCTTCTCCCAGGCTGGTACCCAGCACCAGAACAAGAGGACACAGTCCCAAGCTGCGCCAGGGGAGGTTTAGACTGGACGTTAGGAGGAAGTTCTACACAGAGAGAGTGATTGCCCATTGGGATGGGCTGCCCGGGAGGTGGTGGGGTCACCGTCATTAGAGGTGTTCAGGAGGAGACTTGATGGGGTGCTTGGTGCCATGATCTAGTTGTTTGATGGGTTGGACTTGATGATCTTGAAGGTCTCTTCCAACCTGGTTTATTGTATTGCTTGTCTGTCTTTTCATGTAGCTAAGCAATCTCCTATTTATTTTAAACTTGCCAAGCATAGCCCAGCTCAGTTCACAAGTGAGTGCCCCAAAGCCTAGGACAGTGTTCCTCTCCTAATAAAAACTGCACACTGCTCCTCATGCTCAGAGAGCCTGATGCTGTTCAGGGCACTCTGAAGGATTTTCTTGGCCGTTTGGGAGTGCTTTACTCGAACACAAATGCTGGACCATATTTTCACTTCTGGTGCAAAGTAATTCTCCCTTTCTTTCCCACCCACACTCTTGATCTTTCAGTTCAATTTACTAATTATTTCCCTCCCTTTCTTGAGGTCTGATTAAAATTCAGAGTCTTTTATCACAACCCTAGCCTTGTCTACGAGAACTGAATGAACACAGAATTGCTCAGCCTAGGATTACTATTTGCAAGTACCTCCTCTAACAATATCTACTAAATTTCAGTTAGTATTGCCTCTTGCTGGTTAGCTGTTCAAGAAACCTGGTTAGTGTGTCTCACCCCAGCTCCTTCCATTAGCTGCCTGAACCTTCCCCTCCAGAAGGCTGGTTGTGCAGATGGAGAGGCTCTCTGGCCATGCAAACACCTAGTTAAAGAGGGTCTTGTATGCCCTGAGACACCTGATGCTCATCATGGAATTCTTGTAAGTACTCTTTCCCTCTCAGCTGGGACTGCCAAAGTTCTCCTGATGGCCTGAGCTCTCATTTCCATGAGTAAGCTGCCCAGCTCAACACTGCCTTGCTCCTTATCCACACAACAATCCTGAATCATTTGGTCTGAACAGAAGAAAACCACATCCATCTTTTGGGTCTACTGAGGACACGAACCTGCCTCTTCCCAGGGTCAGGGCTGCTCCCTCCTTACTCTCTCTCATTTCCTGCCAACTTTATCTCCCTTTCTTTAGGTTCTGTCAAATTTCATTACATGTATCTTTCTCTGCAGTAGCTTTCCTCCTCTTTTCCCTGGTCAAGGATATCACAGCTCTGCTTGCCCTCTCCTTACCTTCTAGCTTAGCAAGACTATTTCTCAACTGTGTTTTTCCTTTGCAGCTGGTCCCTTCTCCTATCTACATTTTCTGGTCACCCTTTTTCATGGATCACAAATGCAACTGTCTTATGCCAAAGGCAGTAGGAACCACACAGAGATGCTGGGCACTCTGCACCTCTTCTATCAGGCTGTGTTTACTGCCTGTGCTATACTTTGCATTTCTCCACTGCTGCCATATCTTAATATTCAAAAAAAGGCAAAATGGGGAAAGAAAACAAACCCCAAGTGGAAGCAATTGTCTGCAAGTTCTGCTTGATTGAAATGCCCCCCAAACACCAACACGGGGGCCTGTTTGTTGCTCTGTTCATTGCTTCCACCACTATTGCTGTGTCTGCAGCAGTGGAGCAGGAAGGCAATGCCAACTCAGCAGCAAGCACCAACACAGAGACAGTACCAGAGGAAAGCAGCTCCTCCAACTGGTGCAATTACCTCCAGGAGACAACATCCATCAGGAGAGTGCTCTGCCCTCCTCCTGAGAGTTACACTGCTCGTTCCCTAGGGGCCATGAGGCAACATCCATCATGAGTGCTCTGCCCTCCTCTTGAGAGTAAACACTGCTTGTTCCCCATGGGCCATTCTCAAGCTTTGAGAGTCCTTCTCAAGATGATTTCCACTGCTTTGGACATGGTTCAAGCAATCTGATGTAACAGTGACACTACTTATGAGTAATGATGCCACAGTGTCTCCTGTACATGAGCTGCTAGTTCGGACTCAGTGCCATTCCACATCACTAACAGCACTTGCTCTGCAGTTATGACTTGGGGCTCACTCTAAGTATGTGCAGTTTAGCTCCATAACCAGCTTAAGTCCCAAGTGATGCCTTTTTACATCTTCCTCTAGTAAGCTGTGCCTGTGATCCATGTCAAGGAATTCCTTCTCTATTTGCAGACAATGCACTGGTTAGGCCACACCTTGAGTCCTGTGTCCAGTTCTGGGGCCCTCAATATAGGAAAGATGTTGAGATGCTGGAAGGTGTCCAGAGAAGGGCAACAAAGCTGGGGAGGGGTCTGGAGCACAGCCCTGTGAGGAGAGGCTGAGGGAGCTGGGGTTGCTTAGCCTGGAGAAGAGGAGGCTCAGGGGAGACCTTCTTACTGTCTACAACTACCTGAAGGGAGGTTGTAGCCATGTGGGGGTTGGTCTCTTCTCCCAGGCAAGCAGCACCAGAACAAGAGGACACAGTCTCAAGCTGCACCAGGGTAAGTTTAGTCTGGGTGTTAGGAAGAAATACTTCCCAGCAAGACAG